>WFKH01011581.1:7299501-7388461 GCA_016163765.1 Magallana hongkongensis | reverse complement strand
GAGTTAGACATTGATTTAAAGCTTTATATAATCTCTATACAGTCAAAGTTGAGTCAAGTCTATTAAATGGAAAAAGCCAAGTTTCCCTTCTCTTAAAGAAATGATCTAATCTGCTATTTCGGGTAGCTATATATTTTAGTGTTGATACATGTATATGTGTTTTAATATCTATAGGTAATTCATGAGTTGTTAGTGTTTCATTTAGAAATCTTTTCCTATAGATATAGGATTTCATAACCAAGAAGATAGCTGTCTGTAGAAAGAGGATCAGGGTGTAGCCCGAATATAAAAATTATTTTAATATTAAAGGCCAAAATATCTGCACACAGTAGGAATAAATAGGGGGAGATTGGGTCGCCTTGGCGACATCCTCTGCTAGGTTTAAAAATCTTTTAAAGGTTAAAGGTTTCCAGCTTGTGTGACTGATGATTCTATATTACATTAAAAAGTAAATATCCAAGATTGAATAGATGCTCCAAAGTTTAAAAAATCTAAACATTTGTGAATAGATTTCCATGAAACATTATCAAAAGCTTTTTTTAAAATCATTCATTAATAATACACCAGGGATGTCTTTTTCCTCCATATATTGCATAAGATCATATATCAGTCTAGTATTTTCACCAATATATCTTCCTGGTATGAAACCTGTTTGATCGGGGCAAATAATAATATCAATCTCTGAGCAATACACCCATAACCTATTTTATAAGCAAAGTTTTAAGTAGTGTTATTGGTCTCCAATTTAAAAAAAGAAATTTACTTCTACCATCTTCTGGGATACTGGTTATAATTCCTTGTTTCTGTGACTGAGAGTTCACAAACTTTGCATGTAGCCATAATTTAGAGATCAAACCACAAAATGTCCTATTTGTTCCAAAAAACTTAATAGAATTCTGTTGTAAATCCATCATGCCTGGACTCTTATTATTAGCCATATTTTTTACAACAGTTGTAGCTTCTTTAAAGGAAATTTCACCTTCTAAGGAGTCTCTTTGTTTATTATTGTGTTTTTATTTCAATGTACGTTTAAATTTTATTTAGATTATAGTCAATGTTTTCATCATTTTTATTTTATAAATTCATATCAAAAACTTTCAATTTCATTCATTCAGAATTTCCCTTTGGTTTGTAATTTCTTTCAAATACTCAAGTTCTCATGTGTTGTGTGTATGTACCTTTGCTCTGTTGATTGTAGCATTAGGAAAACAATAGGGTGGTTAATTGGTATACACAGAACCTGCCTGTTACAAAGACACGTAAGAATTCTTAGTTAATTGCAAGGTCTGTGAAAGAACAATAGGTGCTAATGAGGTATACACAGTGTGTCTCCTTGGTTCATCTCAGGCCAGCCCACTCTCATCTAAGTTACAAAAACACTCAGGGCTACATTCTAATTAAATTAAATATTATTCATTTAAACACAATATTAAAAAGACACTAAAATACACATGCTGCATTAATTTTCCTCAATTTGGGAAGGGTCTATGGATTTTTTTTTTAATTTCATACTCTTATTTAGACATAGTATATGTACAAACACCACCAAATTTCTAAGCAATTTCTAAGTTACTACTAGTCCTAACTTTACCAAACTTGCATGGATGGTGCATTTTATGATACTGATGCACCAGACATGCTTTAATGCTGAATCTGAGCCATAGGTTTCAGATGCTGGATTTATTTTTTTCTTATCGGGAAATGACACAGTCATATTTCAGTCAACTGAGGTGCACGGAGGGATATCTAGTATATTTATTACACATTTTATATATGTTATGGTATCACGAAAGAAAAATCCTAAAAAATTAATCAAGCTCGGGATCTTGATACATTAATATGTTATCCTATTGGGAATGCATAATATTAAACTAAACAAGTTAAAATTTCAAAAGTCTATAAACTCGGTCAGCTATAACTAACTAAGATTTGCATGTATCTCTGGTATGCATTGGGTGCTCAGATGATTAGCCTTATTTGGGTCACACAAAATTGTAGATCATAATTAAACACATAATTTTTGCAATAAAACAAACACTCCTACATGTATATGCTATTATGCCAGGTAATCAGTAATCAGTAACCTAATGGCGAATTTGGATTGTACAATTGTATTATCAAAATACAATTTTATATTCAACTGAATAGTGCATACTTGTCACTCAGATTTATAAAATTGATATTATGGAATCATACCAGCAGGATTTTTAGATAATGAAATTCAAATTATGACTATGCATGGTTTTATCCATGAAGTAAACATACATGCAAATGTCAAGGAGGAGGAAAATACATTTAATGACATAGTGGCTAATTTTCTTATTAATCCTTTAGTTGTATTAGTACAGATCAATTTAAGGTTCTAATATTTTTTTAAATCTGAAGATAAATGAAATAAGAATTATTCGCTCTAATTAATATTTATATTGACAATCAGGGAAAATGAGCTGCCGGAATGCATATTTGTGACTACTGGTATTACCGGTAGAAGTTCTTGATCAGTTATCAGTTGTATTTGATACTTTATTACACCTCATAATATATATTCAAGAATAAGGGTTGTCTGCCACAATCTACATGTAACTTTCTATGTAGAACTAGTTGAACTTTTTAAATACATGTATAATTTTATCACATACATGCATACTGAGATACAATCAATGTTAATTTTCTAAATACCACTGAGACAGTTTTTTTCAGTCGATTAAAGAAATGTCAATTAGATATACATGTAGTTGGTAGTGCATTTCTTACATGTGGGTCTCTCTAACTAATGCTAATCACTAAAAACTATTTCATGACTTTTTGCAACAGGACATATGCCTGAAAGTACAGCAGTTCTCCATTCTACCAAATAATTGACAGGTACAAATAATCTGAAACAGTCCCTTTGTACCTTAATTTTAAATTAACTTACACTAACATTCAATAAAAGGGAATTTTGTATTAGAATAAGAAAGCATATGCAGTTCTAAGAAAAAGTAAACCCCATAATGCCATTTCCATTGAGGTTTAAGAAAAAATATAACCATTTAAGTGAACCCACTATCTCCACTTCACTTAAATTAATCATCTATCTATATAAAAGTATATACTAACACAGATTCATGGGGTTTAAATTTCCTTCAGTAAAACATTTTCACTATAAATAATCATTAAGAGGTTAATTGCTCCTCAGTCTCCTCTAACAAGAAACCTTATTCAATACTACAAGTATCTTCATGATATTATCATGATAAAAGCATCACATCACATAGAAATACCCTTACATGTATACCCTCCCCCTATCTTTCGATTTTCATGAAGTGCAGCTAGATGTTTAAAAACCTTTCACATATAGTATCATAAAACTTGTGACAATTTCCTTGAGTCAATTCTCCCACATATTTGAAAACAATTATCAAAGAAACTAAAAATTGACCTTTTGATTTGTAGCATTTTACATGTATATATATATAATATACTTATATATATTGATTCCATGAAAAAGTGAGCTTAATTAAACAATCATTTTAGTGAATATCTTATATATACTTATAGCTATATGGGGTTTCTACTCTCTTGTCAACCATGCTTAAGCAATAAGACCTAAATGTATAGCTACCAGTGTGATGCATGCTTTTAAGTAAAATAATATTCATATACAGCTGGATAGCTGCATGGTGATAATAGAATTTCATGAAAAAATGTTCAAATTTTACTTATGTTTTTCTACATGTATATAAAATAAATATTGCAAATATATATTTTTTCTTGTTCATTTTAAAAATAATTTTCATAGTAGATGTTATTTTTACGGTCAAAGGTACATTTACATATCCTACATGTTAATTGAAGGATGAGGTGATTTTCAACTATGTACATGTACTAGATATATCTAACATTATTCAAATATAACTTTTGAACAGAAGAAGCAACGGAGCAAACATGGGTTTTTTAACATTTTGTTTTCTATGATAAATGTGATTGTCTATATGTCAACTTAATTTCAAAAAATTTTTATTACTGTAACAGAAACGAACACCAGGTCCTGTGCTAGGATCATAGACCCCTTCACGGTAACTGTAATGACTGCTTTTTGCAGGGCAAAATGACTTTGTTTGGTGAAACATGACGTACCATTAACCCGGGCCCCCTGAATCTCTAGTCAGGTGCTCTACCAACTGAGCTATCTGGCGCCGGTATTCGAACCGCTCTGACCATCACATTCCTCCCCCCTTAATGATCTTCGCCCTTGAAGATCAACCCAAGCTCTTCCCCTGGCAGGAGTTAACCTGTCAGTTCCAGGGGTTGGTCAAAAAAGTTGGCACCAAAAGTAATGGGATGGGAGAAATAATGACGGCTGGAATTCGAACCCGGGCCCCCTGAATCTCTAGTCAGGTGCTCTAACAACTGAGCTATCTGGCGCCAGTATTCAAACCGGTCTGACCGTCACAAGTACCCCGGTACTTAACTTCGCCAATATTGATCAATTTTCCCTACAAGAGAGCAGTACCACTCTTACTGTAAAGGGGTCTATGAGGTTTATTCACACCCTATTCCCAGTTAATGCATTTCATAAATTGTAATTACTAAATAACAGTTTAATGATAATTCCTGCAGTTAATCAACTGCATTTATTATAACTTAATTAAGTTTACTGATCTATTTTCATTTAATTTAATTTTCATATAAATATGGATTCATGGCAGTTATTTTTTTGTATTCATATCAAACTGAAACAGTTAAAAAAAAATTTGCTGCCATAGGCTATAACATGTTTAATTCATAGTTTAATTATTAAATTTATCCTCATATAAAAACCAAGCCAATAAAATCAGTAATTTTAAATCATATAATAAATCCAAAATTGGAAAGGGATAAACCTTATTTACTTATGTAATATATACCATTTGCTATATTAATTTCAGGTTATATGACTTTGCATTCATAAAGTTTTGGATTTTTGATGCAAAATAATCAATCTAATGAGTCTAAATATGTTCAACATTAAGGGAAGTATTCATCATTAGGGATCAAACCCAGACCAGTAGAAGTAATAGGGTGGGGGACAGGGGTGAATTCCTAGTGAGGGAGGATGAAAACCAATTTTAAGGGGTAATTAGCACATTAAGGGAAGGTGTGTGGGGTGTCTTTAAGTATCTTAATTGGGATTTTCTCTTTCTTTTAACTTGGAAATGCATGCACTTACACTGAAAAGTATATGAAATAGGGTTTGCCAGAAATTGGCAATGTAAAGTTGTAACCTAGCTCTCAGTGAAGTTCAAATAATTTGCAGTTACTGCTGTACGTAAGATATACCCAATTTAAAATACTATGCTAAATGTCATCATACACTTGCCTCGAATGTATATATTATCTTTACCACACTTCGCGCTTGTGTATACAACAGATTTTATGACCACTGTTCGCTGATGCAGCCGTTCCATTACACTGCAGTACTGTACTCCAATATATGGTCGAGGATACACCTGTACACTTATGTAAAAAAAAAAAAAACAAAAAAAAACAATCTTTTTTTTCCGAGACAACAACCGTCACCGCTGTTCCGCCGCCCTTGTAACAATGTTTTGATCTATTTCTAGAATATATTAAAATATATTTTTAAAAAAATTAAATAACTTCAAAACAGACACTATCGTGTATTAGCTTCCTCAATTGCATGTTCTGATTTTAGTCAGCACCTGTCATAGTCTTAAAAGCGCTTACTGTTACGTTATTATCAGTCTGGAAAGAACAATCTGAAACAAACACGATGCAACATTTGAACAAGATTCTCACAGTCACAGTGTTTGGACTGAATCATGCATTTGTAAATTGTTTCTCGTGTTAATAATTTTCCGAGAATCTAGTTTTCGATGCCGTGAATCAGTTCACTAAACATCACCTTCAAAGAATTCATTTGCTGTAAGTACAAAATAAGGGATTGTAGATTTTTGCGTGTAAAACTTGCTCTCGTAGTTCATACTCATATTATCATGAGTTCTTCATCTTGACGAACACAGAACCCCAGACAGTATATATATGTTGTAGATTGACATTGAATAGGCTTATTGGCCCAGTTTTATTTTGCTGTTTGGGATTTTTTCCTAATCGTTTTGTGTTGAAATATTTTAACTGTTTTAAAACTTCGTTGCTATCAAAAATTTTGATTGCAACATTACAGACTACATGTGATACTGTCCTAGCTGACCAAATCTTAAATAAATACCACTTCATGCCACTGCAATGTGAAAGTCACAATTAATTTTATTTAGGCTAACTTATGAAATTAATTAATTAGTTGTGAGAATACATGAACAGGTACTTTCCAACAATTGACATTAGGCTAGTTTAGTTTTCATTAATCTGAGATTCCTCTGACTCTAACCCCCGCTTTTATATTGTGACATGTGTCACAATATAAAAGCGGGGGTTAGAGTCAGAGGAGTCTCAGATTAAGTTTTCATCTGGGCTGCTATATATTTTCCTTGATTTTTAAATGCTAATTTTAAGCATAAATATAAAAACTAGGTTTAAATATCCATCATACATTTGATAAGTAAATTAAACTTTATTTGTGTAATTGCCTAGTAATAATTTGTAAGGTATATCAACTATTCAATTGGCCTTATATCAGACATTAAGCAGATTCTATTACTTCACTTCAGATTAATATTTTATGGGGAAAAAAACCCTATTATCATTACTTTAGTAAATATGGGGGAAAAAACCCAACATTAGCATTAAATATGGGGATAAAAACCCCATCTGATTTTTTTCGGGAATGGTAGGTTTTTTTTCCCCATATATAATTTCATGGGGTTTCTTGCCCCATGGGGTTTATCGCAAAACCCCATGGGGTTTGCATGGGGTTTTCTGTGGGGTATTTTTTCCAAGCTAAAATCCCATGGGGTTGGAAATGTTAAGTTCAAATATCTAAAAAACTATCTAAAAATGTTTCAATTTTTTTTCCATAAATTTATTTAGAATAAAAAACCCCACCATTTGGTACTAAACTTTGGTCGATAGTGTGAATGGAAAGGGGTGCGCAACGCCGGAAAAATGTCCATTCCGAAGTTGTCCGTCCCAGTGTTTTATCTTTCTTGTGTTTTTCTCACTTATATTCTATTGTTACACTGTACCATCACTGTTTGTCAAATTGACTGTTTAAGGAGAGGGCTCAAATAGGCAGATTGCCTGCTGCCCAATCCTTATTATGTAATATTCTTGCATAATAAAATATTGTTTAAATTAAATGTCCGCTGAATGTCGAGTTAAAAGCGACATTCAGCTCTTTTCAAATTGCTTTGTTTAACTTTTTAAACATAATTCATGCCATGATTTTGTTTAGTAAGTGAAAAATTAATTTAATTCTCGAGGGTGAGGTGGGTTCTACCATATATTAGGTTTTTTCTGCGAATCAAATTTTCACTATTTCAAAGCCATAGTGAAAATATAATTCACGATTGTTTAAACCTGTGAAGTGAGAGGGGAAAAGTATCTAAATTGTCGCTGTTTATGAAACCATTTACACGATTTCCTTAATGTGAAATAATTACCGATAATTATTTTCAGAGACGCAAACAATCATAGATCAATAGATCATGTACCGTTACATATACCAGTAGCTCAGGTATAATTAGACATCGGTTTACGCAAGGAAAGCGACCGTTTAATTAGTAAGTGAAAAATTCATTTAATTCTCGAGGGTGGGGTGGGTTATTTAATTCTCGAGGGTGAGGTGGGATCTACCTGGGGTATTAGCAAGTTAATTATGACTAAATCAGTTTCTAGTGTTTGTCACATCTCATTTGTTTTAGAGGTCTTATTTTCTATTCACAATCTATGTGTGCAAAACCATGATATGGGCCTTGTTATATAACAGGGAGTTAGTAATACAGGTTTGTTTCTTCTGACTTGTTTCTGCAATGAAATTTACCCCATAGGATAATAATAATACAAGGTACAGTACCGATCAGACCCAATCTTACACCAAAGCAGACCCCAACTAAACCCCTGTTTTACTTTCGGGGTTTACTCGGAGTTTACTCTGTGTCTGCTTTTTGAAAATTTGTGCCCACTCGGGGTTTACTTTTGGTCCACTCGGAGTTTACTTTGGGTTTACTCGGGGTTTGCTTTTTTGGGTCCACTTTACGCACTGAAGTGTGAAGCAGACCTGTCTCTTATCTTACCATCTTACTGCCTGTAATTCCTGCCTCTTGTATATTCCAAATACACATGTAGCGTCTGCTTTCAGGGGTATACTTCTGATCAGGGATTACTCTCTGCGTCCACTCTGGTCCCACCGTCACCAACTTTCCTCAAGTCAACACTCAGCCTCAAGTCTGAGTTTTTACCTCAAATGTATGCACTTTTCTTTTAAGGATTTGAGTTGAGGACGAGTTGAGTGATTTGAAAATTTGGTGACGGTGGGGCCTGGGTGTACTTTGGGTTTACTCAGGGTTTACTCTGGGTCCACTCTAGTAAACCCGGAGTAAACCCAGAGTAAACCCCGAAAGTAAACACAGGGTTTAGTTAGGGTTTACTTTCTGTTAGGTTGGGTCTGGTCAGTACTGTATCTAACTCTGAATTTCTTGGAGTACCCACCTTCCATAAATTGCACTTTTCTTCAATTTCAACGGAAAAACTGCAGACGTGCTCATTACCATTCTCTTCTACGATAATTTATCTACAAAACCATACATGGCATGATTGCCTTTTATATTTGCTTGTATCTGTATATTCAGCGTCCAAACATTGCTCGCCGACTGGAAAAGTCGTTTCACACTACGAATCTCTATGTAGTGGCCTTGGGTAGAATGCAAAAAATTAAAATCAAATTGTTTTTTAAAACTTATTCTGTGTTAAAAGTTTGCAAATATTAAGCATAGTGATCATCATTCAAAAAATTAGAGAACTACACCTCATATAACAGATAAAAGCTTTGTTTCACACGTACATGTACATTGATATTTTTAGTTATTCCAAAACCTCATACATGATACGTAATCAAATGACGCAGACTTATTCAGCCCTTACACGACTTTTCAAGTCGGCAAGCAATAATTGGGCGCTGTTTATCCTGATAGAAGTAAATAAATGCAAGTATGTCATATATGATTTTGTAGGTAAATTATCGTAAAAGAGAATGGTAGTAAGCACTTTCCCGTTGTGTTTCTTATGAAAGCAAAAAATTTTGCAATTCGCGGAAGAGAGTACTCCTCGGAATTCGGAGTTAGATATCTTGTGTATTATTATATGTATATTTTAGGGTGAACTTTTATTACAGAAACAAGCGCCTGTGGTTGTTATCTCTATCCAGCTTCAAACATTACAACTGATATTCAAATTTTGATTGATCATTGAAATTAAAACATTTAAAATGGAAAAATAAAATTTGATTTTTTGTACCTAAATCGTGACCACACCCCTTTAATATAATATCGAACGAAGATAAAGTTTATGAAAGATTATATTTGCATGTATTTCCCCCACTTTCATGTAAGTAAGCAAATTAATTAATTAATTTTTTTTGGTACTTGGAAGATAAGATTTCTATGGTAATTTTCCAAGTATGCCACTGATATAAATAAAATAAAATGAAAATCCTAAGGTCAAATGCCTGTGGAATCTGTTTACAGGTTCTCTGATGAATTAACAGTAATAGATATGCGCCTGTTATATATGATATATTCGGTAGACAAGATTTAATGTACATGCAATAACATTCCGTATTCCAAGAGAAATAACTCGACCAAGTTTGTACACCTTTTACAACATGCTTACTGCTTTGAAATATTTAATGCATTGCAGACATTATGCATATAATAGAAAATAACTTCAGTTTTCTGTCGCATTGTGCAGTTATTCAAAATTAAAAACAGATTATGTTTTTCTTTGCGACAAAAATTCTTTGTCTAATACTAAGATTTTCTGTCGACTGTCGACCAACTGCCGATCAATGATCTTTTTTAGGGGGGGTTTTCCGTCTCAATTTGACGCAGTCTTTTTTTTTTATTCAAACAAAAACCTAATCAGAAAAGAACGACTGAAATTGATGTTTCAGGAATTATAATCCAAGACCTAATTGTCACTATCAAAATTAAAACATTAACACAAGAAATGAAAATTGTATATTTTCGAAAATTTATTAAGGGGGAAACCTGACAACTTTGATTGACTTTGATCACCTTGAACAATTTAAAGAGCGTTCGAATTGCAAAATAAGATGTTTGGGGGTTTTTTTAGCCGCGTGTTTCTTTTAAATTGCTGACGCGACAGAGGTGTTTTACTTTTTACACCCACTCCCTCCCCGGATTAACATTTTGGATCTGAGCATGAGTACTAGGATGATAGTATTTCAATATTTCGAACAAGAAATAAATTCAAAAATTATTACGCGAAATGTGTTGCACAAATTCTTAAATTTTTGGACTAATTGTTTAAAACTCCAAATCAAAAAAGGACAGTGAGATATGCGCGTAAAGAGAGATTAATAAAAAGAAAGAAGGAAATAGAGTGTTGACAATATAATTAAAGCCTATCAGAAATGATAATACACAAAAAACCAAGAAGCTCCATGCCTACACTGTTGCAGACCGGCACGAACCATCGGAGGGGGGGGGGGGGGTGCCCCCCCCCCCCCCCCCCCCCCCCCACTCCACCCCACTTTTCCTCGCAGCAAACGTATTTTTTAAGATTCACATATAAAAAAGTAAATTAACATGGAGTTGGCCCCCCGCCTTTTTGGGAGCATGTAAAGGAAGGGAATTAACAGTGAAATTGATGTAATATGAAGTTATAGGTACGCTATGCTCTTCCACCCCCACCCCCCCCCCCCCCCCCCCCCCCCCCCCCTCCCCTGCACGGATTAGGATTTTCATGATTTTGAAAAGTTGCCTTTTTTCTTTTTTTTCTTTTTTTCTTGTCAAGATTTTTTGGATGAGTTTGGTCCCCACACTTTCAAAAACGATGCTACGTTGTCTGGCAAAAAAACGATGGTATGAAACCGAAGAAAGCATGAACGAATTGATTTCATTGATTAATTCTAACTAAAGCGCCTACCTGACACAGACGATAGCTGGCGTGCTTGGAAACAAAAGGGAAATATCTTCAAGGGTGAATGAATTTTGTTGTAAACAGATTGTAATTCATCTGTTGGTGTTTTCTCAAACATGGGGACATTTTTAGTCTGTTGATTCAGGGTTTGATAATCTTTCATTAACCCACGTCATAAAAAAGGTGAGAAAAAACCCATTTATAAATATTGCTGAAACTCGAATTTGTTCTAAGCGTGACAGGTGGTCGTCAATTGAATCAATTTTATTACAAACCATCGCATAATCGTTTTAAATTAATGGATATGATTTACCTCATATATGAAGTAGATTTATAATGAGAAATGTTTACATCTTTTCTCCATTTAACAGTATTTTGGACATCTTGCACAATTTTCAAATGAAAAATCTCCGTAGACTTATATTCTCAGACTAGCTGTGTATTGAAATATGACATGCTAAAAGGGGCGTTTCAATGGAGAAATCTTGGGATTCTTTCGAACTATTGAATGAACATCATTTGAATCCAGAGGTATTTATAAACATTAAATAAATAAGCAAAATTTGATGTGAAGATATCTTGGGACAAAGTGTAGTAGAAATGCCTGCAACAGGATTCATTATATGTATGGCAAATTATTTATATTTTAAAAAAGCTAACACAAATTACAACATTTTATGACTCTCTAGTATACCTAGTTAAGTCAGTATGAACATCAAAATAAACAATATCTCTTTTATTGTCTTTATGTATTGCACTAAATAATATGGACATACATGTAGTCTAAATAATGACTTCATATATATTGTCAAAGCAAGCACAAGCTATTCGTGCAAATTGCCAGCTTGCACTGCAAGCTCTATATACTAATAAGTGGGTAAACAACGAGCAAACACTACATAAAATGCCAGCCATTCTTTTGAAAATAATTTAACTATAACCACTGCATCCAAAATTTCCTACAGCTAACCCAGTACTCGATCCAGCTTCATCAAAAGTGAATGAGGGATCATTCAATGAAAAATGATATCTTTTTGGATTATATCATATACAAGCCATGTTGGAAATTCAGGGAGTTTTGTGATATCAACCTTTTACTTTATTTTTTGCTGTCAAAAATCATATAATCAAAGCTGATGTTACTTATTTTCTGTGTTAAAATAAATGTTCTTACCAGATACCAGTACATGCAATAAACTTGAGGTTACATGCACTGTGCCGTTTTTGGTGTAATTTTACCTAACCTTTGGTTAATAATATTTATGAGATGATTGACATTTTCCAAGCTGTTTGTTTTACTGTGGTTGGTCTTTATTCTGGTTACAATTTTCCACAAAAACTATAATGCCTAAAACTTTGTTCCTGAAAATGATAAAAGAAACCTGTACCCTCAAAGTTAAATAAAACATGACATTAAATTATGCTGATTTATTTCTAAATATACATGTATATTCTTTATTGATGTGTGTACTTACACTGTTAATTTTTCTAAGACTATCTTTTTACTCTTTTATACTTATTTTTCAGAAATGAGTGCAGATATTCTGAATTATGCCACACAAGGGGGAGTAAGCAGTACTCTTTTTGCCATACCAGGATTGCCTCCCCCTTCAGCGGTTTCGTCTAGTCATTCATCTAGAACAAGAAGACCAAAGTAAGCGTATAGAGACATGTTTTCTTTTGTCAGTATAATAAAGCTATGGATGGATGTTTAGAATTAACATACTTAATGTAATTGATATCTGCCTAAAATGGAACTCAATTGGAACAATAGCAGTCATTTGCAGTAAACCAATCCTCTCTTAATGAAATTGTCAAAACTAAATAAGTTATATTGAGATTTTCAGATTGAATTTTAAATCTTTTTTTTTTCAACATGATTTTATGGATGTCTTTATCTATTTAGTCATTTATTTGTCAATTTGGGATTTTCCCCTTTTAGTAATTAATGTTATTTACAAATAAAAATTTGATTTTTCCTTTCATTGTTGCATGATACTTTCTTTTTTTTTTAAGTGTCAGGGGAATTAAAATTTTATTCTTATCAGTCTATTGCCTTTCCTTTATTTTTTTTCATTAGTCTTTTTTCCTGAAAAATATCTAAAATGAATATTAAAGTTAAAATGTTAATTGCAAAAGACGAGAGCATGCACAGACTACAAAATTTGTGTGAAGAAAAATCGTCTGAACATTAATGTAAGCAATTTATTTTCTTGGATAACCTACATGCCACCCTCTGTCAGTGAAATCAATCACAGCCATAGTTAATGTTTGTGCCTATCATTGGTGACTAACCCCACCAAAGCTACCAAATGCTTACTCTGGTAAAAAAGAAAATGACAATGATATTTCAGATATCAAAGTAAAATCAAGCGTCAGACACTGTCGGTGTTAAAAGCTTTCACCTGGATTCCCGCGATTGTTGACTCACACAAAATCAATACAAAGTAGATGTTCAGTTTTCTTTTTCCATTGATTTTATCAATCGACAATCAATGTTAGATTCCCCCAAGTAGGACATGAAATCATTTTATCAGGAAGCATGTATTTTTGTTCACCAAGGTAACACACTTTTATTTTCTAAAATAAAAAGATGATAATTTTTAAGTTTTCAAATTCGATCAACATTTTCTTTGGCTTTGGTTTTTTTTTCAGAGTGCAAGGCCTCCAGAACTTTTTTTTATATCTTCGAATTCGTGATGCACTTTTTCTGTTTCTAGAATTGAATGTTTTTCATAGAAGATTATTAACACATGTTTGGATTAAAGGTTTTTCTTTTGAAATTTGAAAGCATTGTCTTGCACGTTCACATTCTGTATAGATTTTGGATAAAACACCTGTTTGTGGTTCGTTCCTGAATTAAAACAGATGTACAGATTTACCAGATGTGTCTGTCACATTGTTTACACGTGGACATTTATTTCTAAGCACCATATGCATTTCAATGCATCTCACCGGTGTCTCTTTAACTTTAATTTGACTACAACAAATTTAGATGTTTTAAACACGTTTATAACTATAAAAACGAATTCTAGATATTATATTTGGACCGTTTATACCCAAACCCCGACTTTAAATTTGGTATCAAAACGGGGGAGATTTAATTGTTTTACATGGTCGATAAATAGAGATTCTGTGGCCTGGAGTTCAATCCGTTTATATCATGTTACACACCATCAAGAAAGATTCCATTCAGGCCTCTACTAAGTAACGGTTATCGATACAAGGGTAGTGCTTTAATGAAGCCGATCTCTGTATACATGTAATGGACTTACAGATTGAGTATCTACACCCATACAAGCATTGTACGAGATGGAAGTAACCTCGCATCCTTTGTCTTTCAGGTGAGATTGTTTTCAAGTTGAATCAATGCAAGTCCTATCTTGACTATTCCGATTTATTGTACGACAATAAAACCCAAAAAATAATTTACAAGACCAAAGAAATAGACCCCTTGACTGGGTAGGGTTGGGGGGGGGGGGCTAACTCAGGGTCCCCAACTGGACTGTGAGTTGGGTCCAGGCAGTCCTGTCCCGTCTTCTGATATACAAGTACATGCATTTCGTCTCTTCCGATTTGTGACCCCCCCCCCCCCCTTTTAGTGCGAAAATCTTTTTCAGTTTCATATTTGTATCATTTAATTCTCTATGTCTATGGGTGCATGATCGAGAATTTGTTAAATCTGCAGAGATCCTGTTGTTACCATGTTAGGGTTATCACCGATAAGACGGAATCCAAAGTTTCTCTTTTCGTTCATTGTTTCCTTTTAAATGTTCATAGTTTTATCTTTCTATTGAATGCACTATCACACGTGTTCTTTATTTTTCTCTACTAATTAAACAAACCTCGGAATTCTTAGGTGTTTGATAAAGAATTGTCACCTAAATCTTAAAGAATCGTTTAAATTTTGAAATGGCTGCAAAGGTGAGAAGAAGTGTAACTATTCAAATTATTTCATGTTTGGTTGAGATAACCAGTCGAATTGGAAGTAAAATAAGCCCTATTGTATGAATCAAACTATGAGTAGTATGAAACTATTTCGGTGACGAAAACATTAAACAGTACAAATGCATGTTTATGCTCACGTTACAAAGTTGGAAAACCCATTAAAATCAACATTCTAGCTGCTCAACGAAAAAGATAATTATTCTTTTGATATATACCACAAACTAGCATTTACCTTTAAATGTTAATAATTGTATATACAGACAAATCGATTAAAAATTGTTGTAAATGTACACGAAATTACCATCAAACATTGAGCTTTAATAAACTGGTTATTTGTGTAAACAAATTTGGCAAAACAAAATTTGAAGTTAATTGGTTAAAGATTTTGAAAATGAGAATTAACAAGTAAGTTTAGAAGATTTCAGAATTGAAGTAAGGGCTGTATATAGCCCATTGATGGCCACTGTATCAGTGGTCCTTCAGTTTTACTGATGGATGTGATGAAATCTTTAGTTGATGTTCAGTAATTATTAATAACATGTAAATGTTACAATTATCACCTGCACTCTTCCTTTTGTCTGCTTTTTCATATTTTTCTAGATACGTTGTACCGTAGAGCATTCTCCCACTGTATTTGCACGCACAATCTTGTTGCAAAGACAGGCGGACGCTTCGTTTGTCAGTTTACTTTTGGTCGATTTTATGGACGGTTTTCAAATCAAAAAGCTAGTCAAATAGCTGGATTAAGTTGTTTTATGCCAAACCTATCATTCCCCGAATTTCATCCTTTTTTCCTTTAATTTTATCAGTTGATCTTGGATAATCTTATATAAGACCTATTTCCGTTCACATGGTTGGAAACTCAAGTTTTAATTTGAAAAGGTTTTTTTCTGATTCCGATTGAAGAGTTTTGATATATTTGAAATAACAGTAAAAAGTGTTTGTCCTGTATTGATTCATCTGTTCGCTTTATTTCTATCATTGCTGAATTGCAAATACAATGTAGCTTTGAATACTGTAGACGTATTTTTTTCCACGGGGTCATAATTCCGCGGAGTCACAATATCAATTTAATCCGCGGGTAAAAATTTACGCGGATTCTTTGAATGAAAAAAAAATCATTTGAATAATTATTATTAAATTTAGTTCTGAGCGATTTTCATTACCTAGAATTTGTCCAACTTTGGACTTAAATTGTAAGACCTGTTCACAGTGAACAGTAATTATCGGTTGTGCACTGGTCGGTAGTCATTAGTTAGCCGTCAAGATGTTACGACGCTGGCTAAAATCGTCTTGTGAAACACCACATGATGTCAATTTATGGGTTCACATGTCGTTTAAATTATGAGTTGATCAGTTTTATCAATTAAAAGTCAGAGCACAAAGGGATCTAAAAATTGCAGTAAAAACACGGGTCTTAGCGTGTAGTTACAGTAATTTTTCACACGAATGATAATTTTTCGTGAAGTTTTCCTGGTTGGTTTTGCTTCCAAATGTTTGGCATGCAATGATATTAATTGTTGAATTTAAAACCCCGCCTATTTATAGGAATAAGATATTGTCTACATATCTAAAAGAAAAGTTTAGAATTTCACTCGATAGCTGGTCTATAGGTCATGCCAAGTGTTTATGTCTCCTCTCTACTGTGTCAGCCAAATCCAATACACAAATGAATTGTTCGAAAAATTTAAAGGGTCCCAGAGCATTCAGCTCTTAAACTTGAGCACTTGAATATGCTTTTAGTACATAACGGGGATTCAAAATTGATCTTCCAGATATGTACTATGTGACAATGATTTGAAAGTAGAGTGTATTCCGGTCTATACTCTTGTCTTTGTTTCTGTGTCAGAACCCTGTCCGGGAGTTGACAGATGCTTCATTGATCCCTTTCGTTTCAAGGAACGGTTTTTGAATATTAAGGACAAATGGAATCGTTATCTGCGAAAACTGTGTCGCTTTGATATTGGATGTGAATATGTAATTTTAAATGCTTGTTTTTATTTTTTAATGTGTTTATTCGAGTGTAGCAAGTTGGAGTAAAAAGGATTCTTAAATTCTACATTTTTTTGAGTCTGGATCTGTGTCTACCTTATTTATTTTACGGACAAATATTTTGGAGAAACCTGCATTGAGTGCTAATTCCCGCTGGTTAGAACCAAAAACAGATTTCTAAGACCTGCATAAAACCGTAGTCCGGATTTTCTTTTTCTGCCTTGCCCGGATTACGGTGCACAGACTTGATTTTCGGCATTTACTTTTATCTGGAAGTTGACGACCTCTTTGCATTTCTCAAAAGATCTCGCTAAACATCGCTAAACATCATAAGCTATAAAGTAAACTTTAAGCTTTCCTATCAACATGGAAGACTCGTAAGAACCGTGTTCTGGTTATGGTTACTGGAGTGGTATTAGAGGGTCAGAATGACAGATGTTTTACCAAGGCTCGCTTATCAGCCCAAGTCCCACTCCTTTGATGAAAGGAGGCTCAGTTCCTACCCCAGACCGGACCTAGCCGATGGGGAGGAGGAACTCTCACGTGATAATTTCCCGCCAACCTTCACCACTGTCTTGCCAAATGTAAACTCTGATGGGTACACCCTAACATCCTACGCGTCTTACATTGGAGACCCCCGAAAACTTATAGTACATTATGTGTGAGTCTCTCTCTCTCTCCTCTCTCTCTCTCTCCTTTTTTTTTACGATTTATATATATTCCATGCACCCAAACAATATATTGTAATTATTTTTTAATTTCTTTTCTTGATTAAACGATATCGGTAGAACAAGAATCAAATGATTTTTTTAAACACATTAAGTTAAGGTAGATCGAAGTTTTGTACTCTTTCATCTCATTTCATAAATCAATGCTCATTTCTTTATTGACTCACCTGCATCGGACATTAAAAACGTTTTATTTAAGATTGGGTTCGAGGAGAAAAAGCCCACAATGTCAACAGATATCTATACAACCTAAATGTTTGAAATTTGTTTTCAGTTTGAGTGCAATCTAAGTTCTAAGCAAACTCGATTTCGTTTTTGTTAAAAATCATTTAAGTGATGAAGATTTTGTGTTAATATCCAGTTTGAGATTGATCAAAATGTCTTTGCTTCATGCGAACTGATGTATTTCCTAATATTTTAGAATTATATAGCAGGAATTGATCTGCCGTCGCATTAGACTCTGGGCTAGATATTTATTTTGAATGCAAGTAAATATAAAAAGCTTGACTAAGCACAAGAAGGAAATCATGAGTAGATATTATATCTGTTATTTAGTGAACATTTTTATCTTGCTTACAAGTTAATCAAGGAAGGCCATTCAGGGGTGCCGACATGGGTATTTAATTCTGGAATGATTCGTGACAATCGACCTTTCATTTTGAACAGACTAAACATGTACATCAATTAAGTTTCTGTCGAATTGGTGATGGAAACTTGTCAAGATAAACCATAGCTCATTTAGTTCAATTCTGATTACAACTTCTTATCATTTGCATCAAGTGATACAGTCTATCTGATGTTTTTGACTATTTGTACTTAAATGTTGCATGGAAGATTTGTTTTCATTCGTGCAAATCATTGCAAAGGTATGTTTTGCAAACAATATAAAGATCAAAAGCATCGAAATGTTTTTGACATGCATCCCTCAAAGTGACATTCTCTCAGTTACCCAAGTGTAAAGATGATTTCGAGAACAGGTTTTAAAGAGAATATTTTTGCTAGTTATTAGATATATGTGAGGGGAAAAAACTTAAATTTTGTAGAACGCGAAGGAATTCTAATGTGAAATATCAATGGTGTATGTACAGGTATTTGATATATGTCATGAAATGTTTCGTTACAGGTCCACTCCGGCCTCCATTCGAGTTTCGCTCAACGCCAATTCACACCTGAACAATGTACCTTCAGCCACGTCCACCAAAATCCACAGACCACGGACCGCTGCAGCCGTACTGTCCGCTAAATCTGAGTGAGTCTAAATATAGTATCAGACGGTCAGTCACATGGTACACTGTCACGTGATATTTGTCTAATAGTGCTGCATATTGCAGGCTGTTTATGACTATCGCAACTTTCTAATGTTAAATTTAGAAATATCGTAAAAACAAAATGGACAAATTATGAGACTACATATGTGTGTGTAAAAGCTTAGACGTTGTAGAGACATTTTAGAAAATATTTTCGAGTCATTTATAAGAAAATTTTGAGAATCATTAGGTGGCATATTTTAGAATTGTAGAACATTCTTTAACAATTGTGTCACATTTAGCAGAGTTGAGAGTAGATTGTAACCAAAATATTCATACGTTTCCGAATCGTCACGTACACTTCGATCATAGAAAAAAAAACCATGATAAATATATACAACTAAAGAATATGTAAATTAGCTTTGAGTCATTTTAAACAAGGTAATAAATTTATATCTGCATTTGAGGTGTCAAAGCTGCTTTACAGGTTCAAAGAAATATCAATTACTTTGGAATGGATGTGAAATAGGTAAAATATTACTTCATGCACTACATCTAAAACCAAAAAAAGGCGGCAGATATAATGATTCTACAATATAAGAAATCATTGTCAACCAACTGAAAGTGAAGGAAAGTTAAGACCAAAGGTGTGTAAAAAAGTATTACGATTGGTGAAAGGGAAGAGATCAGTAGAAATAATAACAAAATGACATAATATTACGACAACAACAGCTTTTTCTTTTCAGAATAAAGTAAACAAATAATCTTAGGATATCTTATCAATAATGCTTATGAATTATAAAAGTTTAAATAGTGTATTTTATTAAATGTTCAGCAATTCAAAGTTGGCCCAATTCTACCGTGTAAGACGCGGACCTCGACAGTTTGAAGCGATAAATCCACAAAGGCGGTGCCCCTGCTAATCACTAATTCTTTAAATAAATATTTAACTTATTTTCAATAACGTTTTCACCCCAATGTCGTTTGTCACGTCTATATATACCTACAGGCGTGTTAAAGAAGGGGGATTCTATGTATCCGCCTTCAAATTTTTCGTATCCGGTAAATTACATATACGATTTAACAATGAAATGTGTCAGTATATTTTACCCCCCCCCCCCCCCCCCCCAAAAAAAAAAAATGATACACATAGTACAAGTAGATTTCATATCAGTAAATAATTAGAAGTTCATGTTTTGAATATCATTGAATTTCATAAACTCTGTATTCTGAACAAGACATTTGTGTGATTTTAGGTCAAGCTGTGACCGGGTATCCCAGGTGGAGCACGAACCCACCCGTCGCCACAACCTGGAGAACCACATGCCGACCAAACGCAACAAACCGCCGCCATGGCAAAAGAACCTAGACGTACGTAATGAGAGAGATAGACACAGAGACAAACCGACAGACAGACAGACATGAGAGAAATTTTGATGTCATTTTTTCATGGTTTTGCTTTCAGGCCCCCCTCGTACCCTTTGTCACTGGACCCGGTTACATATTGTCAAAGAGCAAGTCCAAGTTTGCCGTCACCATCAAGGAAGAGTTCTTTGATCCTGTGGCTGAAGAATCTCAAAAGTAAGACTTCTTTACATAAAATGTTAGATAGGAAAAAATAAAACAAATAAAAATAGATATAAACAAATAAACGAGCAAACAAACTGGTCAGCATGTGATAATCTAATATATACATTTCTAAGTAAATAAACGTTCCATTTATCTTTTCAGGAGAAAACACATCCCCACTGAAAGGTGAATATTAAATAAAAAACAATGGTTAAAAATATTTAGTTGGGAATTTTTTTTCAACTTATTATTTGATAAGGAGTAAATATGATCTATTTGAAAACGATCAATTTTATGTCGTTTACTTTATGCTTTTTGCAGACCATCTTCCAGACAATCTAAGTAAATCTGAATCTTTATTTTCCATGTTCTAAAAAATAATGAACGAGAATCATGAATGACTGGTTTATGGGATGGTTTAAGTGTGTTTTTTATTAACTTTTGAAGTTCTTTGAGCCAAGCCATAAATGTTTACACATAAATCAATACGGTTAATGTGAATTGAAATATTTCCCGTTTTCTGAAGTCATAAATAGAACTGCAAATCCTTAATCAAACTTTGAGAGTCTTTGATTCTTTTTTGTACCGTTGCATTACACATCGATACGACCTTTCAAAGGGTTTTAACTTCATTATTTACCCTAGAGTGCAAAGTAATAGCCCGAAAGACACATTCAAGTCTACTGGTTCTATGAACGAGCATGCGTTCATGGAACAACTGATGGAAAGGTATCCCTCAGGAGATTCCCGTAGACGTCCTATCACACACCCTTAATGACTTATTGACTGTTTCTTTTGTCTTCTAAGATTGGTCACCACAGAGCTGTTTTGTTTAGTTGTGTCACAAAGATTCGATCAGATTTGTTCTAACAGAGTGTCCTGAATTCCACAGAAAATTAACATTGTAATTTTACGAACATGACTTTTTGTTGCACAAGTGGAAAGGATTGTTGTGTTGAAGAATGCTTCTAATATAGCAATGCAATGTAGAAGTTTCTGTATAGCTTTTAACTCCTTTACTTTTTTTTTTACAGAATTGATAGCTAAATAAATGACACTAGTAATTGTTAACAATGTTTAATATGAATAATTAGCGCCGAAATAGATGTTTAATACGTTGTATTATAGGTGAAAAATCTACATTCAACACAGATATACATTTGTATTTTGTGTTGTTGTTTATCGCAGATTTTGTTAAGAAATTGTCTTTTCATTAAAATAAGATTGATCTATTTTCGTGTACATTTTTGTTATAGTGTTTGCAACTTTTAAAAATTGTGAATTTTACCAAGTAGGTGCAGAAAAATTTGTCGTTTAATCCAAAAACAAAAGAATACCTTTGTTTCTTTAAGAATTTACGAAGTAATCATGTAGTCACTTACCTAGCTCTGTGCTTCTGCAACAGGGACACGATGATCCAACAGCTACAGGAACAAATCTCTGACCTGTCTCTCTATCTGGAGGAAGAGAGAGTCAATCACAGGCAGACCAAACAAAAGGTGAGGCCCTCAGTTATCTCAGAGTTTATGTGATCCTTCAAGATTCATTCATATGTGTGTTGTTGTTTTTTGTTTTGTTTTGTTTTTGTTTTTGTTTTTTTTTTAAGGTTCTTTTTTTTTCTTTTACAGTTTTTAATGTTTCAATGATTGTCGATTATTATGATTTTTTTTAGGCGGAGGAGTTTCTAAAAGACAAAATAAACGAACTAAATGATCAACACAATGATGCAATCAGGTAAAATATATATTTTTGATTTTTATTCATACGTTTATTCCCTTGTTGTAACGTTGAACAGTTCCATAATGTTTCCTTCTATGGACACAACGGGAAATAATGTAATTTTACAAGATGGTACGGCTAATTACAGGGACCTGGAGGAGGATCACCGAGAGGACATGGAGAAACTCCGCCTCATTATCGAGGCGGACCATCAGGCGTACAAAACGGCCGCGGAGGGACAGATTTGTAAGTTACATAGCTGACATAAATAATAAATGAATAACATTAATATACCGTTGGCAGATTCTTAGCCTGTTCATTCACAAAAGTGTTGCTATGTTTTTAAAGTACTGTCCGTTCTTCATTTAAATAAATCGAAATATTCATTTAAACAAATCAAAATAAATAGAAATTAATTAATGGAATCCAGTGTTTTACGAAGGTAATTCATTTTTGCCCAGTTGAGATGGTATTGAAAATGTAGAAAAAGTGAGTGGAGAATTGTTTAAAATAATGGCCGACTGGTTGTCGAATCAACTAACTTTACACTTCAAGTGCTGTGGATAAGTGTAGGTTTCATTAATGATGTAAGACGATGGTTACAAGGCAAGTAAGTTACATGTTTACATGTAGGTCGACCTATCCTCCGCTCGCTAAATTTCAAAGGGATACCAACATCTCAAACGACGTCTACTCTTGAAATACAAGAGTCTAAAATTTAACGAAATTTTACTAAGTTATCAAGTAGTTTTACAAAAAGAAGTTTTGAACATCATAGAAAATATTGAGATTTCTTTCAACTGTCAGATCGGCGAACTACAGGCACGAACATCTAACATGAAGGATTGAAATACTCGTTTTTACTACTGACCCAGTCATTGATGATAAACGTTATGTAATAAAACACTTTTAGAATAGCTGACAACTTTATAAATAATATATAGATAAGCAAAGTCAGTGATAACCAACTGTTAAGAACATTCAATATGATTTTTTATCTAAATTTTAAAGCATATTGAAATCAATAATACCGTTCCATAACAAGGGAACCAGATTTTTCAGTTCTATATTGTTCTTTGTACTTAAATCTGAGAACCGATTTCTTATTTCAGTAAAAATGAAGAAAGAGATCGAGTTTTTACAAGGTGCCTTTGAATCTTACAAGAGCTCGCTTCACCAGGATATGGACGACAAGTGGAATAAGCGAGAAAGTGACCTCAAGTTAATGCTTCAGGAGGAGAAACAGGCCGCCATTCACGAAATGAGTAAGAAATTCATAAACAGTTACCTGAGTCACTTAGAATGCAGGAATCAAAATGAATAAGTTATCTTGACACAACACTTTCCAATGGACACAAATGCACTATGTGTTAATGATTCACGTCTGAACTAAACGTTTTCCATCTTCAGTTGATAAATTAATAGTTAATTCACAAACACAAGTACATTAACTGTGTGCAGCATCCTTTTACTTAATTTTACTACTTTGCTCTGAGCTTTGCACTTATTACTATAAACACAACTTCAATATTACTTGTACTAGTAATTTATGTAGAAAACTTCTGTTTTTCCAAAAAGAAATGAAAGTGATACAAGAGAGGAATGTTGAAAGAATAGCAGTGCAGAAAGATCATCAGAAGGCCATTGACAATCTACGCAAGGAGCACAAGAAGGAACTTGATGTGAGTGTCCAACTTAAACCTGGGAAGTTCTAGATAGATGTAGCCCCTTTTTATTTAAATGAGCACATCATTGATTATACTCTTTGTCATTTACACAGGCTTTAGTAAGGAAGTTTTCAAATGCAGCTGCCGATTTAGAAAGGTTAAAGAAAACTACAGCGGAGTTGAAGGTATCCGATTGTGGCTTATACTGCTATTGTGGTACAATTCATAAATTTAAAAATTTTGGTTTGTATAATGGCAAATAAAGGGACAATTGCTCCATACCAAATAGTTTTTTGGTAGAAAACAATGAAATTTTCCCTAACTGGTTTAACTCAACTCGGTTATTTGCCTCTGTGAATTCGTAGATGTAATTTTGGAATATAAAACATGCAATTTCTAATGTTTTTGGTTTGGCTGGAATGCTTGTAGGAAACGAAACGAGATCTGGAGACGATAACGGTGGCCTACAATGAGACGTGTCAACAGTTGGCCAACACTTCCAGAGAACTGGCTGATACGGTGGGTGTCTTCTAAAACATGTACATATATAGGCAATAATACTAGTAGTAGGTCAGCACCAGCGAGTGTTCGGTCTGATGTACTTGTTGTGTAATAATTATTTGGAACTACGCTGTAGATGAATGTCTCGCAAGACTGAATCGAAAGACCACTGGCATCACTTGTTTGAACATTTTTGTGCAAACTGTGATTGAAATGTTTGCTGTTTACATTTTCAGAAAGTAAAGCTATTGTCTTTTGAGGAACAGTTTGAAGAGAAAGTCCAGCAAGTGGATTTCAAATATCAGCAGAAAATTAATGATCTTATTACACAGAATATAGAGCTACGGTAACTAGTTTTATTCTGAAACATTAGTATTTGATGCAGTAATTTATACATTCAAAGTTTGTCCACAGCGCGTTGAAATTCTTTGTAAAGTTTATTTTAGAAGTAAAGACGAAATGGTCTACCCTATCGCAATAAAAAATAATCATTTATTTTTTACCTTTATGATGAGTTTTGCAAGTTATCTCGATTTATATTTAAGTCGTCATAGTTTCTAAAACAGAAATAGAAGAGACCACATTGTGAATATCTGTTGAAAATAAATGTACATGAAAAACTGCATTGGTATAGATGTTTGGTGCAATTTCAGACGGTTGTATGTAAAGAAGTGTGGACAACTATATGAAGAAAAGGTCAACGTAGAATTGGATAGAGTTAAGAGAGTCCAGTCTGCGAAAGAAGTCATGCAGGTTAGATATCAATACTTACTTCTGATAATATTTACCAAGTGAACACTGGGCATGGTGAACGTCATTTGTATTTATGAATGTTGCTATTAAATGGCGCCATTTTTAATTCTTTTACAGTCAATGCTACGGTCAAAACAAAGGTCTGACGTCAGCTTTGCTCCCGGGGACCCAGAATATGAGGAAGTGACCCACAAACCAAAGACCAGACCAGGAAGTGCTCCATTAACGAAACACGAGATGAAGAAAGCCCACTCGTCCGTTGGAAATACGGATCACTTGTTAGAAAAGGAAGAAATCCCAGAATTCCCTGATAATTTCTTACCGGAAGTCAGTAAAGAGATTGATGAACTCAAAAAACAGATAATGTCAGATATAAAGCTGCCAACAAAAGAGGAAATGTTGCAAGCGCTGGACAGTGCTCGGTAGTGACCTCAATACATTGCTGACGTCATGACATGACGTATACATATAGGAATATACATGACTATTAAGTATTACATGTGATAGAGGGTACATGTATTTATTTTTACAAAATATCATTACACATTTATTTACTCAAGAGTATTTTCCATATTTTTTATTTATAGATTAATGTTATTTATAGAAAATAATCATAATTAGTATTTATTTTAAATATAATAATTATTTTTCAGTGTATGTGGAAAGCTGCACCAGCTCGTTAATTAAATGCATTATACGTGTACAATAGAAGTATTTCCCCATTCTGTGATAAACTTATACTCTGTTCAAATGAACATGTATTTATTTACATGTACTTTTAAGTCCTATTCCTTTTAAAAATTTTTACTTATAAAAATGTTTACTAATCGGGCAGTTAAATTATATTAATGTCTTAGAAAATATTGTTTTCTTGCATATTTTGCGAGACAGTGATATAATTTATTACAATTTATATAAGAAAAGAAAATGTTGATCACGAAGTGCTTCATTGACTTATTCTGTACTGAATAAAAGTATGAAATTGATATCAGTTTTGAAATTCAAGTGAAGCATGAAAAAATTGCAACAACAGCTAGAACGTTCTGCTACTGGCTGTCTGTTCAATATCAAATAAAAGATTGAGGTCATGAGTTGTGAATGAATAAAAATGCGATGACATCCAATCTCATTTTTATGTTTGTACTTTAAAATAAATGAATTCGGTAAATTCTTTTACAAACTGAAAATTAAGTTTCTATTCACCTTTGTCTCGTTGAAGGCTTTGCGTTAAACGCCTTTTACTCACATTGTTTCTATTTGTTTAAACAATTGGCTCACTTTAAATACATTGATAAAGCTCAATACTGTCGACAATAACATGGCAAAAAGGGGAAGAATACTAGCTTATCGGTTAAACTATTGGACGGTTTGAGAACATGAGTACCAAGGAGAGTGGTATGTGTTATTATTGAACACTTGTCGAGATAGATAAGAAATGGTTAAATATCTACATGACATTAACTTATATTGATACAAGATGGCGCCCCTCTGGATATTAACTGTCTTGCTAGTCCTACCACAAACATCTCTAGCCGCTTACTGTCATGGTTCTGTAAGTTTGCATTAGTTATACATGTTCGTGTAATTTTTACAGGCTACAATAAAATAAAAAGAATTCAGTGAAATACAATAAATCCTTGCTTAATACTTAGTATATACAGTTCTTCAAGGAAATTAATACATTTATATATGTATTTGCATGGTTCTAGAATTCGATAAATTCCTTTGCAATCCGAAAATCACCAAAACCTCGCTATAAGAATATCGGTATATATAAGGCATTTTCCAGCTTTGTTCCGACCTGTTAACCTCTATCTTTAATTATTCGTTTGATGATTTGTTTGTCCTTTTATAAAACAAATATGCTGGATTAAACAAATCCAGAGCCCCTGATGATTATCTCAATTTTCCCGGAGATGCAAGACACCACAATATATCATCACGTTTCCCTTGTATTTAAGAGGTATTTGGATTGTAAGTAAAGCGTAATGAAAGATCACAAGATTTTACTAAAAAAAGTGTAAAAGTGGTAACCAATCAATCGCAAAAATCTAGAAGGACCTTTGGGAATAACCAAACTTGAAAACTAAGTTTCACATCAACTGGATAATACCAACCATGTTTCTGCTGCCTTAAATGAAAGAATATTGGTTTAAGAACAGAACTTTGCTTCATACAGACACACAATCCTTATCACCTAGTACCATTGTTTTTAAACCTGAATCTGCTGCAAATACATGCACTGTCTCGTTCTTTTATCGTATTTTCTTCGACAGCCAAGTAAAAACGCCAAGCAGAACTTGAATCCTATATACACAGACGCCCCTCGCTTTGTGAAATCAGTTGTCAACGGCAAGTTGTATACTGTGGGGACAGGAGAGGACGCCTTTGACATTGTTCATGTCTGGGGTATGTAATCATAAGTGTTCCTTTACTCAGATAACATCGATACAGTGAATTTTTATCGTCATCGGTGATGGTCAAACACCTGTACTTCCTCGATTACACCATTTTCGAACATAAACCGAAGATTCCCTTTTTCCGGGAGTTATTTTTTTTATCATCAAAGTAAAGAAGATACGGAAGTTGTTTTTTTTTAATCATCAAGGCCAACTTAAGGATAAAACATAAAAGGTAATTGCTGAAAATTTGAGATATGGTAGAAAAAAATGTTAGAAGAAATATTTGATTTCTTCTTGTTTGCCAGGTAAGCCTTATGACTGGGGTAAGGCCCAGGGACAGCTGCTGGGGGAGAAAGCGGTCAAGATGATGGACGCTGTGTGGGAGTACCTAGAGGACCAAGTGGTAGAGTACCGGTGATATCTCAGTTTAATATCTATAGCTGCATTTGATATCAGTGTTTTTACTTTTCCAATTTGTCTTCGATATTAATTATAAACGGTAAATACCAAGCATTGGCACCATCAAACATCTGAATGATTTCGAATTATTTAGATCGAGGCTATTAATGGAACTGTTCATATATTCAAACCATGGTTTCTTAAAGACATTGCAGATTTTGGGTAAGCATACACATAGCCAGTGAAGAATTAACGCGTACACTACAATACATATTTCTTCTTTGGGTATGTTGTTGTTTACATAGTAACATTACTTCCACAGTCTGGAGAGAGCGTTGGATTTGGAGTTGAGCATTACCAAGAAGTACTCAGGCTCGTACTTCTACGAGGAAGCCCAAGGAATCAGTGACGGGAGCGGCCTGAACGTACAGGTGGGCCAACTTCTATATTGAAACGCTTTATTTCGTTGAATAAAGTGCTGAACATTTGTCAAAAAAACGATCCACTTTTTTCAGAAACTTCTTCGAATCCACATGATTGGAGAACTGACGTAAGATATAACTATGGTTCAGTATTCAATTTTCTAGTTGTATCGTTAAATTAGGAATAGAGCGTTGAGGATTAATATAGATTGGAAGGTATACTTAAGTCGTATTTTTATCTTCTTTTTTATATCTTTTTTATGTTTATATACTAGTGGTTCAGAGAAAAACGAATCAAAAATGTTGTGTCATGCTTTCCATCAATTGGATAGGACTGTTCAATTTCATTTTTTCTTTTTCAAATGTGAAATGTTTGTAAAAGCTGATAAGAGTTTCTATCCTCATTAAATTCATACAGGAAGGGCAGCTGTTCAATGTTCGGGGCCTGGGGTAGTTCTGTGCCAGACAAAGGTTCCCTCCTACAGCTTAGAGCGTTAGACTGGAGCGTGGATGGTAATGAAAACAAATCATTGTCCTTATAAGTATTATGTGTAAATGAAGTCAATAATATAGTATCATTTTCTGTGTAGGACCTTTTAAGGACTACCCCCAGGTGACCGTGTATCACCCTGCTGACCCCAAGGACGGCCATCCCTTCGCTAACTTTGGTTGGACAGGATGGTTTGGATCTATAACAGGTCATTTGAAAGTTCACGTACATGAATGTGTTAATCGTTTTAATCCATCTTGCCTATTTTTTTTAATGATTTTCTTTAGTTTCTTTAATTAGAAACTTTTAAATAGGTATGAGCTCTCAGAAGATGGCGATATCAGAGATTGGCGTTTCTTTCCCTGACTCCACTTTTGGAACCGAATCAAGATTTGGAACTCCATTCACGGTTTGCTTGTTTAAAGCCCTGCTTTAATTACTTATTAACATTAGCTAAGACGTTGCAATAACAAAAACAAATGAATTCCAGTTCCTTCTCCGAGACGTTCTGCAGTTTGACAAAACGCTTGACGACGCCATTAACAGAATTGCTAACGCCAGGAGAACGTGTGATCTGATTCTGGGAGTGGGGGATGCAAAGGTTGGAACCCTCTTTATTTTAATCTGATCTCTTTTATTTTTATTCCAATGTTTGAAGTTAAAATTTTCGAAAATGAAGTGAATTTTAAATTCTGTCCTCTTTAACAGCTGGGCCAGTTTCGAGGTATCGAATATTCAGCCTCCGTAGCTGACTTCTTTGATGATATCAACATGAGACCGGCGGAAGATTGGCATCCCAAGATACCAAATGTTGTGTACTGGGGTACGTGACAAATCTTGCATTTTGTAGAGACATCGCAGCAATTGTTCGACAAGGACCGAATACTTCCATGTGAAATATTGTAGATGACATACAAAATTCTGACATTTTATCCGACAGGTATGGATTGGAACTGTCCCGCCTTTAATGAAGTGTTAGGGAAACAGCTCACAAAACACCACGGAAACATCACAGTGGAGAACACGATAAGGGACGTTGTGTCCATTGTACAGACCGGAAATCTTCAGGTCGCAGTGTACGACCTGACCAAAAACTTGGCTTACTTATCGAACGCCAAGGCTTCCTACGAAAGTGGACCACAATATGCATACGAAAGGTTAATGAAGACATTTTTTGTCTTGTTTGTGTTATGTTTACTGGTAACTATCTTCCGAATTAAATATTTTTTCTTCTTTGCAGGCAATATGTCCGACTGAACATGACCGAGTTATTCACTGAAATTCCACCAGAACACCAGAACAATTCAAACCATTGACCAAGTCTTCATTCTTACATAATAAAACATCACTTCCTTTTCCCATCATCCTTGTGTGTTTTCTTGATTTCTTTTCACAAATAAGTCAATACTTTACAATGAAATTTAGGACACTCAAAACTCGCGCAACAGCTGATGTGAGCTCCCATCTTGGCTGTCTTGATCGATGCCCAGAGCGCATGATTTCTTTGTCCTGTTACACGTGTAGTTAATTGATCGGGTCAGTGTTAGTAGTTCATAAAATATTGTTGTGTAAGTTCTTAAAATGCGTTTATTTTTACGTTGGATATATCTTTTGATGCTACTGTTCAACAGCATTCTGTTAACCCTGGCTAAATATGGATCTTTTACCTCTGTCTGTCAAATAAACCTTTTAAGAGACGAGGAACGACGATTGATAAAAGGACTCCATCGATATATAGACGCTACTGAAAAACTAGGTGAATTAGTACCTAAAGATGTTGTAAGGTAAGATCTCATCATTTCAAAATATTCAGAATGACAAGTAAGATAGTGTGTAAATGAGTTGTAAACACGTTATACTTTACCGTCTGCATTGTCAGTACTTTCATTATATAATTATATTCAATAAGCAAACGTACGCAATTCATTTCTGCGTAGTCTCAAGTTCGTTGCAAAAATTTTTTCCTTTTATAAAATCAAAACTGTCAGTATATAGAGCCTTTTCAACCTATTATGACTGCAAGTTGATTGCTTTTTTCGTTTGACGTGCAGTCTACTGGAGAAGGCAGAGGTAGAACAACAGGTGCTAGAGAACGAATTTGCAGAGAATCCCTTGAGCTCCTTTCACACCCTGTATAGAATTTACCATGACTGGAATGAGATATTTCGTCACGTGTGGTGCGACGACTGTGGTAAAACCCCTGCCTCCCAAGGTAAACAAATTTAACTCCAGACTGTTTATTTGTTGATTGTCGTTTTTCGCTTTTCTTCATTCAGACTTTTACTTCTCTTTGCTCTATTTCAGATTTTAACATTACATTTGGAATAGCAGAAAGAAAGCTTGGTGGATGGATAACACAGGAGGACTTGCGGGATGTAGCTATAAACATTTTGAAGCTGTATGAAATGTATGACCTAGACGTGAGGGACGTGTTCGATGGGTATATACAGGACCACGTGGTCACTCCACTTCCGGCGGAAGAGCTGTATTTCATCGCGGCTACGGCGGACAAACAGGACAGGATGAGAAGCGCCGTCGTCTTGTTTGAAGAACTTTACAGGAGAGTTTCTGAGAATATGTACCCCGATTCAACGCTGAAATTAATCACGATAGCCAGGGTCCTAGCGGGTGTTTATAACAAAGTATGTCGAAAGCTGTCATAATAAGTGTCTAAATTGAATGATATTCCTTTTGTTGGATTTAAAATATTTATTTTACTTTAAGATTTTTAAATGACATCGAATTACCTTTTTTATATTTTGAATAGATTGGAATGCCCCAGAAATCGATTGAACTGTTTAATCAGATTAACAGTGAAGGTAATTACCAGATCAAATCAATTGATAGTTTAAATTTAGAATATTTCTCTTCATCGTCAACGAAATATCAACACATCTACGTTGTCTTCTCGTGGAAGGTTTGGACATGAGACAGTTGAAGAGAGACGTGGAGTATTACACTCTCCGTCTCAATGGGCTTCCCCTGGATGAGAGAACCAAAGACCTCGATCTCTACAAGAAAACAAAACCGTCCAAATTCACACAGCTATGTCGACAGTCTCTGAAGGTGATGGATTGGATGTAATTGTAACTACTTTCATGAATCACCAAACAATCTTGCCATTCTAAGTACACTGTACTATTGTGCGATTTATTCTTTTCAGTCAACAAAGGCAGAATCAAAGTTGAAATGCTTCTTGAGGGCATCAGATCTTCCTTTCTATTTTACGAAAGAGGAATTGTTCAACAAGAATCCCGGGATCTCCGTATTTCATGACGTCATCACTGAGGAGGATTTGAGACAACTCAGCAATTGTACCAGTGCAAGGGTAAGTAAAACACAGTTGTATCACACTGATATCGCATATGAAATAATATTTAATTTCAAACAAGTTCACTGGTAATTTGTGTATGTGTCATCGTTTAATTTTTATTTGAGCAGAGATTGGTATACGAACAAGGGCTCAACGAAGAAACAGCCATTAATAACAGAAAGTAAGGGATTCGGGAGGATGAGAATGTGTTTCTTTCCATATTCTTCAAATGTATGGTATTTTACATATACGTACAACAGAAAAATGAATCAGTCCTACAATACTTTCTTCACACAGATTTAGATTTTACGACATTGAGCAGTCGGTAATGATGAAATTGAGAAATAGAATGATAAAGATCTTGCAAATTCCACAACAAGAAGTAAGTCATTACATGTACAATAATAAGTAAGGATTAACATACTTATACTTGTACATATATTATACATGTATGTACTACTAACTTATTCCCTTAGTTTTTAATTTGGAACAGTGATAAAGAAAATGTACAAATGTAATACATGTACACATGTAATATATCTATAAGAATTGTTTTATATAATTATTCAGGAAATTGACATTAAAAGGGGAAACCAAAGAGTTGCCACATGGAACTATGTTGTAAGTTAAATTCAAACATGAACAGAAAGTATATTCGTGCAAAATTCATGTGTACTTTTTAAATATGTGTGTGGACTATTTGTTTCTAGATAAAAGGCGCAAAATCTGGCGGTTACAAGGTCTTCATGAGTTCCAAGACCAGCGTTCCTCTAGTCTCGGTGAGGATTAACATGTACCACCGAATTCTATATATTATATACACGTTATTTATTATATGTATGTAAGAAAATATCTTATATAATTACTATATCATACAATTCTGATTTTAAAAAAACTATTCTTTTACAAAGAGGAATGAGTCTTTTTTGTAAAGCATCTTTATTTGATAATTGGTGTTAAAGGTTTCGCCCCGTTTTAAATTTGCCCTAACACGTTCTTGGTTAAAGAAAAGTAACTTGCAGTTTTCAATTGTCCCGTTTTAAATTCACTCATTGTCAGTAAGGGCGAAAATAAAAATAGGGTCAAAAATTATCCTGATACAGTATATATAAATCTTTTGACCGAATCATATCATTAATTTCAGGGCAGTGTTATTGTATGGTACAATCAAAATTCTGACGGAAGGCAGGATGACCGACTGAGTCCAGGGGATTGTCACGCAATCATCGGCTCTCAGACAGGTATGGGAGAATGTACTAACGATCATAAATGGGCACCAGTTTAATTATATGAAGACAATACAGTTACTTGTAAATTACTAAATTTACTTTGATTCGGTTGATTGTTTCTATTTCATCTCGTAATTTTGCTGGTATAGTGACACTGTTTTATTTTAACAGTTGTAGAAGATTATTTGGAAGAAGACGGAACCGTTTCGACGATGAAGTGTTTTAATTTCTTTAAAAACAGTCCATAAGTGTATAATTAAAATCTCTTTATATACTGAATTTTCTAGAGGTTCTCATTTATATTCAGGAGATTTGGTTTGTTTGATTTAACACATATCCGATATTTTTCATACACAAGAATTTCTTCTCTGCGAAAACGTCGATGCATTGTATGTTTTTAAGTCCAATCTTTGACCCTAGCTATCCATATAATTATGTAAGATTCAGTCCCTGAAGTATTGACTGGTCGTACAGTACCACCCAAGGACTTCATCAGGAGTTTGAGTTATATTTATATGCAAGGTTAATTTTCCAAAACTGTTTTCAACTGAAAATTAAATTGACACGTTAACTCTATAACTTGCAATATGATGTGAAAATGGTGCGGTTCAAAATAAAAAAAAATAATTTCGTTTTTTGTAGTTTTATTTACATACAATACAAACTACTTCTTTAACAAATGCATTCATGTACATCGCACATAAAGTTTGAATAACAATGACGACAGCTCCGAATGGAATGACAAAATGAAATGCATTAGCGACCAAATTAGGGCAGTCATGTTTAAAATTAAACTGGTCACTCTTTAAAAACTGGTGCCCTGTCTGTATCCTGCCTAAGCAAAACACAAACAGTTCATATTTACACCACATACAGGTATACATAAGTAAAAGATAAAATATAAATAACAAAAACAAAGGTACCAGTGAAGCATTAGATAACTTAGATTACAGCACCATTCGCTTTAGGGTGTGAAAAAGCGACTACAAAATATAGGACTTTAAAATGCAATGCAACGCAAAATGCTTCAAGGATTAAATATCTAAAAATCATTCAAAATGCCTGATTTCATATACGAGTCGGCAACTTGTAATTAAAAAAAAAACTGTCAACTTCTGAGCCTGACAATCCAGGAAAGTCTAGAAAAAATGAAATTGACATTCATGACTATAGCACATGATGGAGGCAGAGCGAGGTTTTCTTCTCCTGTCACGCCTACACAAGAACACACGGACAACAACAGTAGCCATATAAAAATAAAGCCCCACAAATGGTTGATTTCAGGTTCTAATGACAACATCACTAATAAGGGGGGCAATTTAAATCACAACCAAGATCGAATCTCTGCAAGATATTTCGTTCAACATGTCGGATATGTTGATTTTTAAAACGTATTGAAAAGAGTTTTGAAGGAAATAAAATTGTGACATAAGAAACATTTTAGCTGTGTCATAGTAAGCAAATGTGTGAAAGCTGCGACGATTGTCAGAAATTATATATGATACTATATATCTAATTTTAATAACATTATAAAAATGAATAATGCTTTTTGCGTAGAAAAATTTTGTGAACTATCTATAAAATACTGATGGCAAGGGATAACTATATAATTAAGCCAATGAAAAGGGAAATAACTGGCAAATGCCAAGAGGGATAATTCCCCATCACACGAGCATATTATAAACGGATGAAACAGTTGTTTTTCTTAAACTCTTTGAAATTCAACATTTTTATCACGCCAGCTATATAGAATGTATGGATGCAAAATTAACGTAATTTCTGAAACATTGATTTATAAGGTTACTTAAAGCTTTCACCAGGTAATTCCTAAAGCAGTTCTAATTCATTAATGGAACTGAAAAATATTGAACAGGAGTCATGACAAGTTCATGATGAGAATACACAACATGAAATGTGGAAAAATTGTAGAAAAAGTAGTCAGTAGAACTTCCAGTTTTCTTTAACAAGAACACCATCACAGATCCATAACAATATCCTTCAGAATCCATGGCAACACTGACAATGTCTCTCTATCCGATAGTGAAAACATAATGGTCAGTAACAGAGTAAGTCGTCTTGGACCTTGTACTGTAGGGTAATTTGATAATCCAAAATCAAAGTGTACAAAAATTACAAAAAGAGCATTTTATATGATGCAATCATTAATATCAACTGTATTGAATGGAAGATACAATTATATCTGGTAGACATGATGGGGTCAAATACTAGTGTACTTTATCCCAGTCTAGAGGTCAAAGGCTGGAATCGTTGTTTACAACAATTCACAGCACAAGCGAGAGACTGAATGTACGTGTGGTACACCCAATGAAATCTACACTGATAAAATGAAACATAATGAAAATGTAAAATCACATGAAAAAATGTCATATAACAAAATCATCCTAAATTAGTCATTGCACATAATCAAGATTGTTGAATTTGATGATTGTAGTAAAAAAAAAAAAAAGATAGAGAGAAGAAAATCACAAAATACATTTATGTCCATAAACTAAAGGATTTCATTCAAAGAATGTTCAAGTTAGTGAGTAAATCCTTACTCAGTTTCTATGGCAACATGTCACAACGTTCTGGTAGCACCTGATGTCTGATATAGTTACATATTCTTAGTGTGGGCAGCCAATCACTGCTCAGAGTCCACATTCAAACAACCCCACCAAGATTATATGGAGTCCAGTTCACCAGCATCATTTTTATCTTTCATTATAAAATGAATAAATCATGACTAGCATTCAACGTGATGGGACATTTTGTCCCTCTATCCAACACATCACAAGTTTAGCACTTAGAACAGTTTAAGCACACATTTAAAATGAGAGACTGCTGAACATTGAGGCGATCTCTCCAGAACCACAGCTCATCGTAATTGTCTGTAATTGCTATATAGTCAGCATATCGGGACCTTAATTTGGTTCATCTTTTCATCCTTTGGGTTGTACCCCATGTTCTTCCTCTGAAGAAACATGTGGACTTCGCGGAATGTGGGTCGACACGCCTCGTTTCTGTTCCAACACTCAACCATCAGGTCGTAGATTTCCTTGGGACAGTTGGGAGGTAGGGAGAGGTAGACCTCCTTGTTGTCGTTGCGATAATAATGTCCAGCATTCTCTATCACTTGTTCATCTGTCAGAGTGTCAAACGGTTGGTCCTTAGCGAATGTCAGAATCTCCCAAAGTGTCACAGCAAATGACCAGACATCAGACTTTGTGGTGAATTTCCCCTGAAATAGTAAGTAAGACATTTTTCTTAATTATTTTTTTTTTAAATTTATGTATACATAAAACCCATTTATCATTACTTTGTTAATCTATATTATTGTATTCGATAGTCATAACTTGTAAAAAATTTCCACAACATGACTTAATTTGGTCTATATACGGCTTTAAAATGTATCAGAAAAATTCTGCCAAAAAATTATTTTCCTTGCCATTAGTGTACTTACCAGTAAGATGCTTTCCCAGGCCATCCATCTGATTGGTAGAACAGCCCGTCCCTCTATCCTGTAGTAGTCCGCGCTGTACAGACTTCGACTCATCCCAAAGTCTGATATCTTTATTGTGTAGTTTGTCCCGACCAAACAGTTCCTAGTGGCAAGATCACGGTGTACCATATTTAACGACTCCAAATACTTCATTCCTGATGCAATTTGAGAAGCCATGTAAACTAGACAGCCATAACTGAAAATAGACATACAAAGTATTGATATGTGTTATTCATTAGTAAATAATTACCGTTAAGCACAATTATAGAATTAGAATTTTCATAAAGTTAAATAATTTAAAATTTTATTATCAGTACTATTGACACATATATTTTTGCTGGAAAAAACATTGACTGGGTGTTATGTTTGCAGAAATAGTGACATCATTAATGTCTCCTTTATAGGGTATTCCAATAATTTCTTTAGTTTACAAGGAGTTCCACTGTTAAAACATTATTTACTGTGCACTGCTGACTCTGAATGGCTGAGGGTTCTGACCTGAGAGTTTTGGCGTTGGTGGCCATAGCTACAGGGCTCTCTGGGACGTGGTCCAACAAAAACTGGTTCAGGTCCCCGTACTTCATGTACTCCACAATCATACACAGGGGCTCCTCCCGTGTACACACCCCAAGCACGCGCACGATGTTCGGGTCCTTCAGCTGGGACATTATCTTGATTTCCTTACTGAAGTCAGCCCTGAAAAATAAATTCATATAAATGTTTACCTCAGAGATCAAAATCAAATCTAAATTTCCTTTCAGTTCATGGTAAAAATTTAAAAAATTGAATATCAAATGTTGTAAGATGCTGGCTAGAAAACATCTGAGAAGGAAATATAAACATTGAGATGACAAGAAAGATGATCAAGACATCCTGTCAAACTGATTGCTAAAGATATCAAGGACAGACTGTTTTCAATCTGACTGGGATGACACACGTACCTTGCTCTATCATCAGCATTCCGTCGTAACATCTTGACTGCCACTAAGACTTTGGGGGTGTGTGTGCTGGCTCTGTTCATGAAGTAGTCATCACTGATGTATCCATCCACATTCACTGCCTCACAAAGATGTACCTACAGAATCAAACAGTTCACTCAATACCGACAAGCAAATTGCAGAAATGGAAAAATATTTTTGATGATGGACTTTCCTACACTGTACACTGAAGAATTCTAATTGCATGAAATGATTAAACAGTTAGAGTGATCTCCCTTTGATTATTCACAATAAAAGACTTGATTATCAATTAATTTTAAATATCAACATTAACTTAGATCATTTGTCTGAGGAACAAAATGTATGTACCAAATAGGGAAAATAAATTAATAGACTCAATATGTAGACCTTTGCAATGCAATTAAATCTTCCCCAAGTCCATGCAAAATCATTTTCTGTTAATGTAGAGATTGTGAGTAACTGACTGCCCACAATATTAAAAAAATTCCAATTAGTCTTTCCTATTTCTTACCTCTCCGAACTGACCCTCTCCTAATACATCAACAAACTGTAGATTTTCCCGGGGAAACTGCACCACAGCGTGTTCCAGGGTGAGAAGAAGTTCCGCATTTGGAACAGCATACACATTATTTCCACTGACTCCCTGAAGGTTCGGAATGTTAGGGACATTCACGTGTACGATGTCAGCTGCTGCATACAGAGCGTCATACGTGGGGGGCTTCTCTGAGAGACAGTTGTTCATCATGATCGGGGTTCCGTTGTTAGCAGGGGACACTCTAATGGGGGTCTGGGTGTGTGGGGGGAGGGCCACTATCAGGGCCGACTTTGTGACATCTGGAACAGCATAGTCTCTGGAATCTGCAAAAATTTACAAAGTTTATTTAAGATTATAATTTTTTACCAAGTTTTATGAATTTTAATTATTTTCATAGAAAATTAAAAAAAACCCTTTTATTGTCATGAGTGAAAAGAATTTTCCATTTTTATCCACACTGAATCTTTACAAATAGGGATTCTACAATGGCAGCCATATAATATAAGCAAATGCTGGACTCTTGAAACTTAAGCATTACTGCAGAGGAATCTGATGGCATCATGAGCATGCTACCTACACCACAGCTTGTTGCCAAAAACAATCAATGATCTACTTGTAAATTGTAGAGTAAATCTTCTTAGATAAACAGTAGCCTAAACATTCACTTGAACATTTTTTCTAGAATTTTACTCCACTCCAGAGAATTATACAAAACACAAGAAAAATTACATCATTCTGAATATACAGGAATGTTAAAAAGGTTCAAAACCTATATACATGTTAAGGATCCTAATACTATTGTTAGTTAATAAAACCTCTGAGTAAAATAAAGTTGAATAGATATAAATACAAATCAGTATGTAGATCCTAGATATATCATTCACATAACAAGCAATGACCCACAACCCCGGGAGAGTACAGCTAGGGAGTACATTTGTACACAGGCTACAAAGAGAGGCATGCCACTGTGAAGGTACCCGAGATCCCTGCCGCACACCCCGGTAAGTCTGGCAGGTCCCGCCCCCCGACCAGAGAGTCCTGGGGCTCACTATACGATGGGCTCTTACATAGTTTCTCCCCTCCATTACACAGCTCCCGGTCCGACTCCATTTCGTCCTGAGCCACGCTGTTGTACATGTTGCCATTGGAGACCTTGCCGTTTTGCATGTTTCGAATACTGTTCATGTTGAGAGCGATGTGGTGTTCAACCGGTTTGAGGCAGTGGCGGTTGTTGTTCTGTTTGCTGCGTTTGTGGCGAATCAGAATAATGACAATCACAGCAACCACGAGAAGAGTGACGATCAGAGCAGACAGCGTACCCACAATGATTCCGATCATGTCGTTCTCTGTTGTGGCTTCTTTTGTTTGAACAGACCGATCCTCTACATGTTGTTGTGAATCTGAAAGCATGACAAGAAATATATCTTATACTGTCGATTCAAACTCTATTGATATCTATCATTAGCAAATAAAACATGCTGAAACCTCAATTCAAATACACTGTAACAGTGCGAGAAGTTTTTCTATATCATATATATATTAACTTGTTTACCAGTACTTTGTGGAAATACCGCAGGATCTGTCGATCAGTGCAGTTGTCTGTTGTTAACGGATCAATAATTGCACGCGCAATATTTACATCATTGCCTTATCGACCTACTAGTACTCACGCCTATTGATTTAGAGTTATCGCACTTGAAAAAAATATTGGTTACTAGAATTTATTTGAGTTATGCTGCTTGGTTTATCCTTCCTCGATAAATGGCATTTACCGTATATAGCGATAAATGCAATTAATCAGGACATTTTAGCAAATCCAGACTTTCAACAAAACATTTCATACACTACATGTAATTATATACATGATGCAATGGAAAGAGATTCACTGGTTTTTATTACCTTGACCGATCTGAATATTGAGATTCCTATCTACAGACATATGGTCGCCAACTGTTGGAGCTTTGGTTGTATGTACAGCAGGGGTCAGGGGTGGAAGCTCCATTGTCACGTTGGCTTTTGTAATCTCTGAAACCAAAAAAGGATTCAAAATGAAATCTACTTAAAAAGTATAGGAAGACCTTTTCAGCAAAAACTGGGAAAACCAAAATGGTAAAAATAATTTCAAATGACTAGAAGATGTACCTGATTGGAATGAGACTTCACTGATGAGCATCCATTTACTGTCAAAGAAAAGCTCTACTTTGACATACTTTCCAACTCTGTTTTCGAGGGGAATGACGACAGTACGAGCATACTCCATCCATGAATCCCTCTCAAACTTAAAGTCAATGTAGTTTGGCTGATAGTATATTCCAGAGACACTGAAGTAGACATGAGCCATGCGGAAGATACGGACATCTTTGTCATAAAAATTGTTGGAGTGTATGTTGAGGCGAGTAAAGTTGCGCACATCATCAAATTTGAAGACGATTTCCACAGGCGTATTATCTTCGGTATTCTCCGTCTTCCAGCCAACCCATTCGTAGCCCTTGATTCCCCTTGCCTGAAGATCGGTCCGGAAATTGGCTTGTCCTTCTTCTCCGTCCATGAGTTGACCAATGCCATTGTACAGGTGATCTTCCTTGATGATTCCATCATATGTGAAGTCTAGGAAAGCTAACTCATCTGAACTGTGTTTTCCTCTTCTGTCCCCTTGAGGCATTGAGTAAGATAAAACGCCATCTGTAATGATGATGACAATGAATTTAACGGTATTCTCATAAGCTTACATGAAGTGAAGTGTAGAGGCAAATAAGTTACAAAATGAACATAGTAAAATATAAACATGCATGAGGAGAAAAATAACGAAGAAATAAATAAAGTATAAATAAGGATGTCAGGTAATCAATGCAGTTTTCTTTAAAAATTGGAGTTATCTTTCTTGATACAGTTTGAAGCAGAAATGTTTGCAAATGAATCAGACTCAAAAAAGACAAAATTCAGTATACAAAATTTACATAACTAAACACTTCTTTATCAGAGGAAGAAATGTTGCCAAAAAGTTATCAGAGATGTTTCCAATAAATGTAGAATAGAAAGATTACAAAGGACTTAAATCAACAAACAAGAAGAAAGATGGTTGACATCTGATAAAAGGATCCCAAAAAGTGGAGAACAACTATCAACTATGTAGTGAATTATTGGAAAGAGGTTCTTTATTTACTTTGTACATTTTTGTGTCAGACAAAAAAAAATCAGAGGCAAAATTCATTGCCCTAGGTAGATGTAGTGTTTTTAACAACACTGAGGAAATTCTGGCCAATTAAGAGACTATTTTTGCTGATAAAAAATTAGAATCCCAGATTATACTTAAATTGTCGGTGGGTGCAAATTCATCATTTATTTTTCTTTCATCACCTTTTATCTGTTCATTTTGGGATAGGATAACAAATAAAGTCTTGGGATATGACAGTGATTAGAGAATGCAGGGAAAATACACCAGAACAGATAATCAACTCTGATAAATCATTTCAAGTCATAAATATACCCCACTAAAAAAGGAAAAACACACTGACAATAATTCAAAGCACAAACTAAGAAATCTTAACTTGGTTGACAGGTGCTCTATTTGTAGAAAAATTTCAAACCCTTTATTATTTAGAGGGAAAAAAAGTAACCATGAGGTCTGTAATCTTAAGCCATTATCTCCAACATAATCTCACACACCCTCTCTTTTACAAATGTAGCAAGCCATTTGTTTTAAAACCTCTTCACACAATGGATTCTGGCAGAATAAGAAAAAGAAAATTTCAATCCCCTTCATCACTGCAGGAGGTTAGCATGATTCAATTTGTGATATATAAAAGCATATACACAATTCAGCATGTACACAGTCTGAAAAATGTCTTCATGCTCAACGTAGCCCCTGACCATTGACTTCTGAAATACTAAGGGCTAATTAACCCAGGTATGATAACATCGCAAAAAGAGACAGCCAAAGCACTCAAACTTTTAAAGAATCTGAATCAGATGTACGTTTGTCAAAATGGAGTTTTAATGATTGGCACTGATGTGAGTCTGAAACAACATTTGTTTGTGAGAATTTCAAGTTTTCATGAGAGGTAAACGAAAGCAGGTTTCCCTCAGAAAACATTGAACTTGGCTTTATACAAAGAATATTTTGCGGATTTATTTGGTTGTTGGTCAAATGTCATGAAGTCAAAGACTCTAGAGATATACATAAAAGACGGTAATTACTGATAATTCCAGAGACTTGAGAAGCTCCAGAGATTACCAATGACCTTGTTTTGCAGTTTCACAAAGCTCAAATTTTTTCAGTCCTTTGTTTCCCAAATAGTTAAAGTGTAATGTCCTCTGAGGAGGTATACTAACCATTCCACGTACAGCCGTAGAGTTCTACCCTCATGCAAACGGTGCGCGGAGTTTTACTGTAGGGAATGAAGCGCACCCTCTTGGCAATGATCGGAGGAGAAACTTCGTTCATCTCAGCAGTGTGGGTGTTGTAGTTGGCTTTGAAGTGCTGCAAAACAAAGGCGATTAAATTTAAACTTAAAAGCTTCTACATGCTCAGACCTTCACCTGCAATATGCAGTGTATATAGTTAATGAATCAAAGAGAAGACATAAATAATTCAAATGCAACCCTTCTGTAAAACCCAAGTTCTTGTTCTCTTTCTATTCATGCATATACAAACAACAGATGATCAGTACACATTTAATGAATCTCTCTGTCTTATCTTTTGGTGCATTCAGAACATTGTGTTTTATTATATCTAATTTATGACCTCTTTATCTCTTTTAACATTCTATGTTTCACTATCATCAACAGAAAATAAAATTGGACCTAATCATAGAAGTAAAACGGAAAAATAATGTAACAACTGTATTTTGTGAATGCAGATCATGTTGCTTGATTTATGATGGAGAACAGTAGCAGATTGGATAACGGGACAGATGTGTGAAAATCGACATGACCTTTTCCAAATCAGCATCTCTCGTATCCTTCTCACAAAGATCGCCTCTGGGGGCTTTAATTTTGAAAGAGCACAGCGACATAAAATCGCACAAAGAATCACCATGAACCGTTCTTATCTAACTTCACATTCATTCCAGAAATGCAATACTGATTTATCAATTGCTAATAAGCAAAACTTTTTGCTTGAGTATTTCATTGCTGATGCTTTTCCTGATAATGCCATCTTCAAAACCTCTCTTTCCTCTAACATGAAATTCTCTCTCAGGCAAAAGTATCACTTCATCAGACAAGTCTGATTTCGGATAGAAGACCCGAGTATTGTTAGATGAACCAAGGAACAACAAGATTAAGTCACAACATAAATAATCCAACAAAAATTAATGGGATCTGCAAAAGAGATTCATTTCCAGATAGAGTTTGTAATTTTTTAATGTTGCTGGATAACTCTGCAGGGAATATATGTCTTAGCTTTCTTTCTAACCAAAGATGTTGGTGATTCTTCAGTTATCAACTCTTGTTTGAGTATTTGATGGCCATGTTTTCAGATACCTGATGGGAACATATGTTTTACCCACACAGTTTCCCTGATGGTTAGCCGTAGAGACAATAAGCACTCCTTTATACCCCCTATCAAGGAAAACATGCTTAATCATCTTCAACAACAACTCACCCCCAAAAAACCCAGTGCAATTTTCACTTTCTCTGATCAAAACCCCACAGGACATTTTGCCATTTCCAGTTCTAGATTCCTGGAGGAGAATCATATTCCCAGCGGTTCTAATTCATAATACCACAAGTTAGAAATGCCCCAGTCTGCTAACAGTCATTTGGGTAGCCCACAATAACAGTATATTTAAATGCACTTCCTTTAGGCACCTACCTCAACTGCCTGACGATTTCTGAACCTTATCCATTCCCCGTCATCTTCTCGCTGATATTCCAAAAGGAACTCTTCTGTGAACTCTTGTCCCTGTAGGATAAAGAAACATGAAATTAAAGTCAATATACCGGGTAAAATTGTTTTGCTTTGTTACAAGTTTGTTTGAGTTTTCCGGGAAAAGCAATTTGGCCCTGACTTTCTTGCAATAATTATCTTTTCGTGTTTTTATTTCTTCCTTTCTAATAACTTAATTTGAGTTATCTCAAATGTTACAATTAACATGTTGACAGAGCAATAAAAATGGTGCCAATACATAATTCTCCAGTGGGAGAACAGAACCCTGTCTACAATGTAGAGTATGTATATTTATCAATCTATCGTATACTTCTCTAAATCAGAAGAATTTGTTCAGGATGCTTACACAGGCTTGTAATAGAAACCACAACCAAATTGCAGAGACAAATTTATGGCCGAGAAAATTGGGAACAAGTCAGGCAGAATTTTGCTAGCAGCCACCTTACAAATTATAAGACAGGAAAGTCGTAAAACATTATATAATAGAATTAGTGAATTCCTGCCCAACATAAAACTACTTTGACCTAGTCTGGGACTGAATCCAAATGACATGGTACGCCTCTCATCACCACGCCAAGTCCTCCCAATAAATCAACGGCTCTATAATAAGATGGGTACCACTGGTAGTACCAGTCCTGATTAGAGGGTGCGAAGATATACTATCTAGATCTCAGTGATTCATCCTTCAGCCCATCAATTAAAGGGTCACATATAGAAATGTGTGGGTTTTTAAAAGTGATTAATATTTGAGCATAAAGTTGCAGGTCACTGGATGAAATGGGTTATCTTTGGAGAGGCTGACGAGCAGTCATAAAATGTCCTCATGAATCAAACTTTATGAATCGGACCATTAAATCCACATGCACATCCCCTTTCTGAGAATCTCCAGTTCAGTCTTTATGAACTTGGCTCAGTAACTAACAGATTAAAATGCATATTTTATGGCAGCCATTATTCATGTTTTTCAGTCCTTTGAGTTACAATAAAGTACGCTGCATTCTCTTGCTAATGAACAATAGATTAGAAGGACTTTTCATAAGCAAACATTTCATCAATATGAGCCTTGGGTGTATGGTTACTTCATTATGAAAATATATCTGCCTCTTTATGAAGCCATTGTGAGTTGTTTATGACCGAAGGTTGAACTTAGCAAAAAAAATATTGGAAAATAATGAATCTGTCTCTCAGGGCTCTATGATTTCTTTCACAGATTTGAAAGCCTTGTAGGACTTTGGCTCCTTCTGCTTTCTAACAGAGGCGGATACAAAAAATCCAGGAATTCAGCCAGCTACATGCGAGAGATCACACAGAATCATCGTGTCGACTCGTAGATCCAAGCAGAAATCTAATCTAATGAATTTTCTGATGAGATTCCATAGGACGGATCCATTGTAGCATTAAAGCTTTCCAATAAAACCAGCTTCTGATCCACCATATTCCTGGGGCAGCAAACAAGAGAGAAGAGTCATCAGTTTTATTTATAAAGATGACCTGTCTATAGTGTTTGTAAGTAGAATGAAAATGAGCTGGGCTACAGTACAATGCATACAGAATTAATCAGTGAAACTCTACTCAGCTCTAGATAACAACTGTATCAGAAAATCATCCCTGACAAGATACATGGATGATCTATCAGATCAATTTCCAATTACAAGTCTTCTTCCTGATTCGGTTGCTTGTATTTGGTCAATCTTGGGACTATGCAATCTTAAGAACAGTATTCCTTTAGACTATAAAGAGGAACTTACATAGATGACTCCCCTATGAGACACTACCGGTAGTTTTTTAAACAATAAATTAAAATACAATGGTTACCAACATTGCAAAATGAGTACACAATGATTATGGCAACAATTATATTCCAAATATATGACCAAAACCTGAAATATCTCTGTAAAATTTGCTCTGATACTTGTAAGCTTAGTTTTATCATGAGTTGCTTCTCCTGTAGTATCTTACTATAGCCTGACCAGTGGCTGGGGCAGAGAGGGGAGATCCATTATGAACTTATCAAAGAAAAACAACAGCCAAAATTAAAGCTAATCTTTTTGGGGGGATGGGAAACACAGAAAGTGATAAGGACCAGCGATATGGAGGGAATTTCTGACACGCGCTATATCCGCTGTTGACTACAGAACAAGGGAGAGTCCAGCCATATTACCCTGCAGCCATGAAGAACAACGTCTGCTTTGTATCTTATCCTCTACCTACAGCTCATTCTGAAGAAAATTGGAAAATTCTTATACAGTGTTCATCAACAAGAGCCAAGGTCAAGGTTTTTGAATGGGACTTCTGCATTGCAGTTCCTTATTTGGTGACAAGAAAATTTATATCTTTGCCAAAATCTTGAATGAGGGTGGAATTGCCTATGTGAATCGGGGTTAAGAAGAGTGAAGTGGCACTAGCATGGTTTATGTGGGTACCTGTCCTGTAATCTAGCCTGCCGTAAATACCATGTTAAATTTAACTGTGTAATGTTATATACCTACCCAGGACGACTCACTCCCTCATGTCAGCATTACTGACAAAGCATTAATTCCTGACTCCTTCTACCTGTCAAACTAGATTCCCTCCACTCTCTGGCACTCTCTAATCTGGTCCTGTCTCCTTTTACAGAGTTTATTGTATTTATTCATTGCACAGTGGAGACAGTTTTAAGAAGACAGTAATTAAAGCAATAGATAAAACTTGCATTACTTGTTCCCCACTGATACTTAATTGATGCAAGTTCTTATCACCTGGTTTAACTCCATTTTTATGACCAAGATACTAATTTCAATGTCTGGTGATATTTTTCAAAAGTACTGAATAACAACTTTGCACTTTTTTGTTAATGCTTTTTTACACTGTATTAATCATTAAAAGACCCTAAATCTTGATTTTTTTTATTGAAGATGGGAGAATGTCATTATTGATCTTGCCCAGTTACAGGGTTTGTGGCCACTGGTATCAAATGAATTAGAAGTATTCCCAGTTGCTTTTAGTACCAATCAGTTCTACCATTTAATAAAGTTCTTTTGATCTCACATTGACAGAATAGAAGCTTCACAAAATCTCCATCATTAAACAAAAATCAATAGTGATGAAAAAAGCTTCAAGATTTAATTAACTCCTGAGAAGTTGGCTTTCACTGGGGAAGTTTGGAGGTTTTCCTTCTTGAATGCCAACATTATTGGGTTACGAGTCCCTGAGATGGACAAGGAATCAGAATAATGAAATTAAGGATGCTCTCCTTTAGACTAAGGCTAAGACAGAATTGACAGATGTCAGTCTTAAAGGTGAAATGTATACAAAAAGAATGTCTATTTCTAGACAATCACTGAAACGATGATTTAGAAGTTTGAATTTCATTTGAACTTTTTTCTTTCTAAAAACAAATATTTCAAAATCGCACCTTGTTTTCTTTTTCAATAAAAGGCAGCCTGTTCGTTACTGCAACTATGTGCCAAAAGTGAAGATTAATGATGGAATGTTCAAAAGCTCCAAAAATATACCCATCCTTCACACTTTCTTGATAAAACGCATCAACTTCACTAAAATTACTGGAGATCTCTCCATGAGGTGAAACCTACCAGGCCGTTTCCGAAGCGCCCCTGTGTTTCCACCTTGGTGATGACCATCAGTTTGTACAGATCGATCTGGAGATATTCGTAGGAAGTCTTATCCAGCACATTTTTGGGGCACCAGGCTCCACCCTGCCATTCCTTTCTTATTCTGTAAAGTCAAAAAAAGGATTGTCAGTATATGGATCTGTTGTTTTAATGTTTAAAAATAAACAACATTGATCATAATTATATAATTCTTTGATATAATACATGTAGATCATGAAAGTTCCAAAGCAGTATAACTTGGGCAACTATGAAATTTTTTCATAATAATAAAATAAGAGGATTGATAGTCTTGTGACTCATTGTGACATAATTAGGGAATGTAAGTTATGTGATATAAACTAATCAAATGGTGCACTAGAGTCAGAATTACATTATTTGATATTTATACAAAATTTAAGCATAAGCAAATCTTCACTGCTTACATGTTTCTATAACACAGGTTTTTTTTAAATCTTACTTCAAATCTAAAATGAGGCCATTGCCACCTCTCCCATTTACTCATGACAGAAATGTAAGCAGTGTATCACGAAAAATATTTCCTCAAGAATCAACTCTCCACTCACAGTGCGACATAAAAACTCAAAATATCTGCAGAAAAGAATATTTACACAAAAAATATCTATACTGTTTAAAAATTTGGCAACTTCTAGAAAAAATTCTATTAAAATGAGTCCTTCAAAATGGCTTTATATCAAAGGCGTGATACATGCAGACATGGGTTTTCACTTAAATCAATCTATTTTCATATCTGATATAATTTATGGTTTTTCTTGGAAAACATAAAGGAGGGAGGGAAAGAGAAACAGTTTTCGCAGGAACTGTGTTAACTATACTTGACAGACCAATTACCAACTGCTGAATATCAATTAAAGCTCTCAAAGAGAAAGAAGTCAAGACAGGAATTCTGTGCAGTTTGATGAGACTGAGGCAATACAAAGCTTGGTGTGATGAGAAACAGGAGGGGCCTCAGAGTGGGAAGTTTACTCTTTTATTCTCTTTCAATAGTCACTGCGTTTTGTTAAGAACTCGCTGTCCCAAAGTCAACATCCAAAATGCACAATCTTTGAGGTTTAAAGAAACAGATCCCTGGATGATGCACCTGATCCATCCTGAGTTGCAGTTAATGAAATACTAATTCCAGAGCTGTTATAAATCTACATTTATTGGAAAGTAAACAAGAAATGGTGCCATGTGCCAGAAGAGAGGCGATTTGGGTTGATTGAAAAATAACGATATAATTCAGTGATGACTTCACTGGCGTTAAGAGAGATTTCAGGGCTTCCCTGACTCCATCTTCTGGAATTAATAAACAATAAATCCCCTGAAAGGCAGAAAATTGATAAATTTTTACCTCAATTTCCCTCTAATATCTTAACTTGATGTTCATAAAGACATTGTGGTAGCCATCTGGGCTATGTTTTGTTTATCAACTCACACGCTTCTTCTAACCCAACAACCTACGCTCTGTCTCCAAGCACCAAATGGCCCTTATAAATATACCAATATTGTAAACTATCAAATCCACACAGCAATTTGTACTCTTTTCAAACTGAGATGATATTACACAGCCTACTTCAAATCTTAACAAAAGCAAAGACAAGAAACCCAAGAAAGTCTGCATCCTCGACTCTATTCGTGCAGCCATTCATTTGGACTGTATAAACAACCAGGAGGAAATTAAATGTAGCTGACTTTCTAATATGTCTCACATTCCCTGATCATGTGTTAAATGGGCTGTATAGAAATATCACATGAATTTTCCCGTAGCGATCACGCCAACCTCTATCACTATTGGCTGGGTGTTGACCAATTTCTAGGGAAACTGATCCATCATGTGACTTTTACTCACAGTCCCAGACTCATCCACTCAATATACCGCTGGATTTCTGCTGGTCTGTCCATGAGGGACGGAACAACTACAGGTAATTACCATCATCTATCACTTAGTCCTCATCCTGTACACACAAATCGCTGCAGCACTTCACTTAACAGCTTCTGGCGACAGACAGGCGGCTAGTATACAGTAATGGGGGACTACAGCCCACGTCAGAGAATCTACAGTGGTCTACAATAGCAGAGGGACCAGAAAAGGTGCTGCTGGTTAAATGAAGTACTAAACTTGAAGCTAGAGTGCAGGGAAACACCATCCATTTGCAGTGGATAAAAAATCATAAAATATCACAGTTTATAGCTGGGTTTTTTTTCACACACTGAAGGGAGATAATCCCATTTCAGCAGACTACATGGAAACTCTGTCCTGAAGACTGTCGGAGATCGATTTTCATTATCTACCTGATTGGAGTTCAGCTACGGGTGACATAAAGAGACAAAACCATTAAACTTGTATCTTGTTTCCATGAAAACAGATTCTATAAAGACAGTTAGCACAGGACCGAAACACATTAATAAACCATTCTGATCTACAGGGCATTAGCAAAACAAACACTAGAAATAGTCTCTGTTCAACCAAAGCTGTCATGATCAAATATCTAGTAAATACACAGAGGACAGCCGATTTGTATCAATAGACAAACTATCACACAAAAAATCAATCCTCCCTTTTTATTGCACACTTAAAAGTATTAATATGAAAACATACATATCATAAAAAATGAGCTTGTAACTTTTCATTACAAAGCAACAAAAAGGGCCATAAAGTGTTTGTCAGAAAGCAAAGGATGTGCCTTGAGCTAGCTGTGCCATTGTTAAGCATGGCAGATCATGAAGCAGCTGTGGATGCTATAAAGTGAAGCCAGCCAGTGCCAGCCCAACTGTATCCCATCCAAGGTCAGCTGGGGTCACAGTTCTGTACCCTGCTTTGTCAAGTCATATTTTCTAATTACTGCATAATCTGAAAATCCTCAAGGGAAATGGTTACATCTGGAATAATCAAAGAAAACTGGGAATTTTCATAATTTTCCTTTCAAGTTGGACACTGGTCATGAAAAGGATTTCTAGGGAGGGGATAAGCTCAGGTTTCCTTGCATTTTCCTCAAGTCAGGGTTACCAGACTTAATGGGGTTTTCTGCTGCAGGGATAACTATAATTAAAAGTACATGTATCTTTGAAGCTATCTTTAGTAATTCTTATTCAATTCAGAATGTGCTTCCCTCTGAATTATATATGAAAAGATTGAAATCCCATCTTCCTGGTGCAAGACTGAAGTTCTTGTTACATATATACCACACAAGGGAAGACCTCATACCACAAATGTATTATACAGGTTGACATTTCTACAGATATCAATTTTTACTTCTGAAGTAAATTAAAATGCTTTGAGGTTATCTTTAGAGATCCAGAAGAAGAAACTTCCAAGTACTCATGCTTACTGGTATTTATAGACAAACTTGTTTTTTTATCTTTCTGAAAACAACTTTTCTACAGAGAAAGGGTCACACTTTCATGAACTCAAATGAACAAGAAGTCACATGAACAAAGATCCAAGTACAGAGAGATGAATCTAAATCAGTGTTAGAAGACAGATGATGGCCAGACAGCGATCTGTACTTTCCATGTAACAGTATACATTTCTGAACTCTCAATCTGTGAAGGACTCGCTTGATGACAGGCATGAGCCAGTCAGCTAGGATCAAGGCAATCCTAAGACATGTCAAGATCCCTGCACTAATCCTGATTAGCATCTCTGATGATCCCATGACAACCTTTGATCAACCAACATCACCATCTCTAGCTGAGTTCTTCCTTGTTTGTTATAAGGAACACCTGGAACTCTTCGTGTTCTAAATGACCCTCTCTTTCTATCTATTGCATTTTATCTGTATTGAGACTGACACCAAATCAGATTGACCATTGCAACTGTTTGTCATTGTAACAATAAAAAAATAGAGTACATAGAACTTATGGTTAAAAAGTAAACTATTCTCTTTGTTTGTTATTTAGAGTTTGATGACTCAGGTACTGGGAGAAATCATCAGATTCAGCAGTCTGCCACAAGTCTCAACAGTGAACACTTGTACATCACTCCATAGACAGCAAAGTCTGTTGACGGAGGTCTGGGAATTTTTTTTTTACTTATATCTTCTGTGTCCAATTCAATTTCCTAGCTGAGAAGCAAGGTCTGCAGATCCCTAATTTGATTTCTGTGCCTCAGTCCACTTTTGCTGACAGTGCCTTAATCCATCATCTATCAGACTGGTCACTGATTGGTGTAGAAATGGACGCAGGCTCGACAACTGCAGACTTATTAAAGGAGAAGTACGTTGAACCAAAATAAAATGACACCTTGACAGTCCTCCATGCCTATGGCGTGATAAGCTTTATTACAAGAAAGCAATAACAAGAGAGGAGTCTGGCTGCTTCTAATGATTGCATGTGTATCACCTTAGATATTACATCAGAATTGGTTTCCCTCCACAAGACCTCATCAGCTAATGAGTCAAAAGAGAAGATGCTGTTCAATTCTTAATGATCATTAGAAGTTGCATAATGACAGAGCGAAGCGTTGCTAGGCACCCTAACAGCCATTTGCCTTCATGCAAAGAATTCCATTACACAAAACTCTATTTTCTCTGATTTTTTACAATGATAAACAAAAAAAAAAAATCAATTTTCCGTGTATCAATTTCAAGCAGTTCCAATTACAAAGATGTTCCTCTTTACCTGCCTGAACCTGCATATTCTGCTGTTTTCTTTACTCTGTGAACCTCTGTTAATTTCAGTCTCAGATCAAAAGCAGTCATAATCATTTCTCAAATTAGGGTGACTTTTTTGCTAATTACCATACTTTATTAATGTTTGTACTTTCTGTATCCATCAACTCAACAATTCTGTCTCAAAAGTTACAAAAAAAAAGTTATTAATGAAAATTTTTCCCTTGATTTAAACAATAAATGTCGGCAAGACCTCAAACAAATTGGCGACTTTTGCTAGCATCATGGCAACCAAATAAATGTTTTACTCTGGATTTTGCCTAATTTCATTAATTATTCAAACTTTTTTGTGGAATAGGCCAATAATTTATTGCTTTTTCTCATGAACTGCATGATCAAGAACAATCAAAGCATTTATAAACAAAGTTTTGAGCATCAAAGAGAATAAGTTTTATTATTAAAAGATTATACAGAACAAAATCACAATACATTTGAATTATTCAACTCCTTCCAAAGTATTTTTGAACTGAAAAAACAAAATACAGTAGTATTGTTACAAGTTAAAATTTTAACACTCCTAGAAAATATTCCAAGCATGAGGACCCACACATTTATCTGGTAAATTTATTTACAATGTTTTTACTTTTACTATCACAGAAAATAAAACTGTCAACATGAAGCCGTGTTTTTATCCATTATACACACACATAGGGGAGGATCTGCTCAGGAGGAGATGGAGGGATAAGGAGAGGAGGGTGATATAGAGAGAGCAGGTCAGGGAGTCGGGAAAGAAGCCGTATAGTCTCCAGATAGACCAATAAACATGCTACCCATATCTCAGCTCCATCTCCGCTAATGTACTTTGATGTTTGCAAGTTATCAATGAGGATATTTTACATAACCCGATGCTGTCACTTTACACAAAGATGGTCTTTTGAAATGATATTTTTAGTAATTTGATCATGCTTGCTGTGCTAACCCCATCCAGAATTAATTTTCTACACATGTATCAGCCAGACATTTATTATCTAGGCTAATACATTACGTTTTATCTTATTTAATTTTCACAAATGTTTGGAGACCCTCTGCTTTACAGTCATTAAACTTCATCATTTTCTTGAAAGTGACTAATTAAGATGCATGTTCTTTGTTGCTTGGTTTTTACCAACTTTCCGCTGTGAAATACAATCCTGGCCTTAAGTGAAATACAAACAGGAACCTGCATTCTGTTCAGTGCATTCGTTCACTACCTGTTCTTATTAAGAATTTTTTTTATCCAAGATCTAAAACATCAAACATAGATTTGTACGATCAAACCAACGTCAAATCGCGGATCCTGTTACTTTTTGGCCAACAATAAAGAGGTAATTATTATGCAGCCATGCTCAAGTCTGTATCTCTAGAATTGTTCAGAATTCTTTGATCAAATGCTATGTTCAGGGGATTACAATTTCATAATATGCAGCCAAAAAGTTGATGATAATCTTTATACACATCCAGTTTTTAAGATCGACTTTCTTTTTTGCATGCGTAACATCCGTGACTAAAAAATAACTTCAAAACAACACATATAGCTGCGTATGATGAATCAGTTTTCCCAATTTTAGCAGGGTTGAAGTTTCACTAGATTGCATGTCTTATATTAGAGTAATTCTTGATTTATTGGATTGTGGTTTTAACAGAAAATTAATCTGGATATAAATCTATTTCATCTAGAACATAATTTCTCCGTCTATAAATTCTACCATGCAAGCATCAGTCAGCACTGGAATAAAATACCCCTCTGTAATATATATACATAATATATATAGATGTAGACCTATAATATTAACATAATCCCCTAACTATCCCAGCCTTAAGTGAACAGATGTGCAAATCACACACATGGTGCACCCATTCTTTTTTATCCTCCTGACAATAATGAGTAGAAAGTAGAAAAATCCCTAACAAAAAGCGGAGTGATGCCTCATTAGTCAACAACACAGTCGCAGATGCTGATTTCATATCGAACTCTGTATGTTTTATAACAAGGCATGGTCTCCTATATTGTGTCAGATTTTCAAGGCATGCTAAGCATGTATCCATATCTGTCCTTCTATTATTGAGGAAGCTTTCAGAGAGCAATCATTTACAATTTAGATGAAGCATGGATGTTTTTGAAATAAGTAATATCATACTTGTGGGTTAGCTATGTGACTCATATTTTTTTATTTCAAAAAAATGCACAAAGAATGTCATTTTTATTTTTATTGGGTGGAGCTTCCAAGACTCCAGTTTTTTTTTCTAAGATGGTTACTTCATTCCAAGTCAAGAAAATGGTGAATCACCCGATCCATCTGCAGTTGACAATAAAAAAAAAAATTCCACGCAGTGTCTTTGTTTTCTGAGTAAAAAGGCAGTGCTCCCAAAGGAAAGCGGTGGTCGTTCGGAGAGAGAAAGAAGAGGACAGGGATAATTGAATTTCCCCTGACTGCATGTCAACGCACACTTTTTTTGCAGGCCCATCAAAACAATTAACACTTTTTTTGCAATATAGTTTCATCATTTAATTCTGTGCGTCATGGAACACTGATTTTTTCCCGTTTCAATAAATGTTTCCTTTTATGGATAAACTAGCGAGAGACTAGGAGAAAAATCAATTGGGGAAATGTTTCAGGTGCGAGGCATCAAAGACCAGGCTTGAATTATCATGGATAAAAACATCATGTAGCATTGAAGCCTCCATACATCACCTTGCTATTATGAGACTTTCTGCCGACTTTATTTCTGACATAGTACATGTTACATCCTGGCATTAGGAGCAAGTTACATTTGATTTCTAGTCAATCGTTATCAACCTGTTCTGTAAGCAACATCATTACCATTGAAAAATTCTTTTGATGGTGTGTAGAGTTTTTCCCTTTGAACACTATAACTAGCACCTCTAACGAAAGTAACCATATGCATGACCTAAATTGGGGTAAATAGGACATTTTAATGCAGAGATTGAGCAAGGCATGATCAAAAGTAATTGCTAAAAGGATTTTCTAACTGTTACTTTCATGTCAAAGTCTGCTTCTACATTTCCTCCAGGCCCGTTCTCTTATATTCAGAGTTTTGAAATGCAAATTATGTCTCCCTGCATTTTCCATAAAAATCAATATCATCAGCTTGAGACTTTGGTGTAATAAACAAGATGACAACTGAGATGCTTTGCAAACATTTTCCCTGACATGATGTATTATAGAGAAGCTCTGAAATACTAAATGGCTCATCATTAATCATTATCCACCACACCGGGAAAAATGAAATAGTCTTGTGGGAAATACAATGAAATGTCACAATCTATCTCCATTTACATGTTTCAATTCCCACCTGCCTTCAGTGGTATATTGGATAACTAGAAAAACTGATGCAAACAAAAAAATAACTGTGACAAGTGCAGATGCAATTCGACAATCATTGGAGAAATTCCGGAGGTTCCCGGGGAGAACGCTGTAGTGTGACAACAGCTACGCTAGCCGACATCAGTCATCTACACAATCATTTGATAGATCGTCATTAGTCCCTATAGATATGGCTGTTACCATTTTTAATATTACAACCGCTAAGTATGCAATAATCTGATTACATGCCACATGTAATCAATACTTTATATCGAGATAATTCTGTGTAATAAATTCAAATAGAGTTACAAGAGAGAGATTATGTGCGACAAAAAGCCCTAAAAACATTGAATTTTTTTTTTGATTCTATTGGACATAGAGAGCAATTTTTGAAACCTGTATTTTTGTGAGGACTTTCCAGTCCCACTAATGAACTTATCATGTGATCAACATCTAACTTTTTAAGGAATTCCCAGTCCTGCATCCTTATACATGCAAAGTGAAACTCATTATCTACATGTAACCTTGCACAGACTTTTACACGTATTAATTCAACCACTGACCTTGCACTCTCGGGCCCCACTGAGCCTTCTTTGTAGGATGAGCTGGCAGTGATGGCATCATCAGGGATCGCACCACTCTCCATACCCAGGGCAGTCTGACATTGTCCTGAAAAACAACACAAACATTATCTCAAATTTCCATACCTCTGTTTTATGCTATAAAAATGAATTCAAATTTTATACACAGCAAGAAAGAACTGTTCTATATCTTTAATCTAGCTATATATATTTATATTATTTTATTTTCGTTCAGATCCAGCAACCATAGATTTCTTTTCTGCATTTTGAAGAGGTTTGTTGACATGGCAATGCATTCATTTTACATACTCTGTTGATGTATTTCCTAGGGCCTACACGTTGTTTAGGCTTGACCTATTCTACAAAGGCCACAGAAGTTATTAGTTTTTCATATGGTTTACTCTAGTCGGAATTTATCATCACACCAAGGAAGATGAATGTAAATATTTACCTAAAAGTGTTCTACTTATGAATTATGTTTATTCTGAGGATATGCATGTTTATGAAGTCAGAGATATGAGCGATACATGCAGGAGTTTTATTTTCCTTTGTTGATATAACAATATGATAAATTATCCCCCATACATGCATCATATCTTTGGTCTATCTATTTGCAAGTGCATTGTCTTTTAAGCATATGGAGAGCCATTTAAACTTGCTCTACAGTAAAGTCTTAAAAGCAAATTGTGAAAGTATGTTTCTGGTGAGATGAGTGGGAAAATTATGCCTTCGTATGAACATCCTTGTGAAATAATTGAATATGTTCAAGCATTATAATTCCTAGCACTGGCTAAATGATACTTTTATGTCTTTGTTGAAATCAACTATGACAAAATTATGGGAGTTTATCACCAACCTGCAGCATTTAAACACCTGAAATACACCTTATCAGATCTGCAGCCAATCAGAATCCAATCTGACACTTACAGTTGGTCTATCTTTGTGTTATCAACCAATCAACTATACATGCAGATGCCAAAAGTTGTATTGGCTCTGTCCAATCCTCCTGAATGATGGGGGAGATACAGGGCATCCTTGTCTCCCTGTCTGATCGCAGGGAGTCAAAATTACTTCAGACGGTGTGATAAGCTGCTCCTTATGAATGAAATTCATTACCACTTCAACATCAAAAATATCCCCAAGTGCTGCAACTTTTAAACCACCTGAGACAGAGGGGCTATTTAGATACATGGAAAGAGTAGGGTTATTCTTTAAACAAGAGAACACGTCAAATCCGTAATTAAACATATCCAATGTGTCTCTTTATTGGTAATCAGTAGTAGAATCAATACAAAATCGTTTCATCTCTGTTTGCTGTGGAATTCAGCAACTAAATAAACCATAAAAAATGATAATCAAACAAATTGGGCAGTGGCCTCCAAGATAACAGAACAAGCTACACTGTGATCATTAAGGAAATCAATTGATAAATCCTTAGAATTGTTTGGTTATCATTAAAACAGAGGTAGGAGAGCTCTTTAATTATGATGAAGTGACTTAAAAAAACAGTCCCTACAAGTGTGATCTCCTAGGAGCAGAGAGAAATCGCGAGGGAGGCCTGAAGGGGAAACAAGAGGAGATAATTCTGTTGATGTCTGCAGTTTGATATGCTTGTTTCCCTTAACTATTACGCCTAATGGAAAAAAAATATATAATCAGAAATAGTGCTAACATAAAAAGTTTCAATCTCTGTTGATCAAATCAAAAAGTTATGTAACAGAGTGCAATACAATCAAATAATGGAACTTCACATAAAGTTCCTGTCTGTCTGTCTCACTAATGGCCCGCAATCTATATTCTATTCAAGCAGATCAGTTTGGTGTGCAGAAAGCAGGCACACTGAATAAAAGTGATTAGTTAATAAGATCAGTGTGTAATAAAACACATTCATCACAACAAAATAAACTCATTAATACACATCATGGTGCACATTAAATGCACTATTACCCAATGTTCTATGTCACTAATATAAAAGATAGATTATCCAACTGCTTTTTTCCCCACAAGACCCAGCTTTGTTTTTGAAATTGATTTTTTTCAGAGAATGAATTTACTGAGACATATAATTCATTTTTTTCATCACCTTTAGGGCATACTTTTGAATGGAAAGATGTTTAAGGAAATTAGGACTGGGAGTCTCAGATTCCGACTGCCAGGCAAGAATCCACCAGACGAGTTTAAAATGTCTGACTGGGGTAGTCAGAGAACCCTATTTAACCCCAAAGGAACAATCTTTCTAGTCTTCTGTCAGCCTTTTTAGTGGCTCTCACAACAATTGTTCTGTGTTTGGGTGTCATGGGTTCAGCAGACACAGGATGCAGAATAACTAATGCAGGGAAGGAAATATGAAAACGGGGTGTCTCGTGAGGCTGAGGCATGTTGGGATGTTTTCACATGATATCTACAAACAGTGCAGGCTTCAGTATGTGTCAAATCTGGCAGGAAAATTAATGGGATAATAAAAGTATTAAAACTGCTCATTTTTTGCCTGTCCAATCAGAGGGCAGCCTATGATGGATCTGCTCATTGTGGTTTTATAGCGAACCAACGGTTTTTCTTTTCAAACCCTACAACACTCAAGGCACCTTTCTTCCCCTTGTCAATCATCAGCAATAGTCCACTTTCAAAAGCCAAATAGGCACCCCTCGTGTCCCATTCAAATGTCTCCAGCGCACCATCCAATGGGGTGTAATCAAACATGTAAATCAGGGATTCTGGGCGCACTAGTTTCCGATTTCCAGGTAGAAGAAACCTGCTAAGGTGTTCTCGTAAATCAGACCCGTCAAAAAGCTCTGCATGCCAGGCCGCTAACACAGCAGCCATACAAATCCCCTAAATGAATTCTTTATTTTCCTATGATTGGTATCTATAAATTTGATTTCTGTCTGTGCAGAGGACAAATTTATATACCCCTGATAAAGATCACAGAGGTCTTTAGCCAGTTAGCTTTGCCATGGTGATGAAAACCAAAGGGGAATAAATTGTAGAGTAACGACCCATTAGTTCCGTGTGTACCCTTTAATTTTCAGAACCAATTAACTTACCACACTTGTTCTCCATTATTTGTACTTTAAAAGTTAAACTATTTTCCATGCTACATTTTTTTTTGCTTAATAATACTCCGAGTACAATTGAAAAATCATATTTGACATAATAATATTGAATTTTGTAAAGCTTTATTTTAGATATTTGATACAAGTGCTCTTGTGGGATTTAAACATGTTCACAGTTGCCTTTCTATTTAAATTTTTATTTTCATACATAATTGAATGATGAGCATACTCAATCCATTACATGTATCAGCATTTCTCAGATGCAGTTGGTTATCATTCAGTCAACTAAAGTCCCATGCAGGGAGCTAAAATTAGCTTCCGCTATCAGACCCAATACCTGATTTCAAAAATCAGAATGGCTTCAGGTATCAAACTAGCTCAATAATTAACAACACCACATTGCACTTCATTTTAAACTGTCAAGATAAATTACAAATTCACAGTGCCAGTAATTGTTTTTTTTCTTAACTGATCCACAAAATATATATCACAGAAAATCAATTTCCATGAAGTTTGCATGGTCTCTGTGCATTACCCATGGAGAATTATGCAAGTTTGGAGACATTAGCTGGCTTTCCAGTTTTCATGTTACATTTCTTTATGATGCATTTCAACGATATGTACACTTTGTATCATTTATTTAAAAGGTTCCATCCACCTAACACACAATTTATGAGCAGATCCAAGCCTGTATTAATGTTGGAATACAGAAATCTCTTTCACTCTAACACTGGTGTTATGTTACAGATTCAGTACCAATCACTTTATTCCATTTTTCCCCATTAGCAATCAATATTGGTTCTCTTCATATTATTTATTACACATTTTTCAGTTCATTTAACATGTTCCCTCTTATTCAACATCAGACAATTCCAATACATTCACTTGTCAAAGGTTATGAATTACAAAACAGCTGGAGGCATTGTTAAATAGTATTTACAGGTCCATGATTACTTTAAGCAATTAAAGCAGTTTTCCATCAGCTCATAAGGGTAGATTTAAGGTGATTTTACCATTTTTCCTTGAAATACATCAATGTGTTGGACACGAATCAAAGATCAGCCACTCAGTTCTGTATTTCTTTGCCAGATCCTAGTCCTAATTTTACTATCTTGCTAACAACATAAGAGGCTTAGCCACACATCTACCCAAGTGTTTGATGTTGGCAAACTCATGTGATAAGTGACAATTGCACGTAGATTTGGAGGTGTTAAAAGATCTTATATTGAGTGTTTATTAGCAACATTTGAAGAGAAAAGGATTTCTTCAAATAACTCTAAACATACAGTCCATATTTCACACCCAACTACAATCAGAATTGACTTCTCTGGGTTTAACAAGGGATCAAATGGACACCATTACAGCAATGCCAATACAATATATTGTGGTCATAAATCACTTTCAGAATTTACAGTGTTATCAGCTCACAAGACAACATTTCTCTGTAAAAATAGAGATAAGGATACAGATATTTGGTGATATCAAAGTCTTTTAATGGTATTCAAACCAAACCATCTCTTGCAACATGAACTACCTCAAACAATGATACTGTCAGGATGCAGGTGTAGAACAAACTCCAAACCAGCTCTTACACAGGGTGAAAACCAAATCAAGCATGACAACAGGGGAGAAAAATAGTTGTGTGCCAGACCTCAAATACAAGGATTTGCATAAAAAACATTAAGAATGGGAAAAATTTAACAGGATTTCAGGAGTCAAACTTGGCGTGCATTTTGTTTTTCTGTTCATGTCCTGTACCATGTGCACCTGGTAACATGTAACAAAGCTAGCTGGTCCAGATAAGAAGGCCTCACTATTATCACTGACATAAACCTACATGTGTAGGTATTAACACAGAGTTATCAGGTATGGGGAGATAACTGACCCTTCCTGGAGCCAGACGGGAGACAGTCCAGTCACATTACACAAGCAAATGTAAACCTCTAAGCTAAAGCCCCAGAAATGTGGGCGCTCACTAAATAAAAGCATTAATTATCAATTATAGCACCTGCACGAACAATTTTCTTGCCCATTTCCTTCTTTTTCATGCTTGAACCACTTGTGAAATCAGGAGGGATTTTTTTCCCTCATTAAACAAAATACACAAATTTTATGAAAACACTGCTTTGTGTGCCAAACATTTACAATCGTGGGCAAACAAAGACTACTCCCATGAACCGATACTGGCATTCCAGCATTGACCACTAGGGGGCCAGCGCAGGCAATGACAGCCAAACTTTACGGCTGGTCATTTGTTTAGCCACACGTTGGTGATTTATGTTGGCCCTCCTCTTGTATGGCCTCACAAGAACTCACTGTTTCATGCCTAATTTACATTGATTGAATAATTAAGTGGGGGGCATCTGGAGTAAAGTAAAGGTCAGATGACCTTAGAAATTGAGGAATCCCCATTCTTCATTGTACAGGGGGTCTTTTTTCTGAAAGGTCTTCATACTTCTAAATGTGTTGTGTCCCTACCTCACTCTCATCAGAAAGCCATTTAGGAGATAACAGTATCCATTTCCTCTGAAACCAGAGGAAGTGGAAAAAAACAAATAAAAACGACAATGATACAAAGCACAAAGATGCCATGCAAATGGCTGCACATCTCTTTATTTCCCAAACAATCCTTTTCATTTCAGGACAAAAAGACTTTCAAAATATCTTAAATGAAAAAGAAATAAACCATTCTTAATTGCCTGGAGCTAAGATGAATGAGCATCCCTTGGTTATTTGGGAAGAATCCTGATTTTTTGTGTGAAGTTCTTGCCAAAGTGAACTGAAATGAAGTTGATTAGCCTGCCAAATGAAACAAGCCTGCCTGAAAATGACATGAATGAAAACACGGTGCCAGGACAGAAGAAAGGAGGGGAGGGTTTCTCTGTTTTCCTTATCACAATTCCATCTTCCCATCTTTCAGCAACTAGCAATTCAAGAGGCAAAGTGGAATGTGCTGGTGTGTCAATGCAGACCCCCAGACATCCTCTAATGAAGCTCTGATTTATTTGAGGCTGTGAAATTTATTCTAATCCCTCATTACCCCAATATTGGATCTAATGGTTGCAAGAAGTTTGTTTAGATGTTTATGCAAGACTTCAAACACTGACAGCTCTTTTTTGCTGAGGAAACAGTTCCAGTGTGTAACCATTTCAACGGCAAGTTTCAGCCCACCCTTACCACTGAATAACTTAAAGGAATGAAATAGCATCATTTACCGAAAACCATCTAAATTTTTGGAGCTCTTTGAAAAAAATACATTACACTAACAGGGGACATCTGTGTATTATAGATTGGTCCAACACTAGGCTGTTACAGTGAACAAAGAACACACTCCAAAACTTGTCAATCCATGACAAAGTACAATGCTTCTCGGAAACAAATTAAATTCCAGTCCCCACAGTCAAAGAAGGATTTTTACAACTTCTGCAAATTAAGCCAATTTGGGAATCCTTCTTGGTAAATGCCTTGCTTTGAGAGATGTGAATGACAATTAGAAAATAATAGTTTGACAGTGTGTCAATACTTGTCACACCTGCTTCACAGCTTCCCAGAATCCTCCGGGAGAGTATGGCTCCTTGTAAATGTCCATCTTGGACAACTCAAATAGAAATGAGTAATGCCATAGCTACAAATTTTTCAAAATGTCAATATTTGTCCACCGGGGGACTCCAAAGTACAGAGATGTGTGACCTCTATATTACCACACAATAAAATTCTTATCCAGTCATTAAGTTTCCCCTTCAGAGGACTTCAATAATGATATATAGTTCTATGGAGGATGTATGCAGTAAATCTGTCCCACACAAAGCTCTTAGGATGTCTTCACACCGGAACTCATTAATGTATCATAATCAAGGTGCAGGCCTTTCAATCGGTCAATAATATTCTTATTGTAGCAGATTTCCATCTTTTCAGGTGGGACTGACTCTAAAAGAGCAAACAAGTTTAAGCACTAACAAAGCGTTTCAACTTTGTGTGCCCTTGTTCTTTCCCCTGTGATCCAGGAATTAAACATTTGAATGAGATTATGGTACATCAAAAGTTCCAAATTATTCCCAATTTCTTTCCTGGGTACAAAATTTGTACAAGTCATTAGTTGTATTCTAAAATTTTTAGCTTCCACCCAATTTTCAAGTGGTGGTGTTTTTGTATTCCTACACAAGATCTACACGCACACATCTGATTAGTATTCTGATCACACAGGTTATTGTCAAATATATCAATGTCAAAGAGACAAAGAAAGAACCATCAGATACCTTCCCTTATTTACCATCAATTCAGTGAGACAACCAATAAAATCATTTGAGTTAATTAGACAGAAATGTGTTTATGATATTTCTATCTGATTAGTAGACATTTATCTACCGAGTCTCTCTGTGATAAAATCAAACAAAGCTACCCCACCCTATTCCTGAGATTTTTTTTCACCAGCCTGTGATGCCTTTAGATAATATCATCAAAGGATTAGGGGGCAACACCCAACCTCTGAACTCTGCTGGGGATGTCCATATCAAAGGCTTACTTCTGCTTCTGATTCTGTCCAACACATAGCCAATAGCCCCCTGATTTATTAAGACATAATTACATGTTTCGTCTGCTGATTCCCCAGACAAAATAAAACACTTGCAACAATTGCAGAAGGAATAATGGCTATTGCAGGGAATTTGGGGGGTAATTACTCTCTTCTAGGTGGCATACAGTCATTGCAGCAAGGCAAAGAATGCCCAGGACCAGATGGGAAAGAGGGAAAGAACTCAACATTTATATTTCAGCTTGAATGATTAATGAAATTAAAGAAATAAATTGCCTTCTTTAAATTCCCTCTATCAACATTTGCATTATCTTTGTAATTTTCATCACTTCCTTCCTACAACTTTCCCCCATTGATGAAGTAATTTTGTTGTTATGCTTCCATGCATGCTGATCATTTCTCTTGATTTAATACTGGTGATTTATCAGTTAATGGCTGCCACAACAATAACCATATTGCTCCTCTAAACACTACCCTGTGTTGGTCATTGAGAGATTTTTCCAATCTCAGCATCAGGGGACGTGGCCACTGTCCATCTTCATTAACTGCCGCTAATGGATGCCGCCACTCGTGACAAGTGAAACCTTTCACAATGGCGGCATGATGGTGGCCCTCACTTGGAGACTGACTCTACGACTCCATCTTGCCACTCTCCCCACAGCTTTGTCAAATTGTGACCGACAGGGAACTCCTAGAAAGATAACCAGAGGTCCTTGGACCCTGTTATTATACCAGCTCCTGGTGATGGGCAGGTCAGCCAAAGCAGACAAAGTAATTATCAAAGTCACTGGGACCTTTCTCTGCATGTCTTCATTTCCCCTGCAGGTCTTCCAGTGATCCCAATGATTAGGCAAATCAAGGTTCAAGAAATTCCAAGGAAAGATCCATGTTTTTAGTGTGCTTTATTTAGAATTTCTTTAAAAAATTTTCCAATAGTAAGATAAGTTCTTTCTTGGAACAATGAAAGCTGCTTCCGTTACAATTCAGAGAAGTGTGGATGTCCTTCTTCCAGCAGAAAATTACATTACAGTCCCTATTTGCTGTCTGTCAGAATCTTGTATGGCAATGCCTCCCCTGACAAATCAAGTTCTGAACACAAAATGTGACAGGACAGCTTTTTGTGCACTTCATCACATTCTTTGCCCAGCAGACATCCCTAATTTTTAGGTCACTTTTCATCAAATTACATAATTAGCAGTAACATAATCTTCTATTATACTCCCTTTCTTAGAGCCAGAATGTCGCAAGAGGATGGAAATTTAATCAGTATCCTTACCGCTACTGGCCATTAAAGTACCAGGGGTGTTAAAGCTCTAAGGCTGCATAAGATCTATATAGACCAATAACCAAGTTTAGTGTGCTACAAAGGATAATGCAGGCTTTATATATTACAGACTTGAATTAAATTTATCTAATTTCCCTTGTTTTTCTCAGAGAGGACTTATTCAATTAACTGTTTAAAACTTGCAACTTGTATGCATTTGGTACAAAGTACACTTCACTGATAAGTAATGAACAATCAACAAACTTGCACTAATTAGCATCTGGAAGGTTGCCATCAATTTCAAATTGCTATCAAAACTGCACTGCACATTCTAGAGAGAGAAAACTACAAAGTGTCTAGAGGGAAACAGAATTCAGTCACCTAGAAAGATAAAGCTGCATAATGACTTCAGAAGCAGTCTATTGTTCTGGTGATTTAGACTTTGATTTCTCTGTATCAATTAATTAGACAATACCCCCACCACACACCTTATCAATCGGTGTAAAGCAGAGCCAGAATAGCTGACTGTACACAACAAGCCTTCACGGCATTACTAATCAGTACCAGATTTGTTTATGGCATCTAATCTTTTTCATTGTGAAAATTTTAAGGCTGAAGGGGTTTTTATTCATTGTGAAACCACTTTTCTCAGCTTTCAGTATTGTATTACTGGTAACAGTCTAACAATCACCAATTTGTGTTCCCTGCTTCTCCCGTTAGAAGTCCTGTTTAGGAATAATGTTCATAGCTCCACCCCAATCCATCATTAGCTTTAACTCCTTTTAAAATTAGCTACATGGGTATATATGTATTTCAATCTTTCTTTAGTTTTAAATCCCTTATCAGTTAAAAAATCGAAGGGCCATCAATTCAGTAGACGTTTGAACACACACATAGCCACCCAAATAAAATCTTTGGCTCTTCAAAAACTGGCCCCTCTAATTGGCAGGATAACTAAGCCAATATGGCTTTCTATGAAAATATTTGCTTTTATTCTTCAAAGGTAACAAAATTAATTGGGAGAGAAGAACTGTTAACGTATTTGGCAGAGAGAAGTATCATGTTGGGGGTACTTGCTGAATTTGTGTGAAATTCCCAGATTTTTTAACTTTTATACTTCAAATGGGGACTTCTTTATTTAATTCTTCGATAAGAGACCACCATTTTCACTGAGAAATTAACTGTTTGCCTGACTCAACTTCCGGTGAATAAGGACTGAAAATTTAAACCATAAAAACTTTGAACAAGTTACAACCCTTGTGTCAAGGCTCTCTAAATGTGATACTTCACACAGCCACTTAAAGCCTCCCGAAAGCCTCAATAGTTTATCAGCAATAAGTATGTGAAGTGAGAACTCAACATTCAATGTGTGGGAAATTTGGATTTTGATGGCTTTAATGATGTCTGTGTGTGACCCGCTCTACCAACTTCTTATTGTGTAGGTCTACCTCTATACACTGACCATAATAAACCCTGAAAAATCACCAAGTAATAGATTTTTAAGTACTTCAATTATTCTAGAAGTCTTCCCTAAGTAAAAAAAAAGTCTATATATTAGGTATATTGTCCACATTCCAAGTCCCATTTTTGTATCCCTTTTGGAGACAGCTGGGAACAGTTGGAGCAAAAACAGGTTGATCAAACCCAATAAGAAAGCATTAACAGTACCAATGACAATCACCGCAGCTTGGGCTTTATCAGATGTCAGTATTTATCAATTCTGCAATGCCGCATCCACCCAGAATCTGCAGCCAGAACAGATTGGGCACTCTCTGACTCCCTGAAAATGACATGGTCAGTTGGCACTGGGCATTCCTACTACATACTACTTTCATTCCAGGCTCTTATTTTGGTGGAAAAACAAGAACTCTTGACAGCTTCTGACCTACAATGCTGACAGATGTGGACAGAAACAGGCAGAAGAAAAATTAATCCTAGCTGCGATCTGATCCATGGTCATCCATTATTCAACAACTGGCCGGTTGATTCATGACCAATACAATCAAATGCCAGAGAAACATGATAAAATCAGGGTCACTGTGGCCCTACTGTAGATCAATTACTGGATCTCTAATATCATTGCTATTTCATGAACTACAGCTCAGAGAAATGAGAATGAATTAATTCAAGAAAAAGGTGCAGAGCTGTTTGGCGTTCATTGTTTGTTTTGAATTGTGTTAGCTTTTTAAAAGTTAGATCGGGAGGACAAACAAAGTTTAAACTTCAAAAACAGCATGTGTTCATTTTCCATGCTGTTTTCCACACAACTGAATTTCAATTTGTACAAGGAAAACAAATATTTGTGAGGTTTTTTCTTTTCCAATCACCTTACACTTTGTTCTTGCCATAAAGTTGAAAATTTCAGCTTTCTATTAGGTAAAGTTTTCACCACAAGTTTATGCTAATCAGAAATTTTCTGAACATGAGAAAGAAACTTGGGTGCAGTCTTCACATTCTCACGGAAATAAATAGTTGGCAATGACTGAAAGAAAGGGTAAAAGCCCATTAATTATCAAGTTTAATTCTAATTAACAAACAATTACAAATTTGTTCATGTGAATGTACATTTTCATACCTAGGGCAAATGACTACCGAGCTATAACAAATTCCTATATTTATATGATCATGTTCTTCCAATTATTCTGAATGGAAAATTGACCAATGTTAGCCCAGTGCAATATTGCATATGCCAAAAAACGAGTCTTCTGTCTATTCATAAATGTGATTCATCAATAAGCCCACCAACGGTCTCTGAAACAACAATAGTTAGGTACAGGTAAACACGTCCTTTTGACATGTAGCTAGAAACATGCATTTTTTCTCTACATCATGTGTTATTAACATCACCCTCGTCTAACAATCATCATCAATCATTTTCTCTCTCTCAACAAGCTATTTTTGTCTATATGTGACGATTTTCTTGTAAAACAGATTTTTCTTAATTTATTTTGACACTTTTCTGTAATTTACTTTGCAGAAATACATGGGATTTTTTTTGTTGCTGAAGATTTTTCTATTTTTGAAGGAATAAACAAAAAATCAACAAACAAGGTGAAAAGCAAGAAGGGCTCGGTAATTATATTGTCAGGTCTTGATTGATTTCAATCCTCATACAATCGTTTGAATTTCTGCCATACACTTTAATAAGACTTAACATATCAAGTTCATCTGTAACCGGAATTCCTGCCTTTGTTATAGCAGGGCTTTTTATCCTATTCTCCATTCTGGTCGAGTACACAGCAACTATATGATTAAGTTGTCATTATCAAATACCGCTATCTAATACTGCTACAATATTTGGGGGATTAGGTAATGTGCCTCTCCTTTCCTCTATCTGATACGGGTGGATCCATTTCACTTTCCTCTCTGTAATTCAGTCTGCCAATTTTACTTTTAAAAAATTTCTAAATTGAATTGCAAGGGTTTCAAGTGACGTGATTTTGATATCATAATGTGTACATTTCTTCTCCTGCAGGCAAACGTTGCCTTGGTTTTATAGAGAGGAAATATGTGGAGACTACAGAAAGGTTGTTCTTTCTAATAAATCACCTTTTTTTGCTAAAGACATGTAAATGATCATTAAGATATGCATCCAGTAAAGTAAACCTGCCATTGGAGCTTTGCACTTGTCAAATGAAATTAAAAAGATGACATCGGCAGATTTCAATGCATTCTAAAAAAAACCTTCTAAAGCTTTAGAAACTCTTCCTTTAGTATATCAAGGACAACTTATGCCAATTATTCTGCTTCTTTCACTTCAAAACCCAAGATGGTTATTAAATCAATAGGACACTACATGAATGAAAATGATTTAACCCAGGTGTGTAATATACCTGACCTAAATATTAAAAATACATGTACATAGTATTTGTAACTTTATGTCAACTTATAACTCTTAAGTTTGAATCTCCCCCTTTTCACTCTGGTTTTAGCTAAAATGCTACCAGCAAGTGACTAAGATAAATTACTATTTTCACAGTCTTTAGATGGGCCTTGACACTGTAGTGTTGAAAAAGTAAGATTAATCATGTTCATAATTCATCTGGACAATTTCCAGTGGCTCCGAATCTGTAATAATATTTGCTGTGCATGCTGACCAAAATTGAATCAATTGTCCAACACTTCGTCGAGAGCATGTTAATATTTGTTCCCATATTCTAATCAATGAAATGTAAACACGGGTACTAGCAGGGTCCACTTTTCCACAGTCAGAAACTAGCGCGACAGAATTGGGACAAGAAATGGACAAACATGTTTACACAATTTTAAATTTCAACTATCCAATTAACTCCTTCAAAGCGACTTGCTAAAAACGAGGCACAGGTGCAGCTCTTTTCTTTCTCACACTTCTGGTCAATTTTATCAACCTGGTCAATTTTTTATCAACTTGCCAAGAGAACATAACATATGGCAAAGAAAAGCATTACACGGACCACAAGCCCTCATATTCCCAGACCTAAACACAAATTTTCATATTTGGACTGAAACTAAGAACAAAGAGAGACATTTTATGAATTTCCAATAACCTTCCTTTTGACAGGTGTTTATAATTGATGCTCCATCAGGGCCTGTTGTAAATTATAAATTCAATGGTCATCTCCTTTCTTTGCTATTAATTTCCATCTCCTATCCTATATCAGTGTTTATATATGTCACTTGCTTGTCACAGAAGCTGACAACACAAACATTTCCTAGACAGATCTACATCCATTTCCCCACCACTGAAACAATTCTAACACTGATGACCAGTAATTTATGTTCTATCATTTATTATAGAACTACATCTATCGTCCAAGTTTGTTTATACCAAAAGAAAATTTTGATATGCATGGATTAATTTTTCATACAAAATAATGCCAAGGTCAAATAGTTTGCTTTGCAAATTTTTGAAGAATTTAGGAGATTTTGCTTAAGAATTGACTATGGAATTGTATTACACTTTCAAAAATATGCAAATGCTATTAAATCATACAAGGGTCTGGTATAATTTATTCAGATTTCTTTTTATCACTGTTATAGTCCCCATAAAAGGCCACCAAAAAAAAAATCTAATTACCATTTTTTACTTGTTGATTATTTTAAAATTCATTTCCATCAATTTTGTTCTGTATTAAGGCTTTGAGGTTTCAAAGTTGTATATTAATTACAATATGAGTATGTAATATGAATCATTTGTTAGAATATGTATACCTTTGATGAGATTTGGTGAACTTAATTGTTTCATATGGAAAACAGTTTTTAATTACCTTCCATCACATTTTTTCTTTGTAGGGAAGAGATGCTGTAAACCAATCAAAATCTGTAAGAACGCTGTAGGTTTACTAGTGAGAAAATACCCATAAAAAATCTCGTATTTATTTCCCCGTTTCAGAAACACAATCTCTGGGTTTGTCAAGTGCCACTATAATAGACTTGGGCATGGTTTTCAACGACCATTACTAATTCAGAAAGATGATAGGTTGAGCAATATTAACTGACCATAGTGTAATGATGATTAAACATGCACTGGAAGTCAACGACTGTTTTATGCAACTGGCCCAGATTAGAAGGAACTTGACCTGGAGAACAGGTGTGAACCACTGCTGTTGGTGTTCAGTTTATGACTCCATCCCCATCAATAAAAGGCGGTTTACTAGGCCACACACATGCTACTCTTTGATATTACAAATTAAAAGTAAACTGCTCAGTCATATGCATGTATATGTACATGTTACCAAGTCCAGACTAACTGGCACACTTCACATGAACATATTATTAATTAAAACAAGGAAAATGATTTCCCCATAGACTTGGCCCCTATACCAGTATTCCACACCATCTAGCAATTCATTAAAAATGCATGATATGTAAATCAAACTTTGAAACAAAGGAATTCAATTTCCAGAATTTATTCATCACATGAAAAAACTTCAGTGACATCTTGAGGTGTCATTTCTCTGCAGTATAAGACAATTGGGTCTGCTCTGGACATTCCCCAGTAGGCTGTAAGTGGGCTCTCAAGGACACTCCTGCAGCAAGCATACCCACTTCCACAACTCAGTGTGGGGCTCTTCAGACAGCACAAAGTTTCTACGGTGACCAAGATTAATCATAAACTCATCCTCCATGTCATGTGGTAAAACTTAACTTTCTTTAAACCACTTTGTGAATCTTTCTGCCTGTTGATGACATCCAAAGATCAATGCTGTTCTACCCAGTTATGTAATCATATTCCTGTCACAGACAAAAACATCCCCAGGGGTGACTTTCCCATTTGAATTATCATTTATAATATTTTGACACCAAAGTTACCCAGTCTTTAATCTTGTTTTCTAGACCACACTAAGACATATTTGTGTATCAATGAAAAATCTTGACTTTGGCATGCATTGGATAAGAAGAAATTGACAAATGCCAGGAGGGTTCCCGTTCTCCATGGTACCAAATGTCCAAGCTCTGCGGGTCACTGCCAGCCCGCTGTCAGCTTCTAATGTCAGCCGGTATACTGAAAGGAAGTGATCAACAACTTTCTAACCACAGAAAAAACCTAGTCCACTTTCTCAGGATAAAACGCCTAAAAAGACCAAACAGTATCAAAAACAGGGGCAGTGTATTTAAACATTCAGTGATATCCCTCCCATTTTTTTTTCCTCAGAATTTCAAAAAAACTTTAAAAATGTTTTAAGTATTTGTAAAGGATCCTCAATCTTGACAGAATAATCCTGGCATGTCTACATTAATGATTGATGGGGCCTTGTGATCTTTAAATATTTCCAGTTAAATGCCAAATTGTATAAAGATTCACCACCATAGTCATATTAAATACATAATTCTGATCAAATATGTGTCTTATACATTCACTTAAATTCCTTTGAACTCTCTGCTTAATTGGGGGCTGCATGAAGTTAAATCAGAACTTTAATCTTTATCTATGCACTTCTGAATAAGGCAAGGACATATTCCCCTGCAGATACTTGCATAAAAAAGAGGTGGGTTTTTTTTGTTCAGGACCAATTTGAATTATTTCCAGGTGGTATTACCATAGATTCAGTCAACCCCAGCAAACTTCAAAGTCAGCTTCGTTTGATGCCGAACTTGACTTGCATCGCCTGGCTTTAAACTTCACCCCTAAAATTCAGTACATAAAGATGAAAAGATTTGTCCCCCTCTCTTTGTCACCAGGATAAGTACATATACATAATAAGCACAATTTACAAACTTTGCACATTAAACCTAATTTTATATGGACTGAGATAACTGATGTCAGTCTAAATGGCATTGTCTGCATTATATAGGTGGCTATTCCAAAAGATAAAGCTTAAATATTCAACGGGGGCTTCATCACTCTGTGACGGGAATAAGGATGCTGTTTCAAGCCGGGAATCAATACAATGTCTGCTTTGTTCCATCTCTTTGGCCTCAGGTCAGGTTCACACTTGATCTGGAGTTATGGCACCAATATCTATCTAAAGATGGATGCAATCCAAGCTCCCTACTTACCAGTATAAGTAAGAGCCGATTGAGAAAAATTAGCATCCTTTATTTATGAGAAAGAGGTGCCAAAATGATAATAGTACACAATCAAGGGTAATTCATTATTGATTGAAGAAGAAAACCAAATCTCTGGAGATGTAAACACATTAGGCAATGAAGGTTCTGAGTTCCTTCACAGGTGCTGCAGATATAGAATGATTGGCCATTAAAATGCAATCAAGACTCTTGTTTAGACAAGAAACATTCCATTCCACTTCCTTCTTTGATCACTTTTAAGGGTAAATAAACAGTCTGAGACCGTTTTTCCTCCCTGGGAAAAGGGGGAGTGTTCACTACCCACCACCCTGTAAGAAGACGAGGGACATCAAAAGAGCTGCTGAGGTACTTGTACACATTTATCAGGACTGTTACGGAACATTCATACCATAGGTCACAATTCTTCTCTTTAAGTATTGTCGTTATGATAATGAAAAAAATCAATGTCCAATAAAACTGTGATTAATCTTCATTGTGTAACTACATCTGCATTTAATCTTATATAATTTGACAATATTACTCTCTGATATCCTTTTTATTTAAGACCAATAAATTTCTTATTGCAGAAATTTCACAGAAACTAAGATCAACAATGACTCTCGATTAAATGCACCTAGCAACGAAATTCCTAGTCTGCTAGACTCTTAGTTGACAATCAAAAACACATTGGAGAGTCCACTGCTATCATTCATCTGGGCTTTTGACAGACCATTTGTAATTTATGCCCCATGAATGTCTTAGATCTCTGACAACACTATCAGAAAACTTGTCACACTGGCCAAGAAAAGTGACACCATGTTATGTAACCGAGCCATCCTTAATATCACTACTTGATAATGGTCAGACATTTACTTATCCAGTATTTGGGTTCTGATGGGCCATTGATAAGTGGGCATCCATTTGTAGCTAACAGACCAGGGATTATTTGTATGTGATTGTGTAGATATCCCAGCAGGCTGTTTTGCTCCGTTCTGTACACTAGGTTAAGCAGCTGATGGAGAAACAAAAACCATGAGTGTCTAGTCCATTGACCTTTTCTTAAGCCTGGGTGACAATTCTGTTGGGTTGTTTGTTATTTTTCTCTGGCTATGGGGGACAGACTGATAACCAAGTCATTAATCACCTCCAGTGTACAGTCTAGTATCCCTCTGTGCCTGCAATGTCACAAGTAAACAAGTCACCCCTGTGTGAAGAAGCACCCGACCATTTGAAATTAATCACTCTGTTGTGCTCCCTACAATAAACCCATATTACTTTCTTAATGAAGTTTATCTCAGAAAAACTTTGAATGGATTGAACAACTCCTACTCTCTTTTTTCACCAGACGACAGACTTGTGACCCCCTGTACCAGAATCTAAGGGCCTCTGTACCAGTATCCCTCATCCCAGCAGCCCCCGTCTCATTAATTAAGGACATGACCACACAGAAAATCCATTTTTCATGTCCATCTGCTTCTTTCCCCATTGCCTTGAGGTCTTTAATTTGTACAATTCCAGGATGGTTGTAAATTCCTTATAGATGAAATTTATGTCAACTTATACAGATACCTCATTAATGTATTCTAATTCTCAGGATAACAATGCTAATTAATTTATTCCTTTGCATAAGCAAAGAATTCACAGACATGCCAATACCATGCTTCAAAATACAGCGTACATAATCAGCATGATGACACATTCAGTCCTGTGAGTCTATGGTCTTTGTTCAGAGAAACAGGTTCGCCTTTACTGCGTGTGACACACATTAAACGTCACACCATCATTTTATCTAGCTATGATTGGCCTTATTATGCACTACACATCAGTTAATTATACACACTTGTAATAGCTGGACCCCCAACCAGGCAACTCAATTCCCCTCTCCCCAGGGGTCAGGGATAATATTCACATCCCAACAGGGGAGCTGGTGATAACAACAAACACTAATAACCGGGCTCTATTACTGAATACCAAATCTTTTTTTTTCCTACATCAGTTGATCATTTACAATTTCAATATTTTTCTAAATGATAAATTGAGAGGGTAAAAAAGCAGTGTGAATCGATATTAAGAGCTTCCAACTACTCAAGAAATAACCAATAATCCCAAGATTCTGTTTCATTTGTGTGTGCTGTTGTCGGAATCCCCAACCTCTCTCAGGATTTGTTCAACAATTGATTACGCAGTTGGTGTATGTTGCAGACAAAGCTCAAAATAACCTCTCCCCTCAATTTTTTCATCCTTCCAGAGGAAAACCGTTGTTATTTAAAACATTAAACAAATATACACATCTTTTTTGTGTTTTCTTAGGCCTGCTGGCACATTTCCTGGGCATTAGCTTAGAGTAAACATTATTTCTTTTACTTCCCATTTTATACAGTAATGATATGCTACTTTCCATTAAGAAAAGTAGTCAACTTTAAAAGACAAATAAATACATTTTACATATCAATTTCAGTTTAAATGCTTGAAAAGGCTGCTTGGTAAGTCACAGGAGTGCATCAATCAAAAGATTCCAAAAAAAAAATACAAATTCATTCTGATTTTAATATCTGAAAAATAAATTTTACCAGCTGCACTATTTGGCAACATATGTTAACTTAATACATATATACAATGGAATTTATGTATAGCAAAGGAGGACAATTATGTGCAGACTGATATAACAAGCAGATTACAGATATGCGATGCAGTAGTATGGCATAATTTGGCATCAGGAGACACTAATCGGCTAGAACAGAGGGTTGGCCAGTAATCATGAACAATTAAGTCCAAGCGGTATCTCTGCCTCCCGAATCAGCAGGTACTCTGGCAGGTGCCCTGATATCTCCTGTCAAATCACTAGACAGGAACCCAGGGACCTGTCAGGGACCCCGGGGCTCACCATCCTCATCAGAATGGAGGCAGCCCACAGGATCAGCTTACAGCCTCAACCTGAGATTATTTTGCCTTTATTTATTGACACAATGCAAACAATTGTGATCTTTATCTTTGCCCATTAAATTCCTGCTGTGGTAATTTCCCTTGCCAATCTTCTTCATTATAGAGTTACATCACCAGTTGATGGGTTTTTAGGGGACTGCATCTGATGGCTATGGACATGATTGTATCATGGTTTCACCAGCACATTCCTAACAAATTTCACAGGTCCTTTTCTGACGATAATCTCGATAATCTCGCTCCACAACAAGATGTTGTGTGATTTTGCAGTGTTTTATGATGAATACAGGTGCTTAAAAAACCATTAATACATATTAAATGTGCAAGTTATAATCTACTTTCCAGATGTTATTTCCAGCCAGTGGTTAAAAAGCTTCTGAAAATCCCAAAATATCTTGGTTCCTCTCCACATTTAATTTTCTTTTATCTGATATGAATAAATGAAACATTAGGCTTATCAATAAGTATGCAAATCCCCAGCATTCTGTTCTGCACTGATAAACTCTAATTCTAACCATTTTATTAAAAATCAGCAAAAACCTCGCAATGCCTGAGAGAATTTACGCAAAAACAATGCTGAAAATTATCAACTTCAAGATGAAAGGCTACCCCCCAAAAATCAATAACAAAGTTGAACCAGAATAATTTATGTACCATTTAATGTTGATAATTTTGGATAACACATTATTCTGCCGTCCTCCTTTTTCAATTTATACATGGCAAATCTGTATCATCATCAGAGAAAAAACGTGAATAATTGCAATAAAATAGATAAGGGCCTCTAGTTTATAGCTAATTGATCAATTAATTGGTACTGTGTCCTTTTTCAAAGACTCTCATCTCTGGCTACATAGAGGGGAAAATCCGGAAGAAAGACTATTAAGGTATAGCTGCAAGGTTCCAAACACTTTATTTGGTTGATCCAAGGTAACAGCGAATTATTCTATCAGTGATAAAATTCCCTGTAAAACAATTTTAAAAGATTCTAAAAAGAAATTAATTTGAAGCCCCTTATGTACCCCTTTTCTTTTTTCCTCCAAGATTCCCTTAGTAATTATTGGAAAAAAGAAAAGGATGGGGGGAAAATGAATAATGTATTGCTGGCGATTAATTGTTAAGAGGATTCCAGTTTATAAAGGCCAAAACAATTGGGAGCTGACTCACAATACAGTTCAAGAAGCTCATGAAGACCAATTTTAAAATGCATAGGAAAAAACGGTCTTTCGTTGTTTTATGCCCTCCTGTGACAGGATATTAATTGCCCAAGACTACATCAAATTTCTGAAAGAAACTGACAAAGAATGACAACTTCAGACACTAATATCATATAGTATAATATCATATAGCTTCTCCTTTCTGGCATCTTTCATCCTTGCATTTGGACTTTTAATATCTTTTCATAACCTCAAACAAAATTGCATGAATTGAGGATTCTTATGACACCCTTAACAAATGCTGTGAATTCTGAAATCTGACCACCACAAGAAAGCTTTTATTGATGATAAATACACTACCACCGTAACACAGATAGCAGTAAAGCTTTGGAAGATAGCACTACTTTTTCTTGCAACGTTTCCTGCTTCAAAGGTCTGACAGAAAACATTAATTCTGGATTGTGTCAGACTACCCAAGTCTTAACAAACTCCTCCGCCTGAACACAATACACACAAGTTAAGGGTCAAATATTTACATTATACTCTCTGTCAATGAGCCATGGCCAAATATGACATATCTATAGTACCTCGGAGATTTACGACTAGCTGCTTCGGCCTGTACCCTTTCAAATAATCAATTAAAACTCTCATTATTTTCCCATTTGTTTAAAAACCAATGGGTATTTGTGTGCAAACTATAACTTGTCAGTTTGTGTTTTTTTACCAGTTACAATTTTACATTTGACTCTGAATTTAAAAATATGTTAAATCACCTATTATCAATAAAAAATATTGTTTGCTCCCTGACATATTTAACTTTAATAACCTAAATTCTGCAAATTTTTATTTCCTCTTTTTTTTCTTTGGCTTCAAAGGATCACTCTGTTCCAAGTCTGAATCAGCTTTCAAACTTTAATAAAATCATGCAAGTGTATCATGAAAATTACAAATCTGTGTCTTTTTTATTGGGAGATTAAGGGAAAATTCATCATAATAAAGGGTACAATATCCATTTCTTTTTGGAAAAATGACATTAAAATATTTCAGGCAAATAATTTTATACAGTACTTTCCTTCATATTAGTGACCTTTTTCTTTCATTTGTACTTTATAATTTAAGAGTTATATAAAAATAATGTGCACCTAATCATATTTAATCGAGTTTAATGTCCAATAAATCTGCGATAAGGTGTTATGAGGTCCCTTTCTTATGAACAGGTTCTCTGCATCACTTGGTGGCACCTGAAGAGAGTTGATAACTTTAGAGTCCTAAATGGCGGCATTAAACAGATTGAATGGGATCCCCTTTCACTAGTGGCTCCAGGTTGCCTTGTTTACTCATACATCTATGACAGTCAGATAAGGGCTATGTTGTAACAATTTTATACCAAATTTCATTCATCTCGCGTCTACAATGTTACACCATGAATCATGGGAGTTTTGTGAATGATCAAATTGTAAATTGCTTGGTATTAATGATTGAATTATATTTCATTTTTAAATGCATGTTTAATCCAGTATTAAACATTCAGTACTTATTTTCTCCTTATTTTTTTTCTCATGTGAAATTACCATCTGTTTTTCATCAATTTATCGTGGGTAATTAAGTTGTTTAATATAAAACATAAATTCTGTGACCATGAAATGGTTGGGCACCTCAAACTACTTTGATCTGTCTTCTTTTAACTTCTTAATAGCGTTGATCATTATTTTATTTTTTTTTTTACAACAAAGTTAAATTTCCGATTTTCAGTGTCCAAAACCAATAAACTTGAAGACTGTGGGAAGTTCTTGAAATTCCAGACAAACATATGTAAACAATATGCACTAGGATGAAAATTCCAGCCAAAATTCATCAATTACATGGATAATCCAAAAAACATGAACCCTTCTCAGGTTTCTGGTCATATCTAAAAGTCTTTTCTGGATGGAATTTTTGCCACTACATGACAACTTAATTAAAATCCAATAGATGGATTCCATTTGCACTTGCAAGAGCTTGGCTAGGACCTAGGGCAGCAACAGCATCGATTATCTGGAAAAGAATCTTTTTTCTCGACACACAGCATTCTCTCAATAACAATTGACGTTTTTAGTCCAAATGTGATGGAATTTACATTTTGCCAAGACTAACCCGTGAAGGCAGATCAGTGTTACAAAAGCTTTATCATTGAGATATATCCATCAGGTCCAGACAAAACCGAAGCAATTACACTTTACAAACAACGATTTCTTCCAATAATGGTGCGAGAAAAAAATTGCGATGTTGAACCAGGGATAGATGGATCAAAGTCCTTTGGGTATAAACTAGACATTAATATATCCCGACTGAGACAGGACTATTTTATTTCTGATATAAAATAAGACTAGAGGAGACAGTTCACAGAGAATGCAGAATTTTATAGTCAGTTTTGCCACATCTGTTTGGCACAAGAAGAAGCAGTATGGGTCACAGCAATGGGGAATTGAGGCATGAGGTACCCAGAGTTGGCAAGCCCAGGGATTGGTTACAGTAGAAATCACTTCTTTATGATCAATTACCATCCTCAATAAAACAATCAGACCAATCATGGGAGACTGATGGGGCAGCAATCGGAGCTATTTTCTCTAAACAAAAACATCTTTCCGTGAAAAATATACCCATTCATAAATACTGGGGTGCATTTTACAAGAGGAGTTATAAGACAAATGTTAATTAAAACGTGTTTCAACTTAATGTCAGTAAAATATTATAATAAATATTTTCGAATAATTGTGAACAAATCATTTTATGTAAATTATATGCTGAGGGGGTCACTCCATAGGAATTTAGGACTTTGTCGTGATTCTTTGTAATACGCAACCCTGGTGTCTTATAAGATTTGATTCTTAGCAAGTCAAAAAAATACTTTTTATCTTAATAATTCAAGACATTACAATTCTATATGCATACTGCTGAAGACCCCTCTCTTTTGTTTCTACCCAAGATTAATCAATCTATTGATTATCAGGGAATATCCCTCTCCCATACGATCAGCATTTCCCTTGAGAGAAACTCTATCGGTTTGAAAATCATTCCGAATTACATTTCCAACCTGTTCCTTTGTTTCACCATGAGCAGAAAAAAATTAGTTATGCTTGGCAACCCCCATAAAATGTTCATTGAAAACCCTGACTCTTATTATATGAGTATGAGTTTCATCGTTAATATTTCATACAGTGTTAAAGACCAAAGATACAGCGAGTTTATGAGGATCAAATATTCTTTATTCTTTTTACCGGTAATACTATTATACACAGTTTGTACGTGGCTGCGTACTATGATTTCTACATGACTACTCCAACAGAAAGATTTGGAAATTCAATTCAAAATTATAGACTAATTAAGTAATTAATTTATACTAAATAAACCCAGATGTTATAATATCAGAGATATTCAATATCAATACTAGGGTAAAACAAATTCAGTAGTCATATGTAACACTGTCAATAAAGGTCCTCCATTATTTAATTTGGTTACCACTTCACTTTGTGATAAAATCAATAACAGTTCTAAATTCATTTCCAAGCACCTTCTAACTCAATTTGATCATGTTCAAAGTGTTGTCAGCAGTAATAATTGGATTTCTGTGATGCAAAATGTGCCGTTTATCGTTTCCATGCAAATGAACACCGTTTTTTCCACCCTACATATATGTAGATCAATTTCCGTGGAGAACTACAGAACAAGAGATTATTTTAACAATAGGAACATTCTTGGGGGGTGAGGGATGATTTTTTTTTCTTTCTCGTTATACACAGATTGAAATGGCAGTACACTAATGTTTGCCTGATGAGGGTCACTTCACACTGGCAAAAGTGCTTTATTTACATAACTGCCTCTATCCATTCTGCTCTGATTGGGTCACGTCCACAGCTGGACAACTATTTGCATGGTCCACAGAGATCGGTTGTGTGTATAGAAATCACCCCTCCCCCTCCCCCAAAACAGAAGAAAGCTGCACACCCCTTGAACAAAGTAAACCAAACTCTTTCTAAATAAATTTAGTTTGACTTCAAATGAACAGTTTTATAAAAGAGAAAAACATTCTTGGAGAATTAAGAAATTTGTCCACAACAAATATTGCTTTCGATGCAGAAAAAAAACTTTCGTATTGAAGTTTGATTGACAAGAGTCCTTTATGGGGGATTTATACACAAGATTTTGTCAAGTACATACAAAGTGAAAATCAAGAGCACACTGCAAAGTCCCTTACTTCATTCCAGTCACCAACCTGCGATAAATCTTTGATAACACAAGTGATTAAAGACCACCGATTTGTTTCCACTTTGACGATCCATTAAACATCTCCCAGTTTTCTATGATGCATTGATTTTTTTACATACTTGACTGATCTAAAATGGGAACCAAAAATAAGAGAAAAAACATCCAAAGAAGGGAAAAATCCCTCAACAAACAAGTCAGCTGAAGATAACGACTGACAAGGTAATAAATACTTTATTTTGAGTGTCTAATTACTATTCCGAAGTCTTTCACACACTTCACAGCCATCATTAAAATCAGCTCTTGCACAAACATTCAATTGAGTCAAATTACCTCTTTTTTTTAAATAAATGAGCAATTTTGTTGACTTTTCGAAAACACTGATTACGAATTTAAAAAGGGTACCAGATACAAGTACCACCTAAAAATGGGACCAAGATCTTGAAACCTGTTTATCAAAGAAAGAGTGGAATCTAGCAAAAATAACTTCATGGTCGTGATGTGAATTTAAACCACTTTCTTCTATTCAATTATCTGTGAAAAATAACTGATCATTAACTGGACATTTTCTGTATATTGAATACGATCAGATTCAGATATTGAAATAACACCTGTTAAGTAAAGTTTGACCAAGGAAGACAAAAGTCTGAGATTTCGGAGATTAAGTGCCAATGACGACCATTTTTGCCGGGTTTTACTGTGATTATTCCTGGCACACGAAAGGATATTGATTTTCTTCAAAAAAAGAAATTGTTTTGTTACCCAAAAAGAAAAAGGCAAGATCACAAGTTCACCTAAAACAAGTTGACACAGTGGCGACAAAAGCGATAATAAATCTTTCAGCATGTCACATTTTGAACTTAATAATCAATACACGTCTCTTAGGTCCTCCAATATTTCCGATTTCACAAATATCCGTAATGCTATCACACTTCGTCTTGAGGCAAAGGCTAGACTCTGTCTTATTAATCTTTAGCATTTCCAACACAGATAATTCCTACAGGTCTGTTAACAACCGATACTTTCATCTTTTTTTATCCAGCACTGTTTCCTATTTCTGTTTTCACTCCACAATTGTATGCATATCTTTGCTGATAACTCTTGCTTTATTTTATATAAACATAACTGTTTACACTTTTCCCTGACACCCAATCTATCAATTGTTTTATTGCCTCAGAATATTCACCAGATCAACTTTTAGAGATCAGAACCAGATTTGGGAGCCCAGCAATAGTTGCATGTTGAAATCAATAAAGTGTGTCTTACTTAAGATACCAGAAAGCTATGATTTACACAGACACTGTATAGAGCCTCTGAAACAATGTATGTACTTCCAAAGTTCACAGACAACCACCAGGAGAAACAGAGAATTATGAAGGGTTTTATGCTAGCTCTAAAATATTCTGAGGGAAGGTGCACAGATAGATGCATTAACAGTTTTTACGACTATGTACCATAACGTCAGAGTCTCTTGATCATGTCAGCTTTAACATTCGACCTATCTTGTTTTTCTGCATTGTCCAGACTGAGTCGAGCTTAGAAACAAACAAGGACTGTTTCCCAATGCAAACACTGGCTCTAGGACTCGCATACATGTCGCTGTTTGTTTATTATACAACTGCCTATCATGTTCCTGACCAAGATAGGTGTCTATTTGTCTCAAATCCAGGGATTATAATCCTGATAAAGGGATTTACCAGTAATACTTGGTATTTCAAATACAGGGCATTCTGATAACAATGTCATCAACTGCAGAATAGAACACCTACCAGCGAAATTTATCAGTGTACATACTATTCAATTAAAGTATAATTATGGTAATTAGAATCTCTGAGGTTAATTTATATGCATTCATTAGCATACAAGCTTGTCTTTCATCTGGCATGAAATAGGAATAAATCAACAATGGAAAAAGGGCTGTTGATTTTTTCATGTTTCCTAAATATAAGATTTGTTAGATGGCGAGAAATCCATAAATTTAGGTAGGCCATGAATAAGAATCTCCCGTAAATGACCGATTTTAAAGTCATGAAATAGAATATGATCAAGCCCTGGCCTTTTACAAAATAAAAACATTCTCTGACAGACCACATTATAAAAGCCTTGACTATGGCCCTGCGGGTCTAACTGAAAATCTGATAAACCGGACAACAACATACATAGCATCCAACAAAAGCACCCACTCTTCTTTTTTTTTTCTTTTTTTTTGGCAATCAAATATAAACTTGGAAGCTGGAGGCAAAAAAGGTAGAGAAATCAATTCTTTCCATTTTAGAGGAAATTGTTTATATTCAATGTAGAGGATAATAATTTTTCTTTCATCAGCGGAAACCATTGTTTACTCCATATTTTCATTTATTGAAAAATATGCAGGCGGCCTGTAATCAGTGTTTAGAAAAATTGAAGTCCCCTTGATGTGGATAAATAAACATTTTGATTCACCTAAAAGGTGTCATTTTCTAATCTCTTAAACAAGGTTTTTAAACTATTTAAAAATTCTCATGCTCTTAAATGATTGAGTAAACTTATTTACTTTGGTTTGTAAAAACCCTAAATGATATAAATTTTGTGACATGGAAAAAGGATTAGGGACTTTATTGATGGAGAGGTCATGACACAATGGCCCTGAACTAACATTTACTCTATTCCGTATGATGTTATACCTTCATTAGGTAATTGGAATTGTTCACCTCAATGATTTCAACAATGGCCTTATGTAAGATCACAGTCGTCCCACTAAACAATGATTGATAATGCACAGGAATTTCAATCCTGGCCTAGAGTCACCTTTGAACAAGTGTACACAGAAATTCTCCCACCCAGAGAATATCAAAACAAATTAACCTGTCTCTGTAATCCTCAAGATTATATATACATTTACATGGTCATTTTAGAGAAAATAGTTTTATCAAATGACTAACTTTTTTAATTGAGGCTAAAAGCGAATTCATTTTTTAAATTTGTATGATTTTAGTAAAAATTGCAACGAGATCAATTATGGTTTTAATATTCTCTGATGTTATCTAAGTGTTAGAAAATTGTCTGTAGCCCATAAATCTTCAATTTCACAGGGATTATACATATATATCAGATTGATTTTACGGAAGATAAAATTTTAATCTTTGGTGAGAGTAATTATGCCGCTTGGCTGGTTCAATTTTACAGGAACTGAATTATAGGCCTACATACCACAAAACTGTAGGTTTTTGACAGTATGTATTCAACTGAATTGATCTCCTGGTCGTGAATGTTCAAAATGTTTGCAGTCGATAAAAAGAATTTATTTAGTGATTATATCATCAGTTTTGCTGTTTAGCGAATGAATGAGATTTGGCTAGATACGGAAATTTTACAGTGAAGAAATAGAAAAAGGTGACCAACCAATTTCCAAAATTCCAGTGGTTTTTTAATGAGTTTTAGGATGGAATTAGAAAAGTCTTTGTTTCATTATTGCAGAAAAATCAAGTTTTTGTTTTCTTCCCCTAACAAAAAATATATTCTTTCTCCACTGAGCAAGCTGAGACATTGTAAACACTTTAATTCTTTCTTCAAATAAAGCAGATGGATCAAATATTAGATGTTTTATCCATTTCACTTAATGAACACAGCAAAAGCCTTCACTTGAAAGATAAAAGGAATTTTTAATGTCGTTTTGGGGACATCAATATAATTATAGTATTGATTGGGTTCCTGGTGGGTTATATTTTTTAAACTCTCTGTCTGATCCTCAAATCGTATAAAAAAATATCTTTACTGAATATAGACGACTAAGACCCATTTTTATCGATCTTTAGAAAATTATGCTAGTATTTATTTATGTATTTGTATTTATGTGATATTATCAATTTTAAGAACGTTGTTAAATTTGATAACTTTAGTTATTAATTTTAAAGGTTTTATTTGTGAACTATTTATCTTTAATTAAATCTAACAGAATTTTCTTTTGAATTCCTTTTTTTACAAATATTAAAATATTTGAATTTTAAACTGTGATTAAAATTTAATGCATAATTTTATTATAAATTTTTGAATATTGATTACACTTGAATAATTTCAAAATATATTTTCATTCTGCAAATTCTGCAAAATAAAATCTTTATTAATTTTACAGGGGGCTATAAGTAATTTTTCATTTTTATTTTGGGACAACAAAATAATACAAGTATAGATCTTTTTATGATTAATTAATGTACAATGAATATGCATCTATTTACTGTTCATAGAATATGGAGATGATTTCCATATAAAAGAAACAAGAATATGTAAAAATAAATTCATTTCCACATTATCAATTTATAAAGCTGGGTTTTAAATGAATAATGTATGATTATAGAAAAAAATCTTTCAGAAGGTGACAAGACCTTAATTTTCAGCATCTAGCATTACCTTTATGAATAATTGAACTATTGAAGTTCCCACTGAAAAACTATGATATAAATTTATACCGTTTGATGACACTTACCTAAATCCAAAGAATGGACTTCACAAAATCCAAGGACTACCAGACATAGGACTATCCACTGCCCGCTCTCCAGTTTGAATTTCACAGAATTCCGCGAGTTCCTCATGGTACAAAATATTTCTCCGTTTTCATGAGGTTCTCCCAAGATCTAAACACAAGTCAGCAATCCATGTATTGGAATGTCAGATTATCAGGAAAAAAAACCTCCGTATTTTATCAATGGTCCGCCTTTTTGTAGCCACTCCAACTAGGATTAAAGTGTTTTGTTTACAAAACCATGTGGTCTTCTCCTAATACAACACCTTAATCAGTCAGTAGCGCTTCCTCAAATACACTAAAATCAATATCCATTCAAAAAACTGTGTCAGGTTAGGAATTTCTGCATAATGTTTTCGAAATCCTTCAGGAAATTCCACCTATTCCTTAAATTTTTAGACCCTAGACTCTGTCACATCCGTTTGGCTCCAGAGTCTGACAAAGCAGCATGCTACCATAGCCTTACTATCAACACACAGTGATATTTTAGTTCATTATGAGAAATCGGCCGATTCCATTCACAGGGAGCGGGGGTGACAGGTTGGTCCGCTAAGCGCAGTGTACGGTGTTGGGCCTGAGGTTAGTTTTGTTGTGGGTTAGTTGTTATATCTGCCAATACCAATTACATGTAATAATTGATGTCGTTATAGATCTGTTAAATATTATTAAATTACACCAATGAAATTAGAAATCATCAAAACCAGGTATCACACCTTCATAGACAGGTATAACATGTTTGATAGCATAACAGTCGTAAAATGCACACCTTCCTGAAATTAATACATGTTATGTTATCAGATGAAAAATCATATCTTATATTCATGATATTTGATATCTTGAAATCTAATTGAATGTGTTCTCCCCTAATGGATATGCAATTTTGTAGCCGGGAAAGTTAAATTTGTAATTGATTATTTAAAGTGGTGGGGGAGGGGGGATTGATCTTAGGTTGTTACATAATTTTCAACTAAGCATGTCGACATGAAAAATTTGTAAACTAGTGTGATACCATTTCATGCAATTCATATATGAAAAATCAATTAAAACTCCTGTGGGGTCACGTTCAAAAATACAGTTTACAGACACTGAACAGCTTGCAATCTTCCCAAGATCTGGAAACATTTGAGACTACATTCTTACAATTTGACCTTTCTACCTGAACATGTAAATTGATTTGTAGAGGAGAAAATTAACTTTTATGCTTCAATAAATAAAGTGTCAACAGTGCCACTATGAAGATGGCACAGTTTCTTCCTATCTGACAAAGATAAAATGTCTCACTAATCAGAGGATTTTGCAACAAATCAAAATATCTTTTTTACACCTTATGGTACATGTATTTGAGCTGATTTTTGTTTTTGTCCTATTAAGCTTATATTTAATGATGCAAAAAAAGTCTGTAAAACCATACCTCAAACACTTATTTTTATCCAACATAAATTAATTCCATATTTCAGGTTGTCATCTTCCTTTAACTTAACTTTTTCATTGTGTAAATACACCTTATACCGTAATAATGATAAACAAGGTGTCTCAAAAATACAGAACACAATGTGTACTGTATAGTAAATCAAGATAAGTGTGACAACCAATGATTACAAAGAGTACATGTGTTTTGTCTCCTTCAATGAACTGTAGTATAACTGTAAATGAACACATCACTGTTAAAGATGACCGTGTGATTCCTACCCTGGAGGGGGTGTTTTATGGCCAGATTGCTACACTTTCTGTGTGTATCTATATCTGAAAATGTCATAATGCTCTCACTTAGAGGCTTGCTTACATATCTCTGTAGCCCCGGGATGGCTCATCATAAGCATTTCAACACCCATCCCAGGAGCTGCAGTGGAGATCATGACAGTCGATTAACGGACAATTTCTAACCCTACATGTAAATAAATAAGAGGGGTGTTATGCGCAGCACCAAAGGGCAGTAACTCTGTTATTATACATGTACATATCTCTACATAATGCATCAGGGGCTGTAACTCTGCACAAGAGTCCAACTCTGAATGTGTATTAAAACTTCTTGGAGAAATAAAAAAATGTTAAATCAGACTCCACCCACACCAGCAAACAGTTTTAAGTGATAATTTGGCACATTTATGGCTTAGTTCTGTCTACTTGGGTCACTGCTTAGTCAGTAAACCCGAATAATGAGGCAAGAGTTCCTAGGTGTTTATTTGCACTGATTGTTTACTTGCTGTTGTTCCAAAATCTTCTTTCTGTGTGGCCCTCCTATTAATATCAAAATGTTCATAATAGTAAGGTGTTTGGGACGTGCATTACATAATTATATAATATCCTTCAATGCATGCATTAATGCAATAAAAATACTGATTCCAGAGAAACAATCCTCTTACCAAAGCCATAAAGGTAATCAATACCAAAAACTGTATGCTGTATATAACAAGTGCATTGGTAGATTATGATTCAGGGCCTAGAGGTTGCTTCAATGCTGAAAAATTATATTCTTCAATATTGGACAAACATGCCAGAGATTTGATCATGATTTGAACATGATACCCCATCATCGGGATCAGTTCAATAATTATGTAAGTTCATTAAGGAGGACAGTCTCTTTGACAAGAAGGACAACTCAAACAATAATATTCTGAGCTAGTTAAGACCATTTCTCTACTGTTGAAAATGAAAGAGTACCAACAACTTAAAAGAAATGGGTTGAGTTCTTCTTTTCTTGTAAAAATGAAAATGATAAATTATACAATGAAAGAACGTCCGATTCGTGTGTGTTGAAGTGACATTCAGTTAATCCCTCTGTATGTTCAGTAAAATAAAGAACCCAGATCAAAGGTCTCTTTTCACAGAAAAACAAACAGTGAACATTCTTGTTGTTTTGCAGGTTGACAGAAACATGAGAAGACCCTAATAACTGTATCGGACAAACAAGTCACTGGTCTTTAAGTTTGTCATTACTTTTGAAGTCTGCAGGCAACTTTGGCCCCCTAATCAAAGGTCCTGTGCCATGTCAAAATCCATCATGACCCTAGATGACCTTTCCGTGTACCTGAATACCGCTATGGACAGTCTCCTGTGCTATCGTCTACCGACTATCCCTAGAGGCTGAAGGACATCATCAAATAATCTGTATCTGGTTGATTCTTTGTCTATCATTGAGATATAGTATATGGATGACTTTTTGTTGGTAACACCGATAAACACATCATTCATAAAACCTGCCCAGGGGATGGAGATGGCCATTGACCAGTATAAACACAATTATTACTCTATTGAGTTCAACTTCTATGTCAAACATCAAATCCTGGACTACCTTTATTCTTATGATTCATGACCCCCACC
>WFKH01011581.1:7291822-7299401 GCA_016163765.1 Magallana hongkongensis | reverse complement strand
CCCCCCCCCCCCCCCCCCCCCCCCCCCACACACACACACACACACATGCACACATCTACATTAAAGAGAGGTAACATTCTAGACAAATTTTATCATGCTAAGTGATCATTGTAACAGATTTCAAACTTTTCATTGTTTCATAAGTATTAAAGTGTCAATTTTCATCATGTCATTGAAATGAGACATCATCATTTTTGCTTCACAGTATATTAAAATGGATTGTACTAGAAACCTAAGACCTTAAGAATATGATTGAAGGTCATTTCTGTGAGAGGATAACATAGGACTCCGTGGTCCAAGGTCCAAACACATCCTCATTCTGCCATCACTGTTTGTGGGCAAGTTTGTCACATTCTGCTCCCTCCAAAAACATTCACTTTTTACCACACATTTGAAGATAAAACATCACTTACACCTAATTCTTGTTTGGACCAACAAAAATCTTATCCTGCGATAAAGTGCATAGAGGGGTCCTAGAAGCATACCCCTGCTGCCTGAATTTGATAATCCTCATCTTGTTAACTTGTGAAAGCCCTGACATCAATGCATTAGTTATCCTAGCAAGTTCAAACAAAAAATTAGATATCTTCATCTATATCTCTCTCTCTTACACAAGGTTTATATAGATTGAAAGAGTTTTCAAACTCCTATGAATCTACCCAGTGCATGGGAATACATGTATTATGATGTTTTGATTAAAAACTAATCTACAGGGTATCAAATATGGGGCTTTTAGATCAAGATCTGGTGTCAATATACTAAACGTTTGGATCATAATACAACTGATATCAAAGATCGGACTGCATACTTTTCTGCCTATATTTGTGGTTTAATGGTGACAGAGAGGCTGGGACAGCACTTCCTGTCTCAGAGAGACATGGCGTAGAGACTCCGCGGGAAGCGGCGTGACCAGAAATACAAACTACCTGTCAATGTCAAATGTCTACATGTGCCAGGTCTTAACTATTAAAGGCATATTTCAGCTCCCATTTACGCCTTTACAGATCCTCAAAAGAGCTCTGATTGCCAATTAAACATATTCCAAAGAAAACTTATGATAAGGGCAGATTGAAGCTGTGATACTGTTTATCAAAAAGGACCTCCAATACAGGATTCTACTGGTAAAGGGCCAATCACCAATCAATCATAACCCGATTAGATCCAACAAATAGATCTCAAAGACAGAGGTTAATGGACATTGTAATAAATTTTTCAAAGACTGCACTGTGAGTTTTGGCGACAGTGTGGCGTTGAGGAGACACCGAATAAGAATCTACACAGTTGGGTAGACTGTTGAGGCCTGTGATTTTTTGTATGATCAGTAATGGATAGGGCTTGTTTACTGTTACAATATGTAGAGCAAAGAAAGGTCTCGATGCTATCACCATTACCTAAAATAGAGACATCAGAAACAAAAGGAAGCTTAGAATTCTAATTCTGATCAAAGGACTTAGTCTTTAACTGTAGAATGAAGCATTGATTCTAGTATTTCAAACTTTTAGCTCGCGGCTGTTGTGAAATGCTACAGTGAATCACCTTGTAATTCTATATATCCGAATTAAAACTGACAAAGAAAGCATTTAAATGAAAAACATTGTTTACCAGTAAATAAAACAGGGTCCATGACTCTGCTTGCTTCATTAAATGATTGACAAAGCTAGGTCACACGGTGCCAGTTGTGGCTAGGAAAGTATCAGCCTACCCAATCTTACGTTTGATTCGACATTGTGCGGCATAAACATGGATGATTAACCTGGACTTAGAGGCAGGTTATTATGCCAAGTCATAGTCTTTCAGTTTTCGATGGTCCAGAATACCCCTCTTTGAGTTCAATTACAATTTTTGGCAGAACTGAACGAGCATTGACATTAGTTCATGGTCGACTTTAAAAAATCACACATTTGCCACGAAGAGTAAAAACCGACTTGGAATGGAGTCTTTTTTGTTCTAAGAAGTCATATTTTTGTCATTGAACATGCAACATTATTATTCTACAAATCTTAGTCTAGCTCTTAATTCTTGTGGCATTTGACCACTGGAATGTGACAGATTTAGAAACAGGTAGAATGCAGCAAAATTAAGATCTGCATAAACAATTAAATTTAACAATTAAAAGGATTTTTTATCATTTTAATTTACACTAATCATTATTCTTACATATGTTTTTAAATTACTTAAAATTTTATTCATGATCATATTTCTTTGATAGTTTTACATTGGTGTTAATAATGCACCAAATTAAAAACAGCAAGTATACTAAGAAATATAATTCCTAACCTACACAAAGTGGAATAAGTATATAAAACTTTAAAAATTGATAATTGTTGGCTGTGTAGATTTATAAAAGAATTCAAAATTTAATTATTTAATCAGAAAAATTATTTTTACATAAATATGTCACTCCTATTTTGTCTTAATAATAAATAGTGTATCAATTTACATATTTGACACTGCATGTGAAAGACAATGTCATATTATAAAACAAAAATAGTCGGAACAGCATGTCATCCAAGGTTCAAATGTTAATCAATGTACATTCTTTGTGTAAATGGTGTATATATTTTTTTGTGGGACACAGGCCAATGAAATTACAGTGACAGATGTTTGCAGGTCCCATATGTACAGTATGAGACTTGGGTTGGGGGGGGGGGGGTTTTGACTGCAAGAAGAACTGATTCTGTTGTCTGAGCTCATCAGATCTCGGCAAGTCACGCAGAAAAATCACAAATAAAATCTCTATATCGACACAGGCCATATTACTTGCATCAATAGCGACTTCAAGCTAATTAGTCGACTGGGTTTGAATTTAAGGATGACTTCAATCAAGTCATTTAAGAACAGCATCTAAAATTGTCATCTAGAAGCACATGATGCTAGAAGCACAATCAGTTTACAGAAGTTGCCGTTTGATATTCCGAGTTTACAAAGCAGTGACATTGTGCGTTAGTCATTCTAATTGTAATACCATCATTATCATTGAATCAGTGATTACCGAGTACCGGTACACTTATTCATGCAGCATTGACCCTGAGCAGTTAAAAATGATACAAAAATGATGTTTAATTTCTGTTGTTACCATAATTTAACCAGATTCTGGTTGTACATAGCAATCAGTGACGTTTCCTGGCAGCCATTATGGGCATCCACTGAATGGAGAGAGCAGTGATATATTATAAATGGCTGATGGTGACAATACAGCACAAAGGACTATGCCCCCTGAAAAACACAGTATCCCTACATCAGCCCCCAAAGTTATAGTGCAATCAATGAGGCAAGACATCATCAGCCATATCTTGAGGCTCAGGAGACAATTGCGATAACACTGTGCACAGATGCAGCCTCCTAAAGCAGGTGTTAATTTACTACATCAGTTATAATGACAAGAATCTTGGGACGAATTATAACTATGCTGCGCATTAGTCCTTGTGATGAATTCTGAATCATACTGCAATACTATTGCACAATTGGCCTTAAGTACTGTCAATTTTTTATTGCAAAATTTTCCCACTTCACTTTTATGGTTAAAATACATTCTTTTTTAGAGACATAGACAGAAATAGTCTTCATGCACAGGCTATGTCTGGGCACTTCTCTTAAGAGAATAGACAGGTCAAGAGAATAATTATGTAGGTAAAAAGATTTAGAAAGACAATTGAGATACAAAAGTCAAAACAGTCAAAAATCCTTATTCATGCTAACATCTACTTACACCAGCAATCCAAAGGTCTCTCGAGCCAGAAATTTATACACATATGCATTTAAAATAATTCGTAAATACATTGTAATAGATATTTTTATTGCAATAAAATCTAGGTTTGATGTTAGATAATGAGTATAGCAGCTGTGTAAGAGTAACTATCGGTACCAGCTAGTAACTACTGTTAGCCGCATAGGAAATGTGTCTCGATCCTCTTCAACCAGTACCAATAAAGTCAGTTTAGAAAGGGCAAGGTGACCATCACATGGTCAGTTGTGTATCTGGGGGGGGGGGGGGGGGGAAGTTGTTTTATGTCTTGTTGAGACAGTTTTTTTTTAAGCTGTCATTGTTACTGGCAAAAGGCTTTAGATTTGGTTAGGTTTCATGCACTTGGTTGTACATTGTATTTGGATTGTGACAATGCCATCTTTTAACCATGCAAATACCCTAAAATACAGGTCAACAGACTGTGAGATAACAGCAAATTCAAATTTTCAGTGTAGGATAGTGTTTCCGTTTGGTGTTCCTAACTTCAAACTGCAATTCTCAATATATAATGAATCAGCATTTTATGAATTGTTGATTTTTTTTTTTAGGTAAGTCTGAGATCTTTCATGATCTTTAGATATTCAACAGAAAGAAACAAATCAGTTCCTATTAATTCAAATTATAAAACTAAAACACAGAAGTGAAATTTCTTCTTTTTTGCTGTACATGCTGCAGTTTTCATTATGTCCTGTAATTGGTCAGAGGTAAAGAACCACTGATTTTGTTCATGATAAGGAAAAACTGGAATCTTTGATGTATTATCTTCCCATTACATTGTTCTTATACACTGGAGAATAGGGAGCCTTAGACATATTGCTTTGTATTCATTTATCAAAGTACTGAACACATCAATTTTTGTTCTTGTAAATCTTTACTTCTCCTTGACATGAAGAGAATGAGGAAGGGCAGTACAACTCTGATCAGATTACAAATGTCTGCAGCCGCATGGTCAAATCAATCCAAATTATATTCAAATATCTACATAGCAATGTAGATTTTGATGGCAAGCAGTCAGACGAACCTCTAGTAAAAACAAACAGCCGTATCAGACACCAACCATCCATTGACTACCAAATGAAACACAGACCCGTCCAAAGTCACATCTGATGGCATCCAATGTAAACGGACAACCAGGAACATGGGTCCCTAGTGGCCCCGCTTCCAATGAAAGACCATCCAGAAATTTACATATATTGGAATTTATGCTGGAGAGATTGGTATAAATCTGGCCTGGTGAATTTCTAAATGTCATTTATTCAAGACAGCTTATCCTAATGCACCCTAATTTGATACTTCAAGCACACAGAAATCTGTACAAGAGTAAAGATTTTTGTGGCATGAAACTGTATGACAATAACTCACAGTGTCAGACCCTTTGTTTGGGTCAAGAAGATTCAGCTTGAGGAATTAGTCTGTGCAGTTATTTTTATGCGACTAAAATTTTCAAATACTTTCCAGACCGGATTTTTTCTTACTCCTTCAATCATCCCATATCTTCACCTTCAAACCCGCAGTGTATAAATTGCTGATATTTTATTTTCTTAGGCTTAATTATCCACACTTCAAACACGATGCACTGCTCTCGCCTGCTTTGATAACAAAACGCCAAGTATCAAATTGTGACAAGTTTTGAGTTATGTTTATTCTCAGTCTTGTTATACAGAGTTTTATTAAAAATCTGTTTCTGGAATATGTGGAGCTTACAAAACAAGCTAAGGCACTAATGCTGAAGTTATAAATAGCAAAGTGTTTTTAAAGTCAGTAAAATCTGCTTTTTGTTTAAGCTTAAACCACATTGTTAAAATATATGTAACATTTTTCCCTCAAAATATAAAGAAATTGGGAAAATTAGGCATTGAAAAACAACATATACTTGTAATATGTATGCAATTGATGGCATGGTTGAGTCATCAAGGTCACATATAAGCAACACCAATTTTGGGTTTTTCTTCACAAATAAGCTTTCAATTAACAACTATTTTGATGTTTTTTATTCAAAGGTTTTAGTTAGCAGCCATTCTACCAAACTTACTGACCTTTTACTTTTGTAAATTTACTGTAACTATAATAAAGTCAATTTAGCATTTCTTTATCCTTTTAGATTGCTTTTACTTGCATTTGCATTTTTTTTCTTTTTTTTTTTCTTTTTTGGTTTTTTTTTTTGTTTGCTTTTGCTTTTTGCTGGAAGATTCCTTTTTCTTATTCCTTATAAGACTGACCTTAACCTTATTTCTAATTTGACCTTCATCATACTCCATGCAACAATGCCCTTGTTTAATGGGAATCTAAGAAAAAGAAAGCAGGCCTTGGACTGTCATAATGCTAGAAAAATATGGGAGAAAATCCAGATCACAACAATATTGCTTAATAAGTACATTCATATGCTCAGTAACCTCTTAGCACTAAAAGAATTAATCCCCATAGCACTAAACACCACCCAGTATATAGTTAAAAGTACACACATCTAGAATAAATTCACTGGATATCTACTGGTACATCATTTGCGACTCCGGTTTTTTTGTTGCCACAAATCTCAGTTGCATTTAACGTACATTTTATCATTAACCGCCTTTGGCGTATCTGTGAGTTTTTAATATTCTAGATATGTCAAAGAGATATCTAACAATTCTCAGGTGTCTCAAAACCACCAGGATTTTTTTTCAGTTTGCAAAAATAGTAGGTGGAACGAATTTATACAAGAAATCAAAACCTTTGGCCTTCTGGGCATGCAGCTGATATGCTATATAATGAGAGTGGTAGAGTTTTTCTAAAGGCTAACACTATTTAAGTGGTTTGTAAATGTTTTCTTTTTAATGTTCCTCTTCTGCAGCAGAACTGTGATCTGCACACTATTGCTCATCCTACACAGACTGTAAAAAAGTGCAAAAACTCACATTTTTGAAACAGAAAAGTACTTTACTGGCCAAAATTAGATATTAAAAGAGAATAAAAAGGGAAAGAAAATAGTTAGACAAGGCTTCCACTATTTGTCCTTAATCTTGTTTTTTTCCTTGGAAGTCATGCATCTACAGATGATGTCTGTTTGGCATTGGTAGGTAGGGATAATATTCCTGCTCAGCCATATCTGTCACTGGGGTAATGGTTTTATGATAATCTCTTTGCTGATGACCCGGGAGATTGTTTCTACGGACATCTGTTAACAATTCTGACCGTGTCATCTAAACCTTCTTGGTGCAGGAAAGAAAATCCTAAATAAATACAGAGTCACCTGCAAGCCTTAAATCAGAGGATAATTAAAATCCAACTAATTTCAGCTACTCCATTAAATTCAAATCCTGATCAAAGACAGGAATTTCTCTGAAAGTAATAAAAAGGTCTGGGTGATGTTTTGGCTTCCTCATCTAACTTTGTTCTGCAATCCCAGCAAGAAGTCTGTCCAACTGTTCCATTTTAATTATTACATCATTACATCCACAATTATAATGTGGCTTTGTTTTCTCCAGATGAAGGGACCTGCAGTTTTACTGCAATTGAAATCAACCTGGGAATTTGGTAAGGTTTCCAAAATAATAACAGAATTTAGGTTTTTATTGAATTACATCATTACAGAGGAGATTGTATGGGGCTCCACTGGATAAATCATATGTGTGTTTTTAGCAGCACTGTGTGTACTAATCAACATTCCTGCAGGATTACTCTTGGTATTATATAACCAACAAAACGGAACTTCAACAGTTATAAGATCAATGTATTGCCAAGACAACAAAGAACAATGTCTTGACAAGAGCGAGACTTCATATTTGAAATGAGCTCAAAAATCAACTGATTTTTTCCTTAATCATTCAAGTGAGACAAATAAGCTCCAATGGGAAG
>WFKH01011581.1:7264322-7289322 GCA_016163765.1 Magallana hongkongensis | reverse complement strand
ATCTGAACACGATTACACACAAATTGTCACACCAGCACAATGAAGTAAGGAGAGTTATCGCCCCTTTCCAGCTGTGCGTGCACACAAATGTCAGCTCTCCCCGGCTGACGCAGCACATGACTGTCAGCCTGCCTCCCCGCCCAGTAATGTGAGTACAGTACACTCTCACACAGACCACACAAACTGCTCCAGGTCGTGCAACCTCCCAACACAGGTAAAACTATCACCTGGTCCAACAGATGGTTAGCTCACTGATAAAAACGGGCAGGTTTTCTGTTTAGAGCATCTTTGCTCAGTCTGAACCTGGGGTTAAGTAGTTTCTGTACTGGTTCAAGTGTTTCTGTACCAATATCTCAGTTTGGCTTCATGTTTTGGAAAGCCTTTGTGAAATTGTTCAAATTTTTTATTATTACATATATTGAAAAGAAATATACAGCATTAGTGATTAATGCATACTAGTATGTCTTGATTTAATGGCAGTTTAACTAGGATGATATGTATCTCTTCATAAGTACACAAAAGGTCAAAAGCTTTGCCAATGTCACTACATAGATAACAACAATGCAGTCTCCAAAGCAATATTGTACATAATTTCTTAGTTTCCCGTATGCAAATTAGACTACGGTATTTGATTGATAAAAAATATTTACATAGAAATAAACGGCTTAGTTCACAGAATTTATATACATGTATATTTAAAAAATGGATGAATTAATAAACCATGAAACAAATGTTAGAAATAAAGAGCTAGATAAATGTAGATTCATTATGATGTAAACCTAATCTACGCATATAGCACTGAACATGTCCTGAAGCAGCTAACTTCATTATATCTATCTGCTGAGTTCAGATATCCTAATGGTCTTGACCTGATTAACCATTTATCATTTTCCATTATCAAATTATGTGATTAAACCATTAAAAAAAAAACAACAAGATGAGGGGTTACATAGTAAGCGACTGACTGGTGCCAAGTCCTGACTCCCTAGGTCTCAATCTGACCTCCAGGCCTTGCTAAATGACCTTGACCTGAGGAGGCATCCCCACAGACCTTGACCTTTATTTTGATAGATGCACTTTCAATCTCAATTATAGGCAACACCATTTCTAATACGTTCTCCCTCCTTCTGGTCCTGAAATTCAAATGGATGAAGAGCATTTCACAGGTAAGGCTCTTAAGAAGATTCAGATCTGAAGATCGACAGCTGAGGGGTTAGTGCTGGACTATTTTTTGGGTACTCAAGAGTCATAGGCACTTAAAACTCTTGAGTAACTGTTACAACACAGCATTACAATAATGTGTAGTCACGGCTCCCTGTTGATATTGCTTCTTTTTTATCAGCAAACCATTACATGATAGGAAGTTCATCTCAAAATAACCTGTCGGTCTAACTGAGTCAACAATAGATACAATGTACTTGATGAAGCATTGACCTGTATAGGAGCAATTCTATTCTAGATATCAAGAAACTGCAGCACACATAAAACCAACAATGCTATGCATGTGCAATATGCAGCATCTCCTTCATATTTCTATCGTCTTTCTTTAAAGAATGCAACCATACTATAATGTCGGCCAATTATAATCCTTTGAACATGCACATATAATAACCCATTTTACTACGAGACAACAATGTCTTTGTTTTGAATTTCAAAATGTGGGATTTTATTCATACCAATGGTATAACATTCCAATGTTTGGCATCTGGAGTCTTAGAATGCTGTCACAACATGCATATGGTACATTCCAAAGGGCCCAATTTTCCTTATTACAAGATCTGACATACTCTACTTCCCCAGAAGACCAAAAAATTCGAATAAAGTTCTTCAGTAATTTCGGTTCATCTTTTCTGTCAGATATGAAATTTTCCAAAAGAATGTGTCATTATTTATTAGAAAATGTCAGAAAATAGAATCTAGGATTTTAAGATACCGTATTATGAAATATTATCAACCTTCTAATATCTATTTTTTGTAATGTTATATTGTCAGTAATGTGATAAAATAAACAAAAACAACACTTGATCTCAATGTTGACCATACCAGTACATTAGTCCATTGTAGCAGACAAAAATAGTCCAAATGGAATCTGACCAGACTTCATTGTGAGAAGACATTTCTGACTCATTTTAAACTTCAAAAAACTACTCTGAATGGAACAAAACTCCTGTGAAACTCCTTCTACAAGAATGTTCACTCAGTACCAGGTTGAAATCATGACAAATCGGTGATAAGAGTAATTTTCCATTAGCAGGGGGATAAAGGAGGTTTCGGCTTGTGTTTTGCAATATCTCTGCCCGTTAGTGTTACCGCTATATCTAACACGACACATTCTGCTTAAGGCTGCACTTAGAGATGCACTGGAATGCAAAAAGCTGTGCTGTGTTTGTGGATTTAAGAGGCTTTTTACATTACAAAATGGCCTATGTTATCAAATCTATGATAAAAATGGGTCATAATTTTCCTGTATTACAGCTAGATGCTCAGTTCAAAAATTAGCAATATGGTTTACTATAGCGATGATGCAATTTTCCCTATCCTGGATCATTTCACAGCAAAGCAATATTCGGTTATCATTAATTTATTCAAGAGTTCAATATTCTACAATAAAAAATTTTTTGGTATGTAAACAAAATTTGTGTACAGTAGTTAAGGGTCCTCGACACCCCATGACTTTTACTTTTCATGACAGTAAGTAACAATTAACATGGCGATTTTAACCCATTGTAAAACTGCTTATGTCGTCAACTTTTGGTTTCTATCTCTGTAGCCCAATTCGTATACATATATTCAATCTACTGACCTGCAGGTCGGGAGTTCGAATTCTGCAGGGACTTTTGTTTTTATGAACAGGAATAGATTTTTAAAAATAGACCCCCCCCCCCCCCCAAAAAAAAAAATTAAAAAAATAGAACCTTTTTTCTGTAATTTTTAAGTCGAACGCATGCTGGAAATCCATATCTATAAGAAATATAGAAGTTCAGGCTTGTATTCAAAACTTTTCCCAAAGTTAAGCATGGGCAGAGTTACATTGATAGGAAGGTTACCATAAAATTTATATTTGACTGTAATAATTATTTCAAAACTTCTATAAAAGGATTGACAATGCAACAAATGGAGCTATGCTTGACAAAATCAATAACTGCACGATGCAATATTTACCTCACAAGGCTATAGTTGATCAGACCAGTTGTGGTGCTAGATTGTAATAAAAATGTGCCAATTTTAAACTTGAGAGTGGCTATAACAGCTTGGCTATTACTAGTACCTGTGTGTCTAAATGTTTCTTTTTTACTTAGTAGATATATTCAATCTGGATCAGGAAAAAAAAACAATCCTTTTTTTAAATAATGGTTATCAAATTCATAACAACAGCTGCATAGCAAGAAACATTTCACGATAGGCTAGATTTCAGGATACTATTTTTGTTCCATCTGTCAGTCAATGATTTTAGTGTACTTTTAACAGCAGATAATTAAAAGGTCAACATGAAAGGGGTGAGTTGCCAAACCCAAATAATTTTGGAATGTTTTAAAGATCTGTTTGGCAGCGTCTTAAACATGAAATTAAGTAAGACTAGCATTAAATTGTCAGTCTCCTACACAATGCAGCTTCTTACCTGTAATTATCCCCGGGACAGAATACTTGTCTTAATTTTGTTGAAAGAAACGGTGCAATTCTTGAATCTGAATGCACCATTTGTGACTTAAGGATCAGTATTTAAAATGCTTAATAGTTGCAGCTTTTCACTGACCCAGAAAGGATCTGATGATGTATATTACGATATATTTAGGTCTCGTATTACAGTAAGGAGCAAACCGTCAGGGTTAAAAAGTCGTAAAATTAATCCAGTGAAGAATTTTGGCTACCCTAAATCGGGACCTTTCCTTCTCTCCTTGGTTAAAGGAGCTGCAGATTAACCCATTGTCTGGAAATTATAGCTATTAATAGGTCTTAAAGGATTACCAAAATGTAGGTCTATAGGTACATGTACTATTGTTAATCAAACTCAATCCTGACACGGCTTCATTTAATCTGTGTAAGAATTAACCTTCTGATCTGTTATAAACAAAAATTCCAACAGTTAAACAACCAATAATTGGTGGTGCTTTGTTGTAGTCTGTATATATTGGGCTAAGACAAAGATTTGATGACTAGACTTCGATAGAAAAAAAAAACTGACGTTTAAATATTTTTTTCTTCACATGTTCATTTAATTTCTGCTGTTCCTTTTGAGTCTGATTGACAGGGTCATGACTTTGAGAAAATCGGAGACCTCTTCATCACCCGGGTCACTGCACATGTCAGAAACTGGTCTGAAGCATTGATTGGTACCCACCCGAGAGGAGAAATTACCAGGAACATGATTTCTGCATTTTCAATTTCCATTATCACAAGTTCATATCAATGTTTTATTCAGTCTCAATATGTTAAAGAATTAGCACCAGCAATATTCGCTTTAGACTTCTTTTTAATCAATATCATGATTCCAAACAGTTGATGTTCAAAATTAAACCCAGTACACACCCCTTTAAGTATATGCACAAAGAAATTTATCAATTGATAGCCAATCAATGTACTTTAGAAAATTTCTTTTGTATATTATATACAAAGTGTAAGAGTTCATTCTCTCTCTCTCTCTCTCTCTCTCTCTCTCTCTCTCTCTCTCTCTCTCTCTCTCTCTCTCTCTCCATCACACCACCGAATCTAAACAAACAGATGTTTTTTGCTGAAATTGTATCTTGACATTGCATCTTCCCCCGATAACCATAGAGAACGACATTCCTTCAGGCTGTTACAAAACTGCAAGATTAATTACACAGAAAAATAACAAGACTACGCAGAGAAATTCAGTCGGTTTTAAAGATAAATAAATTCTCCTGCTTTGTAATTGCCAATAAACATGTAAATTATACATCCAATTGTTCAGCATGGTTTGTGATTAGAGTACTGTACATTCCTTTCTCCATCATAAGTCCTATCACACCTGAAGGAAAGAGAGTGAAAAGGAGACCTATTCAAACCAGTTCATGAGAAGCATACTAAATACCCCCAAAAAGCCTATCAAAATTCATTACAATGGTACATATGGTTTGTCCAATCTCGGTTTCTCTCTAGCTGGGCAACACAGACTCAATTAACGAATTTTCCCTGTATAAATGACAGCAAGTGCTTTCATTGAAAGCTTGTCCATGTGGGACCAGAGATTCCATCGGATTTTCCCCGAACTACTCGATTTTTTAATCAGTCTCGGGCAAATGAGGCGTAAGTCATCACTCTAGAAATATGAGGCTCCGTACTGCTGATACAACCCCTGGGTGATACAGTGCAGGTATTCCCTCTTATTTTAATTCACCTGGAAATTAAAGCGATTACCTTTTCATTAAAGCATGTTAAAGGTATCCCATGCAATTAAAGATACACACAAACTGGGACATCATGAATGTTTCTCATTCTGTGCTTAATTGAATTATCTTTTCCATCTAATTTTCTGTAGGAAAAAAGAGGATAATTACCCTTTATTAGTTTAAAAAAAAGACGAGGAACTTCTTGCTGTTGAAAAAAAAAATTTAAAGGACCTTTAATTTCTTTATATCTCTTATCGGTGCAATCTGCAGTTTTCCTGTTAAATACCGAATCTTGTCATCTCTCCACAAGTTGACTGCGGCATTAAAGCTTCATTCACTAGCATCAAGGAGTGGATATGGCTAATTCCCTGGTTCTCTGCCCCCTTTCACATACCACCAAGGCTACTGAAACAAGATTGACACCCACCTTGTAACTGCCGACTCCATGGTTAAGGGTTTTTTTCTTGTCCTTTGTTCCCTCACTGCTATTTACCGCTCCTCGATTTTTTAAAAACTTTTTACATCTGCTGAAAGAAGCTAAAAATATCTGACAAAGATTTTATTGATAAGAATTATATTTCCCACAAAGCTTTTTTCATTAAATGCTATACAGATTTTAAAGAGTTTTACATGTAGCTTATATACTTTATTTAGATTACATCTGCCATTGAATCGAAAATTCATGAATTTTACATATCTACACATTAACAAACCGTCCATATTTCAGTGACTCAATAATTCGCTCAGAGAGATCAATTGTCCCTCTTCATGAAACTGCGCTTTAATGAATTTATTAATTTTGTACGGTCTTAAAATTGACCAACACAAATTAAAATGATTCTATCATGTCGTTGGAATTCAATAAAGTTCAAATACAAAATAAAAGAATGCTGGGTCCATATAGCAAAAGAAAAAAACAAAACAAGATTTCAGAAATATAAGGACACGAAAGTTCATATCAAAGATTATTGCAGCATCGTTGACCTTCAACGTATTAGAAAGTTTCAAGGTCACGGAGAATAATCTTATTCAAAAACGTGACGTGGAATTATTCTACAATGACCTTGACCTAAATTGAATTATATTTTTCTGAGTGAGAATTTGAAAACCCAAACCCCTACCCTCCGAAATGTACTTACAATAACTGATTCTATTGCAGTAACAATTCACAACTAAATCATGTTTCTAGGATGTCATATTTTCAGATCCTCTCATTAGTTTGCCCGAGGAAATGTCAAGTGGATCACATTAAACACCGCCTCCTGTTATTTCCAGGAGAAGGCCAACAGATCTAGACAGACTTTGAAGACATCTAGGACTTTCTGAGGTGTAATGTTTTATTATTCCCTCTGATGAAGCCCTTGTCCTTTTTGGGATTTTCTTTTTTCTAGAACACCACGCAATTATCATAGACTCTGGAGAAATCAACCGATTTTCAGACGTGTGGTCACGTGAATTCTTTTATAAGCACGTGGTGACAAGTTACACCTATTTAGTCTTCAGGACACCTGATGACGTCCCCTCGGAATGGACCGCCTTAAAGTCAACGATGTAGTGCAACAAAGATGAAGGGTTTATTTTTTGTTAACATTGTAATGATTTAAAGAAAGAAAAAGCAGCAAACATCAAAATACTTTAAGCATTCTTTTACTATTAGATTACGAAGAAATTAAGAATTTTAATGTTTCTTGAATTTATTTAATTCTACAATGGCAATATTCCAAGGTCTTGGGAAACATTCTGCATGTTGGGTCTGCGGTGATCTGACATGTTTTGTTTTCTCCTCAATGAGAAAATATGTCAAATAACAGTACAACTTCTGTTTTTCATGTCCCTCACAAACAGGATCGTTTACTTTTTAATTTATTTTCTTAGCATTCAAAAACTGTTCCGAGTTATTTCGGCACTGTCCGACATGCAGATGTTGATGAAACTGACGCCAGCTCTTGAAGAAACCGACACCCCACTGCTCCTAGCAAAGAGAAGAGAGGCGAACATATTTCTTGTTCCAAGCTCACGTGTTGATTTATAGGACAATATCATTGTTGGTTCTGTGTAAAGATAGAAAGAACTTGTCTACTTATCTAAGCGTCATTGTCAACATCTCCAGCAATGCCTCCAGGACGGAAATGATGACCAAAATATGAACTTCGCATATAATAATATATGCTAAGCTTAATTTTCATCAAAACAATCGTATATTATTACCAAACATACGTACTAATCTATGATCAAAACTTACAGTTGTTTGGGTGAAGATTAAGGTTATCATATTCTAAGTAACCTCCGTCCTTGTTAGGGGATGACAACAGAACAACCAAAGAAAACCAACTGGCACGGGAAACTTTTGACCTTTGCTATCATATTTTCGTCCTTTACAATACGTATTAGATGTTTATACCCATGTTTTGTTTTTTTGACCCTTTCCTTACAAAATTAATTAGGACCTATATAGTAAATCCCTTTTAATTTTAATCGATGATCGGTGTGACCGAGCGATAGTCGAGTACTCGAGTACTCGTTGACATCCCCAATTTAAACCACACATTATCACAAAGATTTATTTGTTTGTGTCTTGCAAATCAAAAGTAAACTTTTAACTATATTATTATAGATGATTTTTATGAAACAAGTTTGTTAATTATTAATAGAATCTTAGGAAAATTACAATGAATATAAATGGCGACCTTGATATTTGAGGGGATCAGGATTGAAATGACACAATGATGGATGACCCGTAGAGATCTACAGATATTTAGATTCAGTTCATAAAAATACTTTGGAATACAACAAAGAACGATCGCGTTCCAGAAGTGACATACAATATGACAAACAATAGCAGCTACGAATTCATTAACATGTACTATATATATGCAGAAATCCCATGACTTGGCATCTAATCAAGTATACAAGAGGCCTTCGGGCCACATCCCTCACCCGGCAGTGCATGTACAAACTAAATCAATTCTAAAGCTACTACTGTAACCTACAGGGGGCATGGAGCATAGTTGTCTATCATATTATATTGTCATACATAAATGTGATTAGGTTAAACTAATTCAATTCATGAATTGAAATAAATAACCTGAAGATTTCCCCTGAAATTAAACAGGAGATTTTTCTTTATAGATACACTTCAGTGGAAGTAGCTCAAGATTGTTATTCTTTATTATAGATAATATGTATCTTACGTACCAACGTTTTATTTTTTCGTAACCCTGTGAGATAAAAACTGATGATAGCGAAAGGTTCAAAGTTTTGATCTGATTGAAGTTATTTCATAAAAATGTTCTATATATTTAATCCACTTGATGAGTTCCAGTATTTTCCATACATATTGATTCTCTTTTTCTAACATTAGTGATTTTTGACAGATTTCTGCCCAATACAATTGCAGAGATATCATCTATATGACATTACTATCTACTTATGTATATAGGTATAATATATCTATAATATACCTTTTGATTAATTAATTTTATCTTCCTGAATTTTTGTACTTCTGAAACTACCGAAAAATAAAACGAATATTGCGAAAACTTTATTCTCTTCCAATCAAACAGTTGTTTGAAACTGAGCAAAGTACATACGAAAGCTTACCCAGTGCATAATATTTTATGCATCCATTTCTTCTCAGTACTTTAGTAAGAAAGAAAAAATTTGAAACTCACCAAGAACCACAACAATACTGTCAGTACACCACATTACAATATTTTATCAAGATTTCTTTTATGTTTTTTTTCTTTAAAATTCACAACCACTCTGACAGTAAAATTCGAATTACAATATTACAGGGTTTCCGTACAATTCTCTGCAAGCAATTACAGTAAAAATCACCTGCAATGAACGTTATATATTTATAAAACGTAAAAAAAAACCAAAACAAATTCCCCAAACCATCACCGAAAAACACTCAAATCAATAATAAACGAAAAACCAAGTGTTCGCTCCAATATTTTATTCGATGTTTTGTCAAAAAGATAAATGCTTCTCTGTCATTGCGTGTACAAAAGAGCGGGAAACTGCGATCGTCTGGCCGCGTTGTCGCAGATTTCAGTAAATCGTCATTAATGCCTCGTAAGGTTCTTTTGGCGGGATTCTCCTGGCTAACAAATTGCGCCATACTGTAAATCAATATACTTCTATCTAATTTTGTCACAATGCGCAGGGTTATTGATACATAATATTCTCTCTCTCTCTCTCTCTCTCTCTCTCTCTCCCTCTCTCTCTCTCTCCATTGGTAAATCTTTGCATGTCAGCATCACATCTTTCTTGTGCAATATAGTACCGTAACAAGAAATGCTTCACAAAGTTTTTTTAAACAAAGTCGGTATTTAAAGACATAATTACTACTAATTGTGACAATGTATATTATGAATTTTGAATTGATTTGTATGTTTTAAGTAGTCATATTCTTGACAATTATAAAAGGAACAGATTGTTGTTAATTCTTTGTCGTCAGTTTGCTGTAAGCATCCATGATTCATTTCAACTCATTTCACTCATACATATAATATTAATCTAATAGCACATAAGGTACATATAGAAAATGTATAATCGCGGTCAAATTGTCAGAGATAGAGCATAAACTATATAATAGCAAAAATAAGTAAGGAAAATATATGTACACAAGATTTGGCATTTAGTTTCAAAAAAGGCATAATATTTTTTTTTATTTAAATATAAACGTACAAAGCTCTTTGAGTCTACATATTCAGCTTTTAAAGTTGAAACTTTTTCACAGAATTTAAAAGATTTCGTAAGCAAAGTTTGATAGAGTTTCTTACGGTTATTATTACTGATTACAGGTACGTCCCCTTTGGTCCAGGTAGAACTACCAGTAAATGGTATCTGTGACCGATAAAGGCGCGAAATTTGATCACAATACATGTATCACACTGCCTTAACACTTTCCCACCCTTCGATTCACTTTCTATCTATCTCAACAGCTGCATGCACTTTTATTATGTCGATTTATGCATAATCTCTAACAACATTCAATTGTATCTTTAAAACTATCTTATTTCTGCATCTGCACCTGTATGAAATCAAAGGAATATGAGGGGGATAAAAATGAGTAAAACGGTACATTTATTATTTAAAGATTGGTATTAAAAACATTCTTTTAGACATTCCATCAGGGAATATGATTTTTAATCCACAATCAATTTTTCTAAACTTAATAGGTGGACATAAATATATAGTAAACTAAAAAAAGTCCATTGTAAAAGGTCATAACCGATAATCTTGACAGCGTGATTGTTTGCTATGAGACGAGTTACGCGATTTGGTGAGTTAAAATTTTGTACAGTTTACTCGTTTATCCGAGACCCCTCTGAAGCTTTATGTATGGACCTTCATAGGGCGTAGGTGTGTCAGAGATGCTCGCCTGTAAGAGTGACGCACGAGGTTTAGTCGTCTGTTAAGATTCCCAGGGAAAAATTCTCGGACGTGCATTTTTGTGGAGTAGAAGAATCTTTCTCGAGTTTCTTCGGACACCGCGAACGCCACGAATCAACAAATAAGCGCTAGCTTTCATTCATCTTTTTCGGCTGTCAAATACGAGGCATGCCCCAGAGAAAATGATTAATGACCACGGGCCAGACATCGAATTGCGCGCGCTGGGCAGACGATCAGATACATATCTTCTGCTTGTTCCCCAGCAGATTAAAGAAAAGATCCAAATTCTCTTTCATGCATGGCAAATAAAACGATTCTCCGCTACGTTGCCTTATTTTAGCTCTACATGGCTTAATGGAAGGCACACTTAACTGTATATAAAATCATAATCCCGCTTTTCCATTTTCCGCCATCGATCTAAAGGTTTATATTGCTTTTATCCGTCTCTGAGCTTAAAAGTCATGTCATTAGAAAACCATTATTACTTGTAGGGGATTACAGCTATACTTTGAAACATGTTTTAATATTCTTTCTCGTAGTCAGGTTTTTATATGGTAAATTTGGTTTAGTAGACAGAGATTCTGGATATAGATTCTTTGGTGGATGGTGCTTGTTCATTTTTTTTTTTGGTATCAATATTTCAGAATTAATACAGAGAGAGAGAGAGAGAGAGAGAGAGAGAGAGAGAGAACCCACTCTTTAGGTTATATAGTTCTTGCATTAACCACTAACTCTCTAATAACGATATACCCATAAAGCCACATTAAATTCACAGAACTTGAAAACTGTATGCTTTGATACGACCCCAATTAAAGACAGAATATTACGATATATCGTGCACCAATTTTTATTTTTAATTTGTTCAAAGACCAGGAATTATACATTGGTTCACAGCGTCTAGACAACAGAAGGACTGGATGGTTGGAGCTAAATGACAAACTCAAGACTCTTAATCTAATATCCCCTCAAAGAAGTCAATATTTGATAAACGCGCGCACCTCAAAGACGGAAGAAATTCGCCACACTTTTAGGATTTGTCAGTGGGTGTATCTGTAGCATAGGATTAAGTTATTCATATTTCTGCATGCATGAATTGTAAATGTAAAATTATTTAAATTGTACATGTAATTTAGTAACTAACAAGTTCCATACAGGTACATGTATATACTGTTACAGTTTTGATAGTTTTCACCAGAGCACAGACTGCATGGACTCCGTCAGGCTCCAAAACAGTTTCATTACTAATATATTATAACTTTCCATAATTGGAAGAATTGGCTGTTCCTTCAATGTAACGTTAGCACGACATCAACTTTTTCAATTTGTAAAGATAATTTTAGAAACTGAAGGATCAGAAAATGTTCATATAAACAGCACAGTGATTTGTTGATGGTTTACGGACTAAAACGTAGCAATCATTGCAGAAAGTATACGATTTGACACGATTTGTGTAATTTTTGTCTATGCTTGCTACCTTCATACTCTCAAGAACCCGTCGAACAAACTGTTATATATTTATGTAAATCTATTGTTCGATATACACATATCACATCCGAGAAACCTATACATGTACCAATCACATATAGTTACACGTACATCACATCTAAATATCCCCACACGTAAATTGTATTAGTCACATGTATACATAGTTACACGTAGCATCTAAAGAGCAATCTTTTGCATACACGATGACTCATTGTCACACACAAAAGCCTACTTTTATAGTATACCAAGTATTTCAAGGATTCAAACAGCCACATCAACGACTGCTTTAAGGACATAAATTTGAAGTCGATGGGTTTCGTAAGATGCAGGTGTCAAGTATTTTTGTTGAATTAGGATGTTAGAAGTGATACTGTAGAACAAGGCTTTTGTAAATTTATTAAGCTAAGCAACACCAACAAGTCGAATCAGCCCTTAAATCACGAAGTAAGAACCCCCAGTTTACGACACTGATGGCGGAAATCGAGCGATATATCTCTAATCTACGCCTCTTCATAACGATGTACTGCTACCATTTCGACGGAGGGCCAAAAAGATGTTTTGGATCTTGGATCAAATTTTGATTTTTATTTGCTTTCCGTTGATATTTTTTTTTATATCGTAATCTTTTTAGAGTGTTCAATTTCGAAGTGTAAATGAAGTGGATCAAATCTTGAAATTAAACATTTTGTTTTTATGAGTTGTGGATTTTTTTCTCGTCAGAAAGTTCCAATGAATCAGATTTTGTGGTGAATTTTAGTTCTTGTGAAACTTCAAACTGATATATAATCATGTTGGTTAAAGTTGTTTATCCCTTGATATTTACAGCTACTTTATATATTAAAAAGATAATTTTGCAAAAATGATATGTTAAAAATTTCGTAGATAATATTTCTTGAGCAGCTTTGTAGGAATTTTGAAGTTCACACTTGACTTCATATTTATATACACCTTTGATATAAAAAGATTTCGGTAAAATGTAACATGTAACCAGCACAGCTGCTAACATCAGATACCAGGGCAATTTTCAAACGTTCTTTTAATTAATAATTTTTAGTTAATAGGGTTCTGTATAAAGTTACAAATCGAGTCACTTTGTCTGTTTTAATTAGAGGTTTCGCAACAGAGTTGTCAGGATGCTTATCTTTTAGAACAGGCGTTTGATTTGACTTTCATAAAAAAAAAGAACAGCTCAAAGTTGAAAAGGGGCCCAATATATCCCGGCATATGTCAGAATTCGCCATTTTTGCTCTAATTATCGAATTCTTTTCCCGGCTTCAAGCAGAGTAGTATCAGTGAGCGAGGTTACAATGAAAACACATTCTCACACGAAGCGTATGAAGTTTCACTTATATCGGCCTCTACTGTCAGACAGACGGACTGAAAAGGAAGCGATGCCAAAGGTGGCGCCAAAACCAATCTATGTCGAATGGACATTTTCCCTCTCTCGATACAAAAAAAAGAATACTGTTTTCCTGTTCCGAACACATTCTTATTTTTTTAACATACAAATTTGCATTCTCACGACATATCATTAGATCCCTAGAATCCTAACTGAACGTAGTAGGAAATTTTCCTTTTTAATACTGACGTAAGTATATCCAAAAATATACTGATTCCAATAGCTGTTTGCTTATATACTCATTAATCTTCAATTCTTTAAACTTTCATACTCTGCAACAAAGAAAGATGAATGCTTACTGCATACAGAATAATCTTCTGTGTTTCTGTGTTTATTTTTGTTCAATCAGTATCATTTGAAACAGTTTTTGCCCTTTTTATTTTTGGTCGTACATATAGTTAATGAGTTTAATCAAAGAATATCATGTATGGCGAAATTTTATCGGAGCGAAAAATTCCCTCATTACAGTAACAAAGAATATCATTAATTTGTAAGCATGACACTCAGTAAAGTATTTTGAAGTTTGTAAAGCTTATGCTTTATGTAAAACCACCAACAATATCTATTAGGATATTTGTCAGTAAGCATTTTTTTTTAAAGCAACACCTGGGCAATGGTACGTCCCATCCTTGCTGTTAGATGGTCAGTCTGTGTGGGATTTGTTTGTAAACAAACTTAATGAGTACCAGGACGCTTAGACACCACTGGCTTTCCCTTCGTCGGATTATTTAGGTTATATACAAATAATCAGTGGTAGATCTGTCAGAGATCTGTAAATATATAAATACTCAGCGACATCGCTATCAATAACTTACTGTAGTAATTGCTTGTTTTAAAGATTTTGTTTCATGGTATTTAGATGGGGGAAAAGCGAAATAACTCTAAAAGTTACTCTGAAAATGGAAAATCCATGCATAATGTAACTGACGATTAATTTCCCTTTTGAGAAATACCCAAGTCAGAATTGTATAATTTTACAGTTAAAATGCAGATCAAAGCCCTGTCAAAGCTACTTATGAACATGTACATATTCAATGATTCAGTAATATGGTGGATTTATTTAATTTAGTTGACAAAACAAGAGCATTACTTTTAAATCAAATATGAGGCATAAAATTCAGTAAACGTAGTGATCGCATGTCTGAGGATTTTATTGAGAAATTTATTGCGTTTTCATTAAACTTTCAAATACAAATTGAGAGATCAGGAAAGCAAAATCATTAACATTATTTTCACATGAAAATGAAGGTCAGTCAGTTTGTGGAAGAAATACGGGCACTTGTTTCTGCATTGAAGTTTTCGCTAATAATTTAATAATTATACCATGGAATAAACTTTGTCCTAGAATAAACACATATGGACAGACACTCAAATGATTTTTTCTTCATTTTTATCAAAGTCTAATTAAGGTCTAATGGAAAACGAAAAAATTTCAATCACAAAAACTTGGAGTGATGACCTCCTATCATTTTGTATTCCAACAGTTGAACGTTCAGTTCTTTTGTAAAAATACATTTGTTTATTAGTCGTCAATGTTTTTAAAATTAGTTATGTATATAATGTTAAATATTAATAAAAAAGAGGGATAGAGCATCAGACCTCAGATAACCTTATACAAGTGTGAATTTTAAGTTTGGGGTGTTCGATACTGTCATGTTGTATATTTTGAATTTACCGGGTGGCAGTAAATACAAAATATACAACATGACAACTGTTGTCATGTTGTATATTTTGTATTTACTGCCACCCGATAAATTCAAAATATACAACATGTCAATACAACCATACAACCAAAACTTGAGTCAATTATATTTTTTCTTCGTGTTTATTAAAATATTCAAACTGACTAGACTGTAGTTAGAAATTGTGTTTTTACAAAATTGTATTGTGTTATCAAAAAATTACGAACGACGAATTGGGCCACATAAAAAATATTTTTATCTTGTAGTTACGAGAAAAGATCTCCTTTTAACGAGTTAATTATCTCGTTATTACGAGAAAAGATCTCGTTATTACGAGTTAATTTTTTCGTTTTTACGAGTAAAGATCTTGTTATAACGAGTTAATTATCTCCTTATTACGAGAAAAGATCTCTAATTACTATAAAAGTCGTCATCCTTGGGTTGCAGATATTTACGGAAACGTATAACCGCCTCGTGTTGTTGGGTTAGAACGCGATATATTCACATAAATATATTGTCATACATGATTGTTTCAAAGTTTAGCAATTTAATTATGACAACAAACTTTATTTAGTAACACCTTTTTGACATGATTTTGACGACTTACGCACTTTAATCTATTAATGTCGAATTCCGCATAGTCGCACTAAAATAAAGCAAAAAAAACTATGCCGCCAAAATTAAATGTCGCAAAACTTACTGCAACATATTGTGTATGGCGAATTCACGTAGGCGACTTAATTAAATCAGAGAAGATTATTCACAAAAATTTGAACTAGAATAATTAGTTTACTTTAAAAATGCTATGATATGGAGAGAGGAGGGTAAACTCCCCAGATGCTTTGGGACTTAAGCGATTTGTGGGGTGGGGGGGGGGGATACTCTTAAATTGAGTGAACAATCAAAGCTCCGGCAAAGACCATCTATACCGACTGAAATTAACTTAATTTAATAAAAAAAATTTATATTTCAGGTACTGTTCTTTAAACATTTCAGTAACTGCATTCTTTGTGATTTCTTTTACACTGTTTCGTTGCCATAAAATAATCTAAGTTAAAATTGTTCCTTACTTAAGGTATCCGATCCATATTAGGACCTAATTTTTCTAACCTTGAATATCCATTATGTATTAAATACTCTGATATTAATCTAAAGCAATTTAGAGTAAAAAAAGATTTACCGAGAGAAATTTTCAAAAATATTATTTACTAAGCAGTAATTAATTAATGAAGATTGCATTAAGGTCTATGGCGACAAGCACATTTTTTTAAATAAAAAAGTAAATACTAAGAATATCAATAAATGCTTCGGTGGAACGATGTATTTTATCATTAGGAATACAAAAACAATTGAAAATAAATTTTATACCGTGTAGATTTTTTTAGAATTAATTTTTATAGATTTAAAGCAAAGGGGAGCAACTCTTCAAGAAAAGGAAAAGGTCATTAATTAGGACACATTCCACTCTTACATATTGATACTTAAACATGAAAATTATGTCCAAGTATACTGAGTATTAAGCCCATACATATCTGTTATGCATCCAGATTCACTGAATCTGGGGCTATTATGGATCGGATACCTTAAAGGTTCAGTCTTTATTTTTTACTTTTAAATTGAAGCTTAAGAAATATTAAACGCATTCAGGAATGTATATTTCGCTCAGTAATTTTATATGTAATCTTTCACAAGCACTTCAAATGTAGAATCATCATAATATCATATATTAATTAAAGTATGTACTAAAATAATCAAAAACTGTTTAAATCTTGGTTATATCATATTTGTTTTATATTTGCGTATATTACGTTTATTTCCACTTTTAAATTTGGGGGTTTTTGGTGGGTTTTTTTGGGGGGGGGGGGGGGGGGGGGGGGGAAACAATGTGCTACGCCCATGTCTCTTACGCTCTTGGAGCTTTGCAAGTAGCTACTACAGTATGTGTACAGCTTTATATTATTGTGATTTATAATTGGGTTAAATTGTCGCTCAACATTCCTTGTTAACAGACAAGAAGTCACCAAAATATGGACGCAAAAGCCTAACAAATTGAACTACTTCAACATAATTAATTTTCATTATAAAAGACTGCGAGAAAATTTCTACGAATTTATATAAATGCGACAAATTTATAACGCAAAATAATATTATGACTTGATCAAAGTCAACAAAGCTTAAAATGAGCGGTTAAATCATCCAAAATATATCGACTTGTATTTATCTTTTTGTACAAGTCGACATAATTTTGACAATATATAGATTTTATAAGAAGATGACACTAATTTTTATTTGCCATTTAGAGGTTTAATACAACATCAAGAGGCGGTTATACGTTTCCGTAGATATTATCAAAGTCTTCATTTAAGCATTTACATGCTTTCTTTGGTGATTCAGGTAGCGAGCATGGCAGAAAAAAAAAACTCGCGTTAAATAAATCATTGTGAATGTACATCAGCACGTTAACTAAATAGAAGAAATAGCCATTTTTGTTTCATATCAAAGATTACAAATAGCAAAAACCAAATCCTATTAAATAGTTTAAAATTGTTAAATAATTTGCGATTTTTATGAAACCGTTTCAATATTTACATTTGTTCATATTTTATTCATTGATCTTTGACCTTTAATTATTTCAAATTTTGATTAGAGAAATTTCTACGAGCGGGTGAAGATTATTACTTGATATTATATCTTCCCAAAAAAGTACAAATTAGCCATGTGCTAGGGTGGTACATTAAAATCAATTTTTTGATGGGACTGTCACTACCAATCATTCTAATATGGGAGTTTGAGCCTGACATCATCATGATAAGTTCGTGCAGTATGTGATTTTTTTTCTTGGATTTTTTTTTTTTGGTTGCTGGAGGTTTCTCCTAATCGATAAACTGGTTAGAACTGGATAGTGTAGATTTCAAAGCTGTCAGTTTCTATAGCGCTATGAATCACAATCGTTTATTTTAAGAAGTGGAGGAGAAAATAGTGGATGTAAATATATCGTAATAATGTATACCAACTTTTATTCGCGAATATTTCTCGCCGCGAACCACTCCGTACAGTTTTTTTGTTTATTTAAGATTTTAAAGAAAATGCTGATATAATTCACTTACTGAGAAAAAGCAAAAAAATCAGAAATCTACCCAAAGTCAGACTCCGAGTTTTTGCCATGAGGGTCATTTATGAATCAAACGTTATAATTATAAAAAAAACATACATGAATATAACGAAAACAGAGAATTTCGAAAATATGATTACGGTAGATAATTGTATTATTTTCATTTAAAATTTCTTGCAAAAATCGTATCTTAAAAACGTCAGTTTCTCTATGACACATCAAAGCTTAATTTTGGCACCAGCACAGTTGAAAACGTCATAAGCTGCCACACATGGTGGATTCCAGTTTGTAAAACAAAACAACTCTCCTAGGAGTTAGGTAGGGACTCTGGTTGGGGTTCAATTAAAATCTTACCTCTATTGATCCCGTCCTAAGAAGAATACTACTACTACAGGATATAGATCTTTTTGAAATCAAGAAATCAAATTATTTTACAAGACCGGTGTTAAATAGTGCCTTTTCCCCCTAGCCATCTTTCCCTCGGAAAAATGGCAATATAGCAGTTTTTCCCCCTGGAAAAATGGCTATATAGCAGTTTTTCTCCCACGGAAAGCTGACTATATAGTGGAATTTCCCCTCTTTTATAGCCAGATTACCCCCACGGAAAGCCTACTATATAGTAGATTTTCCCCATTTTACTTTCCGGTCATGTTTATGGCGGACAATTTGTCGCAATAATTTGCAATATCTGAGATGATATTGATTACTCATAATAAAGGGTAATACATGCATTTATTAATACATAATATAAAATACACTAGGTTTTTTTTTTACTCTGACATGAGCAAAGGCACGCGCCTTCATCACACTCTTGTATCATCACCCTTTAGTTCACCCTATGTTAAACTTTTTTGGAAGACCTTGCACCTTTTATTCGGATTTCGGAATACTTTGGATCTTTTTCTTTTCTGTTTCCTTTTTCTGATAATCGATGCATATCTGCAGTTTGGGCTATGACGTTATGACATGGATATTATTTTTAAAAAGACGTCGCAATACATTTGCGCTTTGAAAATACGCCGGTTTGGAGATTGGAAAACTAGAATAAAGCTGGACAAAGTTTTTCACATGGAAATATAAACGAGTTATCTATCGAAAATATAATATACATGTAATATGATACAATATCTAATATTGTAAACAAGTTTTAATCATCTATCATTTTTGTCTTACTTTAGTAGTAACAGAGGACAAAACATCTACTACAAAAAGCTGTTCATACGTGAAATTTCAAACTTTAAAAACCGTGGAAAACACTAAAGGTCGGTCGCATGGCAAGAAAAATGCCAAAAAAAATGGTGGTTTAAATCACTTCATCTCTTTAGAGATAAAGTTTACATGATGTTCTTAATAAAATTTGTTTAAATTCTATTCAATCATTAAAACGTAAAAATTGTAATGCGTTAAGTTCTATGTATTCCATAATACGTATGTTCAATTTTCAACATTGTCTATAAAAAAATAATAAATCGGCAAAACGAAACAACCTGTACAGAGGAATGCAAAAAAAAAAAAAATACCCAACCTGGGGGTGTACAAACATTGATTTTAATCCTTACTGGGTTTCCATTAATAATTTTTATAAAATCTGAACCAAAAACGTGAGGAAGAAAACCTTACTATGGGGAAAACTGCTATATAGTAGCTTTTCCCCTGGGAGGAAAGGCAACTATATAGCAGGTTTTCCGGGTGGAAAAGCTACTATGGGGGAAAACTGCTCTTCAACACCGGAATATGTTTTAGTTGTTTTTAATTTTAGTATAGAAAAGATTTACATTTAAAATACATAGTTTTTTTTTTTACATGTTTTCTTTATGTAAACATTTTAAAACCTGGCTGCAGAACTTTAACTAACCTCTGCAAGAGAAATCGTTTAAAAAACTGCAATATATTGTGAACAAAAACTTCCAGTATTATTGACTCTCATGACAATATTTGGAACCGAACACCCCCATCCCCATGATTTATGAAGCGTCTCTATATGTTGTATCAAAATCTCTTATTATGATCATGTTCCTGTAGTATTGTAGTAGAAATAGATATTTTATCTCCAACCGTGTTTGCTCTCTGGAACTATGTGGTTGCTTTCAAATGTAACTATCTCATTGTCAGTGGGATACTTTGGAAAATCGCAGTAATACATGTATACATGTACATAAATACCAAAACTATGAGACATATTGTTGTTGTACCCAGACTCTTTAAATCTTTAACTAAGAAACACTCGTTATAGTCTTAGTGTTTGCATGGAATATATGTTTAACTGTTATCAAAGAGTTTTATTCTAATTGGCAATCGATCATATTGACAATAAATACTAGAAAATAAAACACTAGGATTTGGAAAGGTTGACAACAAACAAGCAGATAGAATATTTAGCAGCACATACACTTTAACAAACTGAAATTTGTGTTGATTTTAATTCCCCTTGGTTCACCCTTCCGGTTTATACATAACAAACCTTTGGGGAGCCCCTTGTTTTTAATACTTTAACCCTTGGTTCCTATGGTTACATATCAATCCTGTGGGGAGCCCCTCGTTTATACCTTAAATAGTAAGGTAAAATCATGCACGGGATAGTACCCGGGAAAACCAGCCAATAGATGTGGTCGTCGTCCCGTCTAGTGCTATCAGGGGCCTGTCTTTAGAAAAACATCAGGTATTTAAAAACTCATTTTTGTTCGTTTTTTGACAAGACGCGTTTGAATAGTTTTCCGGTAATATGTTTTCTTTTCTTTCTTTTTATCAGGGTCGCGTTTGCCTTATGCTTTGCCTGTAAGGACTCTCGGGTGCTGAATTTATTAGCGGCTATGGTCACAATAAAGTAGCCTTTGTCGACATGTAGTGAGAGTAGTGTATGAGCAAGCTATGGCGGCCCGTACGACGCAGCTCTAATTCCAGTTTGTTCATTTTTTACATGGTGGTGACCCTCGTGGAACATTTTCATTACTCAAAATATTTATAGAAACCATCTTCATTGTGAAAGTTTAATATTTGATAATTTATATTGTGTATTTTGAAATTACATGAATATTCAGTTCTGTTGAAAGACTTTTCTGAAGCCTGGACCAGAAGTCGGCCATTCAATACGGAACCCCACCCGTACTACCCGAAATAAATTGAATATACAGTTCTGTTCAACGACTTCTCGGAAACTTGGACCATTCCATACGAAACCTCAAGCGGGAACATGCAGTCCGTTACTTTAACTTCTGCCGGGACTTAAAGATATGTATGATGAAATCAACGGTGTTAAAGCAACAAATAAAGCTGTCAGGTGTTTAGGTATTTATATAGGACATGATAAAGAAGAATGTCACAATAAAAATTGGATGAAAATATATCACGACATTGAAAAGCTATTTGAATCGTGGAAACGTAAAAAACTAACGGTGTTTGGCAAATCGTGTATAATCAAAACATTAGCAACTTAAAAACTAGTTTATATTGCATCTATATTATGTATACCGGATAAAGAATACATCTGTAGGGTCCAAAGACTAATATTTAATTTCATATGGGATAAATCTGAAAGAATCAGACGAAATACCTTGATAGGCGATATAACAGATGGAGGTTTATCAATTATAGATATTGAAAGCAAGTTCAAGGCTCTGTAAGCAGCATGTGTCATGTTGTAAATTTTGAATTTACCGGGTGGCAGTAAATACAAAATTTACAACATGACAAGTTGTCATGTTGTCATGTTGTAAATTTTGTATTTACTGCCACCCGGTAAATTCAAAATTTACAACATGACACATGGATACCGCGATTGGTATCTTCTAAGGGCACTCTATTTGAAATCTTTGAGAGTTTTATGGAAAAAGCGAATTTAAATCTTAATTATGTCTTACAATTTTCTGAAACTAACTTAAATGCACTGGATAGAATAGGCAAACTTCCGCTTTTCTACAAACTCTTATCTCATTTAACGAATGTAAACAAAGGTGTAACTTCGATAACATATTACCAAATGATATTTTAAAACAACCCATTTGGAATAATAACAATATCAAAATAAAAAGAAAAACATTATATTTTGCCAACTGGGTTAACAGTAATATAATTTACTTAAAAGACTTAATTGATGATAACGGGAATATAAAATCACTACAATTGCTCTGTTATTAAGAGAAAGTCTAACTGGCTGTGCGAATATAAAACCTTATTATCAGCAATAAAACCATTGTGTAAAAAATATGATTTTTCAAATGCTAAATATTTGAACATTAAAAATGAAATGAAATTTCATTTCGGAACAGGGGTGTCATGTCTAAATGGTATCAAATGCCAATTCTTTTATGAAAATTTAATACACAAGAAATTCGTTAAACCGTGTTATCAAACTAAACTTTCTCAAGAGTTTGCAATATCGGTAAATGACTCAAATCTATGGAAAAGTATATACATGAGAAAAATAAAAGAAATAAATGATAATAAAATAGCTGAATTTAATTATAAAATGCTACATAACATTCTCTGCAACAATGCATATTTAAGTAAATGGATAAAAGATAAGGGGGATAACTGTAATCTATGCAAAGCAATCGAAAACACAAAACATTTGTGATTTGAATGTAAAAATGTTAAACATATTTGGAAAAAACTAGGATCCTTTTTAGTTATCGATATAAAATGGAAGCATATTATTTTGGGCTTTTATCTAGAAAAAAACGACAAGATTGAATCTTTGAATTTACTGATTTCTGTTATTGCTTATAAAATATATAAATACAAAATGTACTGTAGAATTGAATCGCTGCAAGAGACTGAAATAGATGTGTTAAAAAGTGTAAAAAATGCTCTTATTCAATATTCTTCTATGTTACGTCTTATGAAATGTGATAAACAACATCTTTTTTCAAAATTTGCTGACACATTGTGATATGTATGTACATGTTTTGTTTAATTCGTAAATTTAAAAATTAATCAGCTACTTTGAGAGAACAGTCTCAAGTAGCATCGTCCACTGGGGAGTGTTTGGACTTTTTGTGTTGTAAGGACCCTGGTGGACCATTATTATTATTAGTAGTATTATTATATTGACTTATAGAGCGCAATATGTGTGTATGTATATGTGTGTATATGCGTGTATATGTATGTATGTGTGTATGTATATGTATATATATGTATGTGTATATATGTATATGTATGTATAGTTTCTATAAGCTGTACACTGTGTTAATAAAAGTAGAGATAATATAACATTATTAGTAACGTAAAGTAGAAACAACAGACCATAATTGTCTTATTATATCTTAGTACTTATATTTTATACTCATACTTTGCAATACTATGTTAAAAATATAATTCATACAATATAATTATGTATATTCACTGTTTGAAGAAAAAAAATCCTACAAACTATTTATTCATTCGTCAACAAAAATTTGTTTTTCAATTATTTTTTCTGTATTGTTTATGTATTATTGTTATCTATATAATAACTGAATAAAATAATAATAAAAAAAAACTTTTGCCGTGCAGCTTATAATCAAAATTGAACACTGAAATTATATCAACCACTATTTCCGGACGGTACTGCTCGGAGGCCGAATAAAGACATTAATTCTATTCATTTTTTTTATTTCATTTCTATATTCTTTGTTTGTTGTTGTTGTTTTTTTAATTTTCTGTTTAATTCTTATTTAGTTTGTTATTAAATATTTTGTTAAAATTTTATACTTGTTCTTTTGTTTTATGTAAACTCATCAGGATGCATAACCACACATCCTCACATACATAAATATCTCTCTCTCTCTCTCTCTCTCTCTCTCTCTCTCTCTCTCACTCTCTCACATGACTCAGCTTCAGTTGGAGCAAAATTTTATTTTGAATTTCAAATTTGACATTTACATGTACAAACGTAAACCAAGTCTTCATTTCAATCTATCTTTAACAATTGTTAGTTGTTAATAAGAGGTTTTTTCTTCGATTTAGACTTTCAATTGCTAACTTGACACGATCGCTGACTCTCGTGTACATGTATAAATTTATTATGGATTTAGTCCGCATCAGCAATCAATTCTTCGTCTCAGTATCATAAAGTCACTGCTCCCAGCAGCCACCTGCCTGGCGCTTTCTCTGGCCCTCGCGATTGCATCCCTGGCTCGTTGAGCCGCCTGTCTGGCGAGAGTTTGCTCCTCCTCTGAGGCTTGTTGGGAGTAGCTTGGCACGGTGTCGAACCCATGACATGACATGAGCAGCACCGCGAGTAGTACCACTATGGTGAATGTCTTCATCTGGAGACGTGAATTAAATGAAATAATTCAGTTGATATACAAAATATCTTTTCGACCGGCCGATCCTTAAAGCTGAACACCGCTCGTAAATAGGCACTGTCCGCCATATTTCTCTTTCACCACTGCTGTCCCTACAACCCCTATATAAGGCCCAGACCTGTACTTCGATGTAGAGGTCTCACCTGTGTGGACGTACATCTTGCCTCGCCGTGTTACTCGGTCGCAATGAATTTATCAAATTTTACGCGCTTTTTTCAAGCCAGGAGAATACTAACATCAAATAAATTGTTCAATGCATTATTTATAAACAGAATATGCACATAGAATAA
>WFKH01011581.1:7225361-7251312 GCA_016163765.1 Magallana hongkongensis | reverse complement strand
GAGAGAGAGAGAGAGAGAGAGAGAGAGAGAGAGAGAGAGAGAGAGAGAGAAGTGAATGTACAATTCAAACATGAATATAATCTGTAAAAAAAAACATTTGTCAATAAACGCATGTATACATGCATGCCTGTATCCACGTATGTAGAGAAACATTAAACAACCCTCAGTTTAAAGTCATGTATAATAATTGAAACATGGGCATTTTGTTAGGAGAACGGTTATTTCCTACCCGCAGTCGCTAATTGTTGTGTGCATACAGTCTTTGAGATGGCGGCATTTCTTTGATGCCGGCAAAGCGACCCGGCGAGCTCTAATGCGGTCGTATTGCATGGGTGCTTCGGCGGCATGACTTTGATGCCGGCGATGCTACGAGCGTCTGAATTTAGATAGCTGCTCATAAAAACAAGACTGTCACAAAGCAGGAAATTAACTGTATTTTTAACCGGGCTCTATATTTGAACTGAAAAAACCCCGATATTATTTTGATTTATGATAAAATATAAACAGAAAACATTTAAATCCATTGTTTTAAAGATAAAATCGTTAAACAAACCACAATTAAGAAAGAAAAAACTTCCGACACTCGGGGACCGAACCCAGGTCGCCTGGGCACAAGTCCACCACTTTAACGACTGAGCTACGCGGACTCTCGCTTCAGGACTTTTGGAGCCCAAAATCTCGATAATGCGTGGATCGATTTTAAAACGGATTTCATATTCTGAAGTTTTGAACGCGTCTCTATCAAATTCAAACATTAAAAAAATTCAAATCAAAAAAGTTGAAAAATGACTTATTTTTGTTTCCTTCCGGTGACGACCGGAAGTAACGGCAGACGTTCGGATATGCGAAGGGCACTGCGGCCGTAAACTCTCTACCATCTCTGAAAATTTGAAAGTCCTATCATAATTACTTTTGGAGAAAAACCGTGAACAAGCAAAAACATAAAATCTTTAATATCTCGGGACCGGAAGTAACGACCAAAAATATCTCGTGTAATTTTCTTACAAATTTTGTCATGATTAAGATCTGAAAGTTTTATAAAAATCGGCTGAAGTGTTTTTGAGAAAACGTGACAGAAAAAAAAAAATAATAATAATAGGGGAAAAGAAACAAAGCAATAACAATAAGGTCTTCCGTTGGAAACGGAAGACCTTAATAATAGAGGAAAAGAAACAAAGCAAAAACAATAAGGTCTTCCGTTGGAAACGGAAGACCTTAATAGTGAAAAAGAAACAAAGCAATAACAATAAGGTCTTCCGTTGGAAACGGAAGACCTTAATAATAATAACTAGACTCTTGTTGCTATAGCAACAATAAGGTCTTCCGTTCTTCATATATTAATCTGTAAAAAAAAATGCATTTCTCTTGCCAAAAAAAAATGGATATAATATATAGTGTAAAGGAATTTCCCGGTAATTATTTCTATGTAAAATAAAACAAAAAAAACAAAAAGTCAATTTTTGAGTACTTTCTATGATGACCGGAAGTTAGGCCGGATCAGACAGAACATAGTAAACATATCTCCATACATTGTTTTGTCTTTCTTCAGAGTTTGGATGTTTTTGTTATTTATAAAATCTCGCTGAGAAAAGGTTTTTGTCCCAGGACCGGAAACGGACAAACGGAAGTAATTAAAGAAATTAAAAGTAGATATTTTTAGTACATTTACCTATGGTACGTTACTGTTCATCACACTAAGTAAATTGTTTTTAAAAAATCTAAACTTTTAATAAACTTATTTTGCTTGAACGCTTCGAGTGAGAACCGGGAGTGACAGACAACCACATGAAACCCATTAAACACATGTTCAATCAAATGTCTATCATCCATTTAAGTTTTGTATCTTGATCTCTTACAGTTTTCGAGATCTCGCGGGTACAGCATCTTTATAAAAGAAAGCTACCTGAGATATTATATATGTCTCACCGGAAGTAGAATCATTTCGTTTATTTAACCATGTGTAGATGACCTTTCGTATTTCTATTGCTAAAATGTTACTTCCCTGCAAAATAACCAAAATATTTTTTAAAAATCAAATTTGGTGTACTTCCTGTGACGACCGGAAGTAACGCCGGATAAAACAAAATAGTGATAACACATGTACATACATAGGTCTATCATCCCACAACGTTTGGTTGTTCAAGTCGTTACCGTTTTTGAGATCTTGTCAAAATAAGGTTTTTTGTCTCGGGACAGGAAACGGACAAACAGAAGTGCTCAATGAAAATTAAATTTAATATTTCTTGTATACTTGCCTACCCTACATTATTGTTTATCGAGCTAACGTATTCTATCAAAGGAAAACAGTTAAACTGATAAAAAGCTTGATTTGTTTGAACTCTTCAGGTGTGAACCGGAAGTGACGGTCGACAAAATGAAACCGTTTAAACACATCTTCATTCAAATATCTATCATTCATGTAACTCTCGTGTTTTGATCACTTACAGTTTCTGAGATCTCGAGGGTACAAAATTTGTTTTAAAAAAGCTACCTGAGATATTTGAGATATCTCACCGGAAGTAGAATATTTTGATTTTTATGACATCGCATAGATGACATATGAACGAATTTTTACTTATTTATTTTATGCAAAATAAATTTAATACATAAAAAAAATAATTTTTGAATTACTTCCGGTGACGACCGGAAGTTACGACGAATAAAACAAAATAGTTTAAACACATCTACAACTATAGATCTATCATCCCACAAAGTTTGGATGTTCAAGTCTTTATCGTTTGTGAGATCTCGAGGTAACAAGCTTTTTGTCGCGGGACAGGAAACTGACGACCGGAAATGATTTTTGAAAAAATGAAAAAAACGCCTCGAGATATTATTATTTTCTATTATTCCTGAAATTTTCAGCAAAATCTATCCAGTCATCTCTGAGATATTCTGCCGACAAAAAAGGGGAAAATAAAATAATAAGAAAGAAAGAAAAAACATTACAATCACTATAAGGTCTTCCGTTGGAAACGGAAGACCTTAATAAAACATTACAATCACTATAAGGTCTTCCGTTGGAAACGGAAGACCTTGATAATAAAACATTACAATCACTAGAAGGTCTTCCGTTGGAAACGGAAGACTTTAATAAACAGTACAATCTCTATAAGGTCTTCCGTTGGAAACGGAAGACCTTAATAATAATAAGAAAGAAAGAAAAAACACTACAATCACTATAAGGTCTTCCGTTGGAAACGGAAGACCTTAATAATAATAATAAAAAACATTACAATCACTATAAGGTCTTCCGTTGTAACGGAAGACCTTCAAAACATTACAATCTCTATAATCTTAATAAACAGTACAATCTCTATAAGGTCTTCCGTTGGAAACGGAAGACCTTAATAATAATAAGAAACATTACAATCACTAGAAGGTCTTCCGTTGGAAACGGAAGACCTTAAAAATACGGGTTTTGAGCTATGCGTAATAGAGACATTCGTGAATAAACAGTACGAAAACATTGTCGATTAGGCCTAAATCAGATATGTTTTGCATCTTTTTGATTGGTCGACCGGTTTCAGTAAACCCCAATCAAAACCCAGGAAAAAAATCCCGACTTTCGATAGCACGATATGCCAAGGGTTAGTGGGGAGCGCTGCGGATCAGAAACCCTTGGATAGCGAAGATTTCTCTCTCTCTCTCTCTCTCTCTCTCTCTCTCTCTCTCTCTCTCTCATGATTCAGCTTCAGTTGGAGCAGAATTTTGTTTTATTCAAATTTGACACATTCATGTACAATCGAAACGGAGACTTCATTTCAATCCATTTTTCACAATTGTAAGTAGTCACTAAATAAGAAGTTCTTTCTTCAATTTAGACTTTCAATTTCTCACTTAACACGATCGCTAATTCTCGTGTACATGTATGATGTAATAATGGTTTTAGTCCGCGTTCCTCAGGTCATCAAATCTTCGTCTCATAGCCAACAAGTCACTGTTCCCGGACGCCTGCCTGGTGCGGTTTCTGAACCTTGTGTATAGAGTTCCGATGAATTCAACTATCAGACTGGAGAGAGCTTCCTCCTCCTCTGAGAGATGTTGGGCGTGACTAGGCTCGATGTCGAACCCGTGACATGACATGAGCAGCACCGCGAGTAGTACCACCATGGTAATTTTTTTCATCTTGAGACTTGAAATAAATGAAAAAATACTGTTAAGATACAATATCATTTCCACCGGCCCATCATTAACTTGTTTCAGGAAGCCAACATCACACAGCAAAAGACATTTGTACTAAACAAAGGTAAGACTTGCCCCCTCCTTATTACCAATCAGTTTGACGATGTCATGCAGACCTGTTCCATCGTTTTAAAAACGGGAGGCAGACTTATCCGAAATCTTGACACAAAATACCCCCAAAACAAATCCACTTAGCCACCCTTCACCTTCATTCACCATATACTAATCTTCAAAATCCTAATTCAAGAGAGGGTGGGGGTCGAAGTACCTAAAACTTTATTTTAAAATTAATTTCCCATATCTAGATGTATATATGCAAATGAATAAAAAAGACTGTAACGAGAAAAGTTGAACCCTGATAATACTTGACAGTCATTTGCTTTTTGTTTTTATATAAAATTTTATTTTTAGGGTCTTCCGTTTCCAACGGAAGACCCTATTGTTTTTGTTAGGTTTCTTTTTCTCTATTTTTCACTATTATTATTATTATTCTTTTTTTTCTTAACATTTTTCTTAAAACTCAAATATCTCAAATATGCTACAATGGATTTTTATGAAATTTTCACGAATACTACAAAGTATCAAGGTCTTTTATCATGTACATTTTTGTTGATGACGTCACTTCCGGTCGGCCGTTATATTCGTTTTTCTTTTTGTAAAAAGTGATCTTGTCCTCCCTTTTTCTTAAAAACGATTAAAGATAGAAAATTGAAAGTTTCAGGAATGATAGATTTTTGAATTCCGAGGGCCGATCAGGTAAAACCACGATCGTCCGTCACTTCCGGTCCGCTCAAACAGCATTTTTGGAAAATTGTGTTTTAAAAATTTTTCAAATTAAATAATTTACAATTTTTTTTCCATCAGAATATGTTTTAAACTTATCAAATTTTAATATGAGCAGGTCGTCCGTCACTTCCGGTCGTCACCGGAAGTGATTCCAAAATTTCGATTTTTGGAATTTTAAAGCATATACGTTTTGTAGACATTTTTGTACTGAATACAAAACTAAAAATCGTTTTAAATTCGGACAACGCATTGCAGAGATATTGAAGTTTAAAAATGGCCTTTTCCGGAAATCTTAATTTTGCAGTGTAGGTCCAAAAATTAGTTTAAAAGGGAGTTAATATAGTAACTCGTACCAAATGTCAACATTTTAATTCAACCCTATCATTAATTCATAATCAAACGGAAGACCCACTCGTTGCTCGCAACGAGATCGTGTCTAGTTTAAATACTGACTCTAAGTTGGCTAATAAAGGATACACATAATATTGCCTGGAATAAGTGTTTCGAACTGAATAATAATAAAGTATTACTATACTTACATTATATGAACTGCTGCAGTTGTCACTTCGACTTTCTCCTTTGAAATGTTAGTATCATATAGCTGTGTAGGTTTTATAATAAAACGAGGGCCCATTGAATTATAAGAAGCACCACTGAGTGTTTTGAATCTCTAAGTTTGAGTAGTTAGAACCATTTTAACAAGTCATTGGATTTTCGGTAGGATGTAACAATCGTTTTCTTGCATCAAAACAAGAAAATATGACGCTGGTTTCAAGTGAAATATGCACTGATTGCGTAATATTACCCCAAAAGCCAGACAAATCTTGTTGATTTCAAAGAGCCATGAATAAGTGTCGAGTAATGAAATAGACAGGACAACGTCACATTGCTGTTTGACACAACTAACCAAAGTCCAAGCTCTTGTTAAAATGGTTCTAAGTGATCATTAGCACACTAAATTGCAATCAAATGTCATTGCCGTCAAAGTAGTCTATTAGAAGAAACTTTGGGTAAACTTTATTCTGATTGTTAGAATATTTACATATAATAAATACCTAGGATACAATTACAATTATGCTTACAATTGGTCACGTGATCAAATTTCTTAACTTTAAGCATCTTCTTTGCTCGGTACTTGGTGATCAATTGAAGAAGGTAACTTGATATTATGTCTTTCAATATGTTTCATAACTCATTGTGTAGTGTTTTTATACAAGAAAAACAAGAGACCTAGGGGGCCACACCGCTCACCTGAGCAACACTGAATATATTATGAGGTGATAATTATGGTCGTGGCGTGTTCAAATCTATCATAAAGCCCTGTAATCTTCCCCGAATTTGACCACGCCACGACCAACATTATTATCTCATCAAAAGCGTTTTGTTTTTTATTGTTTTTAAGAGGTCGTTGATATTATTAACTGTTTAAAATAAAGAAAATTGCTAGGAAAAGATTGTTTGGTCGATGAATACTAGTACTTCAAAGTATATGTGTAATGATTTCACTCTTTACAACGTTTTATATTGTAATTTTTGAATCAGGTATTATTCCTCCAATTTGATGTTAAGGCGCAATTGTGCCTATCTTTAAAAAGGGTGATCCGAATGAGACAGATAATTAAATAGGAAGAACCATTTCAACAAAAGCATGGACTTTAGTTATTTGTGTCAAACAGTAATGTGACGTAGGTATATCTATTTCATTGCAAGCCAAACATTCACATGTTGATTTCAAAGAGTCATGACTGTGTGACAAATTTTGTCTGGCCTTTGAGCTAAGACTATGCAATCTATGCATATTTCTTTCGAAGCTATCGTTAATTGTTACTTGTTTTGATGCAAAAATAGATAGTTACATCCCACCGAAAGTCCAAGCTCTTGTAAGAATAACTCTATTACCCTTATAGTGGAGTGACAAAGATAGAAAAAGTCGCTTATTTTTCGAGTTTAATGGACCGGCATACCTCACGGCTGAAAGTTATTTTTTCTTAAAGATATCACCCTCTCCAAATATTTTTGTCCGGTCGTATAGTTTTTCAAGTCAAATACTTTTTAAACATTAGCAACTTCAAAACTAGTTTATATTGCATCTATTTTATGTATACCAGATAAAGAATACATCTGTAAGGTCCAAAGATTAATATTTAATTTCATATGGGACAAATCTGAAAGAATCAGACGAAATACCTTGATAGGCGATATAACAGATGGAGGTTTATCAATTATAGATATTGAAAGCAAGTTCAAGGCTCTGAAAGCAGCGTGGATACCGCGACTGGTATCTTCTAAGGGGACTCTATTTGAAATCTTTGAGAGTTGTATGGAAAAAGCGAATTTAAATCTTAATTATGTCTTACAATTTTCTGAAACTAATTTAAATGCACTGGATAGAATAGGCAAACTTCCGGTTTTCTACAAACAAACTCTTAGCTCATTTAACGAATGTAAACAAAGGTGTAACTTCGATAACATATTACCTAACGATATTTTAAAACAACCCATTTGGAATAATAACAATATCAAAATAAAAGGAAAAACATTATATTTTGCCAACTAGGTTAACAGTAATATACTTTACTTAAAAGACTTAATTGATGATAACGGGAATATAAAATCACTACAATTGCTTTCCTCTGTTATTAAGAGAAAGTCTAACTGGCTGTGTGAATATAAAACCTTATTATCAGCAATAAAACCATTGTGTAAAAAATATGAATTTTCAAATGCTAAATATTTGAACATTAAAAATGAAATGAAATTTTATTTCGCAACAGGGGTGTCATGTCTAAATGGTATCAAATGCCACTTCTTTTATAAAAATTTAATACACAAGAAATTCGTTTAACCGTGTTATCAAACTAAACTTTCTCAAGAGTTTGCAATATCGGTAAATGACTCAAATCTATGGAAAAGTATATACATGAGAAAAATAAAAGAAATAAATGATAATAAAATAGCTGAATTTAATTATAAAATGCTACATAACATTCTCTGCAACAATGCATATTTAAGTAAATGGATAAAAGATAAGGGGGATAACTGTAATCTATGCAAAGCAATCGAAAATACAAATTCGTTATTTGAATGTAAAAATGTTAAACATATTTGGAAAAAACTAGGATCCTTTTTAGTTATCGATATAAAATGGAAGCGTATTATTTTGGGCTTTTATCTAGAAAAAAACGACAAGATTGAATCTTTGAATTTATTGATTTCTGTTATTGCTTATAAAATATATAAATACAAAATGTACTGTAGAATTGAATCGCTGCAAGAGACTGAAATAGATGTGTTAAAAAGTGTAAAAAATGCTCTTATTCAATATTCTTCTATGTTACGTCTTATGAAATGTGATAAACAACATCTTTTTTCAAAATTTGCTGACACATTGTGATATGTATGTACATGTTTTGTTTAATTCGTAAATTTAAAAATTAATCAGATACTTTGAGAGAACAGTCTCAAGTAGCATCGTCCACTGGGGAGTGTTTGGACTTTTTGTGTTGTTAGGACCCTGGTGGACCATTATTATTATTATTAGTATTATTATATTGACTTATAGAGCGCAATATGTGTGTATGATTATATGTATATGTATGTATGTATATATATGTATGTGTATAAATGTATATGTATGTATAGTTTCTATAAGCTGTACACTGTGTTAATAAAAGTAGAGATAATATAAAATTGTTAGTAACGTAAAGATAAAACAACAGATCATAATTGTTTTATTATATCTTAGTACTTATATTTTATACTTATACTTTGCAATACTTTGTTTAAAATATAATTCATACGATATAATTATGTATATTCACTGTTTGAAGAAAAAAATCCTACAAACTATTTATTCATTCGTCAACAAAAATTAGACTTATAATTATTTTTTTCTGTATTGTTTATGTATTATTGTTACCTATATAATAACTGAATAAAATAGTTTAAAAAAAAAAAAGTCAAATATTTTTTAATAGGGAAAATTGAAGGTTTTAGCGTTTTTCGATGTTTTTTTCTCTTTGTTGTCAAACGTTCTTGTTCTTCATAGTTTAAAATCTAAATTCAGATATTTTCTAGATATAACAGTATTTGTTGTCTTAAAGTTTGATGCAAATATATATTTTATTGTGTGTCTAATAAAACAAATATCGATCAACTCAAAGTCTGGTATTCACAAACTGTTGAAAACAAGAGGGATTATTTATGCGATAGTGTTACATGCCTTCTTAGCTAAACTTATGCTTTATTATAGACGATCATACCACACATATTGAGGCAACTGCACTAATGATTCATTTAAACAATAAAATGCTTCCTTTATTGATTCATACTAGATATGAAGGTGGCAACATTGCAGAAAATATACACGTTAAGTTTTACTGCAATGATCGCTACCTTCATAACCCGCATGAATCATCAAAGAAAGTATTTTAAGCCCCTGTCACACTGTCACGATTTTGAGCTACGATAGCGTACGATAAAAAATATCGCGCTTACTCGGGATTCATCGTAGTAACAGTCGTGTGTTATCTTCCTACTTCGCAGCAAATCGCCACACGCGGCGATTGTTTTGAGCATGTTCAAAACAATCGTGGACACAGTACGATTTTCAAGTATTCGTACAACATCGCACGGCACCCGCTCTGCACTCGTATACTAATTCGCAGTAAATCGTCAACAGAACTTCGTAGTACTTGCAGAGATGCGAATATCATACGAGCTACCCCGAGTGTCCTACGAGTTCCTGCGAGTGTTCTTCGACTGTTACTCGAATGAATAGGAATGTAATGCGATTTAATACGAATAAGGTACGACGAGACGCGATTGATGGCGAATTCACAACGAGGTGCGAATGCACTACGAGTTCATGCGATAAGAAATAGTTGCGTTTATTTTTCATTAGTTGTCTTATGATAAAGATTCAAAATGCCACCAAAGAAGAAGTGCAGTAAAAGAAAACATAAAGAAGCAGAGAAATCATGCAGCACTGAATTTGAAGACCATGATGATACAATTCAGTGTCTAGAACAACTTCCACAAGAAGAATCTGAACCATTGGCCTTGCAAAAAAAGCGACGACAAAACCTAAATTTCATTGATGATCAAGAAACAGAACTTGTAGAATGGTTAAAGAATCACCCTATATTGTACAACAAAGGATCAAAAGAATATAAAGATACGCAAAAAAGCAGCGTCTTTGGCAGGAGAAAGCACATGAAATTAATGTACCTGGTAAATATCTTAACGCAAATTGAATATAGCATTTTAGTAAGTTTTGTAGTAACCACTTTACTTTCATTCTAGTGGAAGACTTGCAAGTTTGGTATAAAAGCATGCGAACTATGTATGCAAAATTGTCCCAACACAAATCAGGTGACGGGTGCAGAGAACTAACTGAGAGAGACAATTGGGTCAAAGAGTCATTTTCCTTCCTATCCAGTCATATTGTTCGCGTATTCAGTAGACAAGCTGTGAGTGTAAGTATCGTTATAAAAAAAAAGTCAAAATTTTATTTGAAATATTTGAAATTGACTTATTATTATTTATTCATTACAGTTCCGGACAAAATTGGGGTTGAACAGCACAAGTAGACCTGACACACCAAAAACCACAAACTGTTGTTGAAAGTGATGAAGAAATCGAAGCTGAAGAAGATGATAATCAAGAAAATCAACCTAGTATCTCCTCAACTTTTGCTGGAAATCCAAGCTTTGTAAATCCACAAAACGTGAAGGCAAGTACTGGAAAAAAGAAAACAACCACAAGAGATTCGGACATACTAGCACAACTAAATCAGAGGGTGGCGGAGACAAAGAAACTTCAGAATAGAATCGACGAACTCGTTCAGTCAGCAGATAATCCGCGCACAGCTTGGGCAAATTGGGGACCATGTTTCCTTTAATCCATGATGACCATTGGGAACAATACCTTCGTCAATCTTTCGACAGCCTGCTTAGGTAATACTCCGAGTGCAAACAGAATACGGCGACGAAAAGAACAAGGTTCAAACCCAACAAGTTTACCACCAAATCAGCAAAGAGCTAGTGGAGAGCAGCAACAGATTTATGGAGGCTTCCAACCAATCAACATGGAAACAACCCAAGCACAGTTTAGCCAACAACAGCAGACACAATCAACTCCAAGGTCGTCCTCGAACTCCTTTCATAACAGCTTACAGTCAGAAATTCCTGTTGAAGAATCTATCCAGCGTGGCGAAAGTCAATAAGTAATGACATTTCATTTGAAAACAGTTAAGATCAATCACAAACTGTTTAATTTAGTCTTTTCTAGATTTATTCAAATCTTCTTATTTAGGAAATGAATATATTATGGTCAGTGTTTTGTTATTCAAATACCATTTCATTTTAGCATTGAGAACATTAATGTGCAATTATTGTTTATCTTGTCTAGAGGCATCAAACATGTACGCTTTGTTTATTTTTTATCTTATTCAGAGAATGAATATAAACAGTTTATTGCACGTTTATTAAAACAATACAATACAAACTTTGAATTGATCTATTTGTTTCATTTACAAAACCAATACTGAGTAGTCCGTCAGCAGATGTATCAAAACACTTTTGAATTAAAATTACAAATAGCTATTATATCATATCGTTCTGCCAAGGAACCGCCCCTACTGCTGAATTGTAGTAGTGCTTTAAGTAGAGTCTCTGTGTTTTTGCTGCTCTAGTTGCTCGATTGTATCCAACTGTATTGTTCAAATCTGTAAGTTTAGCATTTTCCCTCTAGGCTCCTGGGACCACATTATGATTCATGTCCTCTTGATCAAGAGTTTCATTTTGGAGATTTGGATATCGCATTCTCATCAAATTATGAAGACAGCAACATGCTAGCACAATAGACGAAACAGTCTCTGGCTCTTGTCGCTTTGGACTTAACAGACATTGCCATCTGTTAGCAAGTATTCCAAAGGTATTTTCTACAACGCGCCTTGCTCTACTGAGTCTGTAGTTGAATATACGCTCTTCGATGTTCAGGTTTCTTCTTGAAAACGGTTTCAATAAGCCATGTCCTGAGAGGGAAGGCGTCATCACCAACAATAAAATAAGGGATGTTTTTGTCATCACACGGAAGAAGTACAGCCTCTGGAAAACCAATGTTTTGGTTTTCTATAACATCTTTTAACTCCGACTTGTTAAATACCGTAGCATCTGATGTAGAACCGTTTGTACCTACGTCAACCCAAATGAATTTATAATCAGCATCAACAAGCCCCATAAGGATAAGGGAGTGAAATCCTTTGTAGTTGTAATAGAGTGAACCTCCGTTTCGAGGACATTTTATAGCAATATTCTTTCCATCCAAAGCACCAAGAACATGATCAAGGTTCCATCTAACTCTAAACTGTTAAGCTATCTGTTGCCACTCATGTGTTGTTGTTGGACATGAAATTACTTGCTCAGCATATTCCGCTATTATGCTTTCACAAACTTCACGAACCAAAATAGAAATCGTATTGTGTGGAACTCGAAATCCATACATAAGACTTTTGTATGATTCTCCTGTTGCTAAATACCGAAGTGTAATGGCTAACTTTAATCCAGGTTTCAAAGCTTTTCGGAATCATGTGTCATGTTTATTTAATCTGGCATTCAGTCTGTCTACAAGCTCTCGAAACATTATTGGCTCGACTCTGAGGAAGTTTTTAAATGAAAGTTCATCCTCATTTTTAAGTTCTCTCATAAGCTGATGGAAATATCCATACTGGCTACGTCTGGAGATCCATGGTCTTATCCAAAATCTTCTTCTTCTTCGTTGCTTTTGGCGGCGCTGATTGAGTAATAATTGGCAGATAACTTCATCATTTTCTGCTACAGTATGTTTAAGTTCTCCTTGAAATTGCAACAATTGAAGCCTCTGACCTGTAGCTATTGCCATAATACTCAACTTTGATGCGATGTTGAAGAATTTCAAACAACTTTTTTATCTATATATACAACATATGTATTTATTCGTATAACCTCGTAATTCTATTCGTAGCGATATCGTGTACGTATCGTACAATATCGTAGTTATTCGTACAAAAAAAATCGTATTAAAACGTCTTTAATGTTGCTTACTCGTAATAGGATCTCAACGCATTCTTGACGTAATCGCCCTAATTGGTACATAACTCGCAACAACTCGTTCTGCTATCGCACAAACATCGTACATTGTCGAATAGACATCGTAGTCGTATCGTACTAGATTAGAAAATAGCATCCCTGGCCTGGCGAGTAATGGCGATATTAACTTCGTGGGCAATCGTAGTATAAATCGTGACAGTTTGACAGGGGCTTTATGGTTTATATTTACATCTTTCTTTTAACAAATTAATAAACACCGTAAAAAGTGAAAAAATAAATAACTAAATTATGGTAAATGTACACAAGTGCATTAGCCAAATAGCCTTCTATAGGAATTTGAGTCTGACATCAGCATTATTATTTCGTGCAGTCCATGATTTTTTCTTAGGTCGATGAAATTTTCAATTAATCGATAACAGGGGCGGATAGATTTCAGTCCTGTCAGTTTCTGCAAAGCTATGAATTTACAATCATTTTTCGTAAGAAATATATGGAATCATACCTGGTGGATGTAAATATATATGTTTATACAATGTACATAGCGAGAAGTAATGACAAAACTATAAAAATATTTTTAGTTTTTCAAATTGTTCCTTAATTGCACACTTTTCTTCAAACAGTTTTGTCTGTTTTAAAGATTTCTCATTAAATTAGTTTTAAAAGACAATTAAAGTGAATAAATAAGCATATGTCCTACATTGGATTGTTTGTCAATAACTTCTTTTAAAATACATGTAAATTATATCAACTTGCACTAAGCTAATTGTTTTAAAGTATGATTAACAAATATAAGGAAGAAAATCTCAGATGCACAAGTTTTTCAAAATAAATCGTGTTTGCTCCTGGGAAGAAAACTTAGGTGTTGTTATAATCAATAACAAATATCTTTCATGGTTTTCAATTTGATAATGATGGAAAAAATGCATTAACAATTGCTTTTACATTTCAATGTTGCAAAAATTATTAATTTTATAACACATTTCGAAATCATAGATTTCAGCCTCTAAATAATGCATAATATATTAAAAAAATTATACGTTCATTACTTATTATTGCATGGAATATTCGGCTTGTTCATAGTTTTTCTCTCAGTCAAATCGGTTAAACATGAAGAAAACAGAAACTTTTTATTATTTAATTGGCATTTAAAGTCATATACCTCTAGCTAAGTCATATGAAAAAAATTTATTTTATGTCACCTCTTCTACCAGATATAAATCATTCTTATGTACCTGGATCGATTTTAAATCTCGATTTATTTGAAGAGACAATTTATACTTACTATATATTCCTGTTGAGTTATTTAACTTTATTATTCTTCTTCTTGTTAGTTTTTAGTTTTATTGGATTTACTTCTACGTTGTGTGTGATTGATATAAATTATACATATAAAATTACATTTCAACCCTCTAAAGTATAATTATCTGAAGAAAAATGCTTAATCATACAAACAGGCAAACAGACAGTATATAGGTAAATATTTCTGTTTTATATCATTAAATACATCTTACAAAAACAAAAATCTTATAAAAATGCTTCAAATTGATAAATAAATCGCAAATTTTTTACAGATTATTTCAGTTTGTAAATTTTGGTCATAGTTCAGTCATTGATCTTTGACCTTTAATTATTCTAAATTTTGACCATAGAAATTTCTACGACCGGGTGAAAATTATTACTTGATATCATATCTTCCCCAAAAAGTACAAATTAGCTGTGAGGTAGGGTGGTACATTAAAATCAATTTTTTGATGGCATTGTCACTCCACTATTATGAGTTGCATACTGATCATTTTTTAACTAAACTGAAAAATAGGTTGATGAAATAGTCTGAAAGCAATTCTGTTTTAAGTGATGTACAATTTAGGTTCAGACCACATCTTTAAAATAAATAATGAAAAATAAAAATAAAAAATAAACTATATTGTTTTATTGTAGACTATCGTAAAGCATTTGATAGTATTCATAGAAGCTGTTAAAACTTGGGATCAGGGGGAAAATGTTCAAGAATATACCATTTTTGTACAGGAATGTCAGAAGTTGCGTTAAATAAAAACTAGAACTGTCCTAATGGGACTAATACCCCCGCAAGGCTAATTTCAAATGGGACAAATAATTGAATTGAATAATAAAGGTTTGGAACACATACAAATAAAATAAATTCTAGAATTGTAAACAAAAATTAGTTCACAAAGAAAAATTAAAATCAAAACTGTCAAAATTTCACTGTTAATACATATGTATAACAGTAATACATTTACAAATTTATGTATCTGATGATAATTTTTTTTATTTAATTGTTTGAAAGAAAAACCAACAAAATGACAATAACCCCTCCCTTTGTAGTAAATGGAAATACCGGTAGCCAAGCAATGCTCTTCGGTTGATTAAACTTTCAATATCTTTCTAATAAGAGTCTTGACAGATGCAATTAGTTGTTTCAAATGTTCCTCACTTTCTCCTATGGTACAATGCAACTCCATATCAGAAAATAGGACTATGATTTTCTTTGATGAGCTTGTTAAATTTAATAAACTCCCAAACATTACCATAATTACCATACTATGTAAAAATATGTAAAAAAGGAAATTTAATATTACAAACAATTTCAAAATTGCCAAAACACTACAATCATATCAGTAATTTTGAATTTCATTTAGATTAATTCCATATAGGGTCACTTCATCAATTTACTTGACTAATAAATTTAAACAACTTCTAAAAATAGTTAACTTCTTTATCAATAATGATATTATTTATTTCCTTATAATGGTAGAAACTTTTGGTTTACCTGAAACAGTTTTAAAATAGCCCCAAAACTACCGCCCATTTTACAGATTATCAATTTATCCTAAACACATGCTCCATCTAAACCATGCCCAGATAATGGCCCCCTTGGGACAAATGAATTCAGCCACACTTGTCTTTGATGTTCTTATTAGCTCCTAAGAATTTATCATTGACAAACAAAAATTTTGCATTGTCAGTTGATAGAATACTTTAAAAAAAACAAATTTAGTTAAGACATAAAGACAAAAAACCTCCATCTGGTTGTATTACCTCCCTTACTTTTCAACATCAGTGTACGATATATAGAATAAGGAAAATGAAAACTGCCATAAAATCATTAAATCTTGCCTGATCTTAAAAAAATTGCAGGTGCACATCTTCAGATGGTGTTCAACATATGTGCAAATTTTCAGACTGTTCCATGCAGTAGTAAAAAATTCTATAGGGGGACAAAGTTGCCTCTACAGACAGACAGACGGACAGACGGACAGGGTGAAATCAATATACCCCCCTAATCTTCGTTTGCGGGGGTATAAAAACCCATTTCAGTTACTTTTTCAATGTAGATCAAGGAGTACTACAAGGCGATGCCTTAAGTTATTTCCTCTTTTTGTTGTATCTTAATACATGTAGTTTTGAAAATTCTTCATCAGATCTAATTGAAAATTCCTTCATCAGATCTAATTGCAAAGATGTTAGTATTCAAGAATTATCATTGTTCTTAATGTTGTATGCAGATGGCATGGTTATAATGTCTGACTCGCCTGATGGTTTACAAATAAATGCTTAATATACTTTACTCATATTGTAACGATTGGAAATTATCGATAAATGGTAGTTAAACTAAGATAGTATAAAGTATTTAGAAAATCTGGAGGCTGATCCAAAATGTTAACTGGTCTTTAAAGGGGAATGTGCTGCCATCTTGTACATTTGAGAATAAAAATGTAAACATTTTTGAAAAGGATTGATTCTCTTATCGCAAATCTTACATGAATGTATTCGCTGATGTATTGAGTGACGACACATTTGTGATCGCGAGCTACAGTTTTTCAAACAAGCATTTTCATTGGCTGTTTAGTACCCGCCCACTTAGAGCGCGGATTTTGATCATTCCGGTCATTTTCGTCAAGATGGAAGGGCTCGAGAGGTTTCTTCGAGATATAGATGAAGATCTTGTGTGTTATAAGGGAGAGTTCGTCAAACTTGCGGTAAAGAGTGATAGCACGTTAAAGTATTTACGGACACACGAGGTTGAGAGCATGAATATACCTTCTGTATACAAACGCATGCTGATTGACCGCATAGTCAATCTGCAAACACCTGGCACGAAAGAAAAGTTGAAACAGAAATGTCTTGACGAATTCTTGTTACCAAATACGCCCAAACGTTTGCAGTTCGGGGATCTTGATGCCCCCATCTCTAACCCTACCCCCACAACTGTCGCCGAAAGACGTTCGCCAGCTGCAGCCGCTTCTCGAGCACCGGACAATTTTGAAGAACAAGAAGTTGACCGCCTAAATGAAGAAAAGTATACACTTTCTGTCTTGTTAGTACATAAAAAAGTCGAACTTAATGATATAAAACAAAAACCAAATTTACCATCTGCCGTTAGTATTCCGGGAAACCCCATCACCAAGTCATCGTGTGACAATTGTCACCGAAAAGGTCATCGATCGATCATGAACCGAGGAAACAAGTCCTGTTCATTCATGAAGTGCGAGGGATATTACGCTTGCGGGCAGGAGGGGAAACACCCAGACCACAAGCAGTCAGTGACAGAGGCAGGTTAACGTATTAACACACCACACTTACAATCATGTTGCATGTGATATTCATGATAAAATTTATTATACATATCAGTTTTTATTAAACGTCCCCACGTTTATTTATGAAAACGAGCATTAAAATTTTGTAACAAACAGTTATATAGTTCCATGTGAAATATGCACTGCATGCTTTTATACGAGTTTAGATGTCAATTTACCAAAACTTCAAATATTCATAATCATGCTGTGTATTGAGATAGCATGGCAATGATGATAATAACTGTAAGAGTGAATATATTAGTGTCATCACCAACCTGTGACAATTTCATTTTAGGTAACAAAAGAAATACATGATGTCGAGAGAAGACTTTAAAATATCAATGATGAGCTCAACAGCATAAAAATGTTTCAAAACACAATAACACAAACAAATAACAGATAATAACAGCTACATGCGTCCTATTTTGAAGTCATTATTTTATATGAAATATGAAGGGAAAGATGGTGCCCAAAATTTGCAACGAGACTTGCGATACATCAAGATTGCAACCAACAGTCAAATTCCTAAAGATCAGTCCCTTGACCATATCAATAATCTCATAAGTAAGGGAAAATCCAGGGTATCAAGCACAATTGACCCATTTGTTACATCAGAGAATGTGTCGAAACAAAACGCTGAAATCAAACCAGGCTCCACAGGTTATAGTAGCCCACCAGCGTCCACAGTGTCACCTGCACAACAACAACCATTACAACAGAGTTCTTCATTTCAAATGGCACAGTACAACCCATATTTCCCCATGACATCGCATCCTTCTCCTTATCAGTATTTCATGTACCCAAATCAGTGGAATTCCATGTATGATGTGTATGGAAATGGCTATCCTATGTATCCAGCAAATCCCACGACATCTTCAACAGCCCCAGCATGCGCTGTAAATCCACCTCTGCATTTGGATTCACCCCCCCCCCCTAAAAAAACAAAAAAACCATCATTGCCCAAGAACTAGTAAATTGAGAAGATGGAACATTTTTGTTCGTTTGATACAATGTTATTTCATTTTAATTTGCTTGTATGATGATAATAAATATTTTGAGTTGAGAGGAAACAACACAAGGATATTTCGGTAATATTCATGGTAGTTTTTTATGTATTTTGTTGTCAATCAGAAAACACCAATTCTGATGAATTGTTATATACTAGTTACACAAGATTTCATTTCAGAAATAAATTTGATCAACTGTAATTTTCATGTGTGAAATTTACAACAAGTTAACTGTTATGGATAATAAAATTTACAGCAACGAGTTTTATTAAATATTTAGCCTTAAGGTAATTGTCCATACGTCACAAAACAACGTATGACGTAATTCACGCGTTATTACGTCTTGTCCGTGCCCGATCTATACTCTATACGCTTAGCAACGAAATTAAATATATTTTTCTCAAAATTGTTTTTAGAATTAAAATTATATGTTGAAGAAAAGTTATTTCATTTTTTAGAACAGTCTTTAAAACTAATAAAAATACATGAATATAGGTTTTGTCTTGAAAGCATATCAGGTAATTAGCGTTTTCCGCGTATGTGACTGCAATTTCTAAATACCGATCTCGATCCATAATACTTACCGATATTTAAAAAAACCATCTTATGCGATTTATATAATACAGATTGATCAAAGGTTTGTTCAAGTCATGTGTTCTATTTAACAAAAAGCTAAATATACTTTTTTGAGATATGAAATGATAAAACTATGCAAAATTTTATTTTTACGGAACTTTTTTCAAAATATAGATTTTAATGAATTTTACCAAAAAATACGCTCATTGTGATCCTAAAAAGGCCGGTCCATTAGGTAATTTTATTTTCTATTGATTAAGGGCCTTAAGGGGTAAACATTTTCAATATTTCAGAGAATTCTGTAGGTAAACAAAGATTAAATTCTCTTTAAAAATTTGTTTCATTTTATCTCATTTGTAGACAAATTTATCTATTTGTTAATAAATAACCACGTGTAACATAAAAGTATTTGTTTTGAAAAATAAATTCGTTCATTTTACATAGGATATCGGTCAAAAAATGATTTTCTGAAAGTCAAATTTCAGGCTTAGGCTAAAATTCTTAATGTATGAAAAAGCACCATTTTCCGCAATTGGTTCTATATTTAGCAACGGTCCTAGCTTTTATAATACCGACGGACCAGCCAACTGGGTAAAATTTGATAAGGATATATCCCCAGATACATGTTTGAGAAATTTGAAAAAATTCTGTAGGTATTTTATTTATGTAGTGGGGTATGGATCATTACCTTAATTCATTACATGTTGAAGGCTTGCTAGTTTTTATACTGCTTGCAAAGTTTAAGAGACAAGTGTAAGATCTCAATGTCTGTCTTTAGTCTTAAGGAAGAATAACATACCTGGTAAAAGTCACTCAAATTAACAGTAAATTATCTGAATATGAAAGATAAAATGACAAATAAACTGAACGTGGCACATAAGCGAAAAATTTGCGTTTTGGAGATAAAAAATGGGAATGTAAAAAATTCAATACAGTAAGTAACAACAAAAGCCCCTGCGGGATTCGAACTTGGGATGTACGAATTACAAGCCTTGACACTTTATCCACCCGGCTATGGAGTAAGTAACATGTTTTAGTCCATAAAATCCTTTTAACTAAACGAAATGCCATTTCAATTAGAGATCAGTAATTTTGTGATGATGTGTTAATCCACCTTAATTTTGAAAGAGACCAGTGCAATGACTTTTTTGCAAGTGTACAGCATTGATCACTGCCTATGCTAAATATATAATATATCTTGGCTTTTTAACTAGAGCAAAATGCTGATAAAAAGTTATTAGCACAAAATGAACAAAAAATTGAGATTTTATTTTTACCAATTTTCAATTAGTTAAACTTCAAGTTTGAAAAATAGAATAATTTTTGCCCTCCCTCTCTCCTGAGTTTGAACCCCCAGGTGGCAATTCCCCAAAAAAACATTTTTTGAATGATGCCCTATGATTAGATTATTTTCCAAACATTATCTTTTTGGACTAATCACTCTTTATTTCTTTTATAAATCTTAATGATATATCAGAGACTTATGCACTGGTTTCGGAGAATGTATAATTAAATTATGCTGTCAATTTGTTAATCTCTCAGTCTTTCCAACCATAAGGTCATATTTTTTTGATTTATAATTGATTTTCAAGACCTCCCAAAAATTGGATCCGTAGGTTGTATGCCATCAAACACTTCTACCTCATAATAAAAAAAAATAAAATACAAAAAATTTAATGAACAATATATTTATTAAGATATATTGATGAAATTTCATTTTATTTGTGCAGATAATGTAATAGTTTGGCTGACTATTCACCTGATTATTTCAATACTACTGTATCCAATCATTTTATCCAATTTTCTTAAGCAATGGGAATGATTTCTAGATCAAGTCAATTTTTTTTAATGTTTCAGCCCTAGGGGTGAGAGATCAAAAGTCAATGCTGTGTAAAGATGTCTGGGGGAAAGGGGTGCGTTTAAGTCCTAAATGTATGTTTTGACTTCCAGATAAATATACAACTTTACATACTTTGCATGGACCTCATATTAAGCTTTTTGAAGTGCTGTAAAGATTAAAAACTTGTTAATTTACCTAAATCCACATCAGTCACAATAAAAAGCAAATGAACAGAGTTCTTGATAATACTGATTAGAGATTTTCTGTCAGATATTGAACCTTTCATTCTGTACCTTAATTGTTCAGAATTAATCAGCAAAAAATACCTATAAAGCATTGTTTATTTTATTCTTTGTGAATTTTATAAATCTTCATACCTACAAAGAAAATAAGAAATTTGACATTCTAGTAGCAGATGAAAATCGCATGATACATCATGTAAAACCACATCGTTTGAAAAAAGATGGCATGTAGCGTTTTAATACTGAATGGCCTAAAGTGCATTTACAATAGCAAGTTCAGTAAATTGTGACACAAATTTTTCATTCCGTTGCAAATGTTGTCTCATCAGGCCAAATACACACTCTGTGACATAATACTCTGGACAGTATGGGGGCTGGAAAACTAAATCAACGCCATGATTGGCTAACAGTTCTCTCAATAACCGCTCTCCTTGTCTTTGATGATGGAATCCGCGGTTGTCCATGATTACAACATCACCACGTTTGAACACAGGGTTCCCAATTTCATTTATTTTCAGCTAAAGCTTCATTGAAAAATTCAATCATTTCTAATGCATTTGAGGCCCCATTTAATATGTTGAAATGATTTATTCCAAAAATATCACAACACACATTTACAGTTAATGTAACAACGCTAGCATATTGTTGAACTTCAATGGCGCGCTTACTTGTAATGAGAATGTCCGTGAGAACGATTTCAGGTTGTTGCTACAATAGATGCCTCGTCAAAAAATGCATCTGTATAAAATCATAGTTTAAAAGTGTTGATAAAAAAGTGTCTACCCTTTGTTCGTGGCCTGGTCGTAAAGTTTCAGCTGGGACGACTGTTAGCTTTTTGTGCGAAAAATTAAGCTCGTTTTTCAATACACGCGATATGCTCTTTACCGACGGCACATTGTCAAAAGTACATATCTGAGAATCCAGCAATTTATGATGAATTTCTTTACAATATATGGACAGTTTCTTCCATTTCTGATATTCAATAAATTGGAGAACAGTCTGTGTTTTCCTTGGTCGCTGAGAACTTTTTCTCTGTGTTTTTACGATGTAATTTCGTTTATAATCTTTCACAACATTTATACAAGTGCGTAAACATCGGCCCGTTTCTCTTCCAATTACTCTATAACTTTTACCTTCGAATACAACTTTATTATATGTTTTCTCTCTTCCTCCGATGTGTGCTTCCATCTGGGCGCTATCTTGTCAATTAGTGGGCGGGTCTCTATAAATGCACCAATCAGAATCTTTGTTGCATATCGCAACTGTAATACAAATTAAACAAGTTTGATAGTGTCGTCACTCAACGCATCAGTGTATCGGTCGCAGCGAATACACCCATGTAAGATTTGCGATAAGACTGACCAAAACTGTTGTCAAAAGATGAAAAAGCAATAAACATGAGGTTCTACACGTTGTTTAGTATGTAAATGTCTATTTTTATCACTAACAACATCTTTAGAAATGTTTAGCTGGAGTTTTATTTTGAGGGTTTAAAAATCTTAAAAAACAATAAGAAAAAGGTTCATTGGTGTCCACTCTACAATAATATATTGAGAAAAAAGTTGAATCTTGCAAATGATTAAAGTAACTAACTTTGCTTCAAAATAAGGTACCCTTTTTTTATCAGTCAACATGGGATCTATTTTTTTTTTTTTAAGAAAAAGAAAAAAAGAAAATTTCAGTCTATACTTAGAACTCCTATGTTTATGGAGGCTTATTGACGTTATATTTTCATAGAAAAAAAATAACAATCTTGGTTGAATGTGACGGACATTACTATACCAGTTCCAAGGTTTTTTTTTTATAAAAATATAACTTCAATGTACATGTGTATTTTCATAGACACAGACAAATATATTTCGTGCGAATTGATGGCTTTTAAGGCCCATTTTAATAGGGTACCCTCTTTTGAAACTTATATAAGCAACTTATATGTTACAAATTATATTAGCAAGTTTAGACCTTTTATTCAACAAATGGTGATTCTCACCTCCTTACATTATTTTCAGATTTCTTAAATCTTGATTTGAAGTCTGTAGCTATGCAGTTCTAAGTGATTATATAAACATTGTTCTGCTCTTGTATGCGTAATTTGCTAAAAAACAACAAATAGAACCTCATATTAACATTAACAGTTTTAGTCCGCTTTAAGCAGAATCAAACCAGCTCAAAACAATATTTCTCAAACGTAAAAATGACCACACATCCCTCTAAATGATGAAGAAGTTGAAGTTGTCAATCAGTTTACTTATCTTGGTCCCACACTTTTATACACAGATATTTTCTTTAAATCACAGAGCCAATTGACCTCTTAAGGAAGAAAATGTATGTTTAAGCTTTTGAAATCAATGCAAAATGTGTATGTTAATTATGGTACTTGATTATCTTTATTTGATACATAGTGGGTAATGTAGTTTATTAAACTATGGAAGTGAAATATGTTGATTTCATAAAAGCGATACTGTAGAAAAAATTTATGTAGAATATCTAAAGATTTTGCTTAAAGTAAAAGGAAACAAATCGTCATTGATAATCTATAATAAACTGGGTCGCTTGCCTCTTTTTATCCAAAGGAAAATTCACATACCTTCATCACCTGCATATGGTGTTTTTGTCTCTCAGTTAATTCGATACGCAAGGGCATGCTCTTCGTATGAACAGTTTCTAAGGCGAGGCAAGCTACTGACAAACAAGTTGATAAAACAGGACTATCAACAGTCTCGTCTGAAGTCATCTTTTCGTAGGTTCTATGGTAGATAAAACGACCTTGTCAGCAAATACAATCTTCCACTGGGTCGCATGCTGACTGACGTTTTTCATACTAATTGTTAGACCATAGTTAATCACCCAATTGACTACGGACTTTTCCGTCTTTTCCCGATTACGACAAAGAGCACACGGCGGGTGTGACCGGTCAGCAGAGGATGCTCACTCCTCCTAGGCACCTGATCCTACCTCCATCCTTTGGAGCTCCATGTTGCTCTGCTTTGAATTTGTATTTCGTTTTATGGTTTTTTGAGATGGTTGACGGATTGTTATTGTCATTTTTTCATTGTTAAAGTTTTGAGAATTGCATCATAAAAAGCATATTTATCAATGTATCAAGATATGCTTGAAAGAACGGAAACATGTCCAAGTGTTAAAATTAATTGGCTGCTTGATGTAAAACATAAGTACTGCTTTCTCTGCTTTCTCTTGGGTTTGATAATGTTTTTGGTACTGTCAGAACATCACAAACAAAAGTCTAATTTTGAACATTTCAAAACAAAGCTTAACTGATTATTTTCAACAAGAATGTGTTGCTTTTTTACATCATCCTCAAAATGCTTTTGTAAATGTACAGATATCTAACAAGTTGTGCTCATTATTTAAAATGATTGAGAAGGGAAGATTAACACAAACGCCTAGGAAACGTAAACTATGTAATCTTTGTCACCTTGTTATTGAAGACGAATATCAACCTATTTTGAAATGTCTCTTTTATGATAAATATATAAAACTGTATATTAGAAAGTAATAAAAAGTATTATTGGCATAGACCAATCATGTATAAACTGGTGCAATTAATGTCAACGGAGAATATAAATTAAGTTTAGAGAAATTTTTACAGAGAGCAGAAACATACAAAAATGCACTTGTCGATGCATAAGAAAGTTCAGTTTCATTAAAAGTATATCTATATAAGATTATAAAGTTATGTTCTGATGCATTGTCGTTGTATTTATTTATACTGCCAGTGTCTGTATTTCAAATTCTCTCCTTTGTATTAATCGTTATATGATCTGATATGCAATTTGGCTTGAAGAATAAATAAACAAACAAACAAATTATTTAAAAATGTCTTGTTTATCTAAGAAATATGGAATCCTTATTCAAAATTATTATGAGATAATAATTTTGATCGTGGCGTGGTCAATTTCAATGAAGATCAAGGACTTTATGATAGATTTGATCAACGATAAATTCATGATATATTCATTATTGCTCAGGTGAGCGATGTGGTCCCTAGGTTTCTTGTTTTTACTAACAACTAGTCTATGAAACAAATTAAATGACGAAATATCAAGTTACTTACGTCAATTGAATACGAATTACGGAACACAGCAGATAGTTAAGATTTAAAAAAAATTGATAACGTTATAATTGTATTTCACAGTCTAGTGCATTTAACACGGTATCTTGGTGGGTTTTTTTAAGTTTCCATATATTTATTATGTGTAAATATTTTAACAACCAGAATAAAGTTTGACTCAAAGCTTCTTGTAATAGGCTACTTTGACGGCAATGGCATTTGATTGCAATTCAATGTTCTAATGATCACTTAGAACCAAATTAACAAGAGCTTGGACTTTGGCTTGAAACAAGCGTCATTTTTACTTGTTTTGATGCAAGAAAAAAATTATTTCATCCTACCGAAAGTTCAAGGTTTCTTAAAATGGTTTTAACAACTCAAACTTAGAGATTCAAAACAAAACAACACTCAGTGGTGCTTCTTAAAAATACAGAGGGTCCTCGTGATATTATAAAACACTACACAGCTATCTGATACTAACATTACAAAGAAGAATGTCGAAGTAACAACTGCAGCAGTTCATATGATGTAAGTATTCTTTATTCTTATTTAATT
>WFKH01011581.1:7174662-7207020 GCA_016163765.1 Magallana hongkongensis | reverse complement strand
GCTAGCTAAGCCTGTTAATGGCCGTGTAAACCCAATTCCTTTTGAGGAACGACTGGGCATTCCCGGTGCCCCATCCTCACCAAATATGAAGGCCCAAATATGGGATACAGGGGTTAGCCAACCCCTTTGAAAGATATCCCCATTGCAATAGAATATGATGAATTTTTTACCTTTTCGCCAGGCTAGCTAATTATGTCAATGTTCAGGTCAGGTCAGAAAGTTATAATTTTAAATATTTTATTGTTTCTCTCCGTTAAAAAATGAAGTTTATATGGAATTTTGAATTTACGTTTATTAGCATGTTTACGGTAATTTGAATAACGAACCGACCAGAGAATTCTATTCGCTATTCGAATAGTGAATAGCGAAAAGCGAATAGAACTCCAACTTCTGAATGCCAGGTTTTTTAAGTACATATGATGATTTCTGTATCAGGATATTTCATAGTAGTGCTCTTAATCTACCAATTAAAATATCTTCTGACACCCTTTTCACGTAAACTATCCATTGCATCTTGGAAGACAAACGCCTACTTGTGTGAAGATTGTTGCGTGGTTTCAGACGAATCATGAACCGATCGTCGCCTCACAAAACGTAGACCGCAAACACTGAATAAACAGAGGAAGAAAACGACTATACTGATCACCAAAACGAGACTGCCAAGAACCGTCAAGCAGACGACAGTCGCGCTGACTCCTCCGCTTTTGGAATCCATCGCTAAGGTGTATCCAAAGGTTTTAGTGATAGTCGTCATAGAGGAAGTAGATGGCGCTGTGAGAGAAAAGGTACTGGTACCTTTCGTGGTTGTTGTTGTTGTAGTTGGAATTTCGGTAACATTGACAGTCAAAGACACTGTGTTTCGATTTTTGACATTATTGGCATGTAACGTCCATCGTCCATCATCTACAACATCTTAAGATTTAATAGTCAGCACACCAGTTTCTGAAACGACATAATTTGGATGGTCATAGTTGTAATATTGTAGTTTGACGTCATCAGGTCTTGTCCAAGAAACGTCAGGGAAGGGGTCCCGCCAAAGCTACAGGAAATGTTCAACTGGGTGTGGTACTTCCCCGAATAAGAAGACGAGGAACATCTCACTGACGCCGGTACACAAGTAAGCTGTGATGAAGGAACATTGACGATTGATAGATATCGTACAGATAAAGGTCTGCTACAGTTAACAGATTCTGGAATAGGAGAAGGCAACACCTTTACCCATTCTAAGGCACAGTTACATTTCCAATTATTATCATTTAAATGTATCGATTTAATATGCGATAAAGTCATTATACTAGAATTTGATAGCTCCGAAAAAAGATTTTCTGAAATATCAATGTAAGATAAGGAGGTTAATGTTTTCGTAAACGTCCAGTCAATGCGTTTAAGTTTGTTTCCATGAAGATCCAGAACTTTCAACATTGGCAAATGTTCCAGTAGTCTTTTGTCAAATACTTCTATCCCCATCTGTGCCATATACAATTCACTCAACCTTCCTTAATCTCTGAATGCAGAGTAAGAAATAGTTGTTTCATTATTTTCTGTTAAGTGCAATTGTTTACGCCGAGTAAGGCCTTTTAAACTGCAGTCTGAAATTTCCTGAATGTTATTGTATGAAAGATCCAACGTGATCAAAGTTGTTGGTAACGCGCCGCACACAACTTCGATGATGTTGCTGAATGTCATGTAAAGTCTCTCAAGACGGGAATGCAAATAGGGAGTGGTTATAATCGGTATGATGTTTCTGCTTGAATATGTACCGCTTACCCAGATGGCTGTTAACCCTGGAGGTAGGCCAGAGGGGAATCTGGTGAGCCCAGGTCGGCAGATAGCTGACACATTAGAACAACTGCATGCTGTCGGACAGCTACCTTCCCCGGGAAGAGAGACTGTCCCAACCAAAGTCAGAACGAGGTTGAACCATTTACACCCAGGGAACATGTTTGACTTTGGGCCTTGTATTGATGGTTATTGCTTCACTTGAAGGTGTTTTAAAGCATACCGGTATGGTTTATTGTTATCGGTTTGTCTGCTGAAAACCTGACCTATCAGAGAGATCTCCGAGGGTGATAAATTGGTCAGTATTAAGGAAACGTCCTCCACGGGATTTAAGGTTTGAGGTCTCCTTCCAATAAAAGTTTCGATGCCCCCCAAAAAAACTATCGAAATTAATCTATGAATTATTCTTATGTCAAATGTAGACGTGTACGATGAAAGGATTTGCATAGACAAAATGAACAGGGTTTTATGTATTCAACATTGAGTTAATCTCCAACTAACACACTAACTTTACTGACTAAACAGAGTTTGAGTTTACGATGCAGTCCAAACTTCCTTGGAATTCGGTATTGAGTAAAATCAAAGCTTGGAGAAAATGAAAAATGGGTTTTTGAAAATTCAATATATTGCTTAGTAGATTCGTCGTAGTAATATTTAGTTCTAAATTATTTAGTTCACAGAGGAAAGCTGAACAAAATGGTTTAAGATTGGTATAGGCATTGTCAAAACATGATTGGGCTTATCGTTTTGGCTATATTTATTAACTGATTAAGGAAGCAGGATGTTCACCTTACCCATTAGATCTACCTTAAATTTTATAATGATGTTTAGTTATAAGCTATATCAACATATATAAAAAAAATACTCTAAATATTTTAAGTTTGAAATTAGAAAATTTTAATATTTTCATACAGAGGTCTTCGTCTCAAGGAGATCGAAATGGTACAAAATTGTCACGACCATCCAGCTCTATATGCTATTTCATATGCAATCTAACAACAATATTAAGCAAACGACACAAAAGTCAGTGTTCGCGAGAGTTTATCGACAATTAAATTTACAAAAGAGGTAATGGTGACACATCTGAATGGATTATAGTTATTAATCAAAGAGGGTTTTCTTTCTGAATGAACGTGTGGGTAATCTAGTAGGAGGAAAATGTCATCGGGAAATGATTTTCTCGGATAGACTTTTGATATGGCCAAATCCTATTTGTAACCAACCTTTTGTAAGCAGGTATTCGGAAAACGAGGAAGTTCTTTTATCTGTTATTTTAACTCTGTATTGTTTGTTTGTAGGCTTAGATTAGTGTCAAAAAGGAATCAATTTTTGGGTAACAATCGTGCCCTTTCGATAGAATGTACAATTTATGTACATGCATCGGTTTCTATCGAATAACGCGAGTAGTACTGGCATTTACTTTATTACCATACAAAGGGAAAAGAGACTAACCATGTATATTTTGAATCAATTGAATTCTTCGACATATAAACATTTCTTTTGAATTTGATTTAATTTATATAAAAACCAGTCACTTGAAAACGGTTGAATATTTTATCTTTAAAATTTGCTGGCATAATTCAATAAGCAACAATAAGGCTTTTACCGAAGACCAAAAACAAATAAACATTGGAAACAGTATGTTTTAAGTTTTATCTGCAATTTATGATAATACTTTTACCAAATTACAGGATAGGGTCATCGTAACTCTTCTGGAATTGACCGGACACAGTTACTATTATATACTGTTGCTTCTCGTAGTGTTAGCTAAGATGTCAAGATTTACTAGTTTACTTGAAACATTTTTCAACATTAATTTTTACTTATTAGCGCTTGCAAATAAAGAAAAAGTCCCGGTTTAAAAAATTCATTCAGGTATAATTTTTATATTTAACAGAGTTTCTACATAGCGGTACTAAAGCACAAAAAATTTTGAATCCATAGTTTTATACAGTAGAATACAAGTAGCTTCACGTGACCGAATAATTCTCACATAATATCGGCAAACTTAACATCAATATTCTTACATATTGCAGGGTGCCAATTGCTACACTGAAATTGGATCTGTTTTTTAAAAAAAGGCGTCTTTAATGCTTTTATAGGGGGAAACTGGACAATTAATAACCTTGCTGCAAGCGACATGATATACACGACCCGCGATTCTATACTAAGCTTGACTTGTTCAAAGAAAATCTATTTCATAAGTTCATTGGTTATGCTCTAATTAACGTTAATTAATTTAAAATAGATCATGCATTTATACTCTCTTTAAATGAATCTGACATTTGAAAATTTATATTAAATTCACTTCTTAAAGATTTGAATGATTTTCAACACTATGTGACAACTGAACACAACAAAAGACATTGACATTACAACACAAACAACAGAGATAATTCAAAAGGCAAGGTCCGATTACATCGTCATGAAATTGTACTATGAAACATTAGCCGTTCTGATCTTAACCTCTTTAGCTTCAAAGTAAACTAATCACATAACATAAAAACTACAGTCTATCAACCAGTGTTGACAATATATTGCGGTAGTACTTTGACCTTGACCTTCGAAAAACAAATAGTAGTCCACTAGTAAATAAAGTTTGTTGCTTAAAGTGGTAAATATAAAAATTAAGAATGAAAATCATGACATCCTGTGCCCTTCATCAGTAAAATCAACATACAACAATTCTCAAGACTAAGTCAGGCAACCAAACCAATTCATGCAACTTTTTTTTATAAGCGGTGCAGACACGAAGCATCGCTTTGAAAGTGGGAGAAAGCCTTATTTTTCCGCAAATCTTCAAAATACTAATCCGTGGGGAGGGGGGTGTAGATCGAGTAGTACCTTAAGCTTCTTCTATAGGCTTAAGTCTATCAATTTTCCAATATTTTTTTTACCCCGTCTTTAAAAGTGGCAACTCCTCTATCCTCCAAAGTTCAATTTTCTATAAGTTAATTTTAGAAAAATGGTTATTGCGGGAAAAAGTGGGGGGAGGCCCCCCCCCCCCCCCCCCCCCCTCCCTCTTTGACGCTGCGTGCCTGCGGTGAACGTGTAATAATAGTGCATTTCATTACATATCCAATTCTTTGGTTCAAAATAAGGCAGGTGTAAATCACATTATAACATTTTACCCTAGAAAGCAAAACAATAGTGTAACAAGAGGCCTACAGGCCTTGGCGGTCACCTGAGCACCATAGCCCGTAGATTGACCTGTCAGAGAGTTTCATTTTTTGCATTTTAAGCTTCATTTTGGAGTCTATACCCTAATCCGAGACTCCTCAGCTGACTGTTACCCCCGCTTTAATATTTTGATGTTTGAATAACATTTTTTCATAAAAGGGGGGGGGGGGGATCGGAGGAATCTCGGATTATCTATACCCTAGCTCCAGGGGACAAAAATTGTAAATCTTTGGTAAAAAGAGGTCTGCATGCCTTTAATGGTCAATCTTTTATAATATTCACAGTATTATTTATGATGCGCACAACATGCATACAGTTTATTTCTACAAGCATACATTGTAAATGCAAAGGAAATCAAAGTAGATTTCCTAAAATAGAACCCATATTGAATTTAATATGGCCAAGTGACAATTTACTTTGTGGTTTTCAAGATGAAGGTAAAAATTGTAAAATTCTTAGAGGACGACAAATGGCAATAGGTTACCTGAGTGACTCAAGTGACCTAAAAAATGTTCACTATACGGCCATATTTGTTAAACCCTCCACAGAAAAAGCCTCAACCCCTGCCCCATGGGCAGTGACTTTCACAATTTAAGAACAGGACATTATGTACATAACAAAATTGCATTTAGTTTATCTCCAAAGACTTTGAAATATTATAGAATTCAATACTTTTTCACTAGGTGGCCATATTGGCCCTACCAAAGGGTCCTGAACCCCTGACCCAGGGGCCATGAATTTCACAATTTAGGTAGAGGGGCTTCATGAACATCAGAATCGTGCATTCAGTTTATCTCCCACTACAGTGGAAGTGGAGAAGAAAATTTAAAAATTTTCACTATATGATAATATAGGCCCCACCCTTGGGCTTGAACACATAACCAAGGGGCTGTGAATTTTCACAATTTTGGTGAAGGGCTCCATGAACATCAGAATCATGCATTCAGTTTATCTACCACTACTACGGAAGTGGAGCAGAAGATTTTCTGGGACTTGATATTATAAAATGTTAATATACATTTTCACTATGTGGCTATAATGGCCCCCTCTTAGGGCCTTAACCCCTGACCCAGGAACCATGAATTTCACAATTTTGGTAGAGTGCTTTGTGGACATCATAACCATCCATTTTGTTTTTCCTAAATAAATGGGAGTAGAAAAGAAGATTTTTGAAAATTTGGCCTTTTGTTGCTTATTTGCCCTTGCCCATGAGGCCCTGAGGGTGGTATGGTTATATATTTCACAATTTATATAATTCCTCTTATCCTAGAGATACTTCAAACTAAAATTGGTAACAATTGGCCTTGTAGTTTTTAAGAAGTTCGTTAAAAATGTAAAATTGTTAACAGAAGATGCATGAAGCACGATGAAAGACAGAGACCAATGGCAATAGGTTATCTGAGTGACTCAGGTGACCTAAAAATATTACATCTAGTGCTGTAAATATGCACATTCAACAGAAAACACCATTTTATATAGTTTATTTTTCAAAGAGTATTAAATCCCGCTATGTACAATCACACACTTAAGTACATGACCTATTCACTAACAAATAATTACAGCAACACAGTATATAATCAAGCTGACCTCACAAATAAAATTGTTCAACACGGTAATGTTATATATAAGAAATCCATCTATTTTCCCTTACCTAACAGGGATTTGTATAAGCCTTTTGGCTTGTTTCACAATCTTATTGTACACTTTGTCAATTATTTGTACATGTACCTGCCATTGATATACTCAATAAAAAATATTAAACTAAACTACCGTAAATCTTCACCTGAGAAAATTCATATCCCTTTATCGATTCATATCAATTCATTTATATTATCATCACAAAGTAAATATTGAACAATTATGCAAAATGAGAAGCCTAGATATTACCTAAAGCAGAACCTTGGTAAAACACAATACAACAATATGCATCTAAAAACATTTGTGGGATTATATTTTTCCTGATTCTGTACAAAGCTTCATAATAATCCCACTCGACAAAAAATCTGTCAAAGATAAGAAGACAGCAATTTTTTTCAAAAGGCAATTGGAATGCATTCAGTAGTGGAGAGGAACAGAGGTTTACATGTGGACATGTTGTGTATATACAGTATATTGAATAATAAATATTATTCAATATATTGAATTATAAATGCCTAGATATGACTGTTTCAGGAACTAACAGAATAACCAACCACACAAATATTAATAATTTTAGCAGGAAATACTCAATATGAAAAGTTTATCAGGCTATTAAATGATTATCAGAAAATATGTTTCTGATTGTACTTAAATTTCAAATACACGAAAATGAAGTTTGCATGAACAGTCCAATGAATGAGAGATCAATGGTCACAGCCTCAGTATTACAAACTGTTCGAGGGTCTAGTTTCCTAGGTATACAGCTTTACCAAGGAAAACTCCCGAGGGGTTCACCGTAATGTTGATATTGTCAGAGGATTTAAACATTCCCACGTAACGTCCGTCAAACACCTCTGTCACATTGTAGCCCCCAGGTCCAACCATTCCAAGGGTCTCACACTTCAAACTCAACTGAAAATAAATTCATCAGTCTTATGAAAAAAACATAAACTTAATTATTTTATTACAGACAGTAGTATATTCTCACTATGTAACTCTATATAGACGAATAGTCAATAATTGAAATGTTAGTTCGAACAAAAAATATTTACTGGTCAGTATTTTTATCATCACCATTAAAATCAGCTATGAAAAAACCTTGCTATGACCAGAGATAAGGATTTTTGATATTTTGTCAGAAGATAATACTATGCTAAAATTACACAAGAAAAGCAACTCAAATCTGATTACATCACATGAACATTTGCTAAGCATTGCTTCAATATCTTTTTTACTTTTATGGTTATGATTATAGCAATTCATATCATTTTAATTGTCACTTTTGACATTTGTTAACTATGTATAGATGATTTATAAACCAAAAAGAAATGATTACTCTTTAGCCCTTGCCTCTTGAAAGATTATTGATAAATTATTCCATCAAGGTTATAAACAGTTCAATGATAGTGTATATCAGCAGATATCAACAGAGCACACTGTATGATAGAGTGCCTGCATTTGTTACCTTTTCTGGTGTGCCATAGGATCCAGTGTACAAAACAGCAAAAGCAGCACTTCCCTTTGGCATCACAGGCCTAAACCATATCTGTATTTGGTTCATCTGTCAACAGAAAACCCGAGTTTCAATTGGTGAATTGATTAAAAAATAATATGTTGCTAAATTTGTATTAATCATATCTTAGAACATAACCCAGTTATTCAGCCAATCAAATGTTTCCAATTCTCGCTAAGAATGCAGTCTTCGGGGTGAAGAATTTTTTCTCGAATACTGAAGAGTTTTTGATTGGTGGACACTTTGAAAAGAGGCGTTTTGGAAATTCTTCATTATGTGACTTTATGTATACCCCCCCCCCCCCCCCCACACACATTAAAGAAAAGCTGCCCGTGAAAGATACTATTTTAAATCACAATGAATTTGTGCAAGATTCACACATTTAATTCTTTTTCTTTTTAAATTGCACAAATTTTTTGTCACCTTCCTATGTTCCGTCACATGATAAATTTCCTTCATTTTTCTCGCAAACCCAGTTGTTGTCATGAATATCAGATACCAGAGATGTTTTTAAGACTGTTTGGGCATAGTTTTCGACGCATTGATATTTATTGAAGAGAGAAAACAGCTTTTACATGTATTTGGTGACCTTGTACAGATTTAAGGTATATTTTTATACAATTCAAAACCAATATCCTTTAAATCATATTCGTTCTAACATGACTTAGTGGGAAGTCCACATTAAAAATACGCGTGTTCGATTTTCATGTAAATAAATACATGGGGCTCCATACATGTCAATTAAGGCACGGCAATATTTGGACACAATAGGGGGCGGTGTAATTTCCTCAAATATTTGATTTGATTGGCTTGGGTTCTGTTCTAAGATAGTAAGATCATATGAAGAGAAATCTTTGTCATGAAGAATGGGCGGAGCTTCGCTTCGCTCCTCCCATTCTTCATGACAAAGATTTCTCTTCATATGATCTTACTATTACAACCAGTAGCAAAATTCTAAAAATTTAGAGATGTCCCAAGCAACTCATCATTGTCATTTACAGTAGCTGCAGGTCTGTAGCTCCCAGTCTGAAAAATTTGGATGGACAAGCTGGGAGCTACAGTGCCTCCCATAATAAAAAACTGCACTTGACAGTTGAAGCTATAGTCAGGCATCTAACTGTCAAATTTTGAGCATTGAGCTTTGTTTCTCTCTTTTTTTTCACTTCCACAGAATTGAACTGGTCATAGTCTATTAAATGGAATTTAACAAGAAATCAGGGTTTATAAAGAAGACCAGCTGGCTAGACACAATGTGAATGCATGAACAAAATGAAGAAATTAATAATTGGGCCAAAGGAAACACACTGTACAGTAATCTTCATCAAAGCATAAAAGGTAAATCAATGGGATCTTCTGTAAATATGGAATATTTCAGATCTATAGATCAATTAACTTACATGATTTAATAGATTTACAAAGCTGGCTTAGAATTTGATTCCTGTTTTCCTCAAGACAAAGGTTACATATTATGTATTTTACAAATCAATGAAAAAAGCATCTTCATTCAGGATCAGAACTCTGCCAGCTGTGACCTATAAGCCAAGAAGACTACTCACATCCAGTATGATTGACCCTGGCTGTCCCATTGGGTCCTGGTTTATAGCGATCACATCTTTGTTAAGCAGTATGGACTTGGAGTAAGGGTCCATGTTCCTGAGGTCAGCTGACATGAGCAGTGGGGCGGCCATGATGGCCCACATCGCCATTTGTGCCCGCTGCTGGTCCCGACTCAAGCCAAAATTTCCAATGATCAGCTATAAAGTACCAACATAGATTAAAATTACTTGTCATTGTTTAAACCTTATGTATATATCACGCATATTGAAAATTTGAATTGAACTTTTGAAAAAATCAAAATATCGGTCATATAGATTGCCATTATCTTTGATTTAGTCTATCAAATAAAAAAAAAATCATGGACCCAATTACCAGTAAGATGTTTCCCAGGATCAGGTATTTGTTAATAGGGCTGGGACAATATATTGAAATATCAATAAGGAAATTTCAATTTCCACCTTTTTTGTTATACATGTACCTATATGCTTTAATTTCATTTAAATGTGAAATGTTATCCAATGAGAACTGAATTTTATAAACCTAAAACAAATCCCGAGAGTACAATGTATTCAAAATGGCAACCATGTCAATGACAGTGTAAAGTGGTTTCTCTTATAAAGGCTTCAAGTTTAAATAATTTGAGTAAAAATATTTTTTTTTATAATAAAAAACAAACTTTTTCATTGAAAGGAAATTATCATGATACATATCATATTGTGACACAAATATCGTGATACATATCGATACAGAAAATATTGTATTATCCCAGCCCTATTTGTTAATGAGTTACAAAATGTACATACCATGTCAGGATCATTAAAACTGCCTGGACCAGCCACCTCAAAGAAGTTTCCCTCATTCTTGGCGTAGTAGTTGACGATTTCTGTCACACTGTCCCATGAGTCCTGGATATCGTCGTAATTCCTCCAGATGTTACAGCTCTTGGCGATGGCCTTGTAGTCGGGCTAAAGTTACAAATAATTAAATATACTTGAATTCAGCAGCTACCAGTTTGCTAGGTTGAAACTTACACTATTCTATTAGTAATGAGTATAATGTGCAGTATAAATTGAGCTCTGCATGCTTACATGCATATACATGTAGTGAAAATCAGAATGATTTCATTGTACATGTGTTTGTAAGCAGTATGTTTGGTATCTTCCATTTCTACACTCAATCCTAGCTGTCTTATAGATCTGACTGCTTTCCAAAACTTTCATCATTTTATTACTTAAAAGATGCCATTATCTAAGCCAAGTGGAGCAAGTGGCTCAGTGGTCAAAGGCACTAGGCCAGTAAATAAAAACAGCTGGTTCAAATTCCACTGCTGCCACTTGCTGTGTTTTGTTTTCCTTTGCCAAGACACTTTATCTGCTTCATATCAGTCCAACTAGCTGAAAATGGGCACTAGCTTATGCCAGTGCTGGGAGTTAACTTGTTAAAGAGTGGTTTGCTATCCAGGGAGAGTCGAAGACTTTCATCTTGTCAGCACCACAGAAAATAGGTATAACTCAGTCCTTATGAGCCTAGTGGCTTAACTAACATAATTTAAGCAAGCATAAAGGTTGAAGTAGCTTGAAGTAATTCTTATAAAATAAAAACTAAAAATAATTTGAGCAAACAGACAAAATGATAAATTCATTACAATCTTAAAATCTGTTCTTGCCCCAATAATAATGTATACAAAAATTATACACTGTCAGAGTCAACAATTGAAAACGTTTTGTATGGAGGGGAAGTTAAGCATGTTCAAGTAGACAAGTGGTCAGAAGATCAATATAATAAATGCAAGCAAACGTAGGTATACACTGGTTTGATCAAGAAGATATCCACTCAAGTGCTTAAACAAGGAAACAGCATACTAGGGTCTCTAGAATTTTTTAATATCTAATCGTACTGTAAACGAAATCATGGGATTCAATAAATCTTTCTTTTCCTCTGCATATACAACATTATTTCCATACATGCTACTTTTTGTTGTGTAAACAAACTTGCTTAATTACCGGTTAATGAAATTAGAACACATTGCGTTTTAAATAAATATACAATGTACATGTAACAACATCACAGGCACTTGATTTCTAAAACATTTTTTTTACCAGGTATATGAAGATAATTTTCCATGCTATAATTAGTCATATTTAATTATTATGTGCAGTCTTGTGCATCATCCATTTAAACTGATGATACAACCATTCCTTTTATTGAAAGCAAGCTCGGATCCATTCTATTGCTTCTTACATCTATAAATATTAAAATGTTTACAATGTCAGGCCCCTGTGACCAATATCAAAGTACCAAGTATTGCAAAATATGAGTACATACCAACCATTGTCTACAGTTGTATTCTTGTATGCATTATTGCAAACCAAGGTTTTGAGTGATGGAAAAAATCAATGTGAATCATACCTGGGTTACGGACGATGATTTGTATGTGACTTACTATTTTTTTATAGGCAACAAAGTAAGCTGGCCAACTGCAGGAATAGAGAATGGGTCTGCCGGTCTTGTTCAGGAAAAACTCCATGATAGGATAACCTTAAATTGTCAATATTCAATGTTACAAACATGGTCATTATAATGAAATAAATAGTTTAATTTTGTTCTGAAGTAAAATTTGAGAAACCAAAATCATTACAGACAGTTAGACAGATCTGCTTACTTTGTATTTAGTTCTTACAATAAAAAACAAGAATTACCAGATGTCATATCCTCTATGTTACTATAGCAACCATCCAGCTTCAGGAGGTCCACCCCCCAGTCAGCGAATGTCTGGGCATCAGTCTCCATGAAGAATTTGCTGCCTGGAAATCCCCCGCACGTCTCTGTTCCAAAGTCCTCATAGATACCAAACTTCAGGCCTTTACTGTGAATCTGTAAAGCATTATTGTCAACAATCTGCATTGTTGCAAGGAAACTAAACAGAATATGACTATTTTTTCTTCTTCTTCTTCCCTTCATTGAGTGTACTCAACTTGAGTGTTAATACTCCAGTGTTTCCCTGGTAAACAGCTAAAAACCTATTTGCCAGATATTATGTGATTACCACAGACACACGTACTACAATCGAACTTTTATATGTGCAGACATCCTAATTAGCAATCTACCAGTGATAAACTGAAACATATTTTTAGATTTGAATCATTTTGAATAGAACTACATTTCCAGGAAAAAAACACACAAGCCAACCTAATCAGATCTTGATTTACATTTCACAATTTTAAAGGATTTTTTGCTTGATGGATTTACTTTTTGTTCAGTTTGTGAGTGTGAAATGTTTATTAATCATTTCTTCAAAACTGTGATTTTTTTTCATCTTTACCATGTTTACAGCTGTATAAATATTACTCTTGTTTAGTGTATGACAACATTTTATTGTTAAAGAAACCCAAGTGTGTTGATGTTAAAATATTCAGGTAGCTCTTTAATCATTACTTTTGCATAGCTCCATTGTCTACTCTTTCTTTTGTTTGCTTTTTAAACAGACTATAAATAGACTGAATCGATTCGATGTTAGGGAGCCAATCAATATTCCAAGTTAAACTTTGATCATGGCAGAAACTGTAAATTCAATTCCATCAATAAATTGTAACATGGTGTATGTTATCAATGGAAGTAAAATAGTTCAAGTTTTGATTACCCCCCCCCCCCCACACACACACACATAGAAACTGTTTTGGTATAACAAGTGTCTAGATTATACCGGTAGTTGTTTTGATATTTTAAAATGTTAAACTCAGTTGAGAATGAAAAAATGAAAAAAAAATATGGTTTGAGAAATGCAAAATGAGTAAAATCTCAGCTAAGTAATTTCTCAGGATTCAACATCAAACTTAAAGAAAACTTCTTTTTTCAAGAAATCAAGGCCGGATCAGAGATAAAAAGGTAATTAAATCTGCCACTAAACTCACATAATCACCCAAAGCTTTCATGCCACTAGGGAAGCGTTTGGGGTCGGCCTGCAGCTTGCCATCAGGTCCCCGCTGCTTTGCCATCCAGCAGTCATCAACGTTCACATACTCATAACCAGCGTCTTTGTAGCCGTCAGCAGCCATCCTGTCAGCTATTTGCATGTACAGTTTCTCTCTAAAAACAAACATCTAGTTTTACATGTATTTTCTTTTTCTCTGCATTGATATGCCGTTGTGATTTGGTACTAAGCTACCAGGGAGTCTTGCATCTGTACCTTTCTCTCTTATGAAAAGATTAGTTTTATTTTTATACAGATACTACATAAAATACCATAACATATTAGCAAGAAATATAAACAATCTTAATGTGAACATTCTAATATAACAGTTCAGTGAGAAAAGACCTACCCAATGCAGTTTTCTGGGTCATTATCACAATCAACATTACACCTAAAGCGCTCCCAAGAGTTCCAGCCCATCGGCGGTGTGCGGGCCAGCCCATTATCCAGGGCATATATAACGGAAACTCCTGCCAGAAGTAGTAACACTTTCTCCATTTTGATGACTGCTTAAAACCAAAATATGAACAACAAATAAACAAGAAGCTGAAAACCTGTTTTTGACCTACTTTAGACTGATTGTCTCTATTCAAGTCAGATTTATTATATCTAAACACTTGAATAAAGTGAAGTTTTTAAACGATTTTTCCAGAAAAATGAAAGATTAATGTAATAAACTTCTATTACTTTCAATTTGCTTCCAGTACAATAATTATGGATCACAAAAATCAACATTTGATACACATAAAAGAAAGCTATCTCGCGCTTTTAGATCAAGCCTTAAAACACTAATAAAGTCACTTCTACAGCTTTGATGCAACAACTAACAATTCGATAGTAATACTAATTTACTTACAGATACCAACGGAAGCCGCCTACTTTCCCTTTGTGTATAGTCTCACGTGAGTCAAACAGAGATCATGTGATTTCAAACCATGTGACGAATCACCAGGCGTAATATTTTAGATTCATTGCCCTCTCTTTTACATCATTTATAAGAATCAGGAAACCGCTACTTAACATGCCAAACATAAATTACCCGAAAAAAGGGGAAATTATATAAAAATAATAATTTTTTTATTGAGTAAATCAAGACCATGTAAACATATCGGGCTCAAGAATCTCTTTTTTCTCACCACAAGACGCGCCAAAACACGTTTAAAACTGTCCGAGTTGACAGATAAACACCAGTGAGTATTTCTATGATATATTATTTATAACTGCATTACATCTATCAATCTAATTAATGTTATACTTTGAAAATAATAAAAATAAATTCATTAAAACTTTAATTTCATTAATATCATAAATGCCATCATCACGTAAGCTTGAAAAGATGGGGTAATTTAAATTGCCATGAAATAGTGTCCTTCTGGTATAATATTTGCCTTAATTCTTTAGAACTTCAGACATGTACTACTTATTTCATTAATTTTCATTGAATCAGTAAGACATAGATTTTTTATTTGTTGTAGAACATGGCGACGGGAGATCTCACAAACAACATTAGAAAACTTCAAAAAGAACTTAAGTCAATGAAGTACCAGGAAACCCTGGACTTGAGTGGGTATGTGTTAAAGAAATTCATAGACCTAATATGTCAAAGGTCATTTGTCATACACAGAAAATTATAAGATATATTCATGTTTAATTATTTAATTTAATGACATTTGATGAAGCTGAATGTCCTTTTCAGGAAAATGATGCTTAGAATTTCCCTTGTTATTGGCTTTATGTGTTTTAGCTTGGCCCTGGGTAAGGCCTCTGCCCTGCTTCCTATCTACCACTATGCCTTCACCACATACAGCTGTGCCATTGCGGAGCTGATTGCTGGCACAGACACTGAGTTATATACCAAGACAGACCTACGCTTCATGGAAGGATGCTACAAGGCATAGAATGAAAACTTTTCTTTATATAAACATATGTTGTATCTAGAATAGAATTCAAATTTATTATTCTAATGCTTCAACTCAAACACGAGGGCATGTTTACTTTTTAAAATACCTTGTACGTTGATATTGTAGATTTTGAGAGACTTGTTTCATTACAAACCTCCTATTACAAAGGAACAGTTTTTCAATAGTGGTTTTGTTGAAAGGAAAATCATTATGTGTACAGAAGTGATGAAGTTGATACAAAAGAAGAATAAATCTCTCCAGCCACCTAGAAAGGCCCCCACCACTACAACAAGTAACCTGGCCCAGGTGATAACAACTAAGGTAAGTATCTTCAGCCTCTCACCTGGTTCAGGTAATACTCACTTTAATAGGCAACATAAGTATCAACAGTCTTTCAGAAAGCTCTTCACGGTAACCATTGAGGTAAGTATCAACAGCATCTCATCTGTTCTAGGTGATATCAATTAAGTACATGTATCACCAACCATTCATCTGGTCCAGGTTTATATATCTACTAAGATAAGTCTCTCAAGACTACCACTTGCTCTAGGTGATATCCATTAAGGTATCTCCAGCTGCTCTGAAAATCCCACACCATTTCAACAAGTTGGTCAAGGTGGTATTTACTTGGGTTCAGCAAGTATCTCTAGCCTCTCACCTGATCCAGATAATATCTACTTAGGTACCAGCTTTCCATCTGTTCCACTAAGGTAAGTATCTATAGCTGTCCTCCTGGTCTGGGTGATATATGTATTCAATGAGGAAGGTAAACATGTACCGGTACATATATTAACAAAGTAACCATAGTTATATTTATATTGCATTACAGGCAAATAAACCCAAAGTGACAGATTTGACTCAAGTCAGACCAGGTCATCAGAGGTCACGACCTAGATCCTCCACAGACAGTCTGCAGAGAGAGGGGGCACTGCACACTCAGAGTGTGGTGTCCCCGCGGTCACTCACAGAGATTGACCAACCACAGGTTAAACAAGCTTACCTTTTTAACTCCATGCTGAACATTTGTAATCTGGGGGAATATTGCACTGAAGGCAAAGATATTAATGCCCTAATCTCAATGTGTATTGAGTACTGTAAATAAAAAAACAACTAAATTCCTTATTAAATGTGAGGAATTAATATATGTGTAAAATTGCGAGCAGCAGTCCTCGCTGATTTTAAAATCTCACTTTTATTTTTCACACAGTTTTTGGCTATATGAAATTAACAAAAAATTGGTGCTCACGAATTTATTTTCTTGCGATTTAATGCAAAACAGCAGAATCGCAGAATTAAGTACTCGCGTAAAATAAGGAATTTACAGTATTGATAACATATATACAGTATATAAATGCACATGTATTATTATCTTTTATGTCAGTTGTATATTTTTGCACAAAGTAAGTTATAATATTGAATTTGTTTTACCAGGTATTTATAAAAGGTAACTTTATGATACAGGTTGTGAATGAGTTACTGCAGCCGGTAGGAAATATTCCCAGACATCTGGCCCACCCACACCAAAGATCAGCTGAATGTGAACCGACCAGAGAAGCTGACTCCTCATCATCTTCTGAGTTCTCGGATAATGCCCTGGGGGATTATAATCAGAGGTCTCCCCCAGTCCATGTTGCCAGTGTGACCTCTCCTCCCAGGGTCACCAAGGAGGTGCTGCCCTCTGTTGGAGATGTGAGGGGATTTAACTGGGCTGTGGTGACTCCCAGCATTGCTAAAACAAAATCGACTTTGTCAAATCAAAGTGGTTTGTATTAAGAGGATTTTAATTGCTTAAAATTCAAAAACCAGTGCTCCAAGTTGCGACTAAAACGGTCGCATTTGCGACCAGAAATTTGATTTTGCGACCAGAAATAACGAGCATGTCGCATTTTCGCGACCGAGAAAATTCTGGCTTATGATCGTCTATTATCTGATTGGGATCAAAGTTTAGAAAATTTTACCAAACTCTCGGTCAAGATTACTTTTGAAGAAATAAACTTACGTAGTATGTAAAAGCGTCATTAGGATTTAGATTAAACAGTGACAGCATGGCGGAAAAACGAAAACTTAGATTATTGCAATTTGGATTAACGAAGAAAGGAAATAATAATAAAAGCACTCAAAAAGAAAAAAGTAAACAACATAATTTGAACAAATACAGATCCCCAGTATTTATATGGTATTAAGAATTTTGTAGTTAACCTACATAGAAGAGAACATGGTTTTTTTAAAAACCTTCGTGAGTTTTTTTATCCACATGCATCTTTGGCAAATATGTGGGATTTTGCTATACAACTTGATGTACTTCTCACGAGCGCGAGAGTGTCATAATGCACGAGAAAAGTAAAGGCATGTTTTTGTGCGAGACAATTTCTGATCACCAAGCATAACATGATCAGGTCTAATAAATAGTCCTTGTTAATAATAATGATATAAATACAGACGGTATACAAGAGTTCATTCCTTATTTCATAATAACCCTTGTCATTAACAAAATGCTTTTACCATGGCGAGTGGAATATTTCTTGATGGCGACCAAAAATTTTGAAATGGCGACCAGAAATAAATTTTGGTCACCATTTAGCGACTAAATAGTTAGTGTGACTTGGAGCCCTGAAAACATTACGCATCAACATCAAGGGGATCAAAACTACCCTGTAGATCAGTTATAACTAAGTAAAATTTTCTTCACATTAATTTTTACATAAATTGGGAATCTAAATAGACTTTGCAGTGCATTGCATTAAAAAAGTATTGATTTGGTTCTTGTTTTAACAATCTTTTATTGCTTTAGATTATCCAGGTTCTCGGGTTTGTTTTGATGAGGATGAGGAGGAAGAGGAGGAAGATGATGATGAATGCGATAATGATATAGAAACAGTCATGGCTGCCACTCCAGCACATTCCATTATGGAACCTCCACAGAATGGGGTTACTACAGCAACAGTTCAAGCCTCACCTGGCCCTACTTCACAGTCTGCTCAGTACGGTCAGCAGATGTCAACTAATGAGACTCACATTCTCAAGGTGAGTGACTGGGGGGTGGGGGGTGGGGTTGGGTTACTGTAAATTATTCAGTTCCACATTAAAATTTTTAATGATTTCTTTGATAGAGATTTACATGTTTACAGGTACACAATTAGATTTTTTCCACTCCTACATAATTTTGAATGAAAGGATTGGAAGGGTTTCCATGTCTCATTAATGTACTTTTAATTAAAACATAACACCTGTTTTTAGGCAATAGAACAGCTAACCAAATGTTTTGGGACACTGGAATCTGGCTTAACAAGGTCTATTGAGTCACTTAATGCTCGAATGATTCTTGTGGAGAATAGAGTTTCCATGATGGAAAACAAGGTACATAGTTCTTCTTAATAGCCAATTACTCATACCAATAATTTCGCAGTAAACGCATCAGACAGTGAATGAGACAATACCAATGCATGTAGTGTAGTCGAATGTAGGTACTGATCAGGCTCAAACTTGGAATGTCTTTGATAGATTGAGATGGTTATGACAAATTCTCAAAGAATGGAACAGCCAACACTCCAGTCTGTAAATCATGGCAGGGAATATCGGCAAGTGTCTACAGCTTCTGCTCCGAGAGAGAGAGAACCGGTGGTAGTGTCACAGGGAACAGTGACCAATAAAGCAGCTAGTGCTCCAAGACAGAAAGAATCTGCCCTAACATTACAGACATCAGCAACTATCCAAGCAGGTACTTTGTATACTAAATATAACTTACTTTACTTAAGTACTTTATTCCACAAAAACAACATTATGTGTCCAATCACTAGTGATGATTTACCAAACATTGACTGCAAGGTAATGCAATCATTCTATTCAGCTAGAAATGTATAAAGGTAAAACATACCAACATCTTTTTTAGAAGTTTATACTGTTGATGAATTATACATTATGTCAGACACAATTTTGACTTATAAAGTGTTCTTTCAGCCAAGAATTTACACATACATGTATCTCAAAAAACAACACCATTCAGATTGTCAACTTCATTCTTATATTTGATAAAAGTAAACATTATGCAAAACATGTATGTTTTTTCATTTTAGAAATTCCTTTAAATGGATCTCACCAGTCGACAGATAATAAGGAATCTCAAATAGCAGCAACGAACAAATACAGCAAGAAATCTCCAGAGTTGAAGGGCCCTCCGTCACAATCCGCACTGTATGACGAGTCAACCCTGGTCATGTTCTCACCGATCCGTCATGTGGCAGGTTCTCCAATCCATCAACAGACGCCTGAATCCACCTTCTGTTCCACAAACATCGACCCTAACGACCCCCGACTCTCCAGTACCCCCGCCCGAGGTGCTGCGGAGATGGACACACAGCTAGTATTAGGGGAGTCCATGAACCTCCAAAGCGGGGACATGAGTACACAGGACCAAGTCAACAGAATAAAAAATCTGTAAGTGTCAAGTGTTATTAATGTTTATATTTTTTCTATTTGTGTGAATCTGATTTAGTGATTTTTTATTTTTTAAGTTTTTTAAAACATAATGATGCCACAGACATTATTTTTTGGCATTACACTTTTTGCCTTATGAAAAAGATCACCAATATTTAGAAAAATAGTTACAAAAATTAAGGATTTATAGGAGTAACACCGAGAGTTTCTAATTTCAATATATTGATAAAGCAAGATGTTTACCCGGACCAGGTCGATTTAGTGGTGAATTTTTCTTTTGACCAAGGACAAAAGACTAACATTTTTCTTGGCCGTTGAATCTGTTATATGTCTATATGCATGCACACACTAGATTATTTAAAATTTTACAAAGAAAACATAACATGAAGCCCAGCATTAAGGTGGCTTGACACACCAGTGCATTATTTGATGGATCAATAAGGAACCATTTTTGAAATGTAATTATACAAAAATGAGACCAATATCGTCTTTCCATTATTTTAAATGAATTTTTTTGTATTTTTTAATAAAAACCGGAAACATCAATTAAGCTGCGAACAGGATATTTTAGAGCTAAAAATTTGGTATCAATAGATGCGCAATATCTATAAACACATGTCAAAGACGGCCAAATAAAGTAAAAAATATTTTTGATAAAAAAATATTTATGAAAATGAAAATCAAGGATTGTAGATATTTCTTAAACCTATGGATAAAATCTACAACTCAACTGTAACTCGCATGTTACAATTGCTATTCTATCATATTTTAACAAGAAATTGAAACGAAATTGTGAAATTCAAGAAAAATTGAAAAATCTTAAATTCGAACCGATCCCGATTATAATTAAACTGATCCAGTACAAAATCATATAAAGTAAAAATATATCATGATTTTGTGCAAATTCCAGGTTGTTTAGCTTAAAAATGGTTTGTTCGTTTATTGATCTAATAATACATACAATGTCATATCAATTTCTCAGAATAAACTGCAGTATTTTTGTAAAATTTTAATTTTAAATTAATTCTGATTGGGATCAGTTCTTTTTCAATCGAGATCGGTTCAAATTTGAAAAATTGCAATTTTTCTAAAATTTTGCATTTTTGTTTCAATTTCTTTGTAAAATATGATTGTTTGGTAAGTGCTTTATGTGACTTTTTGTTATTCTATTCTTTATCCATAGATTTACAAGATATTAGAGAATAACAATTTTAATATTTAGACATTTTTTTTTTAATTACAAAATTATAAACTTTACCAGATCCTTTTTGGCATGTATTTATTGATAATTATATTACGCATCAATTGAGACCAAATTTTAAGCTCTAAAATACACTGTTTGCAGTAAAAACAGTTTTTCTCATTCCACTGAAAAAATACAAAAAAAATCATATAAAATAATTGAAAGCAGATATCAGTCTCTGTTTTGTGAAATCATATTTGAAGAAAGATTCTTTGTTGATCCATGAAATAAAATTTTGGTGTTTCAAGGAACCTTAAAATGTGTCACTTTTTCTTTTACAGATTAGATTATTTATAATTTTACAAAGGAAACTTAACATGAAACCCAGCATTAAAATGTTGCACTTTTTCTTTTACAGATTCAAGTCAACAGAAATAATGTTGAAGCAGTGATTTAATGAATATTCATATAAAGATATATTAATATATTTTGCAGTACATTGTCATATCTGTTCCACTATGGACAAATTAATACCTCAAGTGTCATACTTTCATGTTAGAATAAACCATGTTCAAAGAAGAGACTAGATCTTTTGTTATTCTTATAAAGCTATTTTAAATATGATAGAACTTGTGTTTTTTAAAATCAAAGTTGAAAAAACAACAACTGAGAGTGAAATATTTTTAATAATTTTTAATTTAAAAAACCCAGATAGTACATATACAAATTATAATAATACTGTTTTACACAGGTGTGAGGTAGACATACTCTGTTCCAGGCTCCTAAAGGCTTTATTTTATGACAGATGTGCATCTTTATCAGGGACTTTGAATAGATTCTAAGTAATTTGGTGTATAATTTTGAAAACTTCTCTATTATTGTTACTGAAAATTTCAGATCTATGATAAAAATCAACATCATAAAGAGATGATGTACATACATTTAAAAGAATATTTGGAAGTTTTATTGTTTACATGTACGTATATAAGTATATACTAGTACATCCATATTTGATAAGAGTTTATCAAAATCTCTTTTTCAATTTTGTTACTAAAAGCAAAGTTTTGAGAAAGTTTCAAGGGAATTTTACCTGGTACATTCTTTTTCAGTCAGATGAACTGAAAGTTTATAATAAAATAATTGATCAAAATTACCAATATTGGGTTCCTTGAAATACTGAAAGAAAAATACATGTATCCAACATTTAAGACTATGTGGTTTTCCTGAGCTTTTCACTAGAAATTTGATTAAGTTCTATAAACCTCTGTAATTCTAATGGTGGCACTGGTGATGTAATGGTTAAGCCCATTGCACTTAAAACACTGTCTGGACTAGCTCCTTTCACTACCATTTTGACCAGAGCTATAGCCGAGACAAAATTGGTCTTTGTTTCTATTATCTGATGCTCAATGTAGAATGCCTTGGAGTCCCAGTAAAGTATCTAAAAAAAAAAGAAGATTAAAAAAATGTTTCCCTTCATGTTGGATTAAAAAATATTTTCATTTTTACATGAAGGAGGTAAACCTCCACGAAAGTAGTTTGAATGTATCAGTAGACATTTATTTTCGAAAATATACAAGTCAAATCAACAACCAGTAATGAAATGTACAAACTGATGCATAATTACTTTTGATCTTATCTGGAAAAAGTCCAAAAACTGTAGAGATTTTCTGTATCTTATTGTACTTCCTCCATTGATGATAGATGCTTTCAACTTTCTTAGTCCTTTCCAAATGTTCTTTTCCAAAAAGAACTTCATCCTAGCAAAATCACATTCACGGAGATAGCGAGAATTGTTCATGTGCCAGTTGGCATCTAAGTCACTAGTCCAACAGATTCCTGAAGTAAAATGATTGTTATTCAATCAGGAGATGGTAATTAAATGAGGTTTTTAAGTATGAAAATATGATTGCATGTGTATTTTGTATCTTGGGGTCTTGGGAGGGGGGGGGGGGGGGGAGAGAGAGAGAGAGAAGAGTTTATATTTCATTTAAGTGTTTTATAAATAATCATTAGATGTAAACAAAAGGCTAGCTGATATAAGGTCAAAAACAGAAAATGAACAGAATTTTGACTCTTTCTCTCTCTCTCTCTCTCTCCATACATATGACAATGGATAACATATATAAGATGACCTCTAGAAAATGAATTTTGATAAATTCTAAGTATGCCTATAAATAGACAGTATATAGAGGGCCCCGCCCCCGTGTTCTGACTAAGTTTCTCGTATTCATGATCTGTATTACCATTTACAACGCTGTCCTCTAAGATGTGCATTCGCTTAAATCCCGTCGATATATATAACAGTAGCGTAGTTATACATCTTAAAAAGTAAGCAACATCAAATAAGGCAAATGATGCTGCAGTAATGACAAAGTAAACAAACATTTTTATTTCACATCAACATCAACCATTCCAATTGAACCCTAAAGTTAGAATGAGATCGGATAGAATCTGTTGTATCCGGAAAAAAAGGTATGAGATTCAGCTAATCGAACTACGTTTATCAACTTCTTTCACAAAAGTCTAGATCTAACATATTCTTAAAAACAAATTATTAAATTTAATCTTACAATTTTTGTAAATTTTGTAAACTACAATCTATTAATTGTAGTTAATATTCAAAAGATACAAAATAAAATAGAATTTACTGCATGGTTTTATTTTTTTTTTCTATCATATTACTCGGATTTTGTTTGAAAAACTGTATAAATAACCCTTCACAGGCACCTGACGTTATTGATTTTTCTCATAATGAAAATAAATACCCTATCCGTAATTATTAGGTATAGTTAGGGTATTTATTTTTATTATGAGAAAAATTTATAACGTCAGGTGCCTGTGCCAAATTATAAATTTACATCATATTCAGGTTGAACCACGGGTTTTTTAATACATGCACTATAAAGAATCAATAGCATGCGCGTGGGGGGGGGGTCTGGACCACTCCCTGGGATTTACATAGTTATTGCATATTAAATTTATAAAGTAATTTGAAATAAACACCAGAAACCATTAAACATTTTAAAAGGGAAATCTCTCTCTGTGTCTCTCACAAAATCAAGTAAAAGTAGTTTCTAGTGTCTAAGTGGGCTAACAAATTAACAGATATTTACCCTTGAGTCAAAGAAAGGCAGTCCATTTATTTTCAATCAATATGTGGTTCTTTCTTAAAAGAAAATTTTGTACAGGGAAATAACTGACAAAGCTCATTGCTGCAGTTGGACACATTTGTGACATCACACAGCTGATAACAGCAGAAACAGCCAAACATCAGGTTACTCTCAATAAGATTTGACATTTAATTTCAGTAAACCACTAATCCTACATACTAGTAATGTGTTTTTTTAGACTGTTTTAATGAATAGATGAGTATTTTATCAAAATAAAATTTTTTGACTTTTCAGAGGTGCCCTTTAACCCTAACTTTGCAGATTTAGCAGATCTTTTATAAAAAGAAGAATGGAGCGCTATTCATCTATACGATTATTACACTTCAAAGTCTATTATGTCTAAAGTGTTTTCAAAGAGCTGGTTGTTTGGATTCAATATTTTTTGTGTCGGCTGCAGTTGTGGGTGTTTTGATGTGAACTGTACAAAGAATATTTTAGCAGTTCATATACAAGACCAAATGGTCACCACACAAACTTTTGGTAAAATCTTGATAGAAAGGTGTTCTTTTCATCAGGTATACAGAAAGCCTATTTGTATGTTTCTAGTGTGAATTACACTTTTCCAAATATACCTAACTTTTAATCAGTGGCTCAGCTCACTAAGGACAGTTATTTCAAGTTAAGAGGGCTTGATGGTCATGGCCATTTTTAGACTGTATTGATCTCCTTTAAAAGAAGAGCTCCATATCAAAATACATAGTATAGGAAAATACCCAAATGTAAAAGGTAAAATATGTGGATTTTTTCTTTACTTAATTATAGTTTAACAATTCATATCTTAAAATTTTAGAAAGATCTGATGGTTAATTTGTTGACCATCCAGCCTCCTTAATATTCAACATAGCCTCCACACAATTTACTGTTTAAATTGGTTTATTTTGTTTTCATATACTGTATATGTACAAAAAAGTATATTCCATTGAATACATAGATATTTTAAAGCTTCATTTACAATGTTATGAGACCTTTTTACAACCCCTTGTACAGTGTACATGTATGGTAAATTGTACTCTAGTAATGATGTAAAATATGTAATAGGTAGAGAACATGTATTTACATTGCCTACTGGTATTCATAATAATGCCTCATATTAAAATGCGACAAATTCATTCTCAAATCGTAAGCTTCTAATGCCATTATCACATTCGTCCCATCGACAGTTTCTCCTGAAAGCGTTTTTGGATCGCTACAGCGGTGTCAACGTATCTCTCCACACAGTTCACAATACAACTCTCTGTCTTGCCATCAAACTTGGCAGACATTGAGCCAACACACATGTCCCAACACATCTCACTCTTCTGGAATATTTCCTGTTGAATCCTGCCTTTCTGGCGCTCCAGCTGAAATAAAGAGTACATTCAATTTCTTTAGTGTATTGTATAGTGTAAGCCAGATAATTCAAACCAAGATAATCAATATAAACTACATAAAGTGCAGTTTCTATGGATTCAGTAGGATTTAATATTGCCATGAATGATGATGTTTTTACCTCTAAATCTTGTGCAAGCTGCTGATCTATTTGTCCAGAATCCATTATATCTGTAAATATATATGAAAAAATATACATTTGTATACATAAAAATCCCTATTATATAAAGTCTACATGCAAGATATTTACTAAGTATTCAATTAAACCTTTTGTGAATGAGTCTATCAATTACTCAAACTTTGTATTGAATGTTAGAACATCCCTTTTGGTGCCGCACCAAACCCTGGAACTGACAGGTTAACTCCTGTCAGGGGAAAGAGCTTGAGGTGATCTTCAAGGCGAAGATCATTTAAAGGGGAAGGAATGTGACGGTCGGACTGGTTCAAATACCGACGCCTGATTGCTCAGTAGGTAGAGCACCTGACTAGACTAGAGATTCAGGGGGTCTAGGTTCGAATCCCAGTCTGGTCTGTCATTATTTCTCCCATCCTGTTAAATTTACAATTATATCATAGTATGAAATTCACAAGAGTTCCAAATAGTCACATGTACTTGGCAATGGGTTTCCAACACATCAATAAAGAAGTCTCATTGAATCTTAGTCAAGCCACAAATCGTGATTATTCCTCTCCTAACACACTTTGTTATTAAAGATTCAAAGACACTTTGATTACATCACATGGGTTACTCTCGCTGGAATAAATGGCCGTATATTCTTCTAAAGTGTAATGGGAAGATAGAAAAAATAACAGACTACAACTTGAATTGGCATAGGATTTGAACCTTGGGCCACCTCAATTTGTAGCCAAGTGCTCACACCACATTCAAACCAAACTGACTGTCACCCTCTTCCTTTAATTTCACTAATTGGTCTATAAGAGTAAAGCAGAGAGGATGATGAACAGTTACAGCCCAATGTTAAATGCATGTTCAAATGCCATAGGACTGAACTATTGAATACATTGTACTACACACTAAACAAGATCATGGACTTTAGGTGTGATGTAACCACAGATCTCTGAATTTTTATCAATAAGCCATTAAACAGGTTGGGACTAAGGGCCAAATTGGGATATATAATAGCCCCTTTGGGATATATTATCCCAAATGGGTTATAAATTTGAAGTGCAAAAAATAGAAAATTTTTATTTTGCTAATAATAGTTTTGCATTAGAACAGATGAAATGTAACAACTTTTGGTAAACAACTTTTTCTGTAACCCCACTGTTAAGGAGATTGATTTCTCAGTACCGGTATATCCAAACTTCTTGCAATCTACTGGCTTATAAGAAAACTTGCTAAACAAGTTGTTGCATTTAATATACATTTATGCCAATCTAAATTACCAAATCTTTTTATTTTTTGTCCTTCAAATATATATCCCCTTTGAGGTATTATATCCCAAACAGACTCCTATACTATGTCCCAAGTTTCTGCTTCCACCACTTTTTGCATAATTAAATATCTTGATAATTATAAAAACCTTTGTGCCCAAACTACATCCATTCACTAGAATGAAAAAAGCCCAGATTATCTGTTTTGAAACGCCCTTTCTACCGCTTCAGGCTCAATAAACAGTCCAAAATGAAAAGTCTATGGGGATTTTGCATTGCAAAAGACATAAAGTACCCCGGATGATAATGTTAAAAATTTGTGGGAGGTGTCCCCAGTACTTCCGAATGGAGAAAAGATGTAAACATTTCCCATTATGAATCCCCATGTGATGTTTGTTTTCATTCCTGTGAAATTCTCCACATAAGAAGTCAGATGATGTATCAATGAGGAAATCTTGGATTTTTTACCTTTTATCGATTTGTATTGTACTTCATTGACAGGTATGTTTATTTTAATTAAAAATCATCAAAAAGTGATGGAAGCAATAACTTGGGACAGACTATAGCATTATATCCCATTTATGTGATTGGTCCAAACCTGCTAAATGTTCGAAAGGGTGATAAATATACCCCCCCCCCCCTTATTCTATACATCTATAAATTGTGTATTTATATATTGGGAGATATATATCACCCTTATGCCTTACTCAGCTTATCGCCTTACTGATAGAAATTGAGAGGCCTGTGATGTAACAATCAGCATCAAAACAAGTTGCTATAAAATGATATTGTACAGAATGAATGATATTTCTAGATCTAAAAAGATCACGTCAATATACACTGAGAATAAGTGGAAAAATCCTACGTTATTTTGACTGCAAATTATTTACCATTGTTAATAAACAGATCTGTGACCAACTCTAATTTACCATGTGTATGGTTGATGCAATAGGTTAAGTTTGCATTTTTTTCCGATTCATTCAAGCACAATGAACAATATGGCAAGCATCTTTATCTTTCCCCTACCAATAATCATGATAATGAACTGATAACAATTTTAATTTTATATACTTACGCCAATATTCAACAATACACACACGTGTGTGACCTTCCGTCTTATTTATTCAAAATTTGACTTTCGATCCCGATCTAAATATTTACCGTTTTTTAGGCTATCGTTGTTTAGTTTTTAATTAATGATTTTTCTTTTGTAATTGTAATTGTTGTTTTTTAATGTTTTTCTACCCCTTTAAAGACCATTCGCATGCATCATTTTGAATATAGAAAAATCAAAATAACCAATCAATCCTTGCAGAGACTAGTATGATCCTCATGATCCTTGTGACGTATTTACTGGGCATTATGACGTATTCAATATTTGTGATGTATCGGGCATTATGACGTAATGTGTCTTTAGGTAATAATGTACATTGATACATCATAAAAGGACTAGTAAAAATGTCTAGATCTTTGTCAAAGGATGTTCATGAACGAGCTCGCTTAAAAGCGCAAGCACGCATTTTAGAATGGGTGGAGCAAACAAAATCTGCAGGAATTACTCGCCTTCATGATCGATATGGAAAAGTTTTCAAACGAGTCGAATACAAGAGAATTGAGAACAATGCAAACTCCCCAGGAAAAAATAAGGCTTTAAATGAAGAACCCAACAAACAACAATCAAAAGGGAAATCTAAGGTCGAACAAAAAGATAATATATCTCCAGATACCCGTAAAACTCCAGAGCGGTGTAAAAGCAGGCAGACCCCTGATTCTAGGAAATGGATGCAACAAGACAACCGCAGCTCCCATAATCGGAGCTCTAGGGCTGGATTTACTAGCGTCTGTAGCGTCGAAGCAGTGTCGCTCCTGTGTGACGATGAGACAGCAAAGAACTGCGAATCCTCTTTTAATCTAGAGCATGTGCTGGATGGGAACGTGCCAAGAAAATTCAAACACGATAGGGACTCCATTCGAATCATACGCGGGGTTGCAAAATTCAAACCAAAAACTTACAAAACGATTCAACAGAAGAAGTTGCATGACAGTTGCGATAATGATAGAGAAAAATGTAATGAGGTCCAGGAGTCTGATATTGATCAAAGTATCAAAAGGATTAGAAGACAAAGTGTTTTTAGAAGAAAGCAGAAGCAAAAACACCAACCCAAGAAAGAAGGAGAGGACACGGGGCCTTTCTACGTCATCACGTCATCAGAAGGCGTGGAACTGAAAAGATCCTCAACCACGGCAGTCCAGCGTCACACCCATTCCCGATCCGGATTACTGCCCCAGCTAAATGAGATATGTGCTAGTGACACGGAGCTCCCTACGAGCCTGCGCACGGCATCGTCCTTGGCCATCGGAACAGAACATTCCGAAGATATTGTAGCCAGGCCGATTTCAGCGACCAAAATCACTCAACATGTATGGAAAGGGCTATTTATTTTTGTAGCATTATCTAACGAAATTGGTCCGTATTCATTTCAAAGCGATTCTACAATGATACATGTACATACATGTAATTGGTTCATATGAAAAATAACTACCTGTTTTTACGTCGACTATGGGAAAATATTGTGTCGGATATTTATATTAACACCGGTCAAAAGTTCAGTTTCTTAAATTGAAAGATCTTGATATTTTTACTTAAAACCTTGATACAGCCTCTCCTCCTACATGTAGATGTATTTGTAATAAGTTAAAATCACTTTTGATGATGATGTTGGACTATCCCCCTTTTAGATGGGATGACTTCATATTGGAAAAAATTTTCCCTCGGAGAAAAAATCTTATAGAATATTTTCAATTTCCTACCGGAATTAAACCACTTCCCTTAGACATTTTAATTACGATAGGGTTTGAACAAAAAATTAATAGGCTTTTAAAATCCAGTAGGAAATTTTCAAGAAATGTAATTGTGATATTCTATGCTAGTATATTCTCTTGAAAAATATTTTTCTCTTGGAAATCTTTACTTTTCCATGGTATATTTATATTTTGAAGTAAATCATTTGAACTGTCAGGTCAGACACAATACCGGTAAACACAAATTAAAGTGGTAATTAAATCTCTTCTCGATGAGTTTATTTACCGGTATAATAAGGTTATATGACAAATAAACTTAAATAAATAAATAAGAATAAAACAAAAAATAAAAGCAAACTTAAGTAGTTTTCTGTAAAATGCTCTCTTCTATTTACTTTAAAAGATTATTTTTCAGATTCTTAAAAAAAAAAAAAAACTACAACAACAAAACAAACTCTAACAAGCAAACCCATAAAAACAAAAACAAAACATGCACTTTATATCAACAACAAAAAAGTTCATCATTACAACTTTTGGAGTGATGGCCACAGAATACGATTATTCAATACCCCTGAAATACCGGTATCACTATTAATAATCACGGCGAGATTCGACAAATTCTATTATTGGTACTAAGATCGAGATGGTGTACGTCAAATTGTGCACTTGACTTAAGAGCTCTATCAAGCATTATCAAGTATTATCCATTTGTTAAACTTTTTCTCTGTTTATTTGTAGACAATATCTATTTTACCCACATTGCGTCGAGTGAAGTCGGGTAAGAAAAAATGCAAAGCGGATCCCCAACAACCTGTCAAAGTCGATTACATCAAGCCGGTAAGCCAAACATATCGTCAATACAATAAACTTTGTTCATTCAACTTAAGAGCAAATACATACAAATATGATTGTCTTGCTTTTTAATAAGACTAGGCTGCAGTTTACATTCGTTGTTGAAGATTCTAATGTTTGTTTGTTTTGTTTTTTTTACACAGACTCATTACACACTTAAAAGATACATCAGAAAAATCATGAATGTATTACATCTGCTGAGGGTAACAAGACAAAAGGTCAAAGTGGATCTCCTTGCCGAATGCCAAAATCAAAAGCGACAAGATGAGAGAAAGTCCAAAAAAGAGCATTTGACGTTTGATCCTAGTTATTTTCGAGCGGCCACAACAACTTACGGGGGATTGTCGACCAGTGCTAGAACCGCTTTGTGGAAGCCAATCGGTCACAGAACGCCAGATGATGTTCGAATCCTTACGGTAAGATTTCGTCTCGCTGTCATAGATTATCACTTTTATAAATGCAGTAATATGGATACAGTGTATTATATTCAAGACATTATGTCGATTTTTAATGCAATATTAATAATATTGGCATTTGTTCTTTAAAATTTCAAAATGACATGTTTGAACGACAATTAAACATTCTGTAGAAGACACTGTCATCGATATGCATATATCATTGATTAATGTTATCAGAAAAAGTTCAAATTTTTTTCTTTCTTTGTATTAACACCTTTGACAACACAATTTGTGTCAAGTTGCTGTACATGCATGAAAAAAATTAAAGTGTTTTTCCTTTTTTTCAATTACAGGAAGTTATATATCGTTTGCCGTTTTTCACCAAGTACTCCCGTTCTGTGAAGGAAAAGCTGGCACAGGTAGTCTGGTACGACCAGTTTGAAAATGACAGGATCATCATACGGCAAGGAGACTTGGGATCCAGAATGTATTTCGTCATATCCGGTTATGCATCCGTGCAAAGAACCGATATAGATCCTAGAACTAGTAAGTGAAATTATTATTGCACATTTATATTACATGTATCCATAGTGTCATATTAAAGAAAGAAGGCTAAAACAGCTAATACATGTAAAGAGATGTTGTACTGTAATGTTGTATATATACATTAGAATAAATGCAAAAAGTTTAAGAGTATAAAATATATGTGTAATACATTCAGGAAACTGGTTTCCATCAATTTAAGTAATATTTCAAAGTATTCATGGCACTGTTAGCGCAATGTTCACCGAAAAAACGTTTTTTATAGTTTTATTATATATTATGACAAAAAGTCAGAAGGATAAGAAAATTAAAGAAATAGACCAAGTATAGAGTAAATTTGGGTTAACTGTACTTACTCCTCTACCTATGCAACGTCACAGCCGTAGCGCACCCCTTTTGCAGTTGAGGCAAAAGGTGCAACATGTTTTACAGTATAAGACCAAAATTATCATTTCTGACAGGAAACTTAGGTAATATAGTTCTAGATAAAAGAAACAGAAAAATCTTAAGAAAAATTAAGAAAGAAACTGGTGGTGGAGTTTTATGTACACAAAACAAAATCAGATCCTACAGAGATTTTGAACAAGTCAAAGATGCAAGTGGATCTGAGGATACTTAAGCATTGAATCCTTATTTTTTGAAAGATATAGTCTCATAACTGCAACGGTGTGT
>WFKH01011581.1:7150553-7169662 GCA_016163765.1 Magallana hongkongensis | reverse complement strand
CCCTACCTTTTTGTTGAAGACAAAAACAGGTCTAGTTATTATTATTATTATTATTATTATTATTCTTTTTCTCGACAGATTTTCCGTCAGCGATTTTTTGAAAACGGAAAAGAATTTTGAAACAATTATGCAATGGTCTGATAGCATTTTTAAATGACAGGAGCATGTAAGGTTTTGGACTTCCGGTTCCGGTACTTCCGGTTTACACAAGCAAAATACTAGAAACTAAAAGAATCAATATATTGTTTTTATTTTTTGAACAAATTCAACGAAATTTTAGAATTAGATTTATCTTGTCCAGTTGTACAAAAAGTTCAGCGGCGTGGAGTTTTTATCTCTTACCACTTTTGAGATTTTAGGCCTCAAACTTGAGAAAAGGGGGGATGAAAAAACAAAAAATTACGAAAAGCTTAGGAATGTTATAAGACGTTTAGGTATTGTTTAAATAGAAGTAATTAAGGTATATTTCAAGTTTCATTGAAAACTATCGAGTACTTCCGGTTTTATGAGCCGATGAAAATCGTCTATGGGAGTTTCTATGTTAAATTCAATTCACGCATGTAACGTTTTCTCAAACACTTTTCAAGCAAATATTTTTATATTTAATATTTACAATAAGGGACCTAATGCGCAGACCTGAAAAGGTCCTGAAAGAAAAATTCTGAAAAATAAGGGATCTGAAGGGGTCATTATTAAAAACAGCCCTTTAGCTATAACTTTTTTATTTTTCATCTGATATTCAAAATCTTTTCGGTTAATGGTTAAGAATAAAGAGTACAAATTAAAAATTATGGTCCGAGGGCCATTTTTTGACTCAGTTCTGAGATTTAAGGCCTCAAACTTGAGAAAAGGGGGGATGAAAAAACAAAAAAATCAGAAAGCTTAGGAATGTTCTAAGACGGATAGATATTGTTTAAATAGACGTAATTAAGATATATTCCAAGTTTCATTGAATATTATTGAGAACTTCCGGTTTTATGAGCCGATGAAAATTGTCTACGGGAGTTTCTATGTTAAATTCAATTCACGCATGTAACGTTTTCTCAAACAGTTTTCAAGTAAATATTTTTATATTTTGTATTTACAGTTATGGAGCAAATGCGCAGACCGGAAAAGGTCCTGGGAAAAAAATTCTAAAAAATAAGGGATCTCAAGGGGTCAATATTAAAAACGGCCCTTTAGTTGTAACTTTTTTATTCTTACTCCGATTTTCAAAATCTTTTCGGTTATAAGTTTAGAATAAAGACTACAATTTAAAAATTATGGTCCGAGGGGCCACTTTTTGACTCCTTCTAGGGGTTTTAAGGGCCTGAAAATGATAACATTATCACAATTCAAAAAAAATAAATTTCAAGAGTTATCTCGCTTTGCTCAATGAATAATTAGCATTAGAGCTATTGACATACCAAAAGTCTTGAATCATAAATGAGTACTTTCTTACATTTGAATTTTTAAAACTTTTCTACAAGAATTAAAAGATATATTTGGATATAAAATTCTGGAGTTGTCTTTCTTTGGGCATTTAATTTGTTATAAGTTAAAGTGTGGGTATATGTTTATGACATTTGTTCTCATTTTATCATACACAATTTTTGAGAAAAAAAAATTTAAGAATTTTAATCAGGGGTTTAAAGGGCTCTCGAAAAGCCCTACCTTTTTGTTGAAGACAAAAACAGGTCTAGTTACTACTGTAATATTTTTAGTGACCATGAACAGATGACGGTTGAAATGCTCCGCGGTGGGCTTTTTAATTTTGTTTGTCTAACTGGTGGATTTTTCTGCGGATATCACGTTTTCCCAACGTACATATGTATTGTTTAGAGTAAACCTTACAAATAATGAGATATAAATACTATTGTCTGTGCGACAAGACGTGCTACCCAATATTTTGTAGTTGGGACCCGTAATGGGGCTAGAATACCAAACTGTCCGTGTCAGTGCTGTACTTGCACAAACGCCAGCCAGTGGCGTAGCTACATTGAAGCACTGTAAGCACGTGCTTACAAATTTTTTCTGAATCTCGAATTTAAAAAAAAAAACATTGTTATTTTTTCATTGCAAATCCCGACTACTTTTTGCGTTTGTGCCGGTACTTTTCCTGAAGCATCCCGAACTTGTTCTTATACATGCAGTAAATTACTAGTAATACACTTTTCGAAATAGTGAATGAGTCGTAAGATCAAAATTTAGATCCATATGGTACATGTACAAATTAACAAATGTTCATTTCATTACAATCAACTGATCAGCGCTTTAATCTGTGTCAAAATGTAAAGAAGCAACACTGGGTTGTTTTTTTTTCAGAGCAGTTTGGGTAAGCATATATCCTCCAATTTTGGAGGAAAAAATCTAACCTCCAAAAAAGGAGGTTGCCTAGACCTGGCAAAGGGGAAAGTAAATTGCTATAGTAATATAAAATTGCAAAACAGGCAATAAATACGTTTGCATAATAAGCATGGTAACCGTAATTTACAACTTTTATTCCCTTATTAGACAATTATACCAGGTATAAAATTCGGCTTGAGAAATACTGCAACTAATAATAATAAAAATCTAGTCAAAAGTCCCACTTTCACCGTTTTGTCAGTCGTGGTTGCCTCATATAAAAACTTTTGAATAATTTTTTTAGATGCATTTTCTTGATTCTTTGGCATCTGTTGGTGTGTGTTTTGTTTTGTTTCCTTTTATCAACTTCTTTGATTTTTTTTTGTTCCAATATATTCGATTTTAAGTAGACAAAAGAAAAAAAATCTATATATAATGGAGCTTTTTTTTGTAAATACAATCACAATTTCATGGCTGAGGTATTAATTCTAGTACATTGAACTATATTAAAATAACTGCCGCCATAATTAAAAATGTTCTCAGCTTCCCGGGGGGGGGGGGGGGGGGGGGGGGCTGCAGCCCCCCAGACCCCCAGCTTACAAATATTTTTACCCTAGCTACGCCACTGTAATATACTAATACATGTACATGTACATCACATGGCTTAATCCCAACTGGTTTAAAGGGAAAGAAATAGCCATTACGTTGCACATTTTATGTATATATTATTCAAGATCATGTCTTTATTTATGACATGACTCATGGAATCTGAATTCTTAGGAATACTTGGATACAAAATAATTTTAACGATGTTCTGATTTGTGTATGTATGTAATGCAGCATTATTTTTAGGATGAGTAGTAATTTTTATTATATAAGGTCGTTTCATTTTCTGTTCCAGACTCCAAAATCATTCAGCACTTGTACGATATCAATGCAGGGTCCACGTTTGGAGAACTGGCTTTGATTAGAAACATGGTTCGAAATTTTACGGTGATTTGCAAAGGTAACTATTATTTCAAGTTAACATTTTTCATTGAAAATGTATACCTAAAGACTGAATCAGCATGCGCGGATCCAGAAAATTTTTCCGGGGGGGGGGGGTCCGACGGTTATTTGAATTTGCCAGGGGGGTCCGAGGCATATTTTTGGTAATTTTATAATGTAATTTAAAGAAATTTGAATTTTGCAGGGGTAGGGGAGGTCTGGACCCCCCTGACCCCCCCCCCTCTCTTGATCCGCGCATGATCAGAATGATCTTCCAATACCTGAATGCTGATATTACATCATGGAATTCTCCTTATATGTACAGGCGACTCGGAATTTCTTAGTCTGAGCAAGGGTGAGTTTAACTCGATATTGAGAAAGGATTACGAAGATTCCTGGAACAAACGGCTGGATTTCTTTCAGAAGTCAGTCTACTTTGAAAAGCTGTCAGATGACCAAAAGCGGCAGATGGCGGATATGTCAGAAATCCGAGAATATTCCAATAATCGGGTACACCGACTTACATACCAATTTTATTTTAATTTACTATATAGTGCACTAATATACATGTGTAATTTCAGCAATTATTTTCATTCATTAAAGCATAAATTAATAAGGAAAAGGATTCATTAATCTATAATTTTTTTACAGGTGATCCACGGAAACGTTCCTGGGCAGACCCACCACGTTTTCTTCATCAGTGCTGGGAAATGCGAGATAGTCAAGAAAGTGGGCTTTGTGCGCTGCGTATCCCCCTTTTTGCGACCGCAGCTCATTTTACAGGGGTCAAAGTCCGAAAAGGCCGACCCCAAAAAGTTTCTGAACAAACCCTACGGCCGTCGCCTGCGTCGCCTCACCCCCGAGGATCACTACCTAACAGTACTCACACTGACCGCAGGGGAGTACTTCGGTGTTGGTAAATATAAATATCATGGAATTGGGGAACACCTAAAAAAAACCTGTTCTGCTGAAAACAAAAATGTTCAAAATGCCAATTTTACTTCAGTTAATAAATTTGTTCTGCTGAAAACAAAATGTTTAAATTGCCTGATAATTTTATTTGAATATAACGATTGTAACTTTACCGACTGAATTAATGATAAAAAGTTTTAAAACATAATTTCTGTATAATCCCTGTAAGCTTAGCTATATATTCTTATTTCCAGGTGAAGATCTTACTGACACTTTTATCATAGCAAAGGGAAAAGTAGAGATTATCTCCCTTAACGCGGTTACTTTCAGTTTAAATTACACGGTCATTCAATCGATGCGAGATAACAGGAAAAACCTAATACCCTCCACTGAAGAACTCGCAAGGCGATTTGAGAAAAACAGAAAGTGGATGGAGTACAAAAGGAAAGTCATTGATGATATTGTTAAATGGAGGAAAAAGACGAACTGTGCATCGTACCAAGATGTCCCGGAGGCCATGTTGAAAGAACCATCAATTCCACTGGATCTCATCAACTATAAAATGTTTCACTAGTATGTTTAAAGAGCTATTAAAAAATCCTGTTAAGCAGAGATGGCAGGATTTGGGTTAGGGTTCTTTTTCCTGTAACAAAATCATTTAATTTTCATTTTTCATTTTTTTTAACTCTTAGAATCTTTCAATTTGTTGTATGAAATATACACCTTTCCTAGTTCTTCCTTTGTATTTTCAGGTCAGACTGGCCACCTGCAAGTCTTCCCGATATCACATAAATCTGGAATTTTACATCTATTAATTATATACTATAAATTATGACAGTTTTTTCCAATGATATTCAATGTTTTACTGAGATTTGAAGAATAAACTTGACTGTCCTGTAAGCCCAATCCCCATGGTGTACTATTCCGGTAGAATAAAGTGCAAATGTACTGAAGCTTTAGTTATTTCACACAAATAATATTCTTTAAATTTTAACACTGAAAATACTAAAAAAAATTCACACGGTTAGGTACTGAAAAATTTAAATTTTGTACATGTATTAATATTTTCTTTCGAGATATCTATTTAATAGAGCTTTGTCCAAAATGTTTCACTTTGCGTACAGATATACATGTATACCACTGTAGAGCAAAATTGTTTTTCAATGTTGATTTGGAGCTTTCAGCATATTTTAAAAATGATTAAATCCTTTTATACATTAAATTTCTGATCAGGAACACTTAAACATTTATTTGTTGTTCATTAAGAAGCTTTTATTTATAATGAATAGAAAAAATATTACTGCATGTAAATATTTGAGTTATTTCCTAATGTATTGTTCCTTTCATATATTACCTATATTGTACATTTATGTGATCTGATTAGTTTTTTGGAATAAACCAAATGACTAATTAAAATTAGAACTTCCATCCGCTCCCCGGTTTTGATATGTTGCGTATGCGATAGCGTAAATAGAGGTCTGGCTTTAGTCAGATTGGGAATAAATAAACTCAAAAGTGGCCAAATGTATTGTAAAATAAGTTGGGCAATAAATGTTTAACTTTAATTTTGCAAGATGCACTACAAAGCCAGTATTATTTTCATGGTACATATATGTTTAAATACGAGTATGTGATACGTAGAACATTAGGTAAATATTAAGCCCTATTACCTTTAGATATAAAGAAAAATAAAGTATACAAAAATTTTAAAATTTTTATTTATAGTGAGAACAATATTCGCCGTTCCCGTTGTTTCTTTATGTAATCCTCCATCTTTTCAAACCCTGTCATCTCCTCTGAGGGATAGTATTCTTTTGGCGGGGTTCCTTCCCGAAACGCAATACACACATGGCAATACCGGGTCCGCACTCGGGCAGGATACTTGAATGCCAATCGCATGGTGTATAAAATCTTTCCTCTGTTACAATATGCATGTTCTGTACAAAAACAATGAAATAGTGAAAACAAGTGCATGTGATACAGTTTAGTAGTATATGAAGGCATCAAGACCCTAGAGATAATTTGTGAGATAAATAACTTCATTTACTTTGATAGGGTGATTTAATATTCAAACAATTATAAAAATGTCTTCGTAAACCTTATCAATTACATGCTGTAGATTCATAAAACATACCCCTTGCATGTTTTTAATTTTTAACTCTGCTGCCTTATGTGCAGAAATGCATAAAGAGGATTAATGTAATGTAATAATGTTTTTAATTCTAAAATTAAACAAGGGCACCGCTAAGCGGAGCATCCCCTCGCGACATGACTTATTGTACGGGGGAATACGTTATTTAGAAAAATACACATGTACATGTAAATTTATCAGATCAAAATAAAGAAAGTATTTCTTTAAACCACTTTGAATACATACATGTAATATCTATTTAATCCCAATCCCCAAGCTTTGTGGTGTATAAATTGGGGGAGGGGGTTTACATAACAGTTTTCCTATTCCTAGCAGAAGCTCAACACATATACTTTAAAGTTTAATAATTTAGATTCATTTAGTGACATTCATTTTTATATAAGCATACATAAACGATCCGTATACATTATGAAACGTAGCTGAAAATCAAGCGCTCTGTAGTCTGCTCTGATGGAAATTCTAGTTGCTAGTTGTCGTATTATAATTAACCCATAGTATAGTAGATATATATGCAGTTATTATTAATATAAAACAATTTTCGCGTGATAAATGTGCAATATCTGTCAAAGTCTCTACTGAATTATGGACTAGTTCTATTTTAAGTAATACGGGAAAATTTGTCCGAAAGTCGACTGCTTGTTTCGATGTAAATCGGCAGACTTAAATCTCTTGCCCGCTTCAACTTTTAACTATGGGCACTCGTCTAACACTCCAATGCTACAAAACGGTTTTTTTTTTTACCTTTACTAGATTTAAATCCCAAAAAATATCAAGTTGTTTATTTGAACTGTATACGGTAGCGATTAACTTCAAGTCGTACATATAATTACTGGAAATGTCTATTGTCAAGTCGTACATAAAATTCATGTTTTTAACTTCATTTTTTACGATAATTTAAAAAAATACTTAATCAATTGATTTTGAAATCAACAGGGTTTGTCCTTTTACCATGCCAAAGAAGTGTACAAAGTTTGATGGATATTCATGAGAGGGTTTTCTTGGAATTTACTATAGAAAATTGAAATAGAGTACACACACACACACACACACATACATACACACATACGAACACACACACGCACAGTAGCGATGCTATATCCCCTTCGCAACAAGTTGCGCGAGGGGATAATGAAGCTTTTTGTGGGAGCACCAGGACAAAGTCCTTATACTAGAAATAGTAGTATTAAATCAGATATGCTGTTTATCATTAAAATTTTGTCTTCACATGATTTTGAAATGATAGTTATTAAGATATTATATAAATGTTATTAATCAATTAAGTTTCATTCATGAACTTTATTGAAAATTTACAGGTTTACATTGCACGATCTAAGACAAGTATGATATTATGATACCTGAACGCGTTTAAACACATTGCTACCTAGTGAAAATGTTATTGCATTCAACGAAATCATTTTCGATACATTTAAGTTTTTTGAGGGATACCTAATATATGGTATCAAAGATACAAGTAAGAAAACTTGAGCTTTTGAACATACCTATTCACATAGTAGAATGATATTCAATGCTAATGCCATTTTACAACTACAAAATACATATAACTGAAACATACCTATCCACATATTAGAAGGGTATTCAATGCCATGATCTCTCACTGCTATCTTCTGACCTTCCAGTAAACACTGCCAACAAAAAAAAGAAAACAGTTATAAGGTAATGATTCTACTGATAATAAACAACTTTATATTAATAATGTGTGATAAGATAAGAATTTACAAAGGATGCTAGGTATATATATAGCCACCTACATCTTTTAGTATCTTGGCTCCCTTCTGTGGCAAAAAGGACACTTTTCTAATAGCATCATCAATGGACAATCCTCTTATCTAAATAGAAAAAAAATACTGTACATACATTTATATGAAAACTAATCTTAATAAATCTATGCATGTACCCTTTGAAGTATTATCTTGAGGGCAGAACATGAATGGTGACAAAAAGTCAAGAACAAATAATTTTTGTGACATCTCACAAGTTGAAAAATTTCTTTCATTTGTCAAATGGTAACACAATCGTTAAATATTAGACGGTTGTCGATTTAAATTAGTTTTTGCAGTTTCTGAATTTGAATAATAACATTCTAGTATTTATATCAATGTTGCTGAAAATTTTATCGCATCTTGATAATAGTCTATTCAGGACTCAGGAGACAGGACTTGCTTCACATAACAGAGAATACCCCTGATAAAGGTACTAGTATAACATTAAAAAGTACAATTTAGCATTAGACAAAGATCTTATAACTTTATATTTATTAGAATACACTCAATTTTACTGGAATTAATAATAAAACATATTTTAAAAGTAAAAACCACTTGTTGAAAATACAACTTTTACAGTAAATTGTTACCATTGCTGTGTACTTCCACATCTTCTTTTGTGAATATCTCAAATCACGGGTCTCGTGAAAATACTCCTGATAACAAAATGAATGAGTTGGTGAAATTAATTTGACAAAAGGAAAATCATATCAAAGTTAAGAAAACATGTTTTGACAAGGAAGATTTAATTTCTTTGCTAGCATTATATAAACAAGATATCTGTGAGCCAATGCTCACTAGTGATACCCCCGCTCTGATGTGAATATAAAAAGTATGCAAAGTTGACATTTAACAGGAGGTTGATATCCAATTGGTACAAAAATAGATCCCGCCATATGGCATGCCTAAACAAAGACTGTGTTAAAATTTCAAGCATCTGCGATGAATGGTTGCTGAGATATCTTTCACAAAAATTTGTTTGAAATTTTAGGCTAAAAATAAACAAAAGTCGTCATTTAACAGGAAGTTGACGTCCGATTGGTACAAAAATGAATCCTATCATATGCATGCCTTAACAAAGAGTGTGTTAAAATTTCAAGCATCTGCGATGAATAGTTGCTGAGAAAAATGCGACAGAAATTTTTGTTATGGACAGACAGACACACAAGGGTAAAACAGTATACCCCCCTCTCCTTCGGAGCGGGGGTATAATAATTTCTAAAAGTGTGTTTGATTTCAAGGGTATGATTTCAAAAAAGTGCATTTCCAGTAATATGGTAGTTAAATGTCATTTGAATAAGATGCACTATTTCCTAATATTCAAATAGAGACATATCATATGAATGTGGAGAAAATTTAGAAGAATAAATTGAAATTCTAGAGCATTAGTTATTGAATAGTTTCTTGACATTGTAAAGACATATTAATAAGAACTGAATTAATAACTTTTACACTACTTTAAAGCACTACCTGTCTTTGTTTTGTATTAGATTTTAAAAATCATGTCCAACTACAGTAAATAACACTTTCTTTTTACGGAAGTGCCAAGGACGAATGATTTAAATGCAATTCATTCTATTCTATAACTTTTAATAACATAAGAAGGAAAGAAAATGACTTCCGTGTAAGGTTAAATTTGTAATAAAGATGTTAGCTGTATACAGTAATTCTTAAATACTTTACTTCTAAAGAGTAAGCATATGTAATAACTCACAATTGGTCGAGGAGGTTCTGAGGGATCTTGCGGTGGATAAACAATCTTATTGTAATCTGGAAAATCGGACTTGTCTTCTGACTGATAGAAAAAGGCATATTCTTCATTTTTTTCAGGATTGTAACTTGCTTTATAAAACGGACTAGTGTGGATGGTTTGACATACTGCAGGCCATGAAACACTTGCTCTGGAAGTGATAAAACACATTTCACAGGTTAATGATTTAGAACATTTAATAATTAATTGCACATGTTAAATTCACTAAATTAAAATTATCATAGAATGTTTCCTATCATTAGAGGTTTTCCCTCAATCATACTTTTATTTTTATAAGGCAGCAACTATATCACTTTTGTATGGTGTCTGGATACGGTTGTTTGCAAAAGGTCAAAAGCATGTTGTAAAAACCACCATGCCATCATGCTGTCCCACAACACACCATGCACTAATACAACTTTGCACAACATAGTTTCATGTTAACGCAACTTTGCACAACACACTGTCGCAGTAATACAACTTTGCACAACTTGCCATAGCGCTAATGCAATTTCATACAACTTGCTGTCGTGATGTCACACAACACATCGTGATGCTATTACAATTTCACATTACTCGCTTTTGCATTGTCACACAATACACTGTGGTGCTGTCACACATCACACATACACATCAAAATCTTGACAGCAGAATGCCAAGAGTTGTGAAGTTGGAGTGTGACTAAAATGGGTAGCGAAACCCGGGCCGGGCCGGGATTTTCGAAACTGAAAACCGGGTTTTTGTTGATTTCTTAAAAAAATACTCATTTGTTCTGCACGAAATTTGCAGGACTAATTTGTTACATATTCTTTAGTCTTCGCTGAAATTTTCATCATCACAGAATGAGTTTTTCAATATTTATTACAGATTGTCACTTTCCAGGTGACTAAAATGGGTAGCGAACCTGGGTAACACATTTTGGCGACATTAAACTAACTACATTGGTTTAATTGGAAATTGGTGTGTTTAATCATTGCTATTTAGCCATTGAGCCTTCTCCCCCCATTACAAAATATAAAGCATGCAAACGGCAAATCACGATGAAAAACCGTTCTTATTGTGTAAAACACAACGCCCTACCAGGGCCCAGACTCGGTTTATATCCTGATTAACTAACTGCTTATAAGCACTATCATGTATATTATTTTGTAATTATTTTCAAAAGTTTTTTCTGGTAATTAGATTTGTACTAAATATTTACAAAGTTACAAGAAAACCGTTCTTATTGCATAGTCAGCAATGCCCTACCAGGGCCCAGACTCGGTTTTCATGTATTTTTACACTGAATACAAAAATGATTTTCCCCATTAAAAACAAATTAAAAAAACAAAGACATGCGTTTTCTCATATTTTTTTTATTTCTTTGGCCAAGTCAGCACATGATGGACACTTGAAGACCAGACACTCTTTTGGATCTTGGATTCCAACACATGTGATGTTTGATGTTAACATGTTTTCTGTGTTCGTTCTCGTCGCTTTTTCGGAAATTAAAGGTTTGTCCCGGGTAAACGTGTCCGGTTTTGTTCCGTCCAGGGTTTATAATATTTGGCCATAATTTTATTTAATGATATTTTTGACGGAATTGTGGTATTATCTAAGTATTTAAACTTAATTAGCAATGATTAAACACAAAAGTTTCCAAATTAACCAATGTAATTAGCTAAATAACGCCAAAATGTGTTACCCAGGTTCGCTACCCATTTTAGTCACCTGGAAAGTGACAATCAGTAATGAATATTGAAAAACTCATTCTGTGATGATAAAAATTTAAGCGAAGACAAAAAAAGATGTAACAAATTAGTCCTGCAAATTTCGTGCAGAACAAATGAGTATTTTTTAAGAAATCAACAAAAACCTGGTTTTTAGTTTCGAAAATCCCGGCCCGGCCCGGGTTTCGCTACCCATTTTAGTCACACTCGTGAAGTTGTGTTAGCGCAATATTAATGGTGTGTTGTGTAACAGTTTTTCAAGACTCATTTTGAATGCACCAATTGGTTTTGCAAGCATATTCTGGAATATGATTCAACAAATTTATGCATGGTCAATATTAGCACATTGTGACTCATTCAAACCACTAAAACTACAGTGTACTTAAAACAATCGTGCATCATTATGTACAGTTGACTCTTAGTATTGAGTAAACATGTATGTATTTGTAAAAAAGAAAACAAGACTACCCAATTATTGAATAAATGCATCATTCTTTGAAACAGTTTTACTGTTCACGATTTAAATTCACGATTACCTTTGTAGTAGATTTGGGATGCGTGTAAAGCTTCTTAGTGTTTTCAAGCCTGTAAATAATTCCAAAGTCAAGTTACACACCACACAGTTTAAGCATGACAAGACAAAGTATTTTAAAACACATTTTTCTCCTTAATTTGCTTTCGTTTCTTGTTATAAATATTTTATCGTACTTACACTGCATTTTTCTTAATAAACTTTAAATTAACATTGATTTCACATTGCAAAGAATAATGTGTTGTCAAAATCAAAGTCATATAGAAGTGTTATTTTATAAGCGTACATGATATTCATTCTAAACACCTTGAAGATTAAGATTATGAGCGACTACTAGTCAAATAGAATCGCTATATGTTCCGGAATTATCTCATTGGTTTTTAATGGCGATTCTAAATGTTTACAAGTAATAGCTTTCCAAAAAGCTTGCCTGACTAAACATATTTATTTCATTGCAAGAACATGGTTCTATGAATTTTAATCTGTCTTTGATATGTAGTTCGTTCTTATCGCAGTCTTCCAAATGCGCATCTCTAAAGTTGGACTGTTTCAAATTATCTTTACTAAGGGGGGTTTTTACTTTAAATGAATTTTTTGAACCTAAAATATTTTGCGTACATATAATTTTCTCTTGAAACTTTATTTGCCACAAAATAAAAATATAGCAATTAAAACTTAATTACGAACACAATACAATTGTTAGAATAATGCTTAGCTTCCCATCATGGATTATTCCACTGTAGTGGCGCGTAAAATTATGGACTGCTCCTAAGATTTTGACAATATGGGTGCATTCCATAATACCCGTATCTGTGAAGTCAATAAAACTCTTTTTTGGCATTTGTTTAGTAACAACTTTTACTTGTTATATATTAATTTTACTTTAGTTTAGCAAGAATCAATCGATAACTATGCACTAATTATTTACATTGAGTAAAACACGGAAGTAACACCCCTTTTATAATGAATGAAATCCCTCAAAGCACAGTAAACGACCATGCCCGCTTCGTTTCTCTAATGAATGTTAAGCTAACGTAACAATACTTAGTAAATACTTTAATACAAACTGGCAATTTTGTTTAGAAATGATAACCGAACACAATTATAGTTTACATTCTACCGTGTAATATTATAATCATTAGGTACAACTTGTAAAAAATTGCGATCCCCCCCCCATTCACTGGGGCCTTTCTATTGGATTGCACACGTGTACAGTGAACTTGCTCAATGCTGCTTTTTACATCCAATATAACAATTTTGTTTTTCTTTTAAACCAAAAAAAAATAAATATCAACCGATGCATCTTTAATGTGCCGGCCTTTAATTGCCTCGTTAGGTAATAACTCGTTGTAATGACACCCCCGCCCCTTCAACCCTTCAAACAGTGCTATCTATTTTTAAGCATGACAAGGTTAGCTTAAAGTCAGCCAGCGGAATTTTACTTTTAGGGCAAAAGTGAATACACAATCTTTTAAAATACTAGGTAAATAGTTTCCAGGACAATATAATAATATGCGGTAGCACATTTAGTTTGCAGCCTTATTTTTATGGCTGTACATGTAGGTGACGAGATAAGCGTGTAGCGGTGTACAAGCAATGTATGACTGCACACCTACTTAATACTTATAGTTGTAATTTTATTGACATAGCTCTCTGATTTTTATGGTTTGGTGGCAAACTACTTCCAATATATTTACTTTTCAATCTCACTAAGAGAGTTGGGAAGATATACGCGGACTCCAGACTGTGGCTGAAAACGATTCCCAATACATTGATGCGCAGTTTGACCTAGAAACTGACCGGTTTCATAACGTCTTCGAATATTTCTAACACGAACTGTCTAATTTCTTTCCAGAATTCCAATTTACGCAAGCGCAATTGAAGTTTCATCCTAACTTAGTATAGTCAGCCCGAATTACACACGTGCACAGTGAACCTCTTTTTTGCTTTAAACACTTGCTCACTATTGCTTAATTGTTACATCCATTATAACGTTTTCGTTAATTGAGAATTTGAAGGTCGTCTCATTATTAATATGCATTGATAAATCTTTTTTCAATGAAAAATGATATTGCTAGCTTCCATTGTTGACTGCACTGTTTCGGATGTTGTAACTTTTAAACCTTAGATATGCCTGACGTCATGACGTCAGGCAAATGACGTCAGGCAATTATACAACTCACTAATTTAGAACTATGAACTTTAAAAATTTTAATAATTACAATAGCAACTTTAACAATTACATGCATTTTGCAAAATAAAGTTCTACATCTGCACTATCTTTAAAAACAACAGAGTCGGTATATTAGAGAGAGAGAGAGAGAGAGAGAGAGAGAGAGAGAGTGTGTGTGTGTGTGTGTGTGTGTGTGTGTGTGTGTGTGTCTAATAAATTCATACTGTTTTTCCCATGTAAAAGATAAATTTTTAAAAAGTGGATCGTGAAACGTATTAAAGATAAAATACCCATACTTATGGGACCGTATATGGTAATATAAAAATTAATATGCACCTGCCCATTTCAATAGGCATTCTATACTAACCTTCAATTTAATGAAAGAAGTTCATCAAAATACAAGAATTAGCGGTAAAGATTTTTTCTTTTTCAGAAAAAAGGAAAAATTAAGCAAATCAAGATAGGAAAATTTAGCAGCTGACATGTTGAAATGCAAGCAAAAAAAAAAAAAAAGGCAAAAACGACGAGATGGTATTCCATGACAGTTGACGATGAAGCAGCGTGCACCCATTAACTCTCGCCGGGGGAGACAAGTTGTTTCTGTTTAAAACAGAGAGTTGTCAATAGAGCACATTTCTGGCTAATTATAGACTAGGTTCTATGTAGAATATGAATTTTTGTAGGTATTTGTAATGCGTTTTAAAGTTATTTCCCTGTACAGAAAAGTCAGCTGATGAATAGTAAAGGTAGGAGTTTTTTCAGTTCATTTTTAGAAATTGTCGTAATTTCAATTTAAACTATACTTGTTTGACGTAAAGAAGTCAACAAAGCCCCTTTCTCGTAAACCACGTTTGTGATGCAAAAGCTGGATTACTAATAATGATACTTGTATATATACACATTTATATAACTGAAGATGAAAGGAAGCGTTTCGCTTCAGATACATGTATATGTTGTACCCATATTTCGAATCTCCCACTGAAGAATAGCTATAAGGTTTTGAAAAAAAGAAAAAAAAGGAAAAAAATTAAAAATTCAGTCGTTTTGTTTCTCCCCATTTTAGACTCAATATTTTGAATAAAAAATAAATCAATTTTCCATTTGTAGATTCAATATAAATTTCAAATATAAGGTCTCGTGTTTCACTACCTTCAACATTAATTTCACCAAATTGCTTCACAGTTACTTTCCTTAGAAATACAATTATTATTCGCTTCATATTATATCTACAGTGTTTAACGATAATTTTAAAATAAGTCAGAAGACCTTAGTCAGGTTAGACTTATACTCATTATTTAAAATTTTAATAGAACAAGACTTTACTTTTTTCTAACACCCATCACAAGTCTCTCCTGCGGAGCAGGAGCTAACCTTGATCATAGAAAGTGGAACAGAGTGACAGACAGACGGACAAGCACACTTTTTTAAAAATATTGTCAATCTAGTAATAATGATATATATGTGTACATGGGGGTGGTTAGTGTTTTAGAAGCTATCGGTGTAAGCTTATCTCGAACTGTACAGTACATCAACTCCAAAAAATCAGGATTAGTGACACACTTTCTGAATGTGAGATAATCTGTGAGGGAATGACGTGACATTGGTTTGGCATACACTATGTTTCTCGTCATAGCAAGGCTTGGTTCTATGGCAAGAAGTAGGTGGTACACTTTACGACTTGATTTTCCACCGACCTACAGGAACAAACAGATATACCAATATATCAAACAAATGTCAAAACAGACTGCAGAAAGCGTTGATCTTTAAATCCTTGGGGTAAAGCGAAGCATCAACGCTGTTACCCATGCATATATATTATTTGGATGTATACCTAGGTTAACAGGAGTTTGATAAGAGCTCGAGAATTTATTTTTTTACTTTCTGCCCCCTCCATTTAAGAGCCATCTCATCTTTAAGGATAAAAACAGCCCTACCAATATAGTATTGGTTTGTCAAATGCAGAATTTATGGAAGGAATTAAAAGTACAACGTAAAATAGATGACTTTCAAAATTACAAGTAAGAAACCGAAGCTGATGTATTGTTTTCCCAATGGTAACACAATATGGGTATTAATAATCAGTTGTATTATTTGATGACGTGAATGTCCTTCTATGATGGAGACGTCCTTGACAACACAGACGAAATGGAATGCAATAATTATGTATAGTTTCTTTTTCAACGGCCGTGTCGATTTCAGTTTGTTTGTTACACCACAAAACTTATCCTTCCTAAGGAGTAGCATTAACAGAAATCTGACCAGCTTCAAATTATAGATGTGCAGCAACTTTAAGAAGTCCCTGGGAAATAAATTTTATTCAAGAAATTGTGAACGTCTAATTTGTCAAATTTGGCATGAATATGAGAAAATTCTTTGGCATTCATTGCTATATGTATATTATTCCTGCAGAGATGTTACTAGTAATTTAATGAATTTTGACTCAGCAATTTTTTGTACGACCTTTAACGATGTATGTTTGTTCAAGTTATTTGTGGGTATGTTTTAAATACACCGTCTTGAAATTTTCTCATCAGATGAAAATGTTTTCAAGCTAAACTGGTTTTTCTTTTAGATCGTCCAATTTGCTGTACAACTTGATATAACCTAAATGCAAACGTCGAGTTATTTTTAAAATTCTCAGAGAATTCCAAGCTGTCCTCCTTTAATTTCCGTCTTTCAACTATGCGGGGAGAAATTTGTTGTCTTTCAAAACGTCTTCTAAATTGTGTTTGCTAAAGCTGCAAAAGTTCAATGTGCATGTGTCAATCAAGTAGTCGTGGCCTATTTTTGGAGATCTGCAGCAAGATAAATTGATATTTCGGTCATTTTTTGGATATTTAGGTAATGTTGACAACATACATCTGGTCGCCAATCAGATGACATGACCAGCAAAAATCTCTTGTTGTTTAAGATGTAACTTTGTTTCATTACCGATTTATAACATTTATTTTCCTATCTTGAACAAATGCTTTTATAAGCTGGTTGATCATGATGTTGTAGATTTTATGCGGTTGATTAGGAAACTAAGATTTCTCTTCATTTATTATTTTATCTTGCAGACTTTTGGTAGAGTAAACTTAAAGCTCAATTAGTTTTAGAATCAATCAGTCTTGTAGACTGAACAAATTCTTATTCAGATCGAAACTGTGACTCAGAGAAATAGGTGCATATTTCACTACACTTATCTTGCAGCAGATTGGGAGCAATTTGTAAACTCTGCAGAAAAAAAATGAACTAGATGGAGCCAAAGTTAACCCTGATATCAAAATGATGCAAAGTTTTTGAGCAAACGATTTGGGTCATTAAAAACTCTTTTAAAGAATTTCTTTGAAGATATGCATTAAAAAGTAATCTTTCAAAATGTATATGGTGGTTGTCGCTACAGGTGAGAATGAGGGGCATGCAGTAGTACGGTAGATTCCCCCTCCATCTAGCCAATAGACGCTAGACACCAGTCGCAGTATAAATGGGACCGTGACTCACATTGAATATCAGCTACAAAAATTTAGCAGTAAAATGTTTAAAAATATTTTTGTATAAAACATTCCTACTTGCTGACCTAAGAATTTAGGAAATTAAGTCGAAATTATTTTTTTTTGGGGGGGGGGTGCGCAATGAATTGAATTTTTTAGGGGAAAGTTCTACGTTCTGTCCACCAGAATTTTCCAGCAGAGCGACTGTTATGCAGCTAGGTTAATGTTTGCCTATATATCAGCTACGTTAATAGTTTCGTCTGAGACAAGACAAAATGAATGCAACATAATTTTACCAAGCAGAGTACATAGCAGAGAGGTTATAATGGATTGGGAGAGTGATATTTGTGGAGATAGATTTTTAATTATTTAAAGTCGTTAGATGGGGGTGGACTAAGCACTTAGAACCCGAAAGGAAAATATTTAACGAAACACCTTAAAAATAATTATTTCCAATTGTACAATGAACAATGCTGTTTTTGAATGTATGGTGGCATATTTCTGCCCCCTACAAGCAAGATAAAATATGTTAACATTCAAGAAAATGATGTCAACATGCAAGATAATTATGTCTACATTCAAGATAATTATGTCTACATGCAAGTTACAAATCTTTAAAGAGAATCTGATTTTTATATACTTACGCCCGTATCTGACGTCATAGAAGCAAGATGCAACATAATTATGACAACATGCGACTTATTTATGTTGACATGCGACTCATTTATGTGAACATGTAAGTTAATTATGTTGACATGCGAGTTAATTATGTCAACATGCGAGATAATTGTGTTAACATGCAAGAAATTTATGTCAACATGCGAGTTAATTATGTTAACATGCAAGTAATTTATAACAACATGCGAGATAACTTGCATGCTGACATAGGTATCTTGCATGTTAACATAATTAACTCGCACGTTGACATAAATAAGTCGCATGTCGAAATAAAAAATAAGTCGCTTGTCGACATAATTAACTCGCATGTCAACATAAACATCTTGCATACAAACATAATTAACTCGTATGTTGACATAAATAAGTCGCATGTGGACATAAATATGTTGCATGTCTACATAATTATCTCGCATGTCAACATAAATAAGTCGCATGTTGTCATAATTATGTTACATCTTGCATTTATGATGTCAGAGTTCGGCATTAGTAAGTCATTTTACCCATATAAAATCAAATCATCTAAAAAGATTTATAACTTGCATGTCAACATAATTATCTTGCATGTTGACATAATTATCTTGCATGTTGACATAATGTTATGAAATTGGTATAGCCCTGTACCAATAACCAGTTCCGG
>WFKH01011581.1:7132040-7150543 GCA_016163765.1 Magallana hongkongensis | reverse complement strand
AATTATTTATAGCACTTGTATATTTCAACCCCCCTTTTCCCGTTACAATAATTATCGTGGATGTTGACATAATTTAACTTGCATGTAGAGGGCAGAAATATGCCACCATAGTATGAATGTTTCCTGAAAGCTATATGTATCATATCAATTTCAATAAGACATAAATTTGGTTTAGAAAGTGAAACTTAACAATATTTAAAATAAAAAGACATTTTTATTTTTTTTATGAAAAAATTATGTAACATGATGACGCAATCGATCATCCTGCTATCGAAGAGACAGATCGTATTTATCAGATTTTTAACCTTTTAGCAGTCAAAATGTATCTTTGAAATTAAGAGTAGATATCAGAAATTGGAAAATTGTGCTTGTCAATTTCACACCAAGGAGTGAACAAAACTGAAATTTTCCAGGACCACCCCAGATAACATCAGAGAAAATCAGCATGCTGGAAATAGGGTCATGGTCACTATCTCATCACTTTGGGTTGTGATATCTTCCACATTCATATTTCAATACAGGAATTATCTAAAACATGCATTTCCAGAATTTAAAGGATAGAAGAATACGATTTAATTTCTTATGATTCAATACTTAATTGCCTACCAGTCTACTTTTTTAATTCAAAAACTTTTCATCTTCAAATTCAATTTCTAGAAATAAGATTAAAATGATAGCATTAAGTATTGCGTATCTTTATTGTAAATTAACTTTTGTAGACTATCTTTATTACATTGGTTTGTTCTAGATATCTTCATTAGATTTAGTTCTCCTATCAATGATGTTGCCATTTACATTGGAATAATACTTGACGCAGGGAGATATACAAATACAATTTATTCGCACCAAGGTGTCAACATACTCAGGTTCTGATCCGATCTGAACACAGGGTTGATACCATGCTTCATTACCAATTGCTACTGGGATTGTACTTTAATCATTTTGCCGGAACGATAACCTTCTAACTGAAACACAGACTGCAATTGCCCCCAATATCTAATCACATAGTGTTTATCTTGAAACAGATTGACACGTCTGCAGTTTTATTGTAAAAAAAAATTGAATGCAGGTAATGTACGCTGGTAGACATATTGAAATGAAGAAAAAGTTGGGGTTTTTTTCCAAATCTGATAAAAATCTTACAGGCCGCGTTGTTGCTCCAACACAAACATGGAGGTCGTACATTTCACCCTACGGAATTCGGGCCAAAATGGGGTCAACATTTAAACACTTTGCCTATATAATTTGGAACTCAAGCAAAACAATTTGTCACCGAAATGTAAATTCTTTATGAGAAAGAAGCTAAAGATATAATTGTATAAAGAAACGCCTGTATGTTTTTTTTTTTAATTTTTTCTTCTAGATCTGCCTTTGTCTGGCACTGTATCTATATCTTACAATATAAGACGTTTTAAATTACTTAGTTTAGTTTACAGAGTCAAAGGTAATACATTGGAATACAATTTACATTCAAAACTAATTTTATTTTCTCTCTCTCTCTCTGCGCAAAATATGCAACTTCCGGTTTATCTTTTGCCCTCGCTCTTAGATCTCTCTGATAAGCATGCATTTATGCACAAGTTAGTCTGTACTTTATATCTTGTAAACAGAAGAGGAAACCACATACGTGTACAACTAAGTAAGAACTGGTCAGAACATGTGAACTATATTTATATTCTACAGATCGTCAAAAAATAGGCACCTGTATAGTATTTGTCGGCTTAGGGCAGGAACAGAAATGTACTTCATGGGGAAGAAGCATGATGGATGGTGTTTGCTTCTATTTAAGTTTAAAACAATATATTCAGCAAAAAATCGAGTTTTAGCACTACTTAAACTCGAAATGGTCGTTACCTAACATCTAAAAAAAAGTGTGGATGTCTCTTATCTAAATCATGTTTGTATAAACAAGGTGAGAGAAAACAAACTAATCCATTGGTTAAGTTCAGTTCAATTCCTCGTCAGGCAAGCTCTAAGTTCTCGAGGAATTGTGTAGTTTGGTATGGGCTATCTAAGGTAAAAGCTGTAATGTTCCTCTTCCTCTTATGATTCAAGATCTCGATTTAAGGTCCTGACCCCAGATTTGCATCGACATCTCGACAACATCTTCCTTTTTTGCTTCCATCTGTGTAATCCTTGAGCAAATAAATCTTATCTTCTGTGATGGGTCGTTTGACTGCAATACTACTATTGATAGAGTTACTACACTAATATTATAACTTTATCAATTTATCGATAAGGGATGAACCATGTACATGTCAATATGTCAGATGTCCGTTCTTTGGCTTAAAGTCTCAAACATCTCCAAGGTAAAACGAACATTTTCAAATATAAACAGGCAGTATTATTCATTTTAGCACTTGTGCATACAATTCCTTATTCTTTTTTTTAGTTTTTCTTCCTGTAAAATTTGAGCCCAGACTTAAACATTTTTTTCACACAAAATATGTATATGTATTTAAAGACTACTTATTGACTTTGAACCTTGTTCAAGGATGCGCCCCGTTTCCGGTAGGAAAATTTCAACATTTTTTTTTTTAGCCATTCTTATTTTTAAAAAAAAACCCTCAAAAATACAATCTTTTATAAACATGTATACTTAAAACCCTTTAACAAATAATTTGGTTTATTTTGGCTAAAATTAACTCTTATCATATATCGTTCTTTAATTAATTACTACCAACAGTTCATTTCTTTTGACGAAAAATGAATCGACACAGTTAGAGGACGTTTTCGTCGCATGTCGTACTAAGTTAACTAGGCAGTATGTGACGTTGTTTGGGAGAAGCTATGTATTTCGTAACAGAGGAAAGCGTGAGAATAAATCGCGGTGTTTTCTGATGTGTTTTTAAGATGTGTAAATAGATCTCACCCTTTTCCTCTATGTTCACACAAACTCTTTACTTTTCAACCTCGCCGATCGAGAGTGCAATTCAACTGCATTTAGTCATTATCCTCGCTGTGTTTCCTGTCAGTTGACATGTACACCGGCCGAATTTCGTCAGGAAAACTCTAGAAATATAAAAAGAAACGATCGATCAAGTACTCCAATGTTTCTGAATGAAATTTTGAAAATTGATTACGTCGTCGCCGAATTTAAATGTGTATATGCACTTCTAATTATCAAAATGTAGCGCAGTTATCTCTAAGTTTTAAAGGAACGCGTCGCCTGTAAGATTTTAATAGTAAGACGCATCTGTATGCTAATCTATTGCCTGAAATACTACGTTCTTAATAAGTGTGTTAATAGGGTCAGTACGCCATCAAAACGCCGAAAAAAACCCCACTGATCAATGTCCTCTAGCAGATAAGCTTCCGATTGACAAAAATATCGCAATCGCTGCCTACATGCAATAGGAAACGTTACATAACTCACGTCGCTTCAAGCTGCATACGCAATACACAGGGGCATCAAAGGACACTAAATGGTTAATCCTCATAACGCTTAATTTCTGACTAAATGGCTGTCTGTAGCAATTTTTTCTGGCAATAAATGACATTACACCTTCGTTAATGTCTCTTTTTTGTTTTCAATCGTGAATTCAAATATTTACTTGCATTCATTGTTTAAAAATAACACTACAGGAATTGTATTTAGATTGGTTTCACAAGGGATATTCATGGGTTTCCAACATTGCATGTGGTCAATCCAAGGTGAGTGTACGTGTGGGGTGTCACGTATCGGCATTACATCAGTGCAGTGTCCCGAAGACTTCCGATTGCATGCATATGTGAGCAGGCACCAATCACAAATCTTTACAGGATAGACCGGGCAAATTAAGATCCGAAACCAGCGCCGTGGATTCTATAACATTTGAAACCGACTAGGACACAGCAGCTAATCTCCGTGTGAGTATTTGATTCTTATCACAGTATAGATATACAACGCGAAAGTAGTCAGTAATATAATGAATTTGTATGGTATTCTGCTTATCTTTGAAAAAAAATGTTTTAATGAAGCACATATTTTATTCTTTTTTTTTCAATTATTTAATGATTATGATGTTTATTAATTAAGTGATAAAAATAAATGTTTGTTTAAGATATGTATATGCAATTCATATGAAAGCGATTTTCAACAGTGTTTAAAAACTCTATCAATCGTTTAAGAAAAAAAATATGTTTCGGAAAATGCTCGAACTTCAAAAAATGTTCTTTTTACCATTGAGTAATTGCGTCAACACTGAAATCCATGCGAAACTTCCGAAGAATAAGCTTTCTCTTGTAGACATCGTTAAACTACCGGCTTCTACAATTTTTGAAAAGACAAACAAGCTTGGCACGTGAATTCATGACATCAATGACATACTATGGATCTTTCAATCCAATATGTGTCAATTTATATTTATTTTGTAAACGTTGGAATGACATAGACTAGCTACTTCCGAGTTCTCTAAACATTGAAAACTTTACGATGGCGTCAGAATATACACACTGAGTCTTTGTTAAAACGAAATCCCCAAAATGCGGAATTGATGAATTAGAATTCTTATTTTTTTTTGCGACATTCTGGTAATTGACTAAACAAACTTTTTGACTGCATTTATTTTTGCGAACAGTTCTTTGGTAGATTCAATCTGCAGACAAAATTCAACTACATGTATATAGTGTAATTTTTAATATAAACATATAATTCTACCCGTAGTTTGTAGATATTTGTAGCTACTTAAAATTTTAAAATTTTTAAATCTAATTTAATCAAACTTCCTCCAAATTGATTTATATGGAATCTTCTCCAATTTTTTGTATGCTATGACATGTTCTTCTATTAAGTTCAAACTTTGAGACAACAGATATACCTACTTTTCCATAAAGCATGCATCTAATGGGAATTACAATAACCAAAAAGAAAACAATATTAAAAAAAAAACAAAAACAAACAAACAATAAAACTAAACAGACATAGGAAATATTTATCCAACAAAAAGGTATTTTAGAAATTTAAATCAAAAGTTTCCGAACTTTTGCTAAAAAAGATATTCAGAGTTGACTACCGGTATTTACCAAACCTTTGAAATAGATGCACACATGCAGTTTCATAGAATATTTCTAAAACAAAGAAAGACCGATTTCTTGTGTAAAACATCTAGATAAATTTTCTTGGTGCTTTTGCTTACATTTCAACCACTAAGATTTACAAAGTCGTATCTTTACTTTCCATAACTTTTACCCGCATTAAGACATCTTGCAAGTTGCCGAATCTTGACATAAACCGTAGCTTTAGTTATGACAGGGTGGTCGAAATCCGAGAGAATAAAAATCGGTGTTCTGATATCAGCAATTTTGAAAACGATGTCAAAATAGCTAAAAGTTCTTCATGGAATATAGAACAATTTTGTGTTTTTCTTCCGCTCCCTTCAACTTTATTATTCTTGATCAGTTCCAAATGGGCCATGAGACGGGGTCTCAAACATTTTTACAATTTATGTCCTTAAAGCTTGAGTTATTTTCTAAGTGATGAGGGTAAATTCTTTGAAGAAATTAACATTCTAGCTAATTATAGGTTTTTGTCAATATGGAGTGAATTAAAAGAATCGCAAATATGTATGCAAAATGGATCGTAGAAACTGTTGGGCAAGAATATATATGATGTCAAGAATTCGGGCTTCAGTGCAGCTTTAACTAATTAATGCCAGAATAAAATCACTTCAGAATATTTTATGCTTTTCTGCACTAAACAATCACCAAATGTATAAATCTATCTTTTTTTTAAGTTTTAACGTTTTCGTACTTTTCAAGAAAGATGGAATATTTTGACAAGGTTAGAACATTCTGTAGCAAAGTGTTTTGAACGGAAAAACAGAAAGATGTAGTGAGAGGTTAGTTATCATAATTCCAAATATTTTGATTTATATATTCTTCTAAAGCTATAATATGCCAATTTCGCGTACTTTTATTCAAATTATTAGTAAAAACGGATTCTGGGGTGTGTTTAGTGTATTTAGTTTTTTCTTCCCATCAATTCACAAGCTCTATTTAACTTGACTCTATTGCAAAGAGCTTCAGTTTATGACTTTTACCTTTCTTGACCTTTTAAGTACACCATTGGTGGTTAGCTTTCTTTGCCTTTTAAGTATATCGTTGGAACATTATGTTGTATACGGAAAACAGAAGTGCAAGAAATGTTTGGCGAAACTCAAGAAGTTTGCAATCAGAAAAGGAGCCTATCGAGAGGGCCACTCTAAAATATCGTTTTTGAACCACTTAATGAACCAATCTGCACTAAGTGTATTTCAAACCGTGTCGACAGTCTCCGTAGAACTGTTGTAACTTTTTTGCCCAATTTTGACTCAGACGAGTTGTATATATTAAGATAGTTGTGATGAGTATGGTTAAAAATTTAGTAAGAAAACGCGAAAAAAATGTTTTAAAAAGACTGCAGAACATGATGATATTCAGAAATACGCGCTGTTTCATGCTACAGCTAATAATATGGGTCATACATGCGGTTCGGAATTCCCTTTTTGTAGGGTGGTATCGATCTTTCTTCAAAGAAACACGACAGCTACAATCTATAATACTTCCTGATAAAATGTGACCCAATGTTTGGATAACCTTTTTATACACAATGACATTTAATCCTTCTTAACCCCCCCCCCCCCCCCAAAAAAAAAAAAAAAAAAAAAAAAAAAAAAAACCCAAAAAACAAAAAAACCCTTATCAAACATATCTGGAAAAATATGCAAGATTGCTAGATAAATGAAATGAATTTAAAGCTGATACAAAATGTATCGAACAGGTCCTCGAAAATTAAAATAAAAGGCAGCATACAGATGGATATCAACTTTAATCTTTCGAAATACGGCGTAATTCTAAAAAAAATAATTTCGAAGGGAGATTTCTTAACTTACTCAAAAGAAAATTTCAGGGCAATCCAGCATCAAAATATTGATACAGAATGACATATCTCAAGTTTTTATTAGGGAGAGCAATGATTAAATTCCACTGTGTATGACAGGATTAGAAGCGGGTTATGATGGTAGTTGGGCCATTTTACCCAAAAAAAATGATAAAATAAAATAAAATAAAAATAAAATAAAATAACTTGAGATGGGTATATTCAGATTTCATTTACCTTTTGAGGATATAATTTCTCGTTGTCAGGTTAATCCATTTGATATATTGTTGAAATCTTTCCAGGCTTTAAAAATGATAAAAAAAATAATCGTTTACAATTTGGGACCTATTGAATCAGGTGTATCAAATTGATAGGTATATCAGATGGTTTCATTGGTTTCCTTTAGTATAAGCACTTCTACCTTTATCAGGATACATGTACGTAAACGGAATTGCTATGCACTTGTCGATTAGTACAAATACAATATACTTAATAAATTTCAATGATCGATGGTTTTACATTGGAGAGCTAATATTATGGCACTATTTTATTTATTGTTTTTGAAACCGATCGACTTAAATTTTTAAGAATAAAAAGAAAATAACAGACTTTTGTGCGTGAAGTCAGGTGAGTAAATTTAGCTTTAACATTATATTTGTTGGAAAAATCAGCATAAATTCAATGATATTAGAACAAATTTTTAAAGAGGGAATTTTCATAGGATATTTTTTCCAATTTTTGGGGGGTTGGGATGGGGATGGACGATGATTTTGCTATTACATTTATGTATAGCTTTTTCCCGACCTACCGACCCATTTTTTGGGAAAAGGGTTTTGAAAAAAAACCTTACGGCCTTACTATCTTTCTGCTAGTTATTTTTGAAAGCACAGAGTCACCAAGTGAAAGGTAATGTAAAAGAAAGTATTCGTCAATCGATCTGAATTCGATCTGTATTGACTTAGGGTTACATAACAATTTGTTCCTGGTTTTCTCATCCAGGGGAGAAAGCAACTTATATTGTAAACACTTACACGAACGTTTAAACATTGAATGATTAATCATCGCAGGTTGCAGGTTAAACGTGTTAGTGATATTATCCAAGTATTTTTGGTGAATGAAGGTCTTTTGGCTTGAAAGTGAAAATTAGTCAAAACAGCGGGAAATTCAGATTTTCCGTCAGCCGTCAGCCAGTCATCCACTTCCTTTTTGGCAGTATGGTGTGGACACCCTTCCTCCCTTGGTCGATTATCCCTATCCTCCAACCGTTTTTTGTGCTCAAGTCAGCCAAAAGTCATCAAACCGCTGTTAGCGAAAGGGAGTGATCGCATTGTGGAAAGGAACTTGTGAACAAGATTGCTCGATAAATGTAAAAAAAAAAAATGTTTTTAATAAATTTAAAGATTAGATCAGACAAGTCATCGCAAATTGAAACAAAAAGCAATATACAGATAAACATCAACTTCGATCTCTTTTGAACTACTGCGTATTTTTAAATAAAAATTATTCTTAAACTGAGCTTTAGAGATTTTTTCTTATTTTATCATAAAATATTTCATGGGCAATCTAGCACTAACATATCAATACAGTATGACAAATCTCACTGGTTTTTAGTAGGGGGAGCAAATGATAAAATTCCACTGTGTGTGACTGGATTAGCAGCGGGTTGTGATGGTAGTTGGGTCATTTTACAAAAGAACTTGAGATGGGTATATTTTAGGGATGGCACTTTGTTACTTGGTCGGAACTATGGTAACAGTTTACTAAATCAGTGAACGGTTAGTCGTAAAAAAAAAATCGTTGAATACTTTAACAAAATCGGATTATTTAAATATCCATACGTTGATATCTTAACAACTTAAATTCGAGACAGTTAAGGCCCTAGGGCTGAGATCATGCCGGGAAATTGGTCAGTTGTCAGTAGTGTACAGTGATACGATTAACCGATTAAGTGGTCAGAACGAGTTGCAACCGATTATCGATTGTCATCTTTAGAACTGTATATTCAAACTTCGTTTACCTTTTGGGCATATAATATTCTTGCTGTTAGGTTAACCAATTTGATATATTGTTGACATGTTTTCATGCTTAAAGAATTATAAAATAATCGTATAAAACTAAGGACCAAGTCAGATGTATCATATTGGTAGGAATATCAGATGGATTTATTAGTTTTCTATCGTAAAAGCACTTCTTTATCGGGAATCCAAATTAAAGAGACATGTAAACGGAATAGCTATGCGCTTGTCGAATAGTTTAAATACGATATACTTAATGACTATCACAATGATCGATGATTTTATTTTGGAGAGAGCACCTATATTAGGCCACTATTTCATTTGTTTGTTTTGAAGACCGACAGATCCAAATTTTCAAGAATTAAAAAAAACATTGTGTGTGGAGTCAAGTGAATTTTTTTAGCCCAATCATCATATTTTTTGGAATAACCAGCATAATTTAAACAAGATTTGAGCAAGTTTTAAATCAGAAAATTTTTATAGGATATGTTTTCAATCTTTTTGGGAGTGGGAGTGGGGGTAAGATGATGATATTACAATTTGTCAAAAAATGATTCTTTAATTCTATTCTTTTTTTTATTTCGACCTACTGGTCCAATTTTTGGGGAAAAAAGTTTGAAAAACAACTTTAAAACAAAGATATGGCCTTACGTTTTGGTAAAGCATGGAGTCACCTCGTGTAAAGGTGACATAAGAGTAAGGTATCGATCTGAATTGGGTAAAGAGGTACGTAACTGTTTGTTCCTGGTTTCTTTCATCCAGAAGAGAAGAAGAAGGTATCTGTGCTCACACGAACGTTAAACACTGAATAGTTAGTCGTCACAGGTTGTAGGTTAAAAGTTCTAGAGATATTTTCCGGATATATAATTTGGTTATTGAAGGTCACTCCTTTTGCCTTGAAAATAAAAATGAGTCAAAACAGCGGTAAATTCAGATTTTCCGTCAGCCAGTCACCCACTCCCTGTTTGGCAGTATGGTGTGGACACCCTTCCCCCCTGGGTTGATAATCCCTATCTCCCAACCGTTTTTTGTGCTCAAGTCAGCCAAAAGTCATTAAACCGCTGTTAGCGAAAGGGAGTGATCGCATTGTGAAAGAGCTAGCTGATAAAAACAGACACATTTATCATATTGTATATGATTTTCTTAGATGCTTTATTCTCTTAGAAAGTTAGTAGAATTGCGATTGAAATCCGTTTTCTACAACGTCTTTATATGTATTGGTGAGTGAGTGATATTTTCTCTTATACCACTGATTAAGTCCATGGCATCTAGAAGTGGCTTCTGTGTGTGGTCCCCCGAACATGCTTCTTCACAAGGGGACATTTTGTCATTAATAGATCATAGCGTGCTAGAACAACTTTTCTTTTATTTGATTAACAAGTAAAGAGAAACAAATTTGGATGTATTATTCCATTTAGATTTATTTCCAGATCGTGTTTGCTCAAGTGAAATACATTAGTTTCTAAATGAACATAAAGCGGCTTATCGTGTTCCCGGGATAATAGGAGTTGTTGTCCGCCTCATTCACCTGAACCTTCAACAGCACGTGAAAATAACCGAAAAATGATACGTTACAACACAATATAAAGGTTATCACGTGACGGCACAATCATTCGCTACAATACAATTTTTTTGTTAAACTTGAGCTCTGATGTTCGCCTTTTTGATATTAAATCTGGTGATATACCGTAGCTATTTCATTTATCTGGAGTGTTGTTTTGTATGATATCTAGTTTATAAACTGAAAAGAGGCAAATGTTAAAGATCCGCATTAATCATACCCACTTAAGCAAAATAAAAAAAAACGAAAAGAAAAAAATGAGAAATGAAATCACAAAAAGTGGAGGAAAGTAAAAGCATACAAACCCAAGAATGTTGCAATGAATAAAAAACGAAACGTCGTTTTTATTATAAACATGTTGTTCACACACAAAAAAATTCAGACGGACGACAGAGCTAAAGAAATAATCATTTATTTATGTATCAATGAAAAAGCACACCGTTATCCTAAAATCAGTATGAAAAATTAAGCACAAGATTAAGACAAACTATAAGTTTTTGCCTATGCTATTGTTATCCATCAAAGCAGCTTATACAAACCCTTTCTAAACTTATTAACTCTTGGGTCCATCTGTATCCTTACATAATCATAATTTGCATCAGTCAATTTATCGAGATCTTCAAAGTTGTCTCCTTCTATTGTCTGGTTTTGACCCTAACCTTACGGGGGAAAAGTGCCACTAATATTCCGTAGTAGCGAGCGGTAATGAAATTATTTATTAAACGAGCTGTTTTTTGTTTCTTGAAGAGCTGTCCAATCAGTAGAATGCTGAAGAGAGGCAGCAATGAGACGCGGTCGCTTTTTATATAGCGAACGAAAGTCTGATATATTTAAAGGTAGAGATTATGATATGCTTATGTAAAACGCTATGCAGCACTGCAAGGGCTCACTTTCTCGCTCGTCGCTGGAAGGGGATGAATGTAATAGACCTATATGGTAGTGACTATAACCACTGGGGCCCTCTTTTTCCGTGACATTACATATAATCTTTTAATTTAGTAATCAAGAAAATCACCGCGTGTGTGTCTTTTATTGTGTATTACTGAGGACTAAATAGTTTATGTCATTCGTCGCATTAATAACGCTTTCTTAACACGTCTGATGTCAAAGTTTAAACGCAACAACAGTTGTCCTAAGACTTTAAGAGTTTAACCCAATGTGATAGACAGAAACGCACTTATTTGCAATATATTATGCAAACGATTTTATCCAACTCTTTTAATATTTGCTCAAAAATATTAACTTTGACATGCTGTGGTTTTATTTCATTGCAGAGTTTTTAAGAGCGACGAAGCGCTTTAAGTAAAAACGGAAGAAATTAACATTATTGGAACCGTTCTTGTGAGTGTGAAAGCGTCAAGTGCCCAATCTCGGAATCAAAAAGCCTAATAATTTTTAAAGTTAGAAATAGTATTTGTGGAATATGATCAATTGACATTGGTCTTTTCTCGGGTGATGTGAAGATCGCCCGCTGTTGACAATAGTGAAGTGTTTATGGAGGTACATGCTATATCCAAGTGATTTAGGAGTACTCTGAACTTCGCTATGTAGAGAGCTATAAGGTTCGAATCGTATTTAATTTCAATAACCGGGACTTGTTGAAGGATTATTAAGACATTTTGCGACAGATTTCACACACTTAACCAAGTGATGGATTGTTCTGAAGAGTCTAAAATGAACTTTGTGGCGGACAAGTGGTCAGAGACCCCGAAACATTCAGACAGGTAGGCCTTAACATTGAATTTCTTAAATAGAACCGACTTTATGAAGAAGATATATATTTTATCTATTTTTTTTTTATCGTAACCTCGTAATATATATTACGAACTGAAGCTTTTTCCGAAAGGGACTTTTTTTTGGAGTAAACCCTACTTTTACATGGTTTACTTACATATGTGCTAAATTCCACTCAACAGGCTGAGTAAAGAGTGTTTAGAAAATTGTGTTATTAGTGACATAACCATTATGTTGACTAACTGCGGAATCCCAATTTTTCACGAAGTCGCAAATTTCCTTTCCCCAGTATCTTTCTTCCTTTTCCCGACCCAATATCCCTCTCGTGTTTTTGTTTTTTAAAAACTCCAGAAAGTTTTAACTTTGAAATTGACGTGGTTATTATTTTACAAGAGAAATAGAAAGGTAAGAAATTTACATCTGTAGAATTTTGGATGACAGCTTTGAAATGCATGAATACGGATTTCCTCAAACATATCTTTAATAGATTAAAGGCTTTTAAAGACTGAAGAGAGAAATTTCATTTACCACAACTGTGTGTATACATTTCAATAAAGATAAAGCACGTTTATAAACTTTTAAGTGAGTTTTTTTTATAAATAAAAATAACATTTATTTAACAAAAGAAAACCATCAATAAGTGTTTTTAATCAATATTTTTTCTTATCTGCAGTACTCGTCTATTACTATAACTTTATGATGTCTTTATAGAACAGATTATAGATAAGTTCCAAATAGCAAAGTATTTTTGAAACAAATCTCTATATTTAGATATTATTTATCTCAATATTGAATGTAGGTCGCTAGTGACAGCGGTGTTTGCGTTCATTAGCCAGTTCTGTGTTGTCGTCCCATCGTCGTATCTCCTCTTCTTCTTCGGCATATCTGGGATTTATTACCGTAATGAGATAAATAAACTTAATGACACTAAATGAGTTACATAATGCGAGGAGTTTTGTTATAAATGACCTTCACATCGTCATCCAGAAATAGACACAGTCGGGGGGAATAACACTATGCCTCCTTGTGTATTTAAGTGGTATGTCAAGAAATAACTGCTATCTGTATCAATACGTTACACAACTAAGCGCCGGATAGATATAGTTAAGTTAATATGTATATGCACCTGTATAATCCGCAAACTTAAATCTGTTAAGCGCCGTTTTTTAAGCTATAAATTATAGCTGAATATATTTCAGAAGCTGTTAACCCACTTTGTCTGTCTGTGTGTCACTTTGACATTGAGTCCACCGCGATTTTGTCCCCTAACCAGGTACAAGTAAACTAACCTGAAGGATTTTATTTACACTTTTAGAGGATACTCGTAACTATCAATGAGAGTGAAATATTTCTCAAATAGCTTTAGAATGAGTAGGGGATATTTTCGTATTATTGCTGGCTCTTCTCTCCTTTGGTCCAAGCGAGGTCAAACTAAAAAGCACAACTATCTGTTTGTGAATACCTAAAAATAAATAAAAATGCAGATAGATTCCATACTTATCACTATTCAAAAATCTTGACACCTGTGTATGTATCTATGTCAGTAGAACTCTGCCTCAGGTGTGCATTCCCCTGCATTGTCTCTTGCTGCATTGCAAATGGAGTCACTCTGGATTGCAAAGATACGATGTAATATATTTTGACACTTTCAACATCTGCTGATACGCATCAAGTGTAATAAAATATGTCTCCCTTAGCTATGGAAAACCTCAAAACGAGGAGAAAAAATTATTTGGGTTATCATGATGCAAACTTATATATATTTTAGTAATTCGGGGAGAAATATATCTTTGAATTATAGAATGTTTCAAGAAAGGGCCATAGGCAGTTGTACATACATTTCCCCCATGTGTTTCGAAGTTTTTCGTGTTCAAGATAAAAGAAAGTTTTTAATATATCAAAGAATTTTTGTTTTAAAAGCATTGGTTACAATTTCTTCTTTCAGCAGAGTAAAATGATAAGCTGTGATTTTATTCCAAATTATATGAACATGAAAGTAAGGATTTTTTGCAATAAGAATAGGAAGCTAGAGGTGTCGATGTGCCAACTAGATCCCGAAGTACATATTTAAAAATGTTAAAAACATAAAAAGTGGTTCTTTGTTTCTAGGTTTAAGGCGAGAAAAATCCATTATCTGTGGTTTGTATTTGCCGTGTCTACCAGGGATGTTTACTTGTGCAATTTGCAAACCTCCCCTCACCTTAACATGGTGCAAAAGTAAAGGTATAGATTGTGAACCTCTATCTTGTACAACAATGCTCAGCAACACTCTAGCGGGTATTGATAGCTCTCGTCATATACATGGCTGCTTGGATACTACAGCAGAGCATTTATTAAATTTCAGCTATTTAGAAATTGTGGGAGTTTGAATAATAAATCCTATATGGTGTGGTTTTTTTTTCTTAGCTGACTTTCGAAATACGAATATCAATTTAGCAATCTTTTCATTCGATTATCAAAATAAATCGACGTGTAATGTTTGCAGTGATTTAAACGGATCACACCGACCTCCTTATAAAATAACCAGGAACTCATGACGATCTAGAGACCTAAAATGTCACCAGATTACGTTTGAAGATTTCATTTTTTTTTTCGTGCAGACATGCCGCATATCGCGGTTCCTCTTGACCTAGCGTGTCATGTCATACTTGTGACTCTGGAACCTAGATCGTGAGGCCATGAGGTCGGTCAGATGTACAGCTCTAATCACATTTCACACACATCTACCACTTCTGAACTTACGATAGTATGAGGATGATTAATCATAATAGAATTACAACAAATCTAAAACGTGTCAGTGATAAGGTTGCATTTTCATCCTTGTTGCATGGAGCTTTTAATCCTGTAGTTCATAAACCGGAAGGAATTACGATTTTCTAGAAAAAAAAGTAGGATAATTTATTACGTTTTCAGAAATTAAATAAATCCAACTGCCTTCGCCAGGAATAACGTTATAAGCTGTATATTGCATAGTGCGCATTCAGACCTGGTTGTAACAGCGGCGTTAATTCGTTTATCGCCCGAAGAATGAAATTTTGTTTAACTTTATCAGAGGGTTCGTAAACTTAGACATTATCAGTTGCAGTGTCATGATCATATGCCCCGTCTGGTCGTACAACAAATCAAGGTTTTTATACCTGGGGTTATCATGTCTCCCCATACCTCAGGCAACTTAAAGTACCTTTACTGCTATCTCTCATAGATGCTGGCTAAACAAGTGTTACCAGAGACAGATTGAATGCATTTATTTTTTTCTGCATTAATAAGTTAGTGATAAGCCTTGAGAGGTGAATTAACTTGCAGCAGTTTCATATTATTAATTACTTGACAGCGATAGCTTTTAAAAATGCAAGGTTGGGAGTTATTTAAGAGTTCAACGAATAAATGTGCAGTTTAATTACGTTTATACGGCTATAATCATTGGGCGACACTACATTGATTAGTTAATGCGACGTTTATCTTCGTCACTGAAGAGATTTTAGCATCTCTATCATAATATTGACTAACGTTTGCATATATTATTGATTAAGAATGTCAAAATTCATAAACACCCTCTACCTTTGATTCTCTAAACGTTTCGCTGCATTCCTTTTATGCAGATGACGACTGTGTGATGAAGACTTTGATATGCAGCCCCTTTCTTTCAGTCTTCTAGAATTTGTATTCAAGAGGGAGGCCATGCGTCTGGTTGTTATGACAGTTGGTCAATAAAAGCCCTAGTATGATTCACTCCTGAAGTCCCGCAATCTTTCACAGACTTGGTCCCAAAGTGAAATGAAAAGTGTAACAATACTTAAATTACGAAACCCGGGATCAAATGTTAGGAGATTTATGGACGTGGAACGCCTATAAGTAGAGACTATATAGTCACACATCTACGGCCTCAACATAAATTACGCAAGGAAACCTCGTTCTTAAACCAAATGCAGGTTAGTGGAATGTGGACTAAAATACTCGTTTTTAACCGTATTTAAAAAAAAAAAATCAGTGCAGGTCATTGTCGTAACATTGTCATGTAATCGGGAGAAAGCGTGATAGCGTTCAATCATAACATGTTTGGGTTCCAATGGCCGTGATCTGATGTGTTAAATTTGATCATGAAGCTTTGGTAGGTCGGAGTCTGTCATATCGTGACAGTCTCTCCAAGTTATCGCTAGCTATACTGTTGTTACCCCAGGTAAGACTACGGTGTACATTCAATTTTAACAAAATGTTAAGCTAAAGATTTTTGTTTCATATAGTTGTATGGAGCATAATTTAGACAATAGTTTGATGATATATTATTATTTCATATGACCTCACCTGGTCCAATGATATAGGACTAATATATCATGCCTTTTTCAGACAGGAATTTCAATTTTCTCTGGTAATAAATTATCGGTTTAGCATTACGTTATTTTGCCCACAAAAAGTGTCACAAAAGTTGTTAAAAATTCTTTCCTAATTGCATGTGCCGTTTTATGAAGACATGTTATTTGCGCATCTGTTTTGGGGTTAGGTAATGTTAATGTGTGACAATTTGCCGGCGCGACAGTGCCATAATACAGCTTTTTAGACATAAGGCAGCCTTTTAGAACGACCCTACACTCTGAACTGCTTGTATCCTATTATCTAAGGTTGACGTTGCCACAAGCAATGAACTGAATAGGTCTGTTGGATGTTATCTTAATCATCGAATGTAAAATTAGTTCAAGTTAGGCGTAAAAAAAAAAGTATTCTAATGATCTAAACTCTTCTAGCCATCGTCATTGATTTGTTCAACACATTTCTTTTTTACACAAAAAGCATTGTATCTGGCGCTAATATATTCATATTTGACCACAAGCGACCGAAAATCAATGAAATTCTTCAAAATAGGCGTTTTATGCACGTGCAGATATGCATATCACTATATATCATAATTTTCATATTTTTTATTGAAAAATTATGTAATCAAATCGCCAGAGTCTGTGATAACGCTATCTGTATTTTCAGTCATATCTTTTGATATGTGAAGAACCTTACCATCTGTTGTCAAACTTGTTATAAGGAAGAATCGTAAAACTCCGCGGAGAGTTCTCATCTGATCAGCCCATGTAACCAAGGTTATATGACGGATCGTCTGCTCCTATGAAAGAGAACAAGACGTGATCGAACGATATTTGCAATCGTCGTACGTGGTGGAATGACTTGAATTCTCTCGTAAAAATGGTTTACCAAGCATGACTCCATTTAAACTCTCTTTTGAAGATGAATGTCTGGGAATAACCACCCATTTTGATATCTTTGAATGAAGAAGTCTTCTTTTCAAGTTTTGCAGAATGAATTAGCAAATTTTTCAACGGAATTTGTGAATTAACGAGAGATATGCGCTCGTGTGTACCTAGTGAACTGCATTCTTTGAGGCAACTCTTAAGTAAATTTATACAAATGTATTGTTTTGTTGTACTTTTATTAATGGTAAAACAAATGATTCTAGGCGTTTTCTGATGCATGTATTCGGACTGGCTAAATACAGATTACGTTCTTTTTTCCCAGACATCCGCTTGAGTACACCGGAAATGTTTAGTGTGGTCGTGTAATTAATTACAAATGCCCATTAGGTTTCTTCATTACTATCAATTATCTTTGTTGTGTACTTTTTGTGGTTTTCCTATATCCTATAATATTTCCGTTGATTTTAACCTAACATCACATATCGCCAGGAAGCCACTTCTTGCCAAACATGTTACGAGGAAATTTTTAGTCGCCAAGAAAATTTAAAATCTTTATCAGTAAACAGGAACCAGGTCCCCTGTTTCCAATTGTTTACAAACAAAATACTTTGTACTTTAAAGACTTGACCAAATTCTAGCTCTACATTACCACAGTGACGTCACATCAATTTGTAGACGGATTATATCTTCGATGGAATTTCCGTAGCGCTTGTCTCCATGTGTAAAAGTGATGCAACATCGGTTTTCTTGAATTGCAATCTTCGCTCGCCGTTCTTATCGCACTAATAACCTTGACTCCTCGCCAATCTTCTGATTTACACATTTTTACATATGTGTCTAAGGATAAGATTACATGGAGAAGTCAATCCAAGTTTTATCCTAATCTCATCTTAATCCAAGTTAGGTGGTTCAAGGTCATTTCAATTGCGTCATCTGCAGAGATTAAATTAGTGCCCGGAAATATAAACCGTCGTTTGCTTGAATACTAGTATACCCCTTGGTGGTCCAAATTAACCACGGAGCTGAACCATCTGGAACTGACTTTTTACACCTGTACTATTGCGTGCCTCTGATCGTTAAATAAGCCGTGGTGTGTGTGTGTGTGTGTGTGTGTGTGTGTGTGTGTGTGTGTGTGTGTGTGTGTGTGTGTGTATATATAT
>WFKH01011581.1:7116173-7131640 GCA_016163765.1 Magallana hongkongensis | reverse complement strand
TACATGTATCTATAGTATATATACATAGAGCAACCAACCTTCCTTTATTTAGCATTAACTCAACTATGGAAAAAAAACCTTTATCCGGTGTAGTAAGTTTAATTTTCTACCACTGAGCCAACAAGTAAAAAGATTTATCCTTTAAATCTTTTTTGTACTAGATAGACACGGTTATGACACTCGTTGCACTTTTATTAGCCATTTTGTTTTATATAAGATAAAGTAACAGTTTAACCAATAAAATTCCGCCTTACATTCACAATTGCAGATGGAAGAATCAATACAATAATTCAGTATTTGAGTCATTAGAAAGTAGTGTTCATGTTGATTAAACTAACCCTTTGTCTCGTTCTGCAAACATCCAATGATCTAGGAATATACTAATACTAATAAATAGAAGCAATATTTTTAAATAGATTAATAATTTATGGAACATAATTTGTCTGTGGCAAGAAAGAAAAAAAATTAAAACGAAATTTTAATTCTAGTAAATTATACATAATTGTATACGGTATACAATGTGCATTTTATTACCGTATTCAAAGGGTTTCGTCTACTCAAATAACACTCCTGCTCATCAACGTTGTTATTCTTTGAAGAAAACTGAAAAAGATTTCAATTCATTTCAATGTACCACAAAATCAATGCACTAGTTTTTTAGGTATTCAAAAAAGTCACCGACTGACATTAGACATGTCTGTGTAAATCTATATCTCTTGACTCGCAGGTTTGAGTCTCAATTTTTTAATTGATCTCGTTCTATGCGGCCTGTATCATGATAAAAAGCAAAGCAAGCTTTGCGAGTCAAAAGATTCAATTTCTTGACATCGACATCTAATTACATCTCAAAAATACGATTTGGGAGTCTTAATATTTGAGTTTTACAAATACATGTATACAGCTCGACTTTAATTCTAAATACAGGAACTTTTTATTATTTTCTTTATTAATCAAAACAACCCTTACAAGCGTTTTCTTAACCGCAGAAGAGACAGAGGTGAGAATTCTTAAAAGCAAACCCAAAATGATTACTTCCGGAAAAATATGTGGGTCGGCTTATATCGGTATAAGGTCGGTCAGGTAATCGAGAGCGCACTGTGTATTTATCTTATATATGTAATGTTTTGAACTAAAGAACTCGTGGTAACTGTGGAAATTTGTTGATAATAGTCAATGTGGAATGGGACACAATATATTTTGAAAGAACATGACTTATAAAATATAATCACCGGTTAAATTTTTTTAAATTACACTATTTGACATTAAAAAGTATTTCATAAAGTCATATGAAAAAAAATCGTTCTTAGAGACATGACTTGCACATCACTTGTCGACGCCTCGGCCAATCAAATCATACCTTTTACATACAAGATTAAGAAAAATATCAAGTACGTATGAGTTTGCTTGATCGTTCAATTCCCAGTGTCATATTTAAATTTGTGTAAAGGACACTAGGAATATGAACGTCAGTAAATGGGGGGGGGGGGGGGGGGGGGCCGGTTGGTGGCCCTCCATAAAGTTTGCTGAGCCATGTGCATCCAAGAGTTGTGCACATTCGAAATTGTAAGTTTAAGAAATTATAATGTTAGTCTTACCGTGTTAACCGGCCTTTAAAGCAATCCAAAGTATTAAAAAATATGTTTATGGGCATCGTCTCAATTTGTGTGAGTAAAGTATCCTCCCCCCCAAAAAAAACTCCATATTTTCATTAAAACAAACGCTAAAGTATCTTTAAATGGTTTTATATGAAAACCTCTTAATGGTTTTATATAAAAACCTCTAAATGGTTCGATATGAAAACCTCTTAATGGTTTTATATGAAAACTTATTAATATTTGTGCGCATAAAATCAATCCTTTAATAGCGTTGAATCCATATAATTTTCCTCATTCTTTCAAAAGTGCATCAACCTTTTCGTCAAATAGTTCTGACAGACTTATTTTAGTCTGATCTTTTTATTTCCAAAAGCATCAATTGTATGAACTTTTTTTCTGCAATTGTGATGGATGTGACCTCTGCATTTTCGATTTTAAGTCGTAAATCACATGCCGGAATTGGGTTTATATTGCAGTAGGTAATAACTCAGAGACCTGATGTTCTAAAGGTGTGTTGAGTGATTTATTGGTGCATTGATTGATTGATGAACAGGGTCGGAGTTGAAAATCCAAGAAAATTTCACCAACTTTTCATTTTTATCTTGTGAGAGAACGTAGCTATGGACTAGAGAATAAGTATTAATTCAATAGTATTCATGGTTTGATATGAATAGGTCTTTGATCATTTGAAAGGTCTATATATTACATTTTTTGCGCCCAACGCCTATGTTTGTATGTCGGAACAATTGAGGTCGTCGCGGTCATGTTCAAATCAAGTATTTCAAGCGAACGCTTTCATTCACGTGACTGAGGTACCACGATGGGGAGTGTGGGAACAAAATCAACAATTTACAGTATTGTATGTTGCTTTAATCTTCTTTATGGTTATCTTTGTAAGAAACCCCCCCAAAAACCATAAAACTATGAACACTGTAATACAACCTAATTCATCTATGTTGAAATGGTGGCCGTTCGTTAGAATTAAATATATGCATGTATTTTGATTTCCCATTTACAATGTTCACCGTTGTCCTTTATAATCTATGGTAATTTTTATTTCATTCACACAGTAATTTGCGATTTAGAAAAATTTTTTTTAGAATTCAACGAAAATTGTGACATTTACAACGTTCGACCTTTGACTGACTGTGTGCTTCACTATAGATTATGCATTGTTAGAATTCACGTCTCATTTAGTCTTGCTTTCAATCGTCACGTGGACAGTTTTGTCGACAGTTTATAACTGTCAAACTTACACATTAGTATACGCTCGTAAATCAAGTTTGTTGGGAGCTTCTTAGTTCCTTTTAAAGGACACCTTCAAACTGTTTTGCCAGTCATTTGAGGAACTTCACATGGTGAAGCAATGAAAAGAAATCAGCAGCACTTACTTGATTGATTTTCTTGGCCTTTAAGATTAAGGATTCATAGAATATTTTTTTATAAATTATGTTCTGTGAATGAATATGGAATGTCTTCCACATAGTTTAAACACTAGAGATGCATGGTGCGTAAAGATTTTGCTGAAGACGGTTGGATACACTGTAAAGATTGGGAATTCCTATAACACTAAGTATATATTTGTTCATGGGTTTTTTTGTGAGATCTTTTTCGGGTATCTCGAATAAATAGAGTGGTTGAATTGATTTATGATAGTAAAGATCCCACCGAGAATATCACTTCTGGGGCGCCATAATTGAGTTCTTTTTGAAAACTTCCATCATTAAATAGTTACAGTTTTTTGTATGTTTTCAATTTTCTGTGAACTACAGACTCTAGTTTTTAACAATATCATCCTGGCATTTAACACAGAAAACAATGAAACTATCAAATCAACGTTTAAAAAGATTTCAAAATACAATGTACCAAAAATAAACCCAACAAAAACTATGAAAATTTTGTTTTCATGTGAGTTATCTATATCTGAAATAATACAATTCACCATAATATATCAATATCATGTGAGTTATCTATATCTGAAATAATACAATTCACCATAATATATCAATATCATTAGCAGAAATCATGCTTTTAATTTTTTTTCTTTGTTTGAATATATAATCAAAGTACTGAAGTACTGACGGGAGTTGATTTTATTGATTATTATTGATTTTAAAATCAACGATATGTAATTTTGCAGAGCAAGTAGTATGAGTTTCTTAGCTGTATTTGAATAATAACGCACATTTTTTTTCTTATACGAATTCCGACAAGAATTCCGAGCTACATGTATAGATGGAAAACCCCATATGAATCATGTTGTGTCATATTTAAAGATAGAATTAACGCCATCAAACTCTTTGCTGCATTATGTATCAATAGTCTAAATATTTCTGGAAAATTGTACCCAAGCAATTTTTAAACAAACAAATAATAATAAAGCATAGGCTGTAGAAATGGCGCTTTGGAAATCACTGACAGCGAACCGGTCTTATTGAACTCTGGCGTAGGAATACATACGACTACAAAAAATATCTAAATTTTTCGTGGCATTTAAAATCTGACTATTTTCAAGGTATTAATAAATAAGTTTCTTTGAAAAACAATGCTTCTGAATACATTACATCGAATTTTTCGATTATTTTCAAGTACTAAGTCTTTGTGATTTGTGCTTAGGTCCAAACACTGTTTCACTTCCGTTTTGCCAGAGTAACTGCATTAAAGAAATTATTAAAATCAACTCGTAAAAATTGAATAATATATTATTAATAACGAAAAATATTAATATTTTTTATACTGTTGACAACTTGTAGTTAAAAGTCGGAACTATGAACGATCAATGTTCGTAAGTACATGTGTGTTATAACTAGAAGTATTAGTTCGTCACGTGTCTAAGATTAGTCGATTGATCTACTTATTGATGCTAAACATCACTTTGAGCATCTTTTTGGTGTCGGTAAAGGATATAGAATATTAAATTTGAGTTTGAGGTCCTTGGCTATTTGGAGTTATTTCTCGCCGTACCATCAAATAGAATTGTCGAAGACTTTGCTTTAAGTCTCTTACAGAAGATTTACAAGTTACACTTCTAATCACAAGCGCTTGGCAAAAGAGCAGTTGCTTTTCATTACTTCGTGGTTATGCTGCGGAAGGGGTTCGAACCTCGCACTTTGGCATCGCAACCAAATCAGAAACTTATATAAGAGATTTGAAACTTATAGTTATAAATTGGTGTGATTTAAGAAGCATTAACCTTTGACCTACTTTTAAAAGTTACAAGTCAGGAAAATGATGAATTTTGGAAACAAGGAATCTCTTTATGGAATGTTGTCTATGTTGTTTAAAACGTCTTTAATTAATTTGAAGTTCTATTTTGCGTAGTAACAGTAGAGCTTATACATTATGTGATGGATTAGATACATCCTAGATGAAATTAAACCGTTAAGCACATCTCTTCCCAAATTCAGCTTTGTTATTATTATTTGTATCAGTTTTCCCTTCTATCAATATCAATTTTAAAAGATCTCTGTCATTATAGAACACAAAAGGAGCTCTCCGAAAAATCGATTTTTCAATCCTAATTATCCTATTCGGCGCACCTCTAAGAAACAAGCCATGAGCAAATATACCACCAAATTAAAGTAATTAATATGCTAGGGCTCGGCTCTTCCTCATTAAAGAACTTGTGCAGTTGTACTATAACATAAAACACATGTGACAAAATCTGGTATTTTCATTCATTGTATTCAACCTATTCACGACGGCAATGATTGCATCATTATTCAGTTCCCATGCCTCCGCTGCGCCGGACGTGTTCTCCAGACGGGGAAATATCACGGTAAGATCTCCGCTACCATTCTCATTCTTTAAATAATGATAATTAAAACATTCATATGTAACTGCGGCGTTTTTAACACCGATAATACGCTGGAATTTCGTCCTTTGATTGTAATGTCTCTTATTAAGGTTTCCATGACAATCAACATTTTTTTTTAAATATGAGTGCTATTCTAACAATAAAAAAAAATTTTAAAATACATTTTTCATTTTTCAAAAAACGACCTCTTATATTTTGTTACCTTCCGCGCGACAGTAAAATATCGATCATGCTTTTTTAGCTATTGCATCATCATGGGACGGTCACCATTATGTTTTCATTGCGCGCCATGAAAATTCAAATCAATAATTCATTTATTTTTATTCGTAATAAAAGAAACACTCATACTAAAGGTTTGATTATAGTATGAGATTAAGAATGAATTACATTTGTTTTTGAAGTATTTATGAAGAAATACCATGTTTGATCGTACAACGAGTTCCAGGAATTGTTCATTTGACCTTTGTTTTTCAACATAACCTTGACATTCGATATCTCAAGGTTATAGTTAGAATGAAGCAGAAATCAACTCCATCTATTTCTTTTATTGTCGCAACAGCTTCTCTCTGGGGCAATATTGGTTACATCTAAATCCTTCCGCGCACAAGACGTAGTGCCTCAGTCGTACTTCTTTGTTGATTTCAATTGTCGCTTTAAAATACGTTTTTGAATGAAATTCCTCATTGAAATTTTAGTCAATGGAGGTTTTTTTTCAAACTATTTAAATCAATAAATCTAGGTCCGTCTGCTACCTGGTTCATAGTCTGTGCTCCATGTTAATGATATCCTTCTTTTCTGTATTGCCATTGCTCAGTGTTTGAACTTTTCTTAGCATTGCATCAAACTCTTTATTTTTACTATATCCAGTGAAATATTGTATGGTAATAACATTTCTTACATAAATTTCATTCTGTTACATTTTTTGGTGTTAAATCCCTCATTATAGAAAGAAAAGTCATTTTCGTTAAAGGTGAAGAGATTCATGTTTAGCCAATTTGTTTCATACAGTGTTAAAAGGAACTTTTGTGTTGAAGCATCAAAGTTAGTTAAGGTTAAAAAAAGTAATATCTCCTGTAATGTTTGTCATTGTGCTTTGAACCAGCTATAACCCTCGTGTGATTTTTTGCAGTGGTATCTTAACTGTGCTTTCGTTTCTTGACTAACCACCCACTTTATGCAGATTAAATCTCCAAATCTATACTCAGATAGTTTCTCCTTACATAGATCTTTATGAAAAGGAAGATTTAAAAGAAAAAAAAAACCTTCACTGTTTGATTGAATTTGACAGCTAGTTAGAATAAATCTTTTAAAACATTTTATATGCAGCGATAAACCTACAGTGAAGTTATAAACACATTTTGAGATGTCTCTGACTTTCCTTTTTTTTGCTACATCAATCGCATAAATCATTCTTTTCTTTTTTATTAAAATCCAGGTTACAGATAAATTGACAGAACTATAAATAGATTTCTGATTCTTGTTATAGACCACACGGTTTTTTGCACTGGGACACCTTACTATAACATGCCATTTGCTAGTTTGCATATTTACGTTTAAATAGGTCATGGTTAGTCTGGCACTGTCCTTAAATATCTCAAATTCATTTACTGAAATATTCTAGCATTCAAAATTTAGATCTTTACTAAATAACTCATTAATTAATCAATAAATAAAAAAAGATAATATTTATTGAATACAATAAATGGCCTCTGAGGCCATAAAAGTACAACTGTGTAGTATAGGAAAGTCAAAATTTATAATGACATATAAAAGAATGAAAAAAAAAACCTGAAAATGATAATACTGTATCAAAGGATAAAGCAAACGGGGATTAACTGTTTATTAATTGATAAATTAATATGTCAGAATAAAGCATGTTTATCAAATGATAAAATCACAATTTTGTTATAAACTGTAATCTAAGACTTATTTTTTTTTTTACATACCATGATAATTATCGTGGAAATTTGTTTGATATCAATATTCTTGTCCCTCTGTTTTGTTTTGTTTTTGTTGTGTTTTTTACCCGCACGGTTTTCTTGTTTTGACGTTAAAACAATACTGCTGTTTTTTTCAACATGTATCCGCAGAAACCTCCAGAATTGTCTGTTTGAAGTCTGTTGTAGAAAAACAACAGTAACAGGTAGAGAGTAGAGATGCTGGACGATAGTATTGTATAAGCCTTTCTTACAGTTATGAATGAAGTCAAATGTGCAGGATTGCGTACTGGGGATCTCCGAGAGGTGTGCGGCTTGATTGACGGCTATTCATTAATAAACAAGCATATTAATTGTTACATTCTTCAGGTAACTATAAGAGAATCTTGACAGTTTAGCTTTGCCCTCCACTGGAGATGCCCGCTGATGAAAAATTGTCTCCAAAGCATGTTGGGATCTCTTATATACGCCATGCATGGGTAGAGATACATTTGTAATGTTACTGGGCAATCAAATCTGTCGGCCCTCGCCGATTCTCCCCACTTAGCCCCCCGACAAACACATTGCAACAAAATAAGAAATCTGACTCCGCCGATTGGGTGTTGCGTTGTTTAATTTTCTCTGAACTTGTATTTTACTTTTTATTTTCAGAACTAGAATCGAGAACCATCAAAGCTTCCACAAAACCTTGCCAAGGTATTCACAGGACGATTCTATAGTGTCCTACGGACATTACGATCCCATAGCAAGAAAGGACAGGTGCTCCAAGTGTTGTGGTGACCGAGAGATAGAAAAGACCTATTGGGCGGACTGTGCGTATAAAACATCCCCCAGTCACCGTAGAAATCATCAAAAGTGTGCAGAACATTGGAATATATTTATACGAAATTCTAAAATGATTCGTTGTGGAGGAAAAGTGCTGGTCGTTTTGACCCTTCTGTTGTTGTTTGGACTTATATTTGAGGGTTCTTCTTCGTCGATCGTTAGTGAGTCGGAAAAAATTCATCTCGGGGAAGAAGCAAACATAGTAATGGTACGTATTTTATTCTTCATCAGGGACAAGCAAAATTGAAATATTGGCCGTTTCATTACGGTATTTCGGTGAAACCGGATATTTCTGAAATTTATACAAGTAGTAATTTGCGTAGCGTTAAAAATGTTCGTAAATGTCACAAAATTAGGAACAATAAGAATGATGAAAGGCATTTGGCTTAGCAATGAGTTCTTTGGGGTTTTTTCTATTTCGCAAGCGTCTTTCATGTAAAAATATAGATTAAGGAGTTACTTTTTTAACTTTGATCCAGATTAATTTTAATAAAATTCTAATGAATTGAAAATTCTTAAACTACGTTTCCGTAAATCAAACAGGATATTTTATTATATCTTGACTTAAATTCTAATCTTGTCTAATTCTTTATCATATGCAAAGCAGTATGACTCAGCTTGTAAGTGCGTCGTGCAATTTTTTGCATTTCCTGGCGATGCCCATTACCAGATAAAATTATTATAAAAACTATTAATATTACATAATTAAACATTTCCTGATAAGATGTGAGCGCGTCTTATGTCATCTTGTTAAAATGACAGGAAAGAAAAGTATATGCTAAATACGAATTTCAATTTTTTTAAGAAACTGAAATGTTAATAGGTTATGTTATTTTTTGTCGGCAGGAGGCTGAGAGTGTAACCCTTTCTTATTATGTAACGTTGATCAAAGATTGTAGGAAGCATCGATAAAAAGAGATAGTAAATGTGATACAACAGGTGCCCGAAGCTTGATTATAGAAGTATCTTATATACATCATATCGGAATAGAGATCTTTGAGGTGCAGTTACCAATAAATCATAACATTGAATTTTTTTTATTATTCCATGCACTCCACAGATGGATAAGTCTTAACTGTTAGAATCGTGTACGATAGAAAATTGATTCAGTGCCTAAATCTAAGTTTATTCACCGACTCATCTTTCGGAGAGATATCTTTGTTAATCTCATTTCTAAATATACTGCACATCAGAAGCGATCCTTGATGTCTCAAGCTCCCATCCTGTTAAAACTTTCATCGTAAACACAAACAGGAAAATAAAGTGAAATGCTGTCATTGCATAGCATAGACTTTATACATGTCTATATTTACTTTTTCATTGTACTTCGAAAAAAATATTCTTCTTTGAATGGCTTTAAGATTTATTTGAAACATTATATTTCTATAAATTTCAGTATTTGTTTTTGTATTTCTCGTCTCTTTAAGAGTAAAGTATTCTTGCTGAAACTCAAACCAGAAATCAATCAATCAGTAAATTAATTTTTCGTGTTTCTGATTTCAGCATAGAATTCAACCAGTGAAAATGAGCATTTTTCATCAGCACGCCAAAAATGTATCAAAATACCATCTACATGATTATCGCGATTTATTACGGATATTTTTCAAAAATCCGGACGTCAGTGACAAAGAAATAGACATGTTCCTTCAAAGAAAAACACTTAAGGATATTTTACCGGAAGAAGACTACTCCAAGAGAGATTATAACTATATGAACGATGAGGCTATGTTCATGGAAGACCCTTTAGACTGTAAGTATTTAAAGCCAAATTATATGGAATCAATAAAATTCGTAGGGGGCAATTTTCGTGGATTTTATATTTTTTACAGGTTTGCTGGAAGTTACTGGATCGTATTTTCGTGGATTTCTTTGAATAGGAATTTGAATATATATGAACAATGATTTAATGCTGTGTTTTATAGTTCATTAAATTCATTGAAAAATCAAATGGGGGGGGGGGGGGGGGGGGCGAAATCAACAAAAATTAAAAATTGAGCCACCGTAAACTCTAACGATTCTACAGTAATACGTTTATTTTAAAGCACTGATTTTCAGGACTGTTACAGGATTGACTCAACGATTTTCTTTTTCTTTGATCAAATTTCTAGAGAAACGGCTCAGTTAACAATCTAAGGTACATGTAATTGAAAGGCAACCAAAATAAGTAGCATAGTAAATACTGGGTATGCATATGAATTAAGCTAACAGTGTCATTTACTCAGTAATCTCACCCAGTTTGGCTTCAGCCGCTCTCAAATTTAAAGAGAACTAATCTGACTTCATCCAAGCAGACCAAAGAAGTTGGTTGTTTATTCAGCACATCTTTTCCTTTTAATTTCAAAATCTAACGTTACGTTCCTTATCAGTTTTAGAGACTGAAACCGGAACAGTTGGCGCGAATGATTGCCTCAACATTTGATCGAGATCACGGTCTTTAAGATATTGGACTCAATTTTAAAACTTTAGCTGTATTTCATCAAGCACGAACAATTTCTAATCAGTTTGCATATTAATGTAAATATGTTTAATACATATGCTGAAACTTTCTGAAAAGAATAACAATTTAAAATTTACCTTACAAGAAAACTAAATACAACACCATTCATTATTTTCGTCTCTTGTCCTTCAAACAACCTCAACCGAATTTACAGAAACAAATTTCAGCACACTTGATATAAAGCAGAAAATAAATATATAAATGGGTCTTAAAAAATCATTTTTCATGTTCAAAAGAAATAAAAGATAAAATGGCTAAAATAATCGATTTTAACTCCAACAAACAATTCAGTATTTTTTAAAATATTAAATTGAGTGTTGTGGGTTGGAATATTAAACATTTAGCACATGAAATATATAAATGTTTAAGTTTGTAGTGGGAGAGTTCAAGGCTATGTGACCTTTTATTCTGGGCTGTTTATTTTTGTTTTGGAAATTCGTACGGACATTACTTATCTGGAAAACTTTTCCTCGTTGCGAAACAATTACTTACGAACAAGCATACCATGCATTGTATAGACCGGAGAAAGTCGCTGCATCATTAGCATGAATGACAACCAACGGCCGCGGCGTACATCATTCCATGATTAAATGCAGATCTTCTGAAGTTTACAACTGTCATATGTCACTCATAATTTTAGAAATAAAAGAAAAACCTTCATTTAAAATTAGATACTTTCAAGCAGTGTTTTCTACAAACGCTTTAATTCCAAGAGTTTGTGCTCTTTTTAACCTTTTGTCGTTTTTACCGACTGAACTCGCCGCCTCACCGTTTACTTAGTACTCCAGAAGTCTTTATCTTCTTCCTTGCTGCGATCAAACTAACGTTAAACATTCCATTCCCTAAAAATCAATCCTTGCACCATAATTCAATATATTAAATACGTTTGTTTTTTAGATGTTACGTGCGATTATATTTGAATTGCAAAATATATTCTTCGTCATGAAATTTCTTGCTTCATTTTAAGACGGAAGCTTGAATGGGTGCCGCAATGTTTTTACTCGGACTTTTGGTGTTTGGCATAAGTAAGTTAAGGCTGTATATTTACAACTATATTATTTGATTTAAAAACAAACCTAATATTTATCCATTTTCTTTTGCAGTAGCTGAACAAGCCACACAACACTATGAGCAAGTGTTATATCACCCTTATTCATCGTGTCAGGATCCTCAACCGGAAGTGATATACATTCCACCGGAAGGACATATAAAATATATTCCAGAATACACTATTCTTCATCGATGTAGAAATACAACCGGCTGTTGTTGGGACAAGTCTCAGACATGTACCGTTAAAACTCTGCAAATCGTCACACGAACTTTCTTCGTAAGTGCACGATTTACATATGTTTCATTAATCATGCAGTGGTTGGTAATTTTATTATATATTCTTGATACACTGTTAGATAATATGTAAAAATTCACATGACCAAAGATCATAAACGACAGACGTCTGGAGTCAGACATTTCCGAATCTACAGCAAAAAATTAGAAAAATGAACCAGACAAAGGAAAAACATGTCGCTTTTTAGATAACAAGAAAAAAATAATACTTATCCAAAATATTTATCTTCTCCGCAATCGTCAAGCGATGGAATAAACTTTAGATAAGGATATCAGTAACATGAACTTTGTCATTAATTTACTAAAGCTTTTTATCAAACTCATTCTGGATGGATTTATATTATCTCATTCAATTGCAAAACATTCTTCAAGAAATGATAGTGAAAGTAGAAAAAAAATCATTTATCAGAAGGTACGCCTAGAAAGAATAATAATGAAGTTAGAACTCCAGGAGGGCATTGTATCATTTTTCATATATTTTGGGATGTTTTTGTACTCTTATGATGCGTTGGGGTCGGCTACCTTCGATTCATCAACTCCCAACATTTGTCTTCCGAGATAGAAAGGCTGTCTGGACCTTTATGAAAAGGGACTTAGTTCACGTACATATTTTCCTTTATAACTAATGACAGGTGTTAGTTATACGACAGCCGACACTTAATTATTTTCTACAAGCATTTTTGTACATGTTACGGAAATTGCTATTATATGGAACATCTGTAATACCCTTGCAAACCCGAACTGTCATTAATTATAAATCAAGAACTGGCTGGAGTAAATTAAATAAAATTTTATTATTTTGGACAGGTGGTCAATACGTTTTCTGATGATACCATATTACCGGACCAAGCTGAGCAGCTTTACTTAGAAAACCACACGTCATGTCACTGTCAGCTACTTAATCCTCAGCCAGGGTAAGCGATCGTTAGGATATCTTAAAAATGTCCACAGTATTGATAACACTGTTCTCTAATTGATTAAATGGTTGACTTTGTTTCCAGGTGTGACCAGCAGTGTCCAAGGCCATTCCGCAAGATTCAAACTGGAAACACGTGCGCGTGTGATTGTCCACGCGACCCATTACAGTGTCTTGAGATTAAATGGGGGATCGCACCTCTCAACACAGATGGATTCAAGTAAGTATGAAGCATAAAACACAAAACGAAAAGATTTCTCGAAACTGTTATTTAAATTGAATATTATACCGGAGTAATAATTCGTCATTGGTAATTTTTATAATTTGAATTTTGAACATACAATTTTATCCCGACAACATTAACAGATTTTCAAAATAGAATTAGCAATTGAAGTTAAACACCTCGTTATCGTTTTCTTTATAGTTGTGTGAAAGAAGGTCGTTGTATGGCGCCGAACTGCCAGTCGGGAAGGTTCGATATCAGGAAGGGATTTTGTCCGGGAACAAATGAACCTTACCCGCACCGGAAACGACGGAACGTGCAAAGGTAGATGATGACGTCACAGCGTGTTACTGCCTACCTCATCACAAGACATGGTCACGTGATTTTTCAGTTTCATTTATTTATAGAAATGTGTTCCATTTTACAATTTATTTATTCAGTTTTTCATCCAAAAAAAACAACGTTGTGATGAGTCTAGTCAAATGACATGCGCGCAGAGCTATAAAGTGCCAAAGTTTTCACGCGTCTCTACGCGTGATGTAGGATGGAGATCCAGTCCGTCAAATACTACAGGGTTTTTAGCCGAAATCTGAATTTATATTTATCTAATCAAGACAATGTTTGATGGACTTTACGTACTTATTTACCCAAACTTTATCGGTGTTTCTTAAGGAATCAGCGACCGGGTGCTGTTACGTCTGCTTGGAAACAAGCGACATGTGTGTTAACATTTGGAGAACACTGTCCGCACAGTCCCGTCACAAATAGACGTCATTAAGACCAACTCTGGTTTAGTCAGTCACGTGATTTGTGTCTTCGACGGATGGTTCGATCTCAATAAGCAACACTAAAAAGAAAGTATCAATGAAGTGAAACTATAATTCTCCTCATCGATATTAGAACAATATTAATTTATGTAACAAAGACGTCATAATGCATTGAATCTCCCTCTTTTAGTAGAATGTAACTATTTATGTTATAAACCATGTATATTTTTGTTGTCTATTTTGTATATTTATGTAGCGTAAGTTTACACCTCTCATTTGTATCGATGCACATTTATTTATGAATCATAGATTACAAATTTTTCATTATTCATTAACTTATTCTTAATGAACTGCTCGTTTACGTTGTAATTTTTTGTAATTATACATACTCAAGGATTGTCAAAGGATATTTAATGAACGTTTTTTATAGCTTTGATACCTACAAATTTGACATCAAAACAATTTATCGAAACCCAATGGGATTCAAGTTCCATTTAGAAAACCAGTTGTTATGATTCATTGCATGTTTCTGTAAATTTTTACAAATTTTGGCGCTGTGTTTGATGGTTTATTAAAAACATTTCATATGTGATATACAAGTTCTTTTTAATAGGTTTCGATAGTGTTTTAAAACTATACTTCCCCCTTTTGTTGTTCTGTAACAATATTTTCAAATTTAATCAATATAAAGAAATAAAAATTTTACAGTACAGAACTCGGTATACTAGTAAATGTCATGGCACTTCCCATTTTCCATGATCTTGAATAAAAGATTCGTATTTTGAGCTAACGTTTGTTCAATCTATAAGAAACTGTTTAAAATATGTATATAATTAAGACATCATACAAAGAAGCATATTGGTTAGAGAAATTGAATTTGCTGTCTTTTTTATGGCCTTGACCTTTCCTTTGACCTTGACTTCACTTTTCATCACCTTTCGTTAACTGTTCAAGATATTTTCATTAAACTTCTAAAACTATGTATTTTTGAAAGCAATTCAATTATGTCATTCTTTAAACGGCTAATCATATAAAATCATAAACAAGGCAGTTGAGTTCTATTTGTAGAACGAATATGTACTGCGACATTTAATCAGGAAAATCCGCCCCTTTTTAATCACCGATCCGTTGATGACTTGCAGGGTTTACAGCGTACGATTCATATGGCGAAATTTACATGAACATTTGCACGCATTCCCCCTAAATATTCCTGAATATTTCATAACATACATTGAATATTTGAATCGAAATAGTTTAATGTGGGTCGGATTTCGATTGGTTATGTTTTATGTTCTTTGACCCTTATTGCTTTCCTTTGAAAATACATCCTGCGGAGTTGTACTCATTTGAAAAAAGAAAAATTCAATATTATGTCCGTGACTGATTTTAGTTACCAACTTGTTTATAAAACAAAGTGAACACATTTTAGTATAATTTAAGATAAATAATATCTCTATCTTTTTATGTAAATATTGGATATCATTTAAGTTCGATACTAAGTTTTAATGAATTTAGTTTGGGGGTTTTGTCAAAACATTCTTAGGTA
>WFKH01011581.1:7061665-7116163 GCA_016163765.1 Magallana hongkongensis | reverse complement strand
ATTCTATCCACTCGGAGGCGGTAATAATGGACATATTCTATTCACTCGTGGGCGGTAAAAATGGATATATTTTATTCACTCGTGGACCGTAATAATGTACATATTCTATTCACTCGTGGGCGGTAATAGTGTTTCCCTTTCTTTCACACGTGGAAGAACACTTTGAAATTAAATAATTGATAGGTAATGACTTGAAAAACTTTTATTTGTTTATCTTTGACCCCGAATATATTTTTCAAATTATTTAATACTACATATAACAACCCATTTGATTGGCTGGAAACGTGTAATCTGCGTAGCAATGATGACTTGACGTCAAAATCGTATTAAACCGCTTGACGTTACGGTTACGGTTTTTTCTTTTAATATATAATATTTACATTCCACATATTTTTCGCATGTTAAGTGTGTGGAAAGCTACTGCAGATATAGCACCATAACACAGACGGGGTACTAAAAGGTTAAATCACGAGTTTTAATTGTGACGTCACAAACGTTGAACGCTGTTAAGTGCAACGTCACAAACGAAAATCAAAGATCACGCTTGTGGCTGTTACAGTGGCTCTTCCATTAATTTGAACTTACCCATAGGATAATACAGTAATTTTGAGGTATAATTCACATTTCCAGACAAGGCAAGAAGGTAAAAAAAATGTAAATATAAGCATTAAATCCTTATTTTTTGAAAGATATAGTCTCATAACTGCAACGGTGTGTGCAAACAAATTTTCATAACGCGCTAACGCGCGTTATTCAATTTGTATGCCCACACCGTTGCAGTTATGAGACTATATCTTTCAAAAAATAAGGATTCAATGCTTAAATACAACATTTATTTTGCGGGACAACATATATTATACCGGTATCTGAAAAATTGGAAATGGAAAATAAAATAAACAAGTATTCTCAGAGTATTGCATAAGCAATGCATGTCCCCTATCGATATCCACCAATTTTAAAACAATTGTCGTTTTCTGTGCTAAACAGGTCTGGAGAAAATTCGTTGATAATTGCTGTATTGGATGGAATGGTACAGTAGGATCTGCATGATAAAGTCCCGACTTCTCTTTTCTCACCTTCATTTATTGGAACACGGATCGAGTGCAGCACTAACCCGATCGTAAATAAGAGTCACATTTAAAATTAATTACGTAAACTAACACATGTTCATTACAAGTTACGAAAGTCATACTTTTTTTGTGGGGCATCATTATAATGCTACACAGCACGTTTTAAATCAATTCGCCATACCATAACGAAAATAAGTCTGGAAAACGATGCTAGTGGGGACAGAATGGCATATCGCGATAAAGACTATAGTCTCTACAGTCTCTTTATAGGAGACTAATAGGAATAAGTCACCCAAGTTAATTATATTTGAAGAAGCTCTGTTGTCCAGTTTTAACTTTTTTTTATAAACCACTGGTTACTTGTATCACGTAGATAGGTATCAATGTCAATCCTTAATCTGTCAAATATTCAGTGTACAAAATCAACAGATAAGCTACCAACTATAGATGTCATATATCTGAGACAATCCCACGAGAGTCCAATATTCAGGCTAGTTAGCTTCCTAGTACGTTTTACTTAGTGACCTTGTTTATCACAACTCAAGTTTACAAGAGGAACAAATCATGATAGAAGTGAAAATGCCAAAGTTTTAACAGTAATTTATTTATTTAGTTTTTAGTCACACAGGTGACCTATTGCAATTTGTTTTCGTCCGTCGTCGTGTGCCGTGTGTTAATAATTGAACATTTTTAACTTCTTCTTAAAAACAACATGGCCAATTCTTTTCAAATAATAATGCATAATAATGCATTTTTGGGTAAGGGGAACATATATTGTAAATTTCATGACTCTTACCCCCGTAGGGGTAATAGGCGCAGGGCAAAATGGTCAAATTTTGACCATTTTTCAAAAATCTTCTTCTCTACAACCACACATCTGTAAGAAAAACTGAATGCATAATTATATAGATCAGGAAGCCCTCTATCAAAATTGTAAATTTCATGTCCCCCGGGGTAGGGGTTTTGACTCTAGGATGGGGCCAAAATGGTAATATAGTGTTAATGCATGTAATGTTTAAAAATCTTCTTCTCTCCTCCCACACATCTGTAAGAAAAACTTAATTCATAATTATGTAGACCGGGATGCCCTCTAACAAATTGTAAATTTCATGTCCCCTGGGGTAGGGGTTCTGACTCTCGGGTCGGCCCAAAATGATCATATAGTCATAATGCATTTAATATTTAAAAATCTTCTTCTTTAAGTCTGCTGATACTGAATAGAAACTGACTGCATATTAAGAAAGACAATAAAGCAATCTAGCAAAATTGTGAATTTCCTGTCCCCCAAGGTAGGGGTTCTGTGAATCTAGGGTGTGGCCGAAACAGTCATATAGTGTAAATGTATGTAATGTTTAAAATTCTTCTTCTTTACTCTTACTGGCACTGAATAGAAACTGACTGCATATTTAGTAAAACTATAAAGCCTTCTACAAAGATTTTAAATTTCATGCCCCTCAGGGTAGAGGTTCTGACTCTACGGCGGGGCCAAAATGGTCATGTAGTGTTAATATATACAATGTTTAGATATCTTCTTCTTTACCTCTACTAAAACTGAATTGAAACTGACTGCATATTTAGATAGACTATAAAGCCCTCTATCAAATTTGTAAATTTTATGACCCCCAGGGTAGGGGGTTCTTACTGCAGGGTGTGGCCAAAATGGTCATATAGTGTTAATGTATTTAATGTTTAAAAACTTCTTTATATCTAGTGACACAGAATAGAAACTGACTACATATTTAGAAAGACCATTTAACAACTAGCAGGGGTTCTGGGACCGACATTTTATGAACCCATCGGAGAGACGATCTTGTTGAGTAGGAAAACTCCTGAAATTAAAATTCTCATAAGAATGCGAGCAACACGTATTGTGCGCCAAATTCTCATATATTAATCAGATATCAGAATATTATGAATTGCAACACTGCAGGATAATGCATTGCAAGAAACATTATGCATTTATTTCATACAATCATACAGATTTGATGATATCAACTATTCAATTGGCAAGAAAGGGGAGATTTAAAACAGCATATGAATGATAACATCTTTTCTAGTGTAAAGATATCTTTTGCAATATACACTGTACCTATAGGTAATGATTGATAGATGCATCATCAATGTGTAAATGTATATACCGCTCTAGGTTATCGGTTTCAAAAAAAAAATCGGCACCTTACTCTGTGAATGCACAAGAAGTTTCTTGTTTTCTTATTCACAGCTAGGCTTTGTGTAATTGCAAATCAGAAATGATTTGTTAATAATTTCCTCTGTTTTCACAAAATAACACGAAACTTAAAAAACGGGAAGAACAAGAAAAATACAAACCAAATACAATGGACATGTACCTATATATGTGACCAACCAATAACATACTTCTATCTGGGCTCGGTGATACAAAAATAAACAACTTAAGCCCAAATGTGACTTCATTTGGTTTTAAGGTGTTACCGATTTGTGAACTAGTCTTAGAATCATTGCCTCTTCCTTCTAAACTGTATCTTTTGCTCAGTGTTTCCCAGACGTTAGGTTTATATATCTTAATAGTTTTTTTTTACGGAAAGTCTAGATCAATCAAATATTCTGATTTTGATTCCTGTATGCTAAGCAGGACCTATACAAAAAATGTTCCAAACGCCTCATAGGTTTGAATTTTGCCTCCATTATAACATAAATCAAATGTATAGCGTATTGACATTTTGAAATTCATATTTTCTTCTTTAAAAACCTTCCGCGCGAATATATAGTTCCCCGTTAGTTACTTTTATGAACTTCGCATTGTAATAGAAAAAGAATGTGTAAATACAAACAATTAAATGCTTGCAAACTCTTCATTACACCAGACACAATATAAAAATACTGCGTTGTAGAATTCCGTGAATTATGATACCACGTAAACTATAGGGTCATTGTGACCTTATAATTTGACAGTTAACAGACCCCTGTCACTCTCCATAGCACATTCAATCTAGAGGGACGGGGGCATCATTCTCTGTCGCTCAATCGATGAAGATAGAACGGCATGGCCTTGATCTCACGCAGTGAAGGTTAAGGTCATCAAATGCTTTCGTCCGGTTTGTAATTTTCAAGCCCCTGAAGACTCTGAAACATCATTAATCAAACTGTCAGACGAGGGTATGAAATACATTGACCTTTTCAAAAACTTTGGAAATGATACCATTCCTAGAAAATCACAACAGCCTTGCAACCTTTGTCTCTCATATTTTTCTAAAGAGTTTCAAACATTTCAGGTTGTATAATACATAATAAGTAAACAGAGAATCCCTAAGGCTATATATGCTTTACGGGAGAGTTTGCATTCGGATTTTTTGTCATCTTTTATTAGATTGCCAAAAAGCGATATTCTATTTACGTGCTTTGACTTGTATTACACAATTTGACTCATCGTGAAATGCGGAAAAGATTTAAAAGTAGCTTTTCAAGATAGTAAACGTCAACTTGGTATAATTTATTTCAAAAATGAAAGTGAAACGATGACATCGGGAAATGAATGAACGCACACATTGCACAAAAGGTGAGCAATATATCTATTTGCGGAGAAAAGAAACTGCGACGTCCCAGTAACCACTGTGAAGCTAATGGCCCGTCTGAATTGAATTTATTTCATTGACACAGGATAGAGGGATTGGAAGTCGTATAATTTTGTCCTTGTTATACATACAGTGTATATTAGATAAACTACCATACAAATATCAAATATTCGCATGTGGAGCACGAGTTTGATACAGTTGTTAAATAAAAAAAATAATGTATAAATGAAAAACAGCAAATATTTATCAGGATAAGTCATTATACTTGCTATAATCTTCCACACTCTTGTAAGAAAGCTTGAACTACTTTAAATATTTCTATTATTTGGATCCCAAGACAAAGACTCATCACTCTTAGTTATAGATAAACATTATGTATAGATATGAAGTTCAACGATAACAGATTATGCATTCAGAACTGTCTTGCAAAAGAATCTTTTTGATACACAATAAAAAGTGTACTACGCCTTCTAAACCTCACCATGAATACACTGGATCTGTTCTTATATAACATGTATGCAAATCGGAATATAGGATGCAGTTACATGTATGTTTTGATTTTATACGAATAATATTTAGAAATCATTTCAAAATCTAATCAGACATGTATTAGGAATTCCATGTAGCTTATTATCGTAGTTTAGAAATTACTTTTTCGAGGAATAACTTGTGCGAGAAAAAGCGTAACTTTCGAGGTGTAACTTATAACTCATTACTTTCGCGAGAAAAAAAACCCATTAAGAAGCAAATAAATTTCAAATTGTATATGTTCTGCAACCTTTTATAAATTACAGTATCTGATTTTAAATTATCCGAACATTGAAATCCATTTAACCGATTTTTAACTGACTACAATCGTTTGGGGGCTATTTTTTTAACCGAATAGCAATATTTAGTTTATATTATATTAACCGAATAATAATAATTAGTGCTTTTTTGTTTCAAGACTTTCTTTTCCTCCTTTACCTGGTAGGTCTTGTGTTCTTCATGTATTCTTGGTTTCAAGATAGTAGTTTATTATAAAGTTGTTTTTTTTTTTTAAATAACATGTAGAAGTTTTAATTTTATTTTGAAAATTATATGAAGCTTTGTTTTAGTTATAGTTATAGTAAACTATAGTTACTTGTAATAGGAACTTCCCTTTTTATCATATGTATATTATATTTAACAGTTTAATATAATTATATTATTGAAACCTTCTTAGATGTCTATTAAAATTGCGTATATTACGTTAACTTGGGTATCTCAAATTCCTTCTTAAATCCTTGTTTAGGATTAAACTAAGAGAAATCGAAAGTAAGATCAATAATGAACTACGCATTTGTTCGCAAAATTTTTGCATTATAATTATGTCGCCAAAAAAAAAAACCGTATTGACAAAAGTTTTGTGCAACAACGCCATAATTTCGCCTTCGTGTCCGAAAAAAACCTGTTTAATTGCATTTTTACGTGTTATATCCCAAAAGTTTCACATTACATTGCGAAAATTAAAGGTTTATTTGTGATAGGTTTGCGTTACATCTCGAAAGGTTTACTTTTATTGCGATAAATTATTATTTTTTGGCTAAAAAATAAGCACAATTGGCCTTCGTAAAGTACATATCTAGGTTACTCGGTCTATATTTTTATATATTTTTTCTCTGTGCAAGCTATATACATCTTGCGTTTTTAAAACTCATTCTATCATAAAAACTGGGACAAAAAAGCCCCTGTTAAATCTATTATCACGTCACCTTTGACTAAAATATTGACATTTATTTAACTAAAACTTTTAAAATTTTTGTTATGATATGAATGGTTATTGTAAAAGGCAACAAAATCAAACAGTCTAATTTTTATCACCTTTGGCCTTGAACTTTGACCTTTACAGCAGCATCCTGTTTTTTGGTGGGGTTTTGGGGTTTTTTTTTTTTTTGCAAATTTTACCTTACCTTTGGCCTTGAACTCTGACCTTTACAGCAGCGTCCATGTGTTTGTTAGCGATCATACCACTCAGTCAATAGTGTTTGTATCATGAATAACTAAAACCGTCAACATTATTGTGCAATCAATGAAAGAAAACTAAATAACAGGGTAACAAATAATTACGTTTCATGATTTTTCAAAGTAATTGGAGCTCGGAAGTTTTTTCGCCACAACTTGGATTTGCATCATTTATTGCATTACATATGTATTTAAAAGTTAAATAAAAAGTTTAGCTGTTCTCTTGGTCAGGGGATTATTTTTAACACTTCTTTAAATAGTACAATGATTCAGAGAGAATAAACGAAACTTGGGTGTGTTTCTGCAATTTGGAAAAAGCTGACATCTAAATTGATGTCCGAGTTAATTACAAGAGAAGCTGTCCTGGATGCTGTCGAGAAGATTACAGCGTTGTGAAATTATTGCTGGTGTTGTCGACCCCCGTGTAACCAGAGAAATATCTGCGGTTTTCTTTATTAATTAAAGAATAAATTCATAGGACATATGTTACTTGTCTAGGCTGGTGTTACGTAAATATCAACATATTGTCCTCTACAAAACGTCCATTCCTTTTCTCTGAGTGGCACGGTGTGTACAAGGTGTACATCTCATTACAGGCTGGTAATTCCTCAACATCACAAGTACTGTTACATGTACAAAGTAATTCTTTGTAACAAAGTACAAGATTATAGCATGTTGATATTCTGGTATTTGGATAAAAGTCATAAGTTTAAATCGATTGGAATAATTTTATAGAGTCGAAATGTTATTGAGAAAAACTTGGCAAGAATACATAATATATATGCTTTCGGTTTTTTAATATATACATAAATATTTATAGATAAGTTTAGATATGTTTGTAATATAAAACACTCAGAATTTCGGATGGTCTGTACATTTAACATTTAACTTCTTTGTCGGCAAATATGGATACATAAATTTGTTGACATTATTTTCGGAAAGATATACATCATGTAGACTACCTACCGTAGATAAAACAAAAAGCATGATGATGAATGGAAAAAAGAACAGTGCCATCAACGGTGAACCTAGACGACACGGAAGTAGAATTAAGATGTTGAAACAAACCTTCCTTTACCTAGGCGCTACAATGGACAAGACCGGAGGGACGGAAGCAGTTATAAGGAAAAGACTAGATTTAGCCAGGAGTTCCTTTTTAACCTCGAACAATGTATATGGAAGACAATGGCGGTCAGCACAATATAGCACTACAATGAGAATATTAAACACTTATCTCATAACTGTGTTGCTGTTTTCTCCATGAGAAAAATGATGAAAAGCTGGATACATTTTCTTTTAAAAAATAATATTTTTGTCGCAAATATTTGTGGTCATTTAATTCATCCATCCTGTCCTGCTCCCGTGAAAACCGAGATAACCCACGATTCGTGTGTGATTGGGTTTCTTAAATACATCCCCATCACCCTTTGTAATGAAATAAAGCAGTAAAACCAAAGCAATCCGATTGTTCTAACAGTGACCCATATATCAACACATGCTACATTATTTTACAACAAAATTATTCCTTGAATGTGATTATTTTAAAATTGTTTTATTTAAACTGTTAAGTTGAAGGGAGAAAAGACCTTTTTTGCAATACAATTAGTCATTCTCTCACCAGAGGTGGTGCCACGCAAGTTTCGCTTACAAGCTGGTGAGAGAATGTGCAAAGCATATTAACTATACGGAATAACGTTGCTCGAGTTTACGGGTTTTAAAATTACTTGGCGTACAGCATTTCCTTGTAAACAAGTGCATTCACTCATGATGATGATAATGAAGACAATGGAGCTTTAAAACCCATATTTCAGATATTTTTTTCATTGTAGACAAGAAATGGTATTTATTCTATTCGTTCTCAGAAAATAGACTGTAAAATTTTATTGTGAAAATGCAGAAATCAAGTTTAAATTACTGGTACTTGAGTCGTGGTAGTGGCTTGTAACAGTGTAATCTGGTACCTTTAATTATATGATACATACAAGTATCGAGCATCTTTAAGAGCTATGACCAAATAACATATACAATTTAAGCTTTGTGAATCAATACCAAACGACTTTGAACAGTTTTATTTGTAATGAAACTGAGACACTGTGAGATATTTACCATGTGTCTAAAATTTCAAATTCCTTTCAGCAATAAAATGTAATTTTAACTGATAATAGTTTTTATGGTGTGACCGTTTGGAGGGCAAAGCCAATAACACAATCACATTTTCATTATCAGATTCATTGGAAATGTACAAAGTTGGATCCACCTAAGTATTTATTCATTACGCTTATAGTTTCGTGCTCATGCAGTCTGCATTGTGTCGTCATGTTAGTAGAGCAAATATCATTCGACAATTTCCGTCAAAGTAACAATGCTCCAAACAATTTGCCAAGAAAATGATTTCTGTCAAAGTAACAATGCTCCGAACAATTTGCCAAGAAAATAATTTAAAACAACTGGTTGCAAAACATTTTTTAAAAATCTTTTAAACAATATTTTTAAAGGATTTCTTTTAAATATGAAATGCTGAAATTTAAATCAGATTCGAACAAATCTCTGTGGACGAGATTTTGGCGCGAGATTCAAAATGGCAAAGAGTATGGATCGCCATATTAAACCACAATTTCAAGTTCATTACGTATAGTATGTAATCTCCAAAATAGTCATTATTCTCAAATATACATGTTATCTATAGAGAGAGGGAGCTTCGATCTCACAGGCTTTTCAGGCTCATGAGAGGTCTTTGCCCTCTATAAATAGACATTTTAATGTATTTTAAATTAGGTCAGCATAAGAATAATCATGCATAATTTCATTAAACAACTTATTTTCTGACATATTGTATTTGAAAATAAATATGTTGCACAATTATTTATAAAATTCTCAATTTACAGCAATCTTTGAATCAATTCCCAATATCCTATTGAAAAAGTCCATACATAGAACTTGGCATTTGTATATATTCATATCTATGTTTATATGTACTACCTTTGATAATTCTTTTATTTTGCCATCTTTGAAAATAGGGGCATAGTTATTACCTGTATGTTGATATGTTGTTCAATAGCCCTTTGCTAGACAGACATCGAACTTAATTGGTATGCAAGCAATTAGTTGACCTGTATTGCTTTTTAGGTCTTAAGGACAAAAAGTCAAAGTTCAGACTACGCTGTACATTGACAGAAAGACTCAATTTACTCCTACTAGTAAACAGACATTATAATTGTACTTGGTACACTAATATCCTCTTAGGAATAAATGACGCCTTTTAGTTTTGAGGTCAAAAGAACAGAGGTCAATTATCAAAGTACTCTGGACAAAGAATATATTTTTCTCTTAATATTATGAAAATCTTTCGACAGACGGACATCAAACCTAGCAAATAGCTACCATTGTAGGAGAAAACTATTTCTTACCTATTTATTTTGAGTTCCAAATGGTGTACTCAAAGGACCAGTAGAAAAAATGGTCACTTCAATATCATGAGAACCTTTTCCTAGTCTGCTTAGTATGTTTTGTAAAAAGTTCAAACTTTTCAATATTGCCGTAAGTGGGCCATATATGATTCTTTAACATTTCTTGTTTCACTGCTTATAGATAAAAGAACTGAATGGAATGGCAGAATCTGAAGCCACACAGATAGGTCTGGACATTTTCAGTGAATTTCTGGAGGTTGCCATTCACAGTATTCTTTATAACAGAGAACTATATCCTGCCGGTGTGTTTGAAAGAAGAAAGAAATATAATGTCCCTGTACAAATATGTGTTCATCCTGAGGTTAATCAGTACATCACACAGGTAAATATACATGTACATGTACATGTAGATTCAAAGATACAATGTATGAAAGTACTGAAATGTGGTAAGCCGAGAATAACATACACATACGGGTTGTGCAAAAAGTTTTAGACAACATGTTTCTGAACACATAAACTTAAATTTTTTGTTTATATGATTAATTAATCATCAAGTGAAAAATTAAATTTTAGAGGTTGTTATTTACATTTAAATCATATGAAATGCTTATGTAATTTTTTTTTTAATTCAAGTATCAGGAATATTAGTCTTTCAATCATCATACATGTAAAAGAATAGCTGAATAATCCTAAATAATTTTACATGAAACTTGAAATAACAAATGTACATTGTAAATATACTATTAAAAATATGCAAATCCTGCAGAGAGAGTGGCCAGTATCAAACTTATTTGCAAAATTTTTGAACAATTTTCATATCTCATTGTTGAAAATACATGTGTGGTCCAAACGTTTAACAGTTGTTGTTTGCATTTGGAATTCTCCATCTTGATTAATTCATGGCTGTTACAAATTTTGATGATATGCTGCAGTGTACTGCATGCAATTATGGTATCAAGTGACACAACTGCATTTTCACATGAATGCTAATTGACAAAAACTTTGCTCTATAATTAGCACTAGCAAGGTTCTTTTTTACTTTTGAAACTTGTTTTGAAACTTTGGTACACTAGTATAGTAGTATTGTTTGTCAACAATATTAGTGTTGAAAAGTAATGTTTTCTAATTTTGTTCTTGAAATCAAGAAGTTATATAAAAAAAAGATTCAGACATTAAGCCTGATTTATCCAGACACCTTTGTATTCCAGACAAATGAAGAATCAGGATAAATAAATCACACATGTTATAACATTTTACACAGCTACATAAATGTGATGCCATTAACATATCCTTAAGTGAAGTATCCAGTTTATTATTTCTGAAGCTTTTCTTTACATATTTAATTTTAAAAAAACATCTATTTGTCATACACTAAGATTAGCTCTAAAATTTATCTTTTAGATCATTTGTAAAATTTTGCAAGGATAGATTCTATTACATCTGAAGTATTTTATTGCACATATTTTGCTTTCTTCACAGGTAGTAAATGGAATATCAGAGTTCAACTCAAGTAATCAGCTTGAAAAAGTGGCGCTAGTAGTTTGCAATAAGGAATTTCAACCATTAGAAAAGTTCATTCTGGAGATCAATAAGCCAGATATGGCTCAAACCCAGGTAAAAGAGAAGCAGCTGAAGATTTTTCTCCATAAGCAGAATTAATTTGAAATCTGAGGTTGTGATTAAAAATCTCATCTTTTGAAAATGTCAGTTAACTAAATAATGAGTTTTTGCACTGGGATTTGTAGCAACATGGTTCTGTTTCATATTTCTGCCTTGAACTTTTAGAGAATTTTATAGATTTGTAGTGTTTATCTACCCTTTACTATCTGCCTTTGTTTTTCTTTGTTTGAAGCAGACAGACAGATATCTTTACCAGCTGGAGCAGTCATTGAGGTCATTTCTTTTGAAAATAAACATGGCTGACTCCCTCCTTAAACCCCTCCCCTCAGACTGCACATGGACAGTTCATGCCACCACTAGTGAGTCCGCAGCTGCCAGGAGGTTTGACACAAACTTAGAGAACAATTTCCCCTGGCTAGAGGCCTCTGAAAAAGAGACAACTATGGACAATGCTTCAATTCTTCCCTTGAAATCAACGACTTCTCCCTACATCAACATGCAAATGTACGTGGAGGAATCCAAAGAGTGTAAAGACAGCTGATGCCCTGGAAGCACTGTTTATTTAATATATTTTGAAATGACAGAGAGTTCTCTGAATTTTATGTTGTGTTCAAAGAGGGGAAAATGCCTTAAGTGCCTGAGAGTTAATGTATTAGGTATATACCAGGAAAAATATATCCTGGTTCAGTACTTTTATATCATAAGTGATAAAATTAGAAATGAAGGTTCATGTTTTTGTAGTTGATTTACTGAATTGTCAACCAGAGATAACTTGGTTAAATTATTATTGTCAGTCAGTGCAGCAATAATCATTAGACAAAGTTCATATCTTATCTTATTCTTATTTCATTTTCAAAGTTCCATTTCCTGTTGTGTATGTTTGCTATGACGTTTTTGATGTCAATTATATTCTGTGACTGTCACATTTTTCTTGTATGTTTTATCATAGCATTGGATGATTTAATTTTGGCGTCGTCGTGTCAATAACTGCCATCAGGTGTGCAGACAAATTGAATAACGCGCTGTTAGCGCGTTATGATAATTTGTCTGCTCAACTGACTGCAGTTATTGACACAAAGACGTCAAAAATAAATCATTTAATGCTTATATTTACATTCCCTTATTGATGAAATTAAATTATATTATTAAATAAATCGGTATGAATTGGAGATCACGGAGGGAGTAAATTAGTAACAGCAAGAACAGCAGTTTCTAAAACCGGATTAAACTGGTTATCAATTAGACTGTTGAGATGAGCCTTGATAATATAATCCATGAAAAATAACTCTTGAAATTTTGCTTTTAACAATTGAATCAACTTTATTGTTGAATAATTGTAAAACATCGTGTTTTACAAACATATATGAAATATATTTTGAACCGATATTAGAGAGATCAATGTTTGGGAACTACTTATGTAAATTACATGTAAATTCATACGCAGTCATTGACCACAGAATTTAATGGAAAAACACAGTAGAATGTAATTATTTACAATTGATTATTAGCGTATGTGTTCTAGAGTCTATAAACCCATCTTATGCTTTGTAAACTGGTTCACAGATTTCCACTTGTTCCGTATCATTGTTAACTTTGATGCTTTGACCCTCTGAAAGGACAGAATTCGGAATTACATCCCACTGTCGTATGTAGAGAAGTGATGTCCCATGATTCTCTGGGTCTGACCTCTGACCCAGTCGGATTGCTAGATGTTTATGGCTGTAGATAACATGTGAAATGGCGTCGCTGAAAATGTCATCTCCATGACTACAGTAACAACAGTAGAACTCATATTTGTCACTCCTCCTGAAAAGACGCAAATTTGTTATTATCTTAATTTAACATAGGCCCTAAAATGAAAGAAAAATCCACGACACTTCCACCCCCTTTCGTAACGAAACAGCTGTAGTACAGGAAATTCCCTGTTGTCTAACCCTATCACATTTTATCCTTTAGCACTGAACTCAATTAGATAAAGCGGTATTCAAACTATGTTGTTTTGCCATTTTAACATACTAACCTCTAGCTCTTATATCGCCTTTTAGTACCCGTCCCCAGATATGCAAAACGTGCATATAATGGAAAAAATATATTCTTATCTATTGAGGATGAAGTTTACTCAGAATGTCAAAAAAAATTCACTGATGGATTAAAAAAACCCTAAATTATACATTGCAAACCTCTGATTGAAGTAATATAGTGTTCATTTTCAATAAAAAGGCCACTCGTACATTTCATTTAAGATAAAGTGGCATAAGTTCTTGAAAATATCTCTTAAAGATTTACAAGATGACTTTTTTTCTTACTTGGGAAAATACCGATATTACTAATAAAACACTCTTTGTAAACGGAAATAGAAGGAAATCTCAGCTAAGTAATTTTAAAATGATCTAATTTCCTTTTAAAACAATTTTTTAGCCTCAACACTATGAAAAAAAACAGAGTTATGAGAACACTAAACCATTTATTTTCCCTAATTGTTATATTGTCCTTATTTTGCTGGCATTAAATATATTTGTGGTCGATGATAAAATGTTTGAGATGTGCTGTCTGTATTTTTCAATACTTTTTGCGCAGTATACATGTATGTCGTACAGTTACGTGCACGAATAAGAGAGATATATTGACGAACAGACAGATCAAGGTTTGTTATCATACACTTAACAAAACTTCTTAGTGTTCACCCTGATAAATAGAATAATTAAAAAAATTACGACATAAAATAATGAAATTTTTTCAACATTTTGTAACTGATATGTCTTCTTAACAATAGCACAGATAAAATAAGAAAATACCACTTGAAATGAATTACGCGAGACGAAATGTCAAAACATTAAATTGGTATTTATCTGCGCGTGCTTGATATGATTGGCAACTTTTTTGTGATTGATATTAGTCTTTAGTGATAGTTTAAAAAAAACAAACAATTAAAATGGCCAAAATGATTATTGAGGAAAGACCCAAAGCCAATGGAATATTGGTGTCTGGATTGTTCCTACGACAGGCTGTACTCACTTTAAATCTGCTGTTTATTTTGTCCTCGACATTGTTTTAAATACTAAGCAATCCGAAAGAAACTTTGTTTTAAAATATAACTTTTCTCTTCTATAAGTGTAACGTCATTTCCATCGGCAATCTAAAACAATCCGAAAGCTCCGGGCGAAATTCCACCAAACCGGAAGTGTTCGTGATATTCAGCAAAGGTCAGGTCTCGGGTCGCAACCAGAGGTCAAGATCAGTACATCGTTCTTAACTACTTGAAAGTTAAGTGGAAATCAGTCACCGTGACGGCAAGACAAATAAATTTGGGTTATTTCATATAGTAAAAACATTATACTGGGTGAACACTTAGAACTTTGGTTCAGTGAAGTGCTGTCAAAGAATTTAATCGGAATATGAAGAACAGTTTGGTCAAAATATTCTCTGTTTTACCACAAGTCTACCTTGGTTTTTGAAATAGTAAAACATCTAATGGCATGTCAGCGAGACGATCTTCTTAGTTAAGAACAAGTTTTACTCATTTGAACAGTTATATACTCCGATTTTGACAACTAAATGTAGACAGAAAGTAGAGGTTAGTGGCCCAAACTTCTGACTGATCAATATACAGTTATATATAACATTTTATAGTCTTCTCCGTAGTATACAGTTGTAAATAGCGCACGAATACACTGGGTGGTAGAAAATAAATATACACACTTGAACGAATATTAACTTGCAATTCGACCAGGCGATGAATTTTACAAATGCTTCAAGACTAAACAATTCACAAAAGGTGAATTTAACCTTAAAGACGTGTTCTAAATAATTTGAAAAAAATACAACATACCAATAATCTTACAAGCAAACACTTAAGATTTGATAAATTCTTAAAAACATGAATAACAACGACAAACAATTGACATCTAATGAAAAATAGGATGCTTGTTCTTTGGTTCTACTTTAGACTCTCACCTTTTGATGACTCTCTGCCGCGGCTTCAGTCGGTAAGTGGCTTCTCTACCACCAGGTACACAGGCGGTGCATGAAGTTAAGGGATGGAGAACAGAATTGGGAAACAGTGGGCGAGACGATGCCAGCATATCTCCTACCGGTGTTTCCGTGCGAGATCTGAGAGCTCTCACCTCGTTACCTGCCGAGAAATGATGCCCAGATACACCGAGAACTCATTTATAGGTTCCATCTTATTGGAAACGTGCTTAGATTATTTCATTTTTCGTGACCGAAGCTTCAAAAGACAAAGAACATGGAAGCTGATTAGTAATTATGTGAGAGTAATTGTGTTGTGTGACGAGAGGGATAATTTCTATCTCGTGTTACTGAAGGATGCCTGTCTACTACTGGATACAATGGAATCATAAGGGAGAAAAAAACCGCGGTAAGAGGATTTCGCCACTCAAAATAAAAAACACTATTGCAACAGACATGATGTCTAGTATATAACTAATGCACAGAGGCTTTTATATATCATACATGCTTTATTTGATGGTATTTATAACATAAACATGAAAGTCCACAACATCAATGGTAAAAGTAAGAAAAATTCAATGAAGGGAATTCATTCCCAGGATTTGAAGATCAAGAAGGTACATGAGCAACTGATTGCATCATCTCCTTCTTACATTCCCCTTTCACGGTGGGGATGGTGCACTTTTGATATTTTTTCCTTTGGTCCCTCTATCACACCTTCACAAGACTAATTTGTTCGCTGTCATTATTGATCTTAACCTCGAATCCTTTCTCAGCCTCCTCTCTTGGGTGAATCTTCCATTGCTTAACGTGATGTTCAAATGTTTGGCTTTTCTCATTATAAGTCCTTTTCCTGATTTTCACCTCCAAGTCTCCGTGAATTCTAACAACGTGGTTCACGGCATCATCAAAAGTGTCTGATCCAACAGTACAGTAGCCACAGAAATACGTGTACTGCTCGCTTGGCCTAGAAAATAAAATTTAAAAAAAATATGAGGAAAAACAGTCTTATGGAACGGTCTTGTTTATCACCGATTTACTCGACAGACGTTTGATTCTGTCTGCATTTTGTCCTTGGATCGATCAACTAGTTTGAAAATGTTGTAAATATATTTCTCCAATGTAGGCAATGTGTTGTACAATTAAACAAATCAAATGTAGCAGTTTTTATATCTTACTGATGTGTGTGTTTGTATACGTGTGTAAAAGAGAGTGTGTATTTGTAAATATCAAATAGAATACACAACTGCTGACCGAGTTTGAAAAACTGCCGATGAAATACTGAAGGTCATAATAATAACAGTCAATAATTTTAATTATAGAACCTATATAAAATTAAAAACAAAAACTGATCACTTAATTACACAGTTCCTGATGTCATGAGTCCTTTAAAGCTTACAGCAAAAGGAAGTATGATTGTCACCTGAAACCAAACAATACTAATACTCACTTTCTGATGACTTTCTGTCTCTCGATTTTGTGTCGATGGTGATGATGAAACATCCTCAGTCGTGGAAAGAATCAATGCAGAATAACATTTCAGACGAAGAGTAAACAAATTTTCAAAAAAAAACAATCCAAAAATTAATCTGCTCTCTGCTGTACAAACAACACAGCCTTCTATCAGAGGGCGATCTCGTGCACTGAGAGTAGAGAGGCGATATCCTGCGCAGGAGACCACTCGTCGTTCAGGAAATTTCTTATCGTTTATTTTTTGAAGTGCAGTTGCAGTGAATTACAGTACATTACATATCAGAATATCCATCCATAATAACAGTTATAAACACTTTGAATAGGAAAGCTATTGTGCATTTTCCGCATGCCTTGTAAATAGATTAAATGAGGTTGGGCAAGGTTTTCATGTGTTTGTTAAACAACTCAGTGTTATGGAGTTTGAATAAAACAGTGTTCATATTTTTAAAAATGTAACAATTTTTTATTTTTCAATAGTTACATATATTCACAAATTCCTACATTAAGTTAACGAAATATGAGTGTACTATAGAAAAATAATGATTGGTTTATAATGACAGAACTATGTGTTTAAAAATGATTCTTTATAGAAACTTTCATTTTATAAATTAAAAAAAAAATAATGATAACCATGACTGACTTTTTAAAAGGGAGAATGTAAATCTAGTTCAAAATGTATCCTTATTTAAAACAAAAATAGATATGGGTTACCCCATATCCAAGATATTCGACTTTTAAATTACTTGAATTTTTACTGTGCTCAGCCGATCTCTAAGTTAAAATAACTGAACTTGTTAAGGAACTGGCGTATATAGTTCTTCATGTCCGTAGCAAATACTGCCACCAGTCTTGCGTCATTACAAACAGTGCACACATCCTTAAACAGAGTCTACAACAGTGCGATCAGAAATACGGTGCAGGAGTTGCATAACCATTCCGTCATTTAAAAAAAGAAAAAAAAACCACAAACTCATACAAAATGAATAATTAAAAGAGATTGTGTGATAACTAACGAACAATAATCATGAAAGTTATATAACTATTGTAATAATATAAGCAATATTCATTAGTGAAAAAATTGTCAATCGAAGAATGACCTATATTTTCGTGAAAAAGACTGAGGAGGCAGCTAGCGTAGGAATATGAATACTTCACATTTACATTTCTTGGGGAAAGGTGATTTTTAAAAATAATTTTACGTTAATTTTGTTTTCTAACACATATTACATATACATCGATATTCTAAACATTTGTTGTAATGTCGTATCTGCTGATCATGAATAGAACTATATTTTTCAGCGCAATTGTGTAAAGAGTACCTGACTAAAGTAATATATCTTGAATAGATAGTAAGCACTGATCGAATATATTGAAAAGAAAAAATGTTGTAGATGTATATTTGATATAAACCCTGACAAGGAAGGAAAGTGGACAATCATTACAGTAGATGAATGTCTCTATCGAAAGTATCCGAGGGACTTTTTACTCATGGGAAGTTCACTAAAAGTCGTTTTAACAGAAAGGTCAGGAAAAATGACTGAATTGATGATGTTTACGAGAACAATTAATGATGTCAACTATCTAAATTTCCTGAACGAAAACACACATTTAGGTCAAAGTGATTATCACTGATAAAAAAAAAAACCCACCTTTTTATCCTTGTTTTTCTTTACCATTTATTTATCATTTAATTTGACTATCTTCAGCTGGGACTACATACTGTTGTTTTGTGTTCTAACTCTTTGCATTGTAATATAATGTAAAATGTTCAGGAAATTGTTTTATTTTTACTCAAGTTCAAGTTTATTTATTCTCTCAAACCATACAAAGATGGTACATGAGGTACAAAACATATAATTATTACCAAAAAAAAAAAAATAATAAAGTGACGTCAGAGGAGGACGTGTACACAAAAAAAAGGAAAAAAAGTGTAGATAACATGAATATGTACATATATACAAGAATGAAACAGAAAGATTTATGGGGGGCAGACAGTGTCATTGATTTTTTAAATAAAAATAGAGAGTTTTTTAAGCGTTTCCACATTTCTTGAGGACATAATTTCTTGAAATTTTAAAACATTTGGTCTGGTACAGTATTTACTATGCAGGAAATCTTTCCTAATATTTAACAGTGATTTACATTCTAATAAATAATGATATTCATCTGCAATTCTATGTTCATTACAAAGTTTACATAACCTTGCATTATGAGGAATATTTGACCATCTGCTGGTCTCTATCGGGAGGCGATGATTGGTTTTACGAAATTTTAAAAATACATTACTAAAATGTTTTGGTAATTTTTCTATATAATTTATGTTTCTAGACCAAAGTTTGTCTTTAAAATCTTATAAAGAGTACCCTTTGATGACTGGAAAATATCACTGGACCATTTTTGAATGAACTGGTCCTGTAGTCTTTGTTTAACAACATTTTAAATCCAATTTTCATTTACAATTTCATTGTCATAAAAAATATTAGAAAGCCCATACGTATTAAAATATTTTGAATACATTCAAACCATGGGTTTTTAGCAATATCAGAGTCTGTAGTATACAGTGTGCACAGGTATTTATATAATATATTTACAATGTACGATGTAAAGAAATCAGTTGTCATACCATACCATACTTCATATGTACTTCATACGTACTTCAGATTTTCAATCGACTTCAGACTGTGCTTTCGACTTTCGATTTAGGTGGTCACACGGTACGATTTTAGTCGAAAGCGAATCGGATGAGAAATCGGATGGAAAATCTGATGGAAAATCGTATCGTGTGACCGCACCTTAAGGCTATTTTTAGATCTTTCTTTTAAAATACACACTCTAAGTTCAGAATCCCATCTCTCTATCGGGACATACATTACAACAAAATTGTGGTTGTACGTTTTACAGAACAAATATTACAAAGTGAAATGAAACAAAATCAATTTGCTACAAATAATATTTGGTTTAAGATGGTCAGGTATTTTTTGAGTGGGGTTAAAAGTGTATTAGTGACACAGGTTCCTAAATCAGTGATCTTATTCGAATTCGATCAAAGAATTAATGACAAGGCATGCTGATAAACAAGTTTAATTGCGTTTGTTTTCCAAAAAAACTTTGAGGATGTTCTGCTCAAGCATCCGGATAATTCTCCAATTAACGAACAAAACTAGGAAGATAAGTATTTAGAGTAAAATACATATACATGTACTGAAAAATTAATTCCTAAATTTTAATTAAAAAACAATTCTTTAATACTGGATAATACCTCGTAATGTATTAAATATATGTAGGAGTATAAGTATATAGAGACATGTAAGCAGTTTGCAATACTCATAATTTCTTGGAGATCTTTGGGAATTCCTTCTAATACGTTTTTGTACAGTTCTTATAGCTGTATTCGGTAATAGTTCATGTGAAACTAAATGATTATTTACCTTTAAGCATGGTTTTAAGACTTCCATCTAAAAGTTGGGCAACTTATTTTCTTGTTAAAAAAATAAAGTGTTAAGTTTCTTAAAACCAGGAAAGTTAAGAGCTTGCACTCAAATTTAATCAAAGAAATACAATATTTATGTACGTGTCACAGCAGTATTTAAACTTAGAACACAATCATTACAGGATATAACGACGATTTAATAAACTTTTGATGAGAAATTTTTTTCAGGTGAATAAAGGCAACTGTTGTATCATTAGATACATTGAACAATATACTGTAATACCCCAGTTTTCATTTTAGAGAAACACACCTGTTGTATGCATTTTTTTTAGTTGTTCGATGTACTGTAATACCTTAATTTCAAAAAGTTGTTAAAGTAACTTAAAGACACATGTTTTATGTAAATCGTCATTTTGTCTTGTTATACCTCAGGTCTATATATTTGTTGTCAGGAATCCATAATTTAATAGATAGATGATGCAAAGCTAAAAAATTATGTTGCATAAAACACACATGGTGATTGATTCATATACATGGACTTTGTCGGGGTAAAAGTTTTTTGTTGAATTTGTCATTTTTGAATTCTTATTGAAAATGAGTTTGTTTTGATGTAAAACCTTGTATTCTTTAAGGAAGATAAAGCTATGTTTAAATCCAGTTTCATTTTATGCCGTTTTTAATATACACATATCTTTCAGCATATACGTGACTATCAATCAGTTTCTTCTTAAACTAGTTTGAGATTTGTCACAATGCAAGTTTATTGAATTTTCATAAACCTCAGTGAGACATTTGTTTCAGACGAATAAATGGGTCGGGGAAGTTTATAAACCGCGAAGTGGTTTATAAAAAAAGCGTGAGCTGTTCCAACCCATTTCATATAAGTATAAATTGGGTAGCTATTGAATTCATTCCTTATAATTTAATTTTTTGCTATCAATTGTACATTAAAACGGTCATTTGGCCTTTAAATTGACATTAAATTATACAAAATTCAAACGTAACGTCAGGCGAATTGATACGTTTTTGACGCTAGTCTTACTGTGACGAAGGCAACATTCTTTATACGATATCAAATTATTTTTTCAGCCAATCAGAAAGCGCGTTACAACCAGAATTTAATTATTTCAAAATAAAACTACTCTGTTAGATTTTTGCTTTGTGACTTTTTCATCAAAGTTATTTTTTAGGATCTCTAATACAACCATAACAGTGGTATACTGTTGTCATGTTTGTTTGGTGCAATTTTCATAAAAAAAAAATCTGTAATCTCAATTATAACGACAACAGTATTAAAATTCACATTTGTCACTTTTGCTGTTAAAAAAGATATTACAGTATTATGTAAGTATGCTTTTTTCTTTGATTAAATTATATCTCATTTCTCACTTGATACTTTCTATTTCGATCTTTTTCTCAAATGATACTTTCTTTTTTTATCTTATTTCTCACATAATGGAAAACAATATGATGAAAATGAAACAGGATGAAACATCCCTTCACACAGTATTAGTAACTTGATCGTTCCCAACATTATTTTCAAAAATACCACATTTTGTTCAAAAACGTCACACAAAAGGCACATTTAAAATCTGGATTTACACGGGATATATTTGTTTTTCTTTAAGACAATCAATCTTTTACAAGACTTATTTGTTCGCGGTCGTTATCAATTTTAACTTTAAATCCTCTTTCAGCCTCCCCTCTTGGGTGAATCTTCCATTGTTTGAAGTGATGTTCAAATGTTTGGCTTTTCTCATTATAAGTCCTTTTCCTGATTTTCACCTCCGAGTCTCCGTGAATTGTAACCACGTGGTTCACAGCATCATCAAAAGTGTCTGATCCAACAGTACAGTAGCCACAGAAATACGTGTACTCCTCGCTTGGCCTGAAAATTAATTTATGTATAGTTTGTTATTTATTCTAGTTTTGAAATGATAGCTCCTTTTGGGATCCCTTTATTATACCCATAATATTGTAGGAAAATTTATAATCTTCTTTTTAAGAGAGGTCGTGTACCGTCATTTAAACAGAAAAGTGTTATTACCTTAAACCTACAAATTTTCACCGAAGACAATAGCACGGAAATTATACGGGGAAATGAAAATAAAATGATTGAAAATGCATTGCATATCGTAGAATTACAAGTGAAATCTAAAAATTGATCAATTGATTTTAATAAATAAAAGCATAATTTGATAGCATATGTATACCAATGTACATGGTTGTGCTTCAAATATTAAAAAATGAATTCAGTATTTTTGAATTAAATTATTTGTGTGTGTGAGTGTGAAGATCATTCAAAATCCACATAGCGTAATCCTTAAACAGCGGAAAAAACCACTCAAGGTCATTTCATAGAAAAAAAAATTCAAAAATAGAACTTGAAATCACAAATATTTAAACCGATCACTCACAAAGATCTGAATACAAAGTTAACAGAAAAAAAGATTTTGTTATAATTATTCATTAATAGAATACTAATACTCACTTTCTGATCACTTTCTGTCTTTCGATTTTATGTCTATGATGATGAAACATCTTCAGCTGTTGTAAGAATCAATGCAATATATCATGTCTCACAAAGGGTAAACAAGTTTCCAGAAACAAGCTACCAAACTATTCTACTTTCTTCTGTGTAAAACAACACATCTTTCTATTGGACTCTAATCGTGTGCACAGCGAGAGTTGATAACCTGCTAGAGACATTGATTGCTGTAATGTACAGGAAATTTATTATCGTTCAGAGTGTATTACACCACATAACATATCGGCATTACCTAAATACTACTTAACATTGTTAATAAGTTAAGCAATTTCAGATCTGTCCTCTATAATTGAAATGATTTTGGTGCTTTTAGCATTGAGAAGTTTAAATGAAATGGTGTGTAAATCAAATTCCATTAGTTTTATAACTTAAATACTAGAATGAAAAAAAAAATAACACCTTACCACATAAACATGACAAAATACAATGTTCTTTTGAGAAATTGACGACTTTAAAACTAATAAATCAATATTTTGTACACCGGTCGTCAAATTGTTTAACGCAATAGAGATGCAGGAAATTATATCATTTGATCAATAGTGTCTGAAGCACTATTGACTCATAGGGAAACCTTAAGCTTGTTACATTCACCAAAAGTAGTTTGAACTTTGTAAAAAAAAAAGAAAAAAAGGAAGCATTATGGACGTAAATAGGTCTTTTCAAAACAATTTCGTTTAAAATATGGTTGTAAATTCGGATTGCATCATTGGATTGTAAGCATGTACATGAAGAAACGTGACCGCACCTTAAAAACGTATATCATTGGATTTATGCACTAATTAAAACCAAACTTATATATTAGTATATAATTACATGCATGTATATGAAGGGCAATGATGCGACTTAGAAAAAAACCCAGAGCAATTAAATAATGTAAAATCAAATACTATTGTTTTGGAATATTTTAAGTATTTACCCTATGGTAAAAGAAAATGTTTTTTTCCATAAGAGTAAATATTGGGCATTTAATCAAAATAATAATAACTTTTATCATCATATATCTTAAATTTCTTGTTTCAAATCGCCATGATGACATATGTATTTCAAAGTGATGTTTTAACTATAAACATATTAGAGTTATCTACCTGAAAGCATTAAATACAACCCATGGGAAATCTTTGATTGGTCCTGAAAAACTTATAATTAATAGCAGACAACAAATACATATCTTTATCTTAATTTTGTGGGACTCTTAAAGATATCCTCTTCAAAACGTTTCCTTTCTAGGCCCGATGCGTAATGATCATGAAACAGTCTCAAACTTGAGAAACATCACTCGTCACGTTTTGAGTTTATATAGTTGACATGATCAATTAGTTATAATGTATTTAGTACGAAAAGATTATTGAATCATTTCACAACATTCATTAGGAAAATCAATCTAAGATTTATATCCAAATCAGATTTTTTTTATGGGGAACTATTTTTGAGTGCTAAATGTTTTCTTTATAAACAGAAATCATTGAATTTTTTGTTTCAGGTGCAGACAGTAACATTCTGTTGGCATATAGAAATCAGAATAACCGAGTTTGATCGACTTTCAACAAATAGCCATGACATTTGAAAATTTAGAGCAAAAACTCAATCTTTGAAGACTTCTCAAAACTCAAAACTGATATTACTAAACCGAATGTTCCATTTCATTCATTATTTAAGACATTACTTGTCAAACTGCATTAAAATTCATAAAAAGTCTTGATATTTAAAAAATCTAATAAAAACTTGAGTTGTTAAAATTCACCAAAAAAGGTTACAATAAACCTCGTTCCCATTTTTTCTACATTTCAATGTCTTTTTTTCAAACCAAAGAACCAACCAAGCATGCTGGAATTTGTTTTACTTTAAGGTAACAATTAAATAAACTAAAAAAATTCATTACTTATATAAGGATAAAACTTTCCTGTAAATTATTATTTTTGATTTACTAGTAATCACGTATGAACGATATCGTGTCCTTTTTTTTTAATTTACGACTACGAAAACAACCGCTTTGAATTACTCCACATACATTTGGTTTTATTTTATTATTCAAATTATCAACAATATGACGATAAAATAAAATGATATTTATTAAATAAGATCAAAATGTCATAAGTACCTAAGAGCATGTCACAAACTTTTCGAGATAAATATCAGATTATAAAATGTTGGCCCACGTCTATATATGGTATTTCCTTCCGCGCTTATGCGCAGAATTAAGGAAAACGCAATGACTTGTTAAAGTGATCACGAAAGACAAAGATCCGTGTAGGGAAAATACTTCGGCAGTAGGTATTTCTGGAGTCCACATTCAAATTCAATTCAAAACTTTTGGTCCAAACACTCCAAATAAAAATTTAAATTATGATTAAAAATATTATGGCTATTTATATTCTCAGCAATTTGTCTTTAAATGCTAATGGTAAACTTTTGATTCAGGTTTAAAACATTCATTTGTATTTTGAAGGTCACAAAGAACAAGCAACTACAATCAGTGTATAGTATTTAACACTTTATTTGTCTCTGTTCGAGTCGTAATTTTCTGCAAGTTAACCAAGTTAGACTTTGTATCGTTCAGATAAATTCATTCATAATCCTTCCGTCATGCAATGAAGATAAAAATTAATATTTGTCTCTCAATTATGTATCAGTAAGTTTGCTAAAGAACACAAAGAACCAGATAAATATTTTGATATCCTGTTTATTTTATTTTTAGAGCTTTTGTACAAGATAATTTGTGTACTGTAGATGACATGTCAACAGCTCATTGCGTGTTAAGATTGTTAATTAGATTGTCCTAATATCGTCTATAATTTCCAGTGTAACTAGTATAAATATAAATGGACGGATGACCTAAAATTGCTGCGTTATTGTATAGTTTATTGCGCCTCCTCTTCTCCTTCTTCCTCCTCAAACTCGCCCTCCTCCTCGGCGGTGGCATCCTGGTACTGTTGGTACTCAGAAACCAAGTCGTTCATGTTAGACTCGGCCTCAGTGAACTCCATCTCGTCCATACCCTCACCAGTATACCAATGCAAGAAAGCCTTACGACGGAACATGGCTGCAAGAAAAGTGAAAAACAGTTTAGCAATATAGTTCTAGTCTTCACTATGAAGAAATAAGGACCAGAACAATACGACTGAGCTGTTGCTGTGCAAAGACCTACCAGTGAATTGTTCAGACACGCGTTTGAAGAGCTCCTGGATGGCAGTTGTGTTTCCGACGAAGGTGGCGGACATTTTTAGACCACGTGGTGGGATGTCACAGACGGCGGTCTTGACGTTGTTGGGGATCCATTCTACGAAGTAGCTGCTGTTCTTGTTCTGGACGTTCAACATCTGTTCGTCAACCTCTGCAAAGTTGACGGATGTAAGTAAAACTCTACGTTCTTGTCATTGCAAACACTGAAAAAATTAACTTTCATGCACGAAAGTTTTGTTTTGATTGCTAAATGCTAGTACCTTTCATTGACATGCGTCCACGGAAGAGGGCGCTGACAGTCAGGTATCTTCCGTGACGTGGGTCGCAGGCAGCCATCATGTTCTTGGCGTCGAATATCTGCTGGGTCAGTTCTGGGACGGTCAGAGCCCTGTACTGCTGGCTACCACGTGATGTCAATGGAGCAAATCCAGGCATGAAGAAGTGGAGACGAGGGAAGGGGACCATGTTGACAGCGATCTTTCTTAAGTCAGCGTTCAGTTGACCTGTTGAAAATCAAATCAGTTCTCTTTTATTCTCTTTCTAACATATATCCATTTCTTTCGGAAAACAAACAAAAAGTTAAATATTTACCAGGGAATCTCAGACATGTTGTGACTCCGGACATGGTAGCTGAGATGAGATGGTTTAGGTCGCCGTATGTTGGGGTGGTAAGTTTGAGTGTACGGAAGCAGATGTCATAGAGAGCCTCGTTATCAATGCAGTATGTTTCGTCGGTGTTCTCGACAAGTTGGTGAACAGAGAGGGTAGCGTTGTAGGGTTCCACCACGGTGTCGGATACTTTAGGAGATGGGACAACGGAAAAAGTGTTCATGATTCTGTCTGGGTATTCCTCGCGGATTTTGCTGATGAGTAGTGTTCCCATACCAGCACCAGTGCCCCCGCCCAATGAGTGTGTGAGTTGAAATCCCTGAATACAGTCACAGCTTTCCGCCTCCTTTCTGACAACATCCAAAGCTGAGTCGATCAATTCGGCTCCCTCTGTGTAGTGGCCCTTGGCCCAGTTGTTTCCTGCTCCGCTTTGTCCTGTTTTCAGAGAAACAACATCGATTTATTACTTTCCTTGCCTTATTTTATTATACGAGATCAGCCAGATTGTTAAATATTTTCAGCAATTTAGCTGTCCGAAATACTAACCGAACACGAAGTTGTCTGGTCTGAAAATTTGTCCGAATGGGCCTGATCGGACTGAGTCCATGGTTCCTGGCTCAAGATCGATAAGAATGCTACGAGGTACATATTTTCCACCTAAAATAAAAAGCAATCGTGCCAATTTTGATTCTTAACTTATCATTTAATAAGGTCTTCGATATATGGGTGTCTGTAAGGGTTGTTACCTGTTGCTTCATTGTAGTAGACATTAATTCTTTCTAACTGCAAGTCTGAGTCTCCATGGTAGGTTCCTGTGGGGTCAATGCCGTGTTCATCAGATATCACTTCCCAGAACTACAATAGAAAAGAATATCTAGCTTTACAGGTCCAGAATAAAATTATTGTCAATGATTGTGTCTTGTATTGTCAATGATTGTGTCTTGAATTGTTCATCAAAAATTAAACTTTTGAAGAGTTGTCTTTATTTACTGGTATATTAACGCTTTTGTCATTTGGTGGACCTACAAATATGGTGAAAATAATCCGAAGCTGCTAAGTTTGAAAGTTTTTTATAAGTTTTGGGATGATGGTGGGATGTCTAAGAATAATTATCCAAATTTTATTTTGATCTGAAAAATATCCAAATACATCGGGTGTATTTTTCTCTCTGTTCACATTGTCTCTATGAATATTTGTTTGGTGTAAGTGTGAAGAAGAAGATAACGGTAACCAGGGACTACTACTCAACAACTATCTTTCAATCAGGTTGTCATTGTTTCTTCCATTCTAATCCTCAAATCCGTGATCCAGCTTTTATCATCAGTTATCTTCCTTCCAATGAATGGGCTTAAACAATGGCTGACCAATCATGGAAGGGATCTCTGATCATCACCGAATCTCGGAGTGTTTGTGATTCTCCGGGAGTAAAAGATTCTCTGATACGGGTTTTTAAATTCTAGAGCAGAGATAAAGAGTGCGAGGTGGTCCTTAACAATGGACAAATTTATGGACAATCAACTGACAAGTTGCCGCCTTCCTCTTTGTTTTCCTAGATGTCATGAATGAACTTGTCATTTAAACATCACCAAATATCAAAAAGCCGCTTGTAAATAATTCAGAAGCAACTGCACCTAATGAAATTTGGAGACAATTTATTCGTGTTAAACTAAGGTATTAAATGTTCATTACAATAAAGCTGGTAAGATGTAAATTTTGAATAGAACCCAAATCTCGTGGGGCTCCAATTTAAAAGGCCTGACTCCAGGTGTTGGGTTGCTACGATAAGCAACAGATTTCTTGTTAGAATTCAAATTCAATATTTGTCTTATTCTGATATACGTGAAAGTGTAACTTTATCTCTTCTAAGCTTTTAAAAAAGCTATCGAAATCCTTGCTAAATGGTGAAATTTAAAGTTTCATACCACCTGTATTACCATCATTATGAGGTGCCGGTAGTTTGTTATCATTAGTTCAAACATGCACTGGATATGTAAACCCTTAACGCTTCTCGTGTAGCCAAACACATCGTGTTTGTCGTTTTTGTCTGCTGTAAGACAGATTCAAAGTCAGCAACTGTCTTCGAAAATCAGCACCATATCAAAATCATTTCTACAACAGTACTGACAACCCTTTCGTCTCCTTGGTGACGAGTTTAATTCTCAGATGCATCGATAACTGATCGGGATCGGCGACTTGCACGCAAGGTTCGCGATCTAGATCAAATTGTCAGATCTAAAGCAAAGGGTCTCCACGATTGAGTGAACGACTATAGAGGGAACATATATGAATTGTTCCTGTTTCATCAGATGTATCTAGATTAATTAAAGGTATCTGCTAAACACTGTTATGTTTATATGAGTGTATTGTATTGTGTACCAAGAAGATATTGCATATTTTGATAAATATTTGTCATCTCGATGGATTTAAATTTGGAAATTCTATTTTTATGTCATCTTATAAGTTTAGAAAGTCAAGACTCTAATAACTCTTTCATTTTTTTTTATTAATAAGCAATGAAGTATAAAAGCAAATTGCAATTTGTATTTATAAAACAACTTAGAGGGTTTTAGAAGGTATACTTGATTAAACAATCACATTTCTCGAAGGTTATCCTTTGATTCTGACCAAGGCTTTGTCAAGGAGTTTTTGGAAGTAAGAGGTACTCTATTTGGCGGTGTTATTCCAAGACATTAGAACATCACAGTTAAGTGGCTGACAACAAAGAATCGAATAAGAATGAACAATTATCGTCTCATATTTACTCTAAATATTGATAGATGAATTATAATAGCTAAACGCTTTTGCGGTAGACTTAATAAAAACCTACGTTGCAATGTTTTCTCAGATTGACACAAACCTAGGTCTTAATTTCAATTAAGCGTCTTCATGTATCCATGTTTGTGTGAGATACATAACTATTAAAAATATCTTAAGCAGGAGAAATAGTCAGTGGGTATCACAGATCACTTGAGAGCAGATTTTCTATTCTGTTGGTAAAAAACAGATTAAATTTAATATTTTTAAGTGTAAATGGCCGAACTTACATATGAAGATACGTAAATCTTCTTCTATGTAGAAGTAAAAGGGAAAATTTTTAATAAAAAAAAAATATGGTGATCTATCAAGATTGAGTCGATCGATTTACATAGGTACTTGTTCTTGTCACATTTCTGTGGATAAACCCTGTTTTACTTGGTGCGCTTATCACGTAATCCCTGCGAATTGTTCAACGGATTGAAAAATGGAAGGCTGAAGTTTGAATGAAATGACATTGATTTAAAGGCCCCGAGTGAGGATTGTGCATCATTTCTTGGGTCGGGGCACCATCATGTCATTGTGTTAGCCATTATCTAATAATCAGATATGATTTATTTAAAAATACCACAAAGAAAGCAGAATCTAGCTCTTTCAGCCTCTACTTATCAACCCCTGTACGAGGGTCAGCATTTAACAATGTTTAGGTTGGAATTAGTCTTTATCGGAATGTATTTCGGCCTTTTTCACTTTCCTATTTCGTCTAATTCTTGTACAAACTTGGATTATATCGTCGATTATTGTCTTGACATCTTTTCCATCGCATTTATCAACGTCGTTTTCATTCCCCACGCATATGTTGGCAACGTCATTTATTGTTGAATGAATGACGGCTTCTGATTCCGGACAACGGGTACTTCGAACGTTGGATGTGTTAAGCGTTTGATAAAGGATAAGAAATGTTCATTTAATGTTGCATTTGGAGGATTTAAAGCTCTACCCTGACCGGCCGTATCAGTACCCCGATTCAGAGCGATAATGTATGGCCATGAATGTTCCGGATCCCATTAGCAACAATGAATTATTTCCTCTATTGTAACCACCCAAAGTTACTACGTGAATATATGTTTCATTAAAAGGCACCGAGCATGTTTGATTACACATGACACAACAAACTCTAAAGATATACAAACATCCACCATAAAGTCTTTCATCTTGTCAAAGAAGTCGGATCTCGTCAACAGAATTGTCCGGATTTTTATGACGTTAAAATGACTCTGGTGCATTGTTGAACAAGACATTTAATTAAATTTTATAGCGAACTACACATTTAGTGGGATATTAGTAATTCAGATGAAAATATCAATTTCTTTCAACTCGTGTAAAAACTTTAATAGAAAATTATGACAAGACCATGTGCTTTGAGAGTTTTACAATTATATAACGACACAATATGTTCCGAAAGTTTCTTTTATGTACATGTATTATTGCAATCAGACGCGATTTTTATATATATAAAAAGTAAGTTATAATTTAGATCTTTGAAAGGGATAGATCAAACATTGAATATTGGAATACTAAATAATTTTTTTTTCCGATTCATAAACATAATTCAAATCCTTATCATGCGAAGGTACAATCAAAGTTTTTCCATACAGTTGTCAATAGAAAAAAATTATACCTTAATGCCTATGCACTTTTAAAAGTAAATCTTTTTTCAATTTTGTAACGACATAAATTAATGAAAGATATTATTTCAAATTTCTAATAAATTAACTCACTTTAGCACCAATCTGGTTTCCACACTGGCCAGCTTGCATATGCACAATTTCCCTCATATTGTTGGTTTGTTTTTTGCAAATTCACGAATCAGGCCCTAGCCCTCCCTTAGTTTAATGAATTAAGATAACTGCTCATAAAATAAATTGTCCAGATACTTATACCCGTGCCTATTTACGCATTTAATACGCCCTTTAAAAATAGTCCCGATGCTTCTCAACCAATATCTTTTTTATTGATTTAAATTTCAATGGGGAATTTAAATCTCCTATTCATATGAAAATTCTGTTTTAACTTTATGCTTAAATATTTTTATCATATTACAATAAAATTTAAAAATTTGAAATATTAGGGATGAAAGCGGACGAATTTGCATGAAAGATGATCAGAAGACAAGACTACGCAAGAACAAGGGCCAGTGATCAACCCTGGATACAGAGTAGTAAACATAAATATAGAAATTGTAACATTTATTTTTAAATATTTGGTAGCTATGATACATGGAGACTACTTCAATTTTACCTGACAAAAACATTGATCACTTAAGTTCATTTTGGTTTTTTGGTTTTAAACATCCTGGACGGAGCAATGCTACCGGGTTTAACATTACCTTAGAGGGGCTTGAGACGTATCGCGTTTAATATTGTTTTATGTAGCTCTCTTTCATGTGTGACCATTTCTTGTCAACGATTTTGGCAGCATGTAAGGTGATGAAATTATCTTTGTTCCCGTTGATTATCTGTCTGTGAACTTCTCAAAATTGTTTAACCCCGAGAGCAGAATATATGAAAAACTTCCAGACTGATATCGAAAGAACTTAAATGCAATATTTGCATAAAATGTTCAGTCTCCTAATTTTATTTTGTTCAGCAAATTTAAATGGGTTGTCTTTTTTTAATTATTAATGTTAGCTACATTGTATGTATGCAGCACAATTTTTGGAACTGTCTTACTCATGTAGATTTTTACAATGTCTCCAAATCTACTTCAATCTGATTACAAATTCTATTGATAATTTGATTAATTTGGTGAATGTTGAACGAAACTGTTAATTAGATCGAAAGTTATTATCTACTATTAACTTTTCAAGATCTTTTGCAAAAAAAGAATTTTGAAAGGATTATCAAACCGTGTGCGCTGAGGAGGTTCACACAGAAAACCAACTCGGTGACTTTTCTTGAGTGGTAAACCTTTTTGTGTAGTGATTGCTTAAGACAATTTTTATGGCAACATTAAACAGAATTTCCAGATATGACACGGCCCGACACTTTCTATAGATTTGCATTTCTGAATAGCTACATGCATGTCGAAGGCTTATTGAAAACTTTCTTGGCAAATCAAAGATTCAAATCACACATTTTGATACATAAACGAGGCAACACAAAGCAATTTCTGTCATTTTTATTGCCACAGTTTGTAAACTGTTTTCTTTGTATTATAGAGGTCTATAATCAAAGACAGACATGATAGGCATTGGACCTATGATTCTTTCAATTTTACCCAGATGAAGAAAACAGTATCTCGGATAATTTTCAACAGACAGGGGTGGACGCTATTGCACGAAGGTAGGTACTTGAAAAAGTAAAATGAATAATGGTTTATGGAATTTCATATAACGTTAACAATAAACATATTATGAAATTTTCTGAACATAAAGGTTCATATGCATATGGCATATCATGCGTTAAATAGGGCACATGCATCTCCTTCATGTGTATTTAAAATTTCAAATATTCTTCAAGTAGATCTAATAAACTACAAATTAATAGTACGGCAATAACCTATGACATTTCTATGACATGGATGTTGCATTAATTTCAACACAGTCTCAGAAATTAAAAACACCTTTTTCAGTTGCTTGTGTATGACAAATCGTCTTGTATTTTGGAAATATGGACGAAGTCACTTAAAGACCCTGTCACGTGATGATGTAAATTTATGAATGTTGTGTATGAAATCACACGTCAACTACCAATGACACAACCGGATTTTTAGTTTTAAAAATGTAGAAATAAAAATAAATAGTTCACCGACTGAATGCTACTAATACTAGAATTTTTTGATGCAATTTATCCAATAAAAAAAAAATAACTCTGTATTTCACTTCTCATTTAGAGTATATTGGTCCAAATAATGTATAGGAAATAGGAAATTCTTTCCCTAGAAGATCTGGAGTTATTCTCGGTTCTCTTAGCAACAAAACAATGGTTTCCTTAACGTGTAGACAGATCATCTTATGTTGAAATGTTCCCTACTTATTTGTTTTATAGGCTTCTAATGAAAAGTAAGATTTACAACTAGGGAGGATTAAATAATTTCTGGTAACTGATGAATGCAATTTGTCAATGGTAAAATTTATATGTGGCCCATGTATAAAGTGACATTTTATAGATAAATAATATATTTTGAGCGAAAATCGTGCACGTGTTTTACGAAAAATATAATTTTACATGCAATAGTAATAATCAATTGTTTAATTTAATAAATTACGATATTTCAACATTATTTAAGAAAAAAAATCAAAGAGTCCTGTCAATGTATAGTGTGATAATGTCTGAAAAATATTTTGCCTACACTTGTTCATCACTCGGCAAATACCTCGTGGATGTCGACGGGACATGTTGTAGATACTTCCCCAATCTGTCTGACTGTTTCAAAAGTTGACAACGGTTTCTACCAGTGATTCTCTATAGCAATTAAACTCAAGACAATGATTGTGTCGAGACCTTATCTCTCAACACTTTGAAACATTGAATCTATCGATAGAACTCAATGCCATGGCGCGTGGTTTCAAATGACAACTTATCAACAGAGCACATCTTCTGGGAGATCTGGAGTATAGAAATAGCCAGCGACAAGACGGGCTGATATTTCTCTTGTTTACACCCTTTGTTTTAAGGGGGCTGAACAGAGACCAGTTGCTTTGATAACTGTTGCAAAAGCTATGTGGACGTGTTACAGCTAGAGTAGTGTGTAGCGGGAACTGTCAGAATTTGGACCAGAATCAAGAGTTCAGAGAAGACAACTCCAAAGGTTATTAAATATGTAATATAAAGGTTATAATTAGGTTAATATCAAGTCATCTAAATGGGATTGCGGACACATAGTATTCAATTGAGTAATTTTTTACAATGTACGGCATACATTTTTCTTGCACTAAATCTGGAAATGAAAACGTTCTATAAACTTGTTCACACGATGCAGGTGAGATTGCTGTAGATATTTGCTGAATACAAACAATACAGACACATTTTGGTTACCTAACAGTGTAGGTACGAATGCTTTCGAACATTTCAAAATACGAGCACAGGAAAAAGTGAATTCAATAAAGAGGATTCTCCACCTGTGCATTCAAGTCACTTTTATTAAAGCCTAATGTTATCGAGATTCGGGAAGATAGAGCGAAAAAGGAAAGCTTAATTTTGAATGCATTAACTACTCGTTTTCCCTCAAAGTCTGATCTGGAATATTAATTTAAAAAATCATACTTTATATCAGGTTTAATATTATAAGTTTTGGTCTTTGTTCCTCTCTAGAATTCATCATAGTGGGTGTTCACGATCAGATATATCCCGTTTCATCACTCATTGTATGTGGTCTACTATATTATGTGGGACACTTTCAGGCCCGGATTAAACTGTTTAATGCTCTCTGAACAAACTTTATCCTGTCGGTTGGGCAAACACTTCATTTTTACTGCATGGGACAGTCCTTTGAGAGGGATTATCGGCTGTCATTCGGAGATCGAACATCTCTTTAAATTTGCTCGTAAGAAATGAGGAATATCTAAAAAGATAAACGGGATTAGAGGATTAAGAAATGTAAGGCTATGGAATAATTCCTCCCGTATCATTGCACCCGTTAAAAAGTCCCCAAAATGTTTGAGATCGTTGTCCGAGTAACGGGATCGGATATGAATATCTGGAGACTGATTCCCGCTATGATTAACAAATTTTGAAATAAATGTTTCATCGTCCGTTTGTTACTTTCAAAATTGTTTCGTTTCGTAAAAAAGTATGAAAAGAAGACATAAAAATCTTAAATTAATGATTATATAAAGATTATTTTTTGCCGTCGATTTGCATAGCGCTCTCACTCGAATAATTTTCAATTTTGTCGGTATCAAAACAAAGGGTCGACATATAAATTTGATATTGGACATTTAATATGAAATCTAAGGACTATTAAAAGATTGAAGGGTACTCTTATTAGCACTCTCACGCCCTGAATTATTTCTCAGTATTGATTAACCAAGGAAAGAGGTTTGCATTGGCTTAAGAGAGCATTTCAGGGATTTGAAATATGAAGTTCACTGCAAATAATATTGACAGGCTGATTTGGATACCATGTATATCCGCGACCTTCTTGTCAAATCCAGCTATTCATTATCCCATCTGCGTTATTCAGACTGAATTTCTGTATTGTGTAAAAAAAAAAAACTGGCTTTGGAATTCCAGTTTCCGAGACGACATTCCGTGAATAAGAGTTTTTATACACAAAAAGTAAAGTTGAGTTGGTCATCCACGTTAACAAACTTTTTTTCTCTGTGGAAACAGATCCCTATGTGCGTTATCTTAACCATTCGGAAACCGAACGCATTAATTGGTAAACCAAGAAACCTTTGAAGTGTTGAGTCTTTCAATAGGAGATCATCTTTGTCAGAATTCAGCCATGAGAGTCTTATAATTGTCCGATGACCATGGTCTTATCAGCGCTAAGCTGTTTACCCGCCATTTTTCCTGTGGACACTGGGATCTGTGGGCCTTTGATTGTGACATGCTGGACACACTTTCCCTTTCCCCCTTAAGACCACTCTTATCCTTTGCCACTCTTTAAGCAACAATAACTTTGACATAATTTAGCAAATGATTAACATACTAAACATATGAATACTTAGCATTGAGTCAGGTATGTCCAGTTTTGATACAAATCTTTCCTTGGTATGTTTTTTTTATCTTTCAGGTGGTGATTAGCTTTTCATTCGCTCGGTTGTGGAAATCATCAATCGAAGAATTTGTTTCCGCAAATATTACTTATACAGATAACTTATAATTAATAAGATCAGTTTTTAAATTTGTTGTACAAAATCTGACTAAAGGATGAGATTTGTTATAGATTGTTCAAACTCTGACAAAAGGGTAAGGTTTGTTATAGGATGTTCAAATATTAACAAAAGGGTGAGTTTGTAGGATGTTCAAACTCCGACAAAAGAGTGAGGTTTGTTAAGGATGTTAAGGGTGAGTTATAGTATGTTCAAATATTAACAAAAGGATGACTGTAGGATGTTCAAACTCTGACAAAAGAGTGAGGTTTATTAAAGGATGTTAAAACTCTGAATTAGGAATGAGGCTTATTTTAGGTCGTTCAAACTAAGACTAATGAATAAGGTTTGTTACTGGTTGTTCGAAGTCTGGATGAGATTTGTTATAGGTTGTGTAGACTTTGACGAAAGGATGAGACTTGTTTGTTTTCGGTTCTACAAACTCCACCTGTAGGATGGTGCTCGTAAAATGTTGTACAAACCTTGTCTATAGAATAAGGGTTGTTAGAAGTAAAAAAAAAACCACCAAGCTAAAAAGGTTCATGGTAAAAAAAAAATACTAAGGGATATTTAGCTTTGTCATATGATTATATCTATTGAATATCAATCCAATTTACAAGTTGTTGTTTGTTGTTCAGTGTTTCTAATGAGCTAAAGATGCCAACATTTCTTTAACTAATGTTGTACTAGTGGGCCTCTATGTACTTTAGGTGGTGCCAGTTCTATTTTTCAGCATCGGTTTCGTATGTTTAATCGATTTTGTATTTTATAAATATTATTTTATACCGTATCATTTAATTAATTTGTATTCACACTCAGTCTGTTGTCTTGGATCTTAGTAATGAAATCCTCGGGACTACTTTTCCTCCTCCAGAACACGTTTAAACATTTCAAGAGCGAACATGCTCATTAAAAATTCCACACTATAAGAGCGGTGTCATGCACAAATCTCCGGAAAGATCTGTAATTCTAAGTTAGTGGGACCGGGTTGAGTTTTAGTCACCTATCTCACTGCTTCACAACTATTTGTGTAGTGTTTGGTAACAAGATTTTATCGGAGTGATAACAAAGGAGTTGTTTATTGAAACAAAAGATGTGTTGATGACAATATGATCACAACTCGACACTCTGAATCAACAGAACTTTAATTTGACATAGCAATGTGGTCATTGTTTTGCCATAACTAACAACTTAACCGTAAATTTCACAGCGCTCCAACAATATCATCAAGTTAACGATAGAACTGATATAACTATTAAAATTGAATATCAAACAAAATGATGCCGTTGGTTCATATGGTAAAGATACAAATATTAAATGGTTGTTTCTCGTATCGATTACACAAATGCTGAGTAAATTAGTAGAAATTCAAAAATATTGGATAATTTTATCTTTGTCACGTACAGACAATAAAATCGGAGAGTAGGCAAAGTTGCTCTTTCATCTATAAGCGGCTAATCTTTGCCCAGCCTCATAAAACTTTTTCACCTCTTTGTAAGGAGACAATAGAAAACATTTCTCTACGGTCGCAGAAGGACTTGCTAACAGACGAAAAATAAGCTTAATGTTTGCACAATTATCCCCTTAAATACGTTGTTTTATTGCAAATATAAAGATATTGCTAATCCAATTCAAAACTTCTTTTTTCTACATTGCTATATCCCTGGTTTTATAAGGGTTCTTTATCGGTAAAACAAATAGGAGAAAAGGAGAGTGTCATTTATCTCTGGCTCTCCAAATTAGTGGTCGTGGAAGAACCCTCTGTTTGCTCACCAAAACGAAACCATGAGCAAATAATAAAACAGAAAGTGGCGCTTGGTAGACAAATATACACTCAGAGTTGAATTAACCCTCGCCTTGCAGAGATCTGAGTATTATCAACAGCAGATTTACAGATAATTGTAGATACACTAGCAACCAGACGTCCACTAAACGTTTTGAGGGCCCGTACGGTGCGTTGCACTGATTTAGGTATTACTGCGCCCCACAAGGGGGTGATATTTCGCGGATATAAATTACTCGAGGGTTTGTCAATTTGGCCCGAAACATTTTAAGAGAAATGTTATTGATGATTTTAATATCACCGTAACTCGTCAAACAACAAATAACCAGTTATTTGATTTTCAAAAAATATTTGCACATATCGTCGCAATCTGGGTCCGATCTCGACATAATCATACCCCATAAAAAACATTGTGAGAATCCCATATGACAAGATTTAGGGTATAATCTTTTATTTCAGTTCAAATGGTGACGGATCTGAATAATTTCTATGTCCTTATCAAACTGATAAAATATAAAGGTTCGAAGAAATTTCAGTAAAATGAGTATGGGTTATAAAAAAGGGCAGGTGCTTGTAAAAATGATTCAACGGGAATATGAACGAATAAATGTAAACTTCTCCATCAATGCATGTTATGTAGTTGAAATTAGCTCTAAATGGAAATAAAAAGCTGCACTTGACGGTTTTAAAGAATTGATTTCGATTGGTAAATTTTATAAACCTAAAATCTAGACCGTTTATGAACAATTGTCAATTTTAAAAATTTTTAGAGGAGATTAATACTAATGGAGCTCTGAGAGATTTTGTCGGACTAAAACACAACTCGGGGATCAAGTAAAAGAATTCACAGAGTTTTGTGTTGTAGACTTTCATATACAACATATTCTAAATAAACAAAACTTAAAAGCTAGATCAATTACCGGCTTTGGTGGTCAATATTAGGGTTCTTTCGTTTGACAGAAGCGCTCGTTATTGAATTAACTTCAATAGAAACACCAATTTGTTTTTCTTAAAGATTTCGGATTCATTCTCCGACATTTATTAATTGTATTATGTTAGTTTCTCTCTCCTCTGAATGTTAAATCTTCGCCTTCAGGTGTAAATTAAACACCGATAATACCTGGTGAATATCTCTTAAATAAAACATACCCAACTACAGGTGGTGGAAAAAAAGACATGTCGCAACGGTGTTAGCTGACACAAAACACGGTCACCCCGAAACTTTCTTAGAGTTTAGACATTTTTCAAATGTGTGTATAATGTTTCCAATAACACTGCTTATTAATGCAAGTAACCATTTATTCTAAGTAACAGTATTTCTTATCCCTGCAGTATATTACAAATTCAGAAAACCAGTATTCGAATAAATTCCAAAACACTTAAAATCATTTAAGATAGTATAGTGATTTAGAAAAACAGACCCACATATTTTTTTAAAGAAAAAATCAGGAGTTATTCTTTTACATTGTGTCGAAGTTTGTCAGGAATGATAAAAATACATAGTTATTTATTTTTAAAACGTTGAAATAAGTTTTGCAGTAGCCCATCTAAAAACCTCAATGATATTTTGCCTTATGGTTTTAAAGGATTAAGGTAAATTTAGAAAAAGATGAAACAAGACAAGAAATTCCAATTTGCTCATACTTTAACTCTTGAGAATCAGAATTCGTGTTAGGTTGTCCTGTGATAAATAGTCGGGATTTGTGTGTTTGTGTGTAGGGACGGCAATTTATAGAGTATTCTTGATAAAGAACGACTTTAATGGAATGTATAGAGTTCCAGTTTGATTTGTGATGATAAACTTTGACGTAACACATTTAAATGTTTTGTTACATGAAATGATAAATGTTTTCTGAATAAGATGATAGTCATCTAATTATTTCAAAAGTTAAAACTAATGATAGTCTAGTATTAATTGCACGGTACAAAAATACCATGAACGGTGACGGAGTTATTTATCCTTTAAAGGAACAGACATCTTAAACAAGAGTTGACAGTGGTGTTATTTAATATATATATTATATACAGTTTTGAATTGTGAAAAAATAGAACAACCTAATTTCATATAGTTATTAAACAAAAAAAGAAAGTCTTCACAAATATGATATTTCATTTCCCTGTTTCTTTAACAACCTGCTATTCATTTCAATTTAGTAATCATGTAAAGATATTTTTTTTAATCTTTGACACCACTGAACATATCTAGTGTTATGATGTTCAATGCAGAATCGCTGCATTATTGCAGCAGCTAAGAACCAAGATGGGTATAACATTTTCTAACTACACGATCATTTAAAATAAAACATTTATATGCAACAGAAAACCACTGCAAATAATTTCAGTCGGCAAGCTATATACATGTACTTTTAAAGCTTTCAAAATCGTGCTCACGTTCTTTCATCAGTTCATATCAAGATGTGATTGTCCTTGGCCTCTTATCCCGCGAGGAAACAGAACAGCTATCATAATAACCAATTTGTGCTACGTCAGAGATAATGTTGCCTTTTTATGTCGGCTTTAGAATTCCTAATCATCATTGCATTATGCAGTGCAGATACTTTAACGAAAACGTTGATAAACGTAAGCGAGGTAACCCCTCCTCTATAGAACTATTCAGAACTGTACGAGTAAGCGATGTTGGATATCAGTCGTAAAAACGTCTAATATATAAATTATAAACCCGACTGTGACAATTTTTCTGAATAGTGAAATTTCTGTAAGCATGACTATTACATAATTATACCCTCGCAAACAAAGTTTGGGGGTATATATGAATCACTGTGACATTGTCCGTCCGTCCGTCTGTCTCTGTCCGTCCGTCCGTCCGTCCGTCTGTCTGTCTGTCTAGCTGTCCGTCTGTCTGTGCAAATTGTGTCCGGTCCATATCTTTTTTATGGAGGAACATTAGAATCTATTACTTCACGCAAAAATTTTTATGAACCGAGGGTGTGTCATGATTTTGACCCAAGATCATTTGGGCAGGTTCAAGGTCACTGGAAGGAAAAGTTTATAATTCGTGTCCGGTCTATATCTTTCTTATGGAGAAACATTGGAAGTTCCTACCTCATACAAAGATTGCTTATGACCTGAGGGTGTGTCATGATTTTGACCCAAGATCATTTGGGCAGGTTCAAGGTCACTGGAAGGAAAAGTTTATAATTCGTGTCCGGTCTATATCTTTCTAATGGAGAAACATTGGAAGTTCCTACCTCATACAAAGATTGCTTATGACCTGAGGGCGTGTCATGATTTTGACCCAAGGTATTTGTACAAGTTCAAGGTCGCTGGAAGAAAAAGTGCATTTGTGTCCGCTCTTTACCTTTCATATGGAAAAGCATTGGAAGTTCCTACTTCACTTAAAATTGCCTATGGCCTGAGTGTGTGTCATGATCTTGACCCAATGTCACTTGTGCAAGTTCAAGGTAATTGTCAAAAAATGCATTATTTCTGTATAGGCCATATCTTGTTATGGAAAATGATTAGAAGCTAACACTTGACACAAATATTGCCTGTGATCTCTCAAAAATATGTATTGACCTTGAGCTTTGGTAATTTGTGCAAGGTCACTGGAAGTTGCTGTAAACTAAACCAAACGATACCGCAGCTGTAAACTAAACCAAACGATACCATGCCTGTAAACTAAACCAAACTAAACCACAGCTGTAAACTAAAACGAACAATACCGCAGCTGTAAATAAAACCAAACAATATCGCACCTGTAAACTTCACCAAACGATACTACAGCTGTATACTTAACCAAACGATATCATAGCTGTAAACTTCATCAAACGATACCGCAGCTGTAAACTTTACCAAAAAATACCACAGCTGTAAACTGAACTAAACTTAACTATACCACAGCTATAAATTTTAAACCACAAATTTTAAACTTGGCAGTTTCACAGTTATAAAAAATATATATCGATGCCACAGTTTTAGCTTAAACAATTGTTGTAAACCCAATGATATCTAAACTGTAAACATAACAAAAAGTAGTAAGATTCATTTCAAGCCTGGGTCCCAGAGACAGTATCTCTGGTAGCATTCTAAATTTTTTAAATATGTTAAGAGTTGAAGATAGAGTTGTTCAATTAAGACTCAACCATGTTTTTAATATATACCATGGCAATGCACCAGCATATCTTAATGATCATTTTGTACTGAATAACAATATTACAAGAAGTGCAACCAATACGAATTTTATTATTCCTAAGATAAAAGGTAAAGAGTCTTCATGTTTTTTCTACAATGCTATCAAAGACTGGAATGCATTGCCTTTGGAGGTCAAGGAAATTAATTCTAAACAAAAATTTAAGAAAGCTGTAAAATCTTTCTTGTCTACAAATGCAAGAGATACTATATGACGGCTTGTCCAATTTCATTTTTATCTTAATTATTGTTATTACTTTTAAGTTATAAATGAATAACTAAGGAAACATGTCATTTTTCAAAGCATTATGCTATATTCCTGTTTAGTACCATGCCTAAATTCCATTGTGTAAATTTGTAGTGTTCTTTTTTTGTTATTAACTTAATTGTTATATAAGGACCCCATTGGAAATAAGCTTTTTATCAAAACTTTTATGGGCTATCCTTATGTAATAATTATCATTTGTATGTCATGTAATCTATATAATAATAATTGAACAAATTGATCCTTATGAAGTTGCATAGTGCTGAGAAAATGTCTTTTTTTCTATCTTTTATATGTGTAATCATGGCATTCTGTGATATATTTACCTGAATAAAATGAAATGAAACATAATTGTTACAATTCTTATATCAGCTGTACATGATATCAACGCTGAGGAAATCGCATAGTGTTAACAAAATTTTATCAGATTTGTAAGTTAGAACATAACAATATCACAGATAAATGATATTACAGCTCTAAATCCTACGGTATCGCGTCTCTTAACTAAACGATCCCACCGCTAATAACCTAACAATGCCGCATAATTATGCAGACTTAGCAATTTCACAGCTGAAAACCAAACAATTACACATAAATTATGTAAACCTAAGGATACACCATCTATAGATAAAATTTTCTAATCATTCAAGCTATACTTTTTAAAAAAAAATTCCGTTTATGTTACCGATAAATCAATTAACAAAAATGGAAAATATATATTTTATTGTTACCTTTCGATTCTGAATAACAATACTAGAAAATTGACTCCTTTCAAATATTCATAAATCGAACTATCGATAGTTGCATTCATGTTTATGACCAGAATTTTAAGTGGCTGTCACAGATCCTGCTAGATCCCAGGGGAAATTAAACTGATGACAAAAATGTATTGTCAAGGTGACGTTTAAACAACAAAAGGTAAAACCATAATTAGTCCAATATGAAACCGCTTTCTTTTCCATCAAAGCAGTAAGTATGTTGCGTTACCTACAATTTGCATTGCTTGCAGTGACACCGTATCCTGCAATTGTAAATTTTATTTTAAGATAGAAGAACTTTAATAGCAGTTAATTCCGCGATCAACATTTTTAAGATACCCCGTTAACTTTAAATGACTTACAAAACAAACTTCCGTTAATTTATTTGTTAATATATAGACGCTAAAAGCTTTAAAGCTCCAGTGATATGTCTGATTTGAATTAAAAATAGTTGACCGTAAAAGACCAGATTGCCGATAGAATTCAGGGTAGCTTATTTTGGACAGCTGTTCTCTCTATGGTCCTTGGGTTTCTGTGCATCTCATTAAGTATGAGATATCACGAGAAGTGTCTGCACAACTTGGCAACCTCCCTTAAACATTGAAATATCTGTGTATTGTTTGGTGTAAAGAAATTCTGATACAAAATGGAACCCATTAATTAGCCCTTTTGATTGCTCTATCGGATTTTCAATTTTCTATTGAATCACGTTTGCAGTAAGTAATGAATTAAATATTGATATTTTTTACAAGACATGGAAGATCGGTATGATATTATCGGTCTTTTCTGTGCATTGGCCATTTCATTTTCTTACAGGCATGGCGTTTCCCAAACTCCAAGAGTTTATGGGGGAGATCCAGAAATTCATGGACACGGACGAAAAGCCGTTCCAAATGTCGTCCATTCTCCCCCGGGGAGCGAAGAGAGAGCTGGACAGCGCAGTACCAATGATCGCTGGCTTCAGGCCCTCAAAGGTAAACGCCCGGAGAATCATTCATTCAAAATTCAAGCTAGCACTTAGTGATTGCTTCATCTTTATCTCATTATTATAATGGATTGGCCTTGGATAAATTCACCTGTAATTTGCTAAGACATTGTACAGGATATAAGTCAAGTTTCTGTAGCAATTCGTTTCTTTTAGGTTTACTATATGTTCACCGTGCTGAGTTTTGCGGAGCTCGGGAGCTGGGATGATGTGAAAATGAACGGCCGTGCAGCTCTTGAAGAGTACGATGAATTCCTGAAAGAACTACCAGACAGCAAAAGGGTAGGTGATCTGTTGAAAATTGCAAATTACATACACAGATATAATTGTATATACCTATTTATATGTATGTCTGTTTGTTATCAATAGAACAAGCCACCTACCCCACTGCCTCCAAAGGACACCATTATAAGCCAGGGATTTCCACAGAACAGCTCTGCTCGATTCCATACCTCAATCGAAGACTTGCAATTCTACTCACCCAGACACGACGAAGAGAATACTCGAGTATCCTCCAGACCATCACCAGCTCGGTCACGTGATGCTCCTGGTGGCATGGATACAACACGGGTACCCGGTGGGTCTTACCGGTCTAACCACGTGGTCAACGGGCATCGCAGCAACGGAAGAGCGCCCCCTGGGCCCGAGCAGAGGGGGTCACGTGACGGCAGCAGATGGGGTTCTGATGCTCAGATCCAAAATGACGATGTTCTCAAGAATGATATTGCTAACTCTATCAGCAATCTCAGAAATGAACTAGGCAGTTTAAAAGATAGGTATGCTTAAGCGTGATTATGATCATGTCATATTTTGTGTAATATATACATAATCTGGATCTATTATGTTTGGTTTACGGGTGGTGTCATTCTAATTCGTGTAGAGAGGGGAGCTTTATAGTTTTGATCAGTTGCTTTATACATCATGAAAAGTTTATTACAGTATAATTGTTTTATTTCTTATTTCTTCCAATTTGCAGAAGAACAAAGTTGATTTTGATTCCGGTAGTTGATGACACAAAAGTGAGAGCGATCTAATTTATTTGATTTCTAGTAGAACTTGATTTTAGACTGTCACAAGAACTGAATAACAGCCCTGATGTCCAGAATGTTTCCCCACCAAAACCGCCCCTCTTAGATCTGAAGTCGCCTCGGAGTGTTCGAGTTGATGACGTCACGGACAAACTAGCGGACGCATTTTCCGAGCTATTCCGAAAACAGTGGCTGGGTGCTTTGAAGGAGAAGAATAATGGTACCGGACACTCGGAGAAAAACTTGATATATCTGGCAGATATTACTAAGGTTAGATTTATTGATATCTGTATCCAAGTGAACATTTTAAAACAATAATTAGCAAGGTTATGGGCTCAAAGCAATATTTATATCTGAACAGCAATACTTGTAGATATTGAAACTCGCTGGGGATTTTAAAATCTTAACCGTTCTAAAAAAAATTAAAATGTTTGAAGAGGGCTCGATGGTCGTGGCCCTTTTTAGACTATATTAGTCTCCTTTAGAAGAAGAGCTCTATATGAAAATATAGGATAATACCAAAATTCAAAAGTAAAAAATGTATGGATTTGTTCTTTACTAAATAATAGTTTATAGCTTACCAATTCATATCTTAAAATTTTAAGTGGATCTGATGGTTAATTTGTTGACCATCCAGCCTCCTTAATGGTCAAATGTTGTATAATTTCGAAAGATTCTAAAACATTGATAATATGATGTAATTCGCTGTGCCAAAATGTGTATCGTGATTAGTGATAATTGATTTAAATTAAAGATCGATGATAATATGGTCCAATTTTGACAACTCAGTCTCATGAATTATGAATAAGGCGATATATTTATCTTCTCTCAGAAATGCCAGAATTACTTAGATGAGGTGTGTGAGAAAGAGTACAATAATTTGTGTGAAGTCATACTCAAACCCATGGGCGAAATAGATTCCAGATACGTGAGTTCCTCGATTATAGAATAATAAAGTAATTAACGACATCAGCAAAATTAATGCATTTCTTTTATCCATTTCCCATCGATCATCTCTAATGAAAGGAAAATCGAATTTTGGACTCAGTAGCACAAATACTTTTGGGGTTGTTTTTCAATATGATTTGACAGGTTCATATTCCAGAGGACCTGAGATCTCTGGTTCGGGTCAGATGTAGACAGGTGCAGAGGGACACCATGCCAATCTCTCTACCAATCATAAAAGAGGTGAGAGCAAGTCGTATGCCAGAGGTTTAAGAGGGCTGGGTGGTCAACGAATACCTCATCAGGCATCGGGATCATAAAGCAAATTTAGACCTAAGTCAAAATTTCATTCAGTCATAAAATGAATATTTATCATAATACAACGATTAAAATTTGTAATTAACAACGTTATGTCAAGACACTTTTAATAGCATTTCAATTTTGTCAATGTGCTCAACCAAGATACATTAAAATAGTGTACAATTTTTGACTCAAGTCCATGATCCTGGAGCCAGATCTATCTTAAATTTCTAGATATAAGTATGATATTTTAGCTAAAATTATCTTTTAGTAAAGTTGAAATATCATAAATTTTTTTCTTAAAATTTTGACTCCGACTAGTTTACTATATATCTTTATACAGCGCTCATTTTTTCAAGGAGATCGAGACAGTCTAAAAATGGCCACGACCATCAAGCCCTCTTAAATGTATATTTAGAATTACTTATTATGTTTTGATCATTAGTACATATTCGTTACTAACACTATTGTAGGTTGTCATACGTGACAAAATCCCGGAAGCACATAAGAGCCCAGCATTGAAGAAGTTCGTGGATAGGTGTGTGGAACTTATGTGGATGTTTGCTATCCATGATCCACCCCTGCAGCTGGAGTGGGCCCGCGAGGGTGAATTGATGGGCAGCAATCTGGAGTCGTACACTACCAGAGGAAACAGGGTGGGGTTTAATGTGTGGCCTACTTTACGGCAATTTAGGAATGGACCTGTCTTGTCCAAAGGAGTGGTTCAGCCAATCTACTGATAGACTTCAATCGCATGTTTAATTCGCTTTTGTTACTGTTTATGTTTAATAAATTCTATGAAATCGTTTTCGAACCTATACATACTCAAAGGGTTATGTTCATCTTAATTCTTTTGGCTTTTCTTCACCGGAAACTCAGTTAAATCAGTTTCCAAGGCAAATGCACAAACACTAAAAAGTACAACGTTGAAAATAAATTTTATTTAACAAATATAAAACTTGTAGACTGACAAACAGATATTCTGTTTCTGTTCTTTTGTGAGCAAATCTTCTCCTGCATCATCTGTAAAAAAAAAAAACAAAAAAACAACTATTATTTTGTCAATCTTTTTGCGACAAAATTGCGTTGAAGTTGTATACATTTTAGCAAAAAATTCTTAATATTTATAGAGAACAAAAATATATATGTTTAAGAAATCAATCTTGCCTTTCCTGTACCTGCAGTCTCTCACGCTTTGCATGTTTTACACGAACACGTCTCGGGGCACTGGCAGTCTGCTCCACAGTTGCACTCGGTCTCCGTGCATCCGCAAGGGTTGTTGCAAGTGGCGCATGCGCAGTCAGTTTTACACTGGCAGGTTTCGCCGCATTCACATGCTCCATTGGCGCACGTGCAGTTTGTTTCTATAAATTAAAAAAAAACGCCATTTGATTATTGAATGTACAAACTATACTGAACCCCCAAAATACAAAAATGAACCACCAGCGCAATAACAAAAGTCAAACCATATAGCTTTGCATTATTTATATGAAAAAAGATGTTAAAAAAATCTCTTTTTGTATATTTCAAAAATATATAGAAGAAAATATCTAAGATGATGTGAAATGTCGTCTGTGTTTAATCTTTAAAATTCTTTATCAATACATGTATGGCTGTGAGTTAAGGACGCGTAATGTAAAAATTAGAACCATTTCACCACTATTCAAACGTTTCTATTTTTTAAGCTGTTTATTATTATAATAATCATAGAAAAAAATCATTTAGGCCAAATAATTGTACTAATGCACTTATTTTTAATAAGATATCTTCTCAAGTATTAGAAGAACTTTTTTACTTAAGACAGTCATAATTATAATCATTTTATGATACAGAAATAGGGAAAAAAAACTTACCGGTTGGCATGTTGGGCGTGTTCGAACGGACTTTCTGTGATCAAATAATCCAATGCTGAATGTGGTAATGCCAGATTTGTGTGCTTTATATATAATTTGGATAAATGCCGTGTGCAAACTCTGGAAAGATGCAGAGTCGTTCGCAAAATTTCTTTACCAGTTAACAATACCCCGTGGTAACGAGTTGATGAAATATTAGGTAACCATATTTGTTGACATCTTGTCTCCTAGTCAATTAACTTGCCTATTAAAGTGATATACATCTCTAATGTTATCGCAATAAATTAATTAGCTATCACAATCATGTTTAATGTTCCTGCCGTCAACACTCCCCATCGGTGTCATGTTTTACCTGCTCTCTCTACTGGCATCAAGGTTAAAAGTTTACATTTAATCAAGATTTGTAGATTTCTAAAGATATTGATTTGACAAGTCAATTAAAGTGATTTACCAGAAAATCTGGACAATTTATTAAAAGTTTTAATGAAACTGCAAGCAAGTGTAAAGTTATGAATGATCTACATTGACAATGATTTATTGAATCTCAACTTGGTGTCCTTTAAGAAACTTCAGCTGTTTTATCAAACTTTAATAAAAACCTCAATTAACTAATGTTCATCATTAAACAATTATATCATTTGGGGTAAAACAACTATAAATTATGTTATGGGAATTAACTAAATAATGAATTTTGGACACTTTTAGCTCTTTCATATTTATCTTATTCTCTCTCTCTCCTCTCTCTCTCGTTCTTTTTCTGTAGTACAATAAACAGGTCCAGTCCAATGTTTTTCTTGTATTTTATCTATTGAGTTGTTAATTAATCACATCTTAAACTGAAAACAAACATAAACCAATAAATTAAGTTTTATTTCTTTTGTTCAGTAGGCTGCAATCTCAAAATGATTTCACATTTTCAATAACTTCAAATTCTTAACAAATATGATAGTGTTTATATTAAACATTAAGTATGAAACAAATGATACAGATAATGTCTTAACAGATCTTTATGGATTGTAAATGAAAATAAATATTTTCTTAGACATTTTCAAGAAATAAATAATTTTATGTAATCTCTTAACAGATCTTTATGGACTGTAAATAAAAATAAAAACAATGTGTATTTTCTTAGACATTTTCAAGGAGTAACATAAAAAATTAGTAATTTTCTAACAATACTTTACTTTTTAGAAAACCATTCTCAGGCAACATGGATATTCCCACACACAGCTTTCTGGGAGAAACTTATGCAAGAGGGATTAGAAAATAGGAAAAGTTACATTTAATTTTTTAAATAAATACAAATTCTGGACGGACAAAAACAGACTGCCACAATGAATAAACTAAAGTGACCTCCCTTCCAAGCAGACAATCATTTTTCTTGTAAATGAATACATTGAAAACAAAGTTTTGGCACTACTCAGCGTTGTATCAATAATAAATATAGCACTCTTCACAATATAGAGCATAAGACCTCTCTCTTCTTATGGATTGAATCAAAATAAGATCTCATATCGTTCTCACTTCTACCACACAACATACATGTAACCCCTCCTTCCAAACAAAAATCTGACTTCATATTTGTAAATTTTTTCACAACATAATTACTGTTTAAATTACATCCACACAACATGCTCCTGCTGTCTAAACACATTAACAAAACTCAAACAACCACCTCCCTTTCAAAGCTCACACATTTCTTGCAAAAATAAAATTCTTTAAAAATTCATAAAACAAACTTCACAAATAAAATTACAAAAACATTTTCATTTTTAAATTCCCTTTTAAATTTTAAATAATGTCCCACAGAAAGAAATAAAACATCCAACATTCAGACAAAACTAAACTCCGATAAATTTCTGACTAAATTATTCATTACATTCTGAGAAATAAAATACATTCTCACTCTAAAATTTAACGTCCAACATGATAAAAAAAAATCTCAATTCTTTTTTTTTTAGTGGAGAAGATCAATAAAAACTTTAGTCAGTCAGAAACAGAAAAAAAGAAACTGCTTTCCAAATAAAAAAATACATGATTGACAGCAACATCAGACGTATCATTATATAAATTCAGAAACATAATAAAATATACAACACACAGCTTGATTCTCATACTTGTGGAATAACTGTTAGTAATAGAATAATTCAGAAATGCTTTGGATCTACATGGGTATAGTGACTAGCATTACAATATACATGTATGACATACAACATGTAATGAACAACCTATGAATAAGCAGGTTTATACATATCTATTCATCCTCTGATGTTTTTAAGTACTGGTGTCTTAAATTTTACTAGACCTTAAGATTTCCCTTTCAAATATGTATAATTAAAAACAAGAACATTTCTTTTTTCTTTATCTAACAATAAGTCAAACAAAACATTAGAATTTAATACTTAGAGATACATGTAGATTAAAGATGGATGTCTGGTAAAGCAATTTAGTATCAATTTCATAGTATTCTGGAAGGTTTTTTTTTTAGGTAACAAATTTTTGATGTATTTCAACATGAAAAATCCATTAGAAATATGGCAATGTTGCAAGATTGAACAGGTCTTTTTACATCTACATGTTATTGAAAAAATTACAAATTGGAACTCATGAAAGGACCTTGCAACCATGATTTGGTATCCTGAAATTCTCTTGGTGCAAATGTATTCCTTAAATATATCTATCGGTCAAACAATGCTTGTATGTCAATTATAAAAGGGTATGGACAGAAGTCTTTCTTACAAGGAAATATATACCAGTAAAACTTTCTGACCTAATGAAATTCATATACCTGATATCTACAATTAATCAAGCTTATCTTATCCTTTGATAAACCCTTTGGATACAATATTCATTAAACATAAATAGTCTGATGTGGAGAATTTTCAAGAAAAAGTATTCATGTTTTAACTTTCCTTTCATAAAGATGATCCTAAAATCCATATAAAAATTTAAAATAAGTACCAGTAAATTCTTTAAGACAACTTTTTCTAAATTAACACAGTGTATTGTCTATTCTTAACAAAATCAATCAAACTCTTCACCAGTCAAACTTTATTCAAGATCGTAATACCAACAGTTGCTTGCTATTGCTGCCTTGGCAAATTTCTAGAGTTAATTCTTACTCTAAACATGCCTCCTGAATTTCTCTAACAACAGCAGTCAATGGTAGCTGTGTCCTAAATATCTCCACCACCTTTTAGCACCACCCATTTGATTCTCCCGTTTCAGGCCCAAGTGCCACAAGATTTCATAGTTTGCAACCTGTTTAACACTCCATACACCAACGGTCTCACCAATCTCTGATATTAAGATGTGTTACACTTCTGAATATCAACATTCTCTATATTTCTTGATATCAACATTCTCTGATATCAAATATGTTACACTTCTTGAAATCAACATTTTCTATATTTATTCTCCATGCTCCAGGATATCAACATTATCTATTTCCAAGATATCAACATTATCAACATTTTCAGATATCAACTTTCTCCACACTCTAGGATATCATTATTATCCATGTGTCTTCAGGTAATAATTCTCAGTCCAAGCAGATTTTCTCAACAGGTTGAACTTGGTCATCTGTAGTTGCCTCCCTTTATCGTCTCTCACTGTATGGCACACACAGAACTACTTTTCTGATATTTATTCCCCTTTTCAAAATTGAAGTCCCATCTCTTATTGGCCTCCACATAAACATCTCTGTCAAAATGCCCTGCTGCCATTGGAATACTGTAAGTAAAACAAAGTAGCAATTTAAGGTAATTAAGGTTTGCGGTTACAGGGAGATAACTCACAGATTTTCATTGTGACGTAGCACCAGCTACCCTTTATTTCAGCTATGACATCAAAATTTATATGACGTCATAATTGGTTTAAGGTTTTTGTTATTTTGCGGGGTTTTGTAGTTTCATTGAAAAAATAACACAACACAAGCATTTATCAATTTCCACAAAAAAGAAGTCTGCATCATATGGTTTTGAATAGTGTTTTAGAAACACCAGATGACACATATACTAAGATAAATTTTTCATGAAATTGGTGGATTTGGAAAGGTTTCAAATAAGATGTTTTCATTTACATAATGGTAGTCCAAAATTAAGACTTTTGTTGCATTTTATTCTATTTTTAAATAGTTCATTAGAAATTTTTAAAAAATGAATCATGATATTAATAGTGACATTATTTTCGAAACATTTTAAGCATAAATAACCCCCATAATAGTCATATATAAAATGTATATATTTTCATGAAATTATTTACATTTCATCAACATGAAAATTTGAAATCATGAACTTTGACCTTTTGTAGTAATAAAATGGGTCCGGCAAAATCATTTGAATTTCATGAGAAAAAAGACTTTAGTGAACAAAATGGTATGTAACTTTGGTACAATTCCTAAAAAATGCAAGCCGCAAACCTTACCTTAAATCATTTTCATAAATAATTTTTTGAGAATTGCTGCATTTAATAAATGTTTTATGCTTTATAGATAGATTAAAAAAGGGGCATAACTCAATCTTCTATCAAAATATTATCAAATTGCAGAAAAGTTTAAAAATACACAAAACTTATCATAATTGCTGTCTAGAGATCTATAGAAATCATCTCATAAAATAGTGGGTAAATAATCAATCTACATAACTTTTTTAATGCAGATCCACCCAGAGTTACATGTAAGTATGATTTTATTAATGCACCATTTTATAAATTTTACATCTGAAAATTTCAAGAATAGCATACTTGTCTCTGCCTGGTTTAATGGTGGCTTCATAGAGGCCATACACCGGGCGGTGATCAGACAGTCGCAGGTTCATCACCGCATCATAGTGGTGACAACTTATAGAGTTCTTCTTCTTAGCTTTAAATAATATTCTATCCTACAATCACAAATAAAACGTATTAAAGCTGGTGACGGATGAGAAACTTAATGTACATAACTGGCTGACAACTGATACTTGAGCCATACTTACTGTATAGGAAGGAATCCTTAATTTAGACGACGTATCATAATCATCTTTATTTACATCAAACTTGTAAGTGGGTTTAAAATTTATTCGTCCTTCAAGAAAGCCATGGAATATTTGATCTACAAAGGCAAAAAATACTCTCTGGTTATACAAGTTGCATGCACAGATTATACACAAAAATAAATTCTTATCAAGTTTCATGACATTAACAACAATTTGTGTATTATGCTTTTGTTTCTTAACATCGGCTTCCATAAGTGTATTCTCTTATTGTTTCTTTGCATAAACTAGAATAAGTGTTATCTCCTTGCATTAACTTCAATTCATTCATTATCACATACAAGCTACAATCAGTGTGTTCTTCTTTGTAAGAACCATAATTACTATAACTAGTGTATTGTCTTTCATATCGACAACAGTCTGAGTATCATAGCTTCTCCATATTATATCAATAAATATAATCTCTCCCCTAGTTTCTTAGCATCATCTACAATGAGTGCATTCCCTCCCTGTCCTCACCTTTCACTATACAGTCATTGAGTTCGTCCCCCTCCAGAAGAAATTCAAAGTTTGGATGCTCCTGTTCAATAATGGAGGTGACAAGGTCTTCCACTGTGTTACGTCCCTTGTCTATACGGAAATTCAGGTCCCCAAACCAAAACACGCTGTCGTATTTACTGAGAGCATCACCTATAAATGAAAAAACACTACCTGATATATCGACTCATATATCTTTAATTCTCTTCATCAGAACACAAATAAATTCTATATGTAACTAAATATGTTAAAGATTTTATCATCCATTCAATTTGTTTGGCAATGATAGGAAGATATCTGGCATGTAGCTATTGTGGTAAATTGTTCTCTAATTGAAGAGAGAACAAAAGAGTATCAATACCTTGAACACTTTGCTGGTCTTTATGAGCATACTTTGGCATCTTCAGACTGGTGGTGATTTTATGATAATCCGTTATCCTGTCCTTCAGACGACCATCATCAGCTGAAATCACAACACAGATAGATTGTTACATGATCATGAAATCACAAC
>WFKH01011581.1:7003247-7058616 GCA_016163765.1 Magallana hongkongensis | reverse complement strand
AAATTGAACAATGTATGAAGATATGTTTAACATGTTCCGGTTGATCCGGCGTAACTTCCGGTCGTCAGAGCAAATTTCAAAAATGACTTTTTCTCGTTTTGTTTTTTTCACATAGAAAAAGTTACTGAAAGATTCCATCACAGTATCGATTATATCCTTTTTCTTTTTATAAGAGAAATGCATTTTTTTTAAAGAGATTTATACATGAGAAACGGAAGACCTTTTTGTTGCTATAGCAACAAGAGTCTAGTTATTAATATAGCTTGCTGATCTTTTACCTTCTTCCTAATTGTACAAATGCAAGGGTAACGGTGTACTGCATGGTCAAGCTTGTCATATACAGTACAGCTTGATTTGACAGAACTTTTTAAGTTTTGAACTGTTCAGTTTGTTTTGTAGTATGGATTTATAATGTACAGTGTTGCTAGAGATTGTAATATTCATATTGTACATTGCAGTGCTGCTAAAGTTTGTACAGTACAGCTTGTATTATACTGTACAGTACAGTTTGAATTTATTTTGAGTTCCGTAATCCGGTGAATATAATACACACTTTTTTTCCATCATTTTTTACCATGAGAAAGGGGTGCGTATTATACATCCCTATAGGATTTTGACATATTTTTCCCTATGTGAAGCACGGAGTATCATACTAGCGTATTATCTATGCTGACCACAGACAAGAACCAATACCCCGCTAAACATCGTAACTTTACTTCATTATCACATATAATAATATTTAACCCTTAGGAAAACATTGTTATAGCATGTTATTAAAGAAAATGTATACTTAAAGTCTGTTAATCAAACAAACGATTTTAAAATGCCTTTAAAAATTAATTTGAACTGCCTATTCTTTATCTCAGTGTATGCCGCCATTACAGCTGTTATTAATAGAATGCGGGCTTGGATGGCCACGTGCTATTTGTAACCGATCTTTGAAAACAGCTTGCACATCACTTGGCTCACTTTTAATCATTTTCATGTAATGATAATTGATTTATTGCAAATAATTATGAATATAAATAATTCTATAACCTATTCCGCCAATTGAAGCCATTGTTGTGCTCCCCCACCGCTACGCTTGACACCTTGGTTATCTCAGACACTCCCCCTAAGCTATAAACTGTGTACTATACACAACACACCTATTTGTGCACATATTTTAATATATTCCAGGCCTCTAATTGATCACTTTAATTGGCATCATTTAAGAATTTAATTAGCTCCGTTATCTCCTATATCTGTACACTGGCCGTTTTTCACTACACAGTGGTTGTAGTGACTAAACAATTATATAACACTTGTCAAAAGTAGTTGATTTTATTCACGGTAGAATATTTAATACTAGGTCTATTTAAAACATTGATTATGAAATAAAGATATTATCGCGATGTGTTAGTTACAATAAATCCGTATCTAGAAAATTATTGTCACTTTCTTATTTCCGGTAGTGTATTTCCACGATGAAATTGAGCGTGTACATACAAAGTATAACTGCTTTGTTGATACTTAGCATAACCATTTGGTAAATTTTTGGGATGCGTATTATACATCCAAACTAGCTTTTTTTCACCACTTTCAGGCCCAAAGTGGGGGGTGCGTATTGTACACTACTGCGTATTATATTCACCAGATTACGGTATGTTACTTTTAGTGCAGCTTAAATTTCTTCGATTGACAGCTTATCATGGATAAACCCTGTACTCACATGTTAAATGACAATTGACGAAAAGAAATGAAGTTCCAAAGAAATAAAATGAGATTGCAACTGCTCCTTTGGTCCTGACCATGGTAACAGCCCTGGTGGAGATTTGTTCATCTTCTGGAACTAAAATGAAAAAATACTCATATCAAACTAGTTTAAAGATTAACTCAACAATACATGTATCTGGCCATCACTGTTACTTATCAGTCTATTCATTGATTTATGTAAGGTATATACCATATGTTTCTATGAGGAACATAGTTTTATTTGATACAAGTTTTATTTTTAAATTAACTTTAACAATTGAGTGTAATAAGAATTTATAACCACATAAAACTATCTGCCTGATAGAACTTAAAATGGTATGGTAACCTCCATGTTATTATGTCATGCGTTCATTTGAAATAAACAATGTGATACTGTAAACCAAATTTTATTCACGGCTTTATTTGCTGTGACATATTTTCATGATCAAGATATAGATTATCTGGACAATAATATACCAGAGACATTAGATGACTGGTTCATGGCAAGAAATATTTGCAATGATGATACTCCCCTGAACCTTGTGAAATTTTCTCTCATGGGAATAAAAGTTGGTTTACAGTAATAAGACATACAATGTGATGTTTAGAGATGTTCCTGTACCTGAACAGAACCAGATGAGATCTCTGCGTATAAAGATGGCAAGATGGAGGGACCCGTGGGAGGACGAGTGGAACAGAACGTGCGTAGGTCCGAGCGTGGCTTGTAACTGCACCTCCCAATCTTTTCTGTCAATCAAAATAAGCATGCTTTAAAAATGAGTCTTCAATAGATGTTAGAAAAGTACCAATAACTTTACTTGCAATGAAAGTTTCAAACAAAACAACTTAAGATTGTTTGTTCTCACTTGATATAATTGTTTTCCTGAGTGCCAACAGCATATATGTCTTGCATTACTTCACTTTCCACAGGTAAAATGAAGTCCTGAAGCGATTGCGAATCTTTACATTCCTAAAAAAATACATAATGTTACGATCAAATAGTTCTTGAACATTGACTATCTCTTTTTTTACCTAAATCTTCTACTGCAAATCAGTATATATAGTAGTCTTAAGGGTCAGTAACCTTTTGCCATATTTACTGGCTTGAAATTTAACCAGACACATGTGAAGATATAGACAATATGCCAATGCAATAAAATCTCAATGTTGTGACATACTCTCATAAAAAGTCACAGGGTGTGGAGGACCCATAAGTAGATGGATAGATTCTATGTGAAAGATCACACAGATTATAGAGTTGTACTTATTTATAAATTGTTTTCATATATGTTATACTGAACAATAATTTCTTTTTATACAATTTATATAACTTGTACCACTCACCTTAATGTCACCCATATTCCAGCTCCCAACCCAGATTTTGAGTTGGTGGTCAGGGAAGTACCGCTCAAGCTCTGGGGCCCCAACCAAGGAGGAGGTGACACTGACATTGCCCCGTGATCCGGTCCTAAGGATAGGAATAGGGTACAGTATAGACATGACCCAATAAATCAGCTGTTTACTTACACAACACAGCTAGCCTACAGTGTGTCAACCACTCACAACGTGCAGACATAATCCCACAGAAAAACATGTCATTCTCACTTCTAAAAGGAAATGGAAAGTGTGCCTTTTGCTCACACTATTAATCAGTTGTCAATAGCAGCATCTCCCATCAACAAAAATCAATACTGTATATCAATGGAATTAGTTAGAAATATTCCACGTGAATGTGTACTTCCCAATAGCAGGTCCTGTCCTTGTGTACACCTGCACTGTGTCAACCATTTAAATGCCATGGTGTGGCCGACATGTTCTGTGTGTTTTAGTTACCATGAATCAATAGCTTGGATCAATTTACCTTAATCAGTTCATAGCTGGAGTTCTATATAATCTTTTGAATTATGTTAAACAAAAGTAAGTCATGAAGTGATTAGTGGTCAATGGTGGACAGTACATGTATCAGTAAAAGTCAAGGTGTATTGACACCTGCTGGACTACAATAATATCTACTCCCAGTAGAGTTATTTATAGTAGGGTTAATCCACTCAAGTCTAAACAAGTCTAATCATCCATTACTGAGTTCCACAGCACTTTTATTTAGTTATTTAATTAAAAAATACAAATTTACACTTTAAAGTGATATTAAATATCCATAGAATAGCTCTCTCGTAAATTCAAGTTTTTTCTCACAATTACCGATAAGCATTTATTCAACAAGAGGAGGAAGCATGTGGTTAGTTTTATTATCCAACACCCCCCTCCCCCCTCCACCCACCCATCAACCAACCAAAGTCATAACTAGTGTTGTCACGATGATCGATTTTTAGTCGATGATCAGTTAGAAAGGTCGTCGATTTACGACAATCGACTTGAGATTTTATAATTGATTATAATCGGTTTATTACATTAATACTATACTTATCATTTTGTTTATTATTCTGTATTTCTTGAAATAAAAAGTTAAAAACTGTTGCAAATATATGTGTATCTTCGGCTAGTGTTTTCGTCTGCCATTTCGAAATACTAAAATCTTGTTTGATACGGTAGAAGGATATTGTTTCGGATCAGAGCAATGCTAGAATTTCGATCAAAATATACAATGAAATTTAATAACGTCAAGATCTTCAATTTTCAATATAAATGAAAACAATTGTCAATCATTATGTTGCCGGAAACTCCCGTTTAATTTATTACGGAATTATGTATATGTACCGGACAGGATTTCATGTTTTAAAAACAAAATGGCCGAATTTGAAAACGCACGTGCCTCTACGATCATCCAGGCACAAAAACAAAGTCTGTGGTGTGGAAACACTTTGGATTCTTTAAGAAAATAAATGTAGTGGGGCATAAGTAAATATAAATAGCACTTGAATATTTTAAAATAAACAATAGCTTAAAATTTAGTACCCCATTTGAATGACTTTAATACAACATGTACAAATTATTACCGATTCGATTATTGGCCGATCATCAGTTGGTTAGAGTTAACCGATTCTGCCAATTAATCGATTGTGATTTTCAACCGATTTGACAACACTAGTCATAACCAGCTCGGAGAATTAAGTTGTTTATAATCTGACACAATCATCTTCTTTAATATTTTTAACACCAGGGTATTTCCTCAACTAAATATAGTACAGAAGTCTCAAAGCTATCACCCCCCCCCCCTTTTTTTTTTTTTTAATTTTTCCCCCATGGAGATTGGAGATGCTGTATTGATTGAATAACACTTACACCAATCACTAAAGCTTAAGATCAGAGTCAAACCTTCTGTCTATGAACATTCTTTTTTCCTAGGTTTGAGCTTAATACATGTAAAAATGTTACAGTGAAACCCACAGATAAAGATGTATGTAAATGCATGTAGTCCAGTTTTGCTGCATGGTTTTCAAATAATACTATTTGTTTTATTTTCTCTTTAAATTTAAAACTTCAAAATGTGTAAAAATAATTTGCTTAATTCATATTTCAAAATAATTTAAATCTTAGTTCAGAAATAAAGAATTTCAAAATATTAAAACAACTGAGTCCTAAATCTTGACAGAATTGAGTAACTTTTAAATGAATCAATAGATTTAAAAAATTCAGTTTAATTAATCAGATAAGATCAGAAGTAACTTAAATCAAGTCATGAAGTGCTAATAATACCTGAACCATCTGAAATATCTACATGTATCTTCTCCTGTGCAATAAAATGACCGGGTTGTGGCTTAATCAAAACGGAATTATGTGGATTATAAATCTAGTATGCTACTAACATATGATGAGAATTAACTTATAACATCATCAGAAACCCACAGTCAGTCTCAATGACATTAAGCCAACTAATTGACTTTTCTCAGTTTCATGAAAAATTCATGCTCATTGGCTCCTTCACACATTTTTAACCAAAATCTTACAAATTGTGAAAATGCTTAGACTTGCTCATAAACAGAAGCATGCTTTTATAAAATACAGTAAATTAAATGATCAACTTTTTTGTACCTCCAAAATCTAAGAGATTCCTTTTTTTATTGGTGGATTAAAAATAATAAAAAATTAAACAAAGAAAATCTCAGTGAATTATTATTAACCAGACGGACCACAGGTTTCTAATGATGAACTTATCATGCACTTACAAATCAACTGTTATATTGGATCAAACTACATGTACATGTAGTCAAGGGTTATATAAGATAAATGAATTACTTCTTTCCCTTATAATTCTAATCATGGTCCAGAATTTAAATTAATTAAATCAATGTATTTCTCCACTTCAAGATTACCTGGAGTAACTTACAAATCATCTCTTAGACCTAACACAAAGAGATCAGTTACCTTGCTCGGGCCTCTCTAATAGTTATGGGCAGCATGCCACACGAAGCAGAGAGAGATCTCTGTGAAATGGTGTCCCCAGTCCTTGAATCTTCCACATATTTCTGGGGTGAGTATGAAGGATCAGTTTTCATGGTGGTTTTGAGTGATGTTGATGTGATATCACCGAGAGGTGGGAGATGAGATTTGGGTGCGACTGGTGGTAGGGGGCCACGGGAAGGTTTGGCATCCCGAGGACTGTTCATTTGTACACTGTCAGAGTCAGCATTAGCAGTCTTGTTAAAACTGTCATTCATAAATGCATCATCCTCTGACTTCTCATATTTTTCTGTTCCTGCTTTCAGGTTGATGTATGACGAGGACTGCTTTTTGGACTTGGACTCCACTTCCTCACCAGAGGAACCAGCCTCATGATTTCTCTTCTCTCCTTTAGAATTTCCTTTCCCTTTGCTTTTCTTCTCTGATTTTGGTGTCTGTGGTGGTTTAGGTTGAAAAGGAAGACTTTTCAATGACTCCAGTGATCCTTTTGGATCATTGGCCATTTTCAAGGCCCTAAACCTGTGAATGGTAGCATCTGAAGGAGCTTTGGTTCCGTTGCTTTCGTTGTCGTCAGCATCGAGAGGCGGGGGAGGGTCCCAATCACACAGATCTGGGTCAGGTTTTTTTAACCTGGGTGCAGGTTTGGGATTTTTCCTCAAGTTTGAGCCGGACACTCGTCTTCCTCTCTGTAACCCTGATCTTGTGCTGTTTGCATTGTTGGACATGTCTCCTTCCTCGTTGTTGTTGAAATTTTCCAGTTTGTCATCTGAGGTTGCATCTAATTTCACATTCTTGTCCTCTTTTAAATTGAATTCATTTTGCTCCTTCCCACTGACCTCCATTCTCTCCTCTGTGACATCTTGAGTCTGACTGGATTGCAATGACACACATGATCCAATTTCACTTCCACTCTCTGATGATCTGCGCTTCTTTTCGACAAGCTTAGACAGAACACTTTTCTTCTTTGGTTTGCGACCAGTGGAAGAGATGGACGCTGTGTCCCCTGTCGGGGGCTTGAGGTTACTGATGTCCAACTCCATGACATCAAACTTACAAGCCTAAACTATGAAAAAAATAAAAGATGCACATTATTCTCAATTTTCCCAAACATTTCACAAGGGTTAACAAAGAGGAACAATAATCTGAAAAAGTTAATGAAGAAATGAAATGGAAGTATACAAAAATCTTAAGATACTTAAATCTGTCATATAGTTTTGTGAGCTAATATCAAACATTTGTTAAATGTCATAATTAGACAATCAATCTATGATTTGAAATCTACAAATTTGTACTAACATAGTTTTAATGGAACCAATGTTAGAGAAAAAAGAAAGCTGACAGCAATGAAGTAGATATAATAATATTATTTCAACATCAAAGCACATCAAGGGATAATGAATGTTATCAGTCTGTTTAAAAAATAAACAAATGATGAATGATTTTCCAGAGTTCTTGAAATCTTTCGGTCCTGTCGGCAAGACCGATAAAAATAACCAAGGACCGATTACTTGAGGTTGACTGTCAGTCCAAATGACCGGTAGATGTTGACAGAGCAACTTGTGAAAATACGACTAAATTTCGTACAAAAGCAACAGAAGTTAATGCAAACTCTCCTTGTAAACATTGAGGAGATCTGAACGCAAACAACAAACCAAGAGAAGTTTTCGTGGTTTTTGCTCTCTAGACTTATCATACATTTTCGGAACATCTCAGTATTTATATGGAGAATTTACATCACTAAATGTAAACTTACGTTGCTTTCGATAAGATTGGTGAGTATATATTGACACAGTGCATTTATAATGCGGCTAACAGATGTAGTCAGGCGATAGGTATATTATAAGTCTTTCGATCATTTTCCAACCTAGATCTTGTCAGAAATCATTTGAGAAATTGGAGAACTTGTTTTAAAACATAGCGTGAACTGAGCCGTGAGGGCCCCCAAGATGGCAAGTGTCGTCTCTTTACATTTTCTTTTTATGTACATTGAATACACTATTTAAATTAGCATGATTGAAACAGGGTTTTCAGTAAATATCTTTATTGCAATACACAGAAATACACACAAGAATACCAATTTTAATCATTTATGTCTTCGGGAACAAAAAATAAGAACTCCACTATCTGACAACTGAGCCCCTGTGGCTTGGGATGTGCAGAAAGAGAAAGAGAATGAGAAAGAGAGAGAGAACAAGAGGAAAGTTGATGAGAGAGGGAAGGAAATTGAAATAATTAATGAATGTGAACGTGAGGTGCCAGAATGTGAAAGTTATGAAGAATCCACAGGCACCTGACGTTATAAATTTTTCTCATAATAAAAATAAATACCCTATACCTAATTATTAGGTATAGGGTATTTATTTTTATTATGACAAAAATTTATATTGTCAGGTGCCTGTGGAGGAATCAAATCAAAGTAAAAATGAGGCTTGTTTTGGAAATGTAAGTTGAAACTGATAATAAAATTCAAATATAGGTGGGTTTTTTTCATTTTATTATTGACAACTTTTGGGCTGATAGAAATCTGTCCGGACTGACAAACTTCAGATGGTAGTCAGTCCAAATGACTAACAGCGTAAAAAAGATTTCAGGAACTCTGATTTTCATACTATTTGTCTGAATTTAAAGAGAAAGAGTGGAACAAGAAAATGATTATTTTATGTGGGGTACAAATTATGTAAGTAACTTTGTGGCTGTTACATGTCCATAGGCAAGCACTCTAAAATTCTATTTGCCCAGCCTTGGAATTAAATATACAAATTCATAGAACTATTAAATGAAGATCGGAATGTGAATAAAAATATCTGTTTCAGGTACTTTTTATCAGTCTGTCAGGAGATGAACAAATGTTTTAATGAATTCTAAAGCTGGCATAAAGATGGAGGAAAATTAATTAATGAATAATTATATGACATTATCATGTTAACACGACATTCCTAAATTTATAACCACATATATCAAAATACATGTATATTCAGACTTTACAGTTCATTTTCTGTGAAATTGTTACTTAAATTACTTCATTAAATACATTTATCTACAAAAAAGGCAATTTTTAAAAGTAATTTTGATATGAAATAGATAATATTCTTGAAACTACTGAAACATATTTACTTACTCTCCAGAGTTTCATGAATAAAATAGAATATAGCTTTAATTTTATTGTTAAAATGATGAGGAGTGTAACTTAGCACGTGTGATTCACAAAATCTGTATTTGTAAACAATACAACAGTTTTCATAGCAACTTTGTAAATATACACCAAAATCTGATAAATAACGCGAGTCATATTCTATGAATCGATGCATACAGTTTTAGATCAATTGATATCTCAAAAATATGCAATATACCTCTTATGTTAATGCATTTTTCTTGTAAAATGCAAAATACAGATCAATTCCAAGATAATTTTCGTCGGTCAGACTCCATCTTGTTTGTATGCGCATGATAGAACTACCAAAAACCGAAACTATAAAATTGGTTAACTCGTTCATAGTTGCTCTCTCTCTCTCTCTCTCTCTCTCTCTCTCTCTCTCTCATTTAATTGAAAAACAAATTAAACTGGAGATTTATTAGAAATTAAAATTAGCTAATTTTATTTACTTTTTAAAAAATATGATTGCATATATATATATGGGACAAGTCTTTTCGTGTGTAAGCATGCACTGAACGTGTCATTTTTTATTTTCTATTTTAATTTTGTGTATTTAAAAAAAATGGGTGAATTAATCATACATCGAACACAAACCTTTGATCAGAAAGTTTTTGGTTAAAATTAATCAAATAATATGCATATAATTGTGCGTTGCCTATATCCCTGAATTAAAGCTTCTGTACTTTATCATACTTAGGCTAATTATAAGCAAATGCATATGGCTATCATTTTGTCAGAAAAATAATGATAAAGTGGTTTTAAAATGTAGTCGGATGTACCTTAATTAATTAATAAATGAAAATTGGTTAACGTTTAATTTATACAATAACAAAATCTGTGCGTTTTCTTCCTTAAAAGTGTTTTGTAAAATTACGTTATCTACCGCAAATAAATGGAAAGAAGTACTTTTTAAACAATTTAGATCGAAATTAGACTTGGAAATTTGATCGCACCATCGAATAGTTCTTCCTAATTTTTTGTGTTAAACATTTTAAAAACACACTGTAAAACAAAAACAAAATACAAAAATAAATGAAGCAACCATTCCTTCTTCAAGCACTAAATTACGAATAAGGCATTTTTAAAACCAACTTTTCGTAAGTGCTTGTAGATAAGAAATAGACCTACACACAATTTTACAAAGACTTAGTTTAAATTCCTGTTTATAAGTTTAAAGGGACCTAGACACGATTTCAGATGAATATTTTATTTTTTCATTTTTATGTATAAAATGGTTTACTGGTGCATTTTGAATGATTCACCAAAATGTTGAATGTTAAAGTCAAGTTACAAGCGAGATACAAAGGAAAGAAGTCGTTGTTATGTAAACAATGCTCGAGTCTTATATTTGTTTACAAATAATGTAAAGTAAAGAAATTACCATTTCTTTGACAAAATAACTTGTGGCAAGCAAGATAAATTGATTCAGTGTGTTCATAAATAATTGTATCAACAACAAAAATCAACATTAGATTGAAACTTATACCAATACAACAATAACAGGACTCGAGCTTTGTTTACAAAAACAAAGAATTCTAACCTCTGTAATTTGCTTGTACCTCGATATTTGACTTTTTTGACAAAGCATTAAAAACATCCATATTGACCACTCTAGACATTAAAAATGAAAAAAAAAATTGAAAAACTTGAGCTCAAATCGTGTCTAAGTCCCTTTAAGGATTTAAATTGCCATTTATCCTAATATCGATTTAACAAATTTGATTTTTGGACCACTGAGTTTTTGGTAAAAAAAAAAAAAAAAAAGAAAAACATTATTCATAATCTTTACCAGGCATATAACATCAGGGGGTTTTTTTCAAAACAGACATTTTTATTATATTTAAAGTTAGAAAAATGAATTTGGACGACCTGACCACAATGGGCTTTTTTGAACAGTGTTAACTTAACAGATAGACTTCGGGGTACATATATGTATGTTTGCCCCCTCCCACTTTTAAAAACGATGCCTGTCTGCTGTATGGGTTTTCGATGTATGGTGAAACTGCTTGTTTCTGCATTAGGTTGTCCTCTTCTCTATATTTTATTGAATTAACAGTATTAACCAGTAACCCCCCCCCCCCCCCCCCCCGCCCCCCAAATTAAACTAGGGGAAGATGGGTGACTTTTCAATCAAGTTTTCTTGTTACCTTGTTACATATTAATAAGATATAATAGCATTCCAGTCTGTTTAATGAATTTCTTTTATGATGCTTGTAAATTTAGCATGGTAAAAAAGTGTATCGCAGGTTAATTTTTAGCTAGACGCGTACGAGCACAAATAAAAATGCAATATACAGAACAAATAGATACCCCAACCCCTCTCAATTCTTTGTTTTTTGTTTGTTTTGTTTTGTTTTTATTTGTTTAGTTTGTTAGGGGTTTTTTTTATTGTTTCTTTGGGTTTTTTTGTTTTGTTTTGTTTTTTTGTTTTATTGGTGGGGGTTTTTTTTTTTGGTGGGTGGGGGGTCAGTTAGGGATTTAAAATTCTAAATATCTGTTATGTTTGCGGCATTACCAAAAGAGTATAAAACTATGAAAGAAAACACCGATATAAAAATCAAACATAAAAACTTTATCAAACATTGCCTTGAATACTTATGAATCATAATTGATTGATTTCAATTAAGGGTAAACTGTAAAATAGGTCCCAAAACAAAACAAAATAAAGCGCTTTAAAAAGTTCTAGCATGCTGTAGGAATCAACAATTTTTTGAACGAGTTATTTCAAATGCGTTGTCGCACATAAAAAAAAAAAGCAATTTAACATATTTAATGCATTTCTAGATAAATGATATTGTTTTCATGAAAATGGAAGATGTGCAATCGAACAGAAACCATTTATAGAGCCATTTTAATATTTTACGACATGGAAAATATGAAAACGTGAGCTGTTCTGTTTAACACCCCTGTTGCGACGTATAAGTGATTGTTTAGCGGCACATGTGAAAAATATAAGTGTCTTGATTTTTAATTCTTTGGTCGAAAAAAAAATATTTCACTTCATGATCACAATCTGTTTTTCATTGGAGAATATCTCGACCTAGTATATATTAAACACTGGTAGTAACAAGTTTCGTGATTCCGCGCACCTGTTTGAAGGAAACAGCCAAAACAATGCTGTCTGCTTGCCAACAGAAGTAGGCACGGTCTGCGATGGTAGAGAAAGGGTGTCCTAAGCCTCTCAAATGACGATCTCCGTTATTCGCAGGGATATGACATCGGAAGAAAATACAGAATGTAGTCATGAATTTAATTTCTATTTGGATAGACAATTGCAGAACAAATTGATAGAACAAGCTGAAATTCTTCAAGCGGATGAACTCTACTCTCAGTTCAACATCAGTAATACGGATTCAAAGAATGTGAATTCCAAAGTTCTTGGGAAGAATGAAGATATTCAGGGATGGGTTGGCGAACCCAAAATTGTACTACGCAAACCTGAGAAAGAAAGTGTTAAACAATCTCAGCCTTCATGGCGTGATTACAGAAACAAACAGGTTCCTAGTCAGGATCCCTTTGTTTTTAAACACCATGGGGATATTCGAGCTTACATTGAACAGTACCGCAGGGACCACACTTCTGGATTAGGTTTTAAGTCACATAGTGCTTTGGACCGGATGCAAGGAGATGGTGTTCGTAGATATGGTCAGTCCCCCTCTAATGTTCATATCCAGCACCAGAATGCTTGTAATTGTGGTGCCCCTCCCTGTGCCTCAGAAGTCCAGAAATACCTGACAGCTGCCTTACACTCTTCAAATAGAACTCTGACATCCACAACAGGATTTAATCACTCTCAGTCTCACGGAACTCAAAGTGCCAATTCTCATCAAACACCCAGCACACCCCACACCCCGAATGGACACATTTGTACAAAGCACAATCATCACCATCATGTTGAGAGAAATAGCCAAGCCTATAAGTACAAACTGTCTCCAGACTGTCAGACAATGTGGTCAAGTCGAACCGACTCGCAGAACTCGGAGCGACTTGATCAGCCCTCTCCTCGTATGCAGTCGGCTAAAGTGTACTCATCAGGAAAAGTCCCCACGAAAGTGTCAGTTCCTGCTGCCCCTCCCAATGGTCAAGTGAAGCGCCCCCCTATATCTGTGTAAGTTTTATCCTCATTATAAGTATGATTTTATGAAATCTGTTAATAACTAAGTTAACAAAGTACAAATGTATTTTATTCAACAGGATTTGAAAAGGTAAACTTTATATGGTTGAAATAGCTATACAAAGGGATGTGGGTTGTGTTTGTACACAATATTATTTTCTTGGGTTCAAATATTGAATAATAAATGAAATAAGAGGTGATAGTGCAGGTATACTTTATATTGGTTGAACACATTGCACATTTTGTGTATTGAGAGAATTTGTCACAAACTATTTCGTTCTGGAGGTGAGAGAGAATTGGGTTGCCAATGCATGAATACTTGTTCGTTTAGAAATATGGTTTTCACAGTGTACATATAAACAGTCTGCACATGCATATTAATAGAATCAACCTTCCAAATTGTTACACCCAGGAGGTACAAATGTATCAAAGAAATAGAATGGTGGACTAGCTTCTTAATGAACTCTACCAGGCAATATATGGTACTGGGTGATAATTGTGACTGTTTATCAAACTCAGTGCATGCACATTTTATTCAATTACTATTTGTGGAATCTTGCATATGTATGTACACAGGGAATGTAAATTCTTGTTCATCAGCTCCATGTGATAGCTAGTGCTTCAGTGAAGACATGCTTTCCATTTTTGGCATGTATTGCATGTCTTGGTTGCCTTAAGTGTTTAAAACATGTCTATCTCTCTTCATTAGCAGACCAAAACTGAGGAACACTTTCTTAGGTGTCAGGTAGTAAATTCTTTGTAGTTTTATCATATGCACCTTTTTCTGTTATTAAGTATTTATATAATCAAACACTGTTAGCCCACATTCTGTATGCATACATGTATTGCAACTTTGCATGTGTATACTCAGGGACTGACAAAGTGCCTGGTTTCTAGACCCTGAGCATGTAGAGATCACCATAGCTTTTGTCAGTCCTTGTACTTCAGTTTAAGTTTATTTGCCTGCTTAACTTTCCTCACTAGATCACAAGTGTTTCAGAGAGAGAGAGAGAAAGAGAGAGAGAGAGAGAACAAGGGATAAAGACAAGAAAGAGAGAGCGGATAAAGCCTTTTTAAAAATTCAAACAATTATGTGTCGTGATCAGACAAGTTATGTCCAACACACGGCAGGGAATGAATGGACTTTATTTACAGTGTCTAATTTAGACAGTCAATTTTGTCAAGCATTCAAGCAATTATTGGGTTATCTGGGTTTCATTATGTACAGCTATTTCACTCAGAAAGAGATTTGGTTGCCACTTGAGTTGTATTTGATAGAAAAGTATTTTAAATTCTAAATGTAAATACACAGGTACAGCAATGAGTAGATTTTTTTGTTGGTTCGTTGGCAAAAAGGTCCCCCCACCAAGAATGTGATCGATAGGGACATGTTTGGTTGTATTCAAAACGATTCATTGGTCAATACTCATGTATAATTTCTTTTTGTGGGTTGTTATACTTTCAACTTCAAGAAGTGATTTATTAAAGCTATTTTATCACCTTATCAACCGAGTCAGTATATATAAATTGAGTGACAGTGACTTGGAAATTCGCAGTTGTGTTTTTTTTTATTAATCAGCTCTTTTACAAAAATATCTATTGAATGAAGTTGCACAAAATTTACTTAGGTACAATAGAAATAAGATTATAATTCTTTTTCAGTTGCATTGTAAGATTATTACAAAACCACTTGAATTTTGGAAAAATGCCCAAAACAGAAGTGTGCACTCATTAGGGAAAACAAGTCATTCACTTGCAGAATTTTATGTGCACATGGTATTGTAAGGATTATTCTTCAAATACTTTATAGGTTGGGTTAAGTAGGCTCTGATTCAATACTTGTACAGATTTTGTGAAGTAGAATTCATTTCTTATCATGTTAATGAGGGGATAGATTACTTAAGATATTAAAGCAGGGGGCTTTGAATCACTTAGAAAAGATCGTTTAAATCCTGCGGAATATGTATTGGAATCAATTTGGTTTGATTGAGTACAAACATTTGTATTAGAACAAAAACTGATAGGTTCTCCCTGAAATGCACAATTGGGTTAAAGGTTTGATGAAATTATAACTGTCTTGCTTGTTTCAATATCAAATTTCAAATCATAAACTCCACTTTTCTCTCTCTAAAGATAATTGCATATCTATGTGCAAGTAATTATAGTCTACAGAAGAACTTGATTCAATGTGGAAACTCCATAAAGTCAATACAAGTAGAAAGTAGAAACTGATGAAACTAGCCAAATATGTAGAGATTGTAAAGCAATAGAAGAAGTAGTGTAGAGATTGTATGGTTAAACTTAAAACGCAAAAAGACATTTGATAGTCATTTAACATTGTCATACATGTTTATGCTTGAAGAAGAAAATTCCATTTAAAATTATCAACTAAGATCAAAGTCTAATCAATTAAATGTATAAAGTTTTATAAAAGGGGGGTGTTGGGCTTTAGTGCAAATGTACCCATCTTATAAAAATTTCTGTACATTTCTTGATTACATTGCAAGGACCTTGATAGTTGTCCATATCCCAGCTTCATGGTAAAGTTCATCCCCTTTCTTATAAATGGAACATTTGCAGACATTGATTGTTAAATGTTTCATGAAAATCATTTTCTTTCTATCAACAATGGGAAGGTCTCTCTGATTGTTGTAGACTGTCTTCTTATCTAAATCTAAGTAGATTTTTATGTGTGTATTGATTGTAGAACTACAGACGTTTTGGTGATTTCAGCTCTACTCTTTTTAAGGAATCAGATTTCAGGTGTATTCCGAGTTCTAATGGTTCCATTGATTGGCAGGAAATGTCAATATAGGGTGCAACTTGTGTTTCCATTTCTTCAATATTTAATCATAACTAGAATCAATAGTAAACACACACTGTAGAAGAGCTTTATTGAAATAAGCTTTATCCTCAAAAAGCAAAACAAACAAGGGTCTTTATAATCTCAAAATTGATTAAAGTTTAACCAGTTAAAAATACAACAACAAAAAATTATTTTTAATGTGCAATTTCAATGACATATATCATTTAAATGCATAGAATAACTAAATTCATTATTTTTTCAATAAGCATACAATTGTATATGAATTGCAAACATACACACAGGCTTTTATTTCTGTATTTGCCAAAAAATGATTAATTTTATAAAAATATTCTCAGATGGAAGCTTAAGTGCATTAAGAGCATAACTTTGATGCCAGAGACATTTTCCTAACCTTCTTTGTCAATCAAAAACTTGTGATCTCAAAATATTGAAGGGTAGGTTTTCATTAAATAAAATATGTGTAAGATGGATTACTACACAACAGATTATTAAATGTCCTATAACAAAACAACCTTTTCTAGTTCTGTGGTGGCTAGTCAGGAACTGTTGAAGGAACTTTGTATTTATTCAAAAGCCCAACAAAGCAGAAAATCTATCTGAATGCCTTATCTGTGTTAGTTTACAGAGGCACACACTAGCAAAACACAAACCAATCACTATGTCCAATTCCTTACCAAATAACACAAACCAACAACTATATATATGTCAAATCCCGTACCAAATTATACCCAAGTCAAGTGTACGAAGGATTGCTATAAACATCTGGAAACAACATTGTAAAATAGAAATCCATTTCATCCCATTGCATAAAAACCTTATGTTTTCAACAATTAACTGTCCAGATTGTAATATTCCATTGTGGATTGATAACACTTTTGTGTACCCAGTTTACCATGTTAGATATTATAATCCAAGCTCTTAAACAAAATGCAAAATTAACTCATCTGGTATTTGCTGTTACAGAGACTTTGTAGAAACTTTATATGAGAAATGAATTAGCTATAGATAATTCTCTTTGGCAAATGCCTTACAGCTATATTCTATTTTTGGCCTCAACAAAACTATTTCTGTTTATGTGTGTATGAATGGTCATCTTACGCTGTACCTCTTTGTCCCTCTGTAGCGCCTGGCGATTGCCGAGTCGGTAAGTGTAGTACCAACCAAATACTTTTGATTTCAATCTTTATTCCTGTATATTTTATCATATAATTATAGAGATTAAATTCTAGATAGTAATTAAATAATGTTCAGGCCAAAAATGAGAGAAACTAATCAGAACTAAATGACTTTTTTCTGTGAGCTCGCACTTCACCGCGGAACTTCTTGCTCTGCAGCTTCTCTATGTCTCTCCTGTTGTGTACCTTCTTGTTGTTCTGTTGTTGTGAATTTCCTGTTGTGTACCTTCACTGTCTGTTGTATATAAGTGTTGTATCTTCTGTCATATAAACCTATCCCTGTATTAATACCGGTATTATGATATTCACGGTTTCGTCCATCCTCATACCTACTGCTCACGTCACGCTTACAATAAAGTAGCGTCAGTGAAAGTGTTCACGTGTTTGTCATCACGTATTTGTGCACGCCTGTGTATATCCGTTTGTTTGTCATTGTATGCAATATGTTTCAGCTCATATCTCATTTCATGACTTGCATCTGACATCACATCTGTGAATGTCGACCATGTTGCATTAAATTATACGTAGTTGTATATATATTTCTGAGAAAATTAAAATTAATAAAAATTAAAGTTTACGCTGACGAGTTGTAGATGTAAGAGGATAGTTGACTGACACCATTTTCTGCCTTGCAGGGTCGGTTTGCAGGAGACGGATAAACAGTATATCAATTTATTGTAATTCAGATTGTTTGTTACATAGACGCTTCCAATCTTGTTTTGTCTATGCATTAACAGTAGCCTCTTCTCCCAGCTTCTCTGGTATCAGTTGTTTTATCCTATTTTGAATAAAATTATTAATTCAATCCTTACACTCATGATATCCATAGGTTGTTTTTCAACTTGGTCTCTAGAGTGTAATTTTGAACAATTTAAAAAGAAGTGGTCAAACATTTCTATTAACATATCATGGATAAATTTCCGAATTAACGAAATTGACAGCATTAGGAAGAAATGAAGAAAAACCACTCTGTTTTTTTCTTATTTTTATACTTATGTTTGTTATGTATTATTTGTTGGGGGTTTTTTTTATATCAGCAAACAACTGTAACAGTTAGGATCCTTTGTTTCTTTTGGTTGCTGGAGTGTAATCACAATTTTGTAGTGCTGTGATTTTGGGTAAATGGTTGGAGATTAATGCCTTTGATAAAGACGATCCGAGTTCGGCACAAATGGGTTTTATTATTGGTTTTGTGTTTTTATTTCTGCGGGTTTTTAATGAGTAATTAAATGGCGTGGTTGATCGCTTTTACTCACATTAAACTATTGGAATGGTTACTAAATGGACCGGTTGTAGTTTCCTTTTAAGTAACACATTTGCTGTTTGAAATCCTTGAAAGAATCTGCTCAAAGAAGAGTATGGTTATGGTCAACAATGTTCTAATGTTTTGTTTTTTTATTCAACGCAAGCCTAGAAACTACGTAATGTAAATTATTGGTGTTCGATTGGTTAAAACATTGTAGTAAAATACTTATGTGGTGATTGGTTGCTTTCTTTCAGGCAGAACAATCCTAACAAACCGGTAGAGACGGTGGCGCCCCCTGCCAATGGAGTTCGTACATTAGATACCCTGGCATGTGTAGCCACAGACAAACAGGTAGATAGGAATTACCGGCGGTATATCGGCCCAATTCACTGGTTTATAAACCTCTATATCACTCTAGGCCATACAGTGATTCACCGGGCTAGCTTTGAAAAGATAATATTCTGATCAAATCTATGTAAGACATAAACAATTTCTTGTCATAAGCTTATCATTTAAGCTGTTTATTCACCATCAAATCCCTTGTAAAATTCCACAGCGTTCGTTTTGAATCCTTTTTGAATATTAAAAGTAATGTTGAAAATTAGAAGATTTCAGTTGATCGAGTGTCATACTGGAGATACTAAAGGAATTGAATATAGACTGCAATTATTGGGTCATCTAAGATTGATCATAATGACCAAGAAATAAATAATTCAGTAGAGTATATTGATGTAGAGAGTACGTTTCGTTTGAAAAAAAACGTACTAGTTATGGCACATAACAACGCCAGAACAGATCTCCAATTTTGTGGAACTTCAAATTTATTTATTTATTTTTAATATTTCAGTGACGGTCTCTTTGGTTTTGATAGATTGGATGTAAATTTTTCTACAATTCGATCGGAATTCTTATCCCCATCTCTTTTGATAATTTAAATCCTCCTCTTGTATTTCAATCATAATTCTACAGCCATCTTCAATTGATAATTTTACTATTTTATTCAATCAGAAGCAACGTCCTCTTACTTCCGCTGTATCCGTGAGGTCACTGGGTCACGTTTTGTCTGACACCAGGGGTCGCGCCATATTGCGACCGTCAACGGTTACCTCCACCGAGTTCTATGAGCATCCCAATAACGTATGACCATGATATCCAGGAGTATACTTTGTATCTAGAGTTTTCCCCACACCCACAGCATCTTAGTGCACATGAAACCTGCATCACGTTGTTTTTTAACTTTTTTTTCTAACTTAAGTTTGAATGATCACCTGTAACTCGTGAAATACAATAACAGTGACCCGAAAGACTTCTGAAATACCTTGAAACAGTTAAATGCAAATCTTTTTCCCTCTCTTTAATCCACAAGCCCTGTGCTCGGGGATAATGTTAATCCTAAATTGTTAAAATAACTAAGGCTTGAAGTTCCATTTATGTTGTATTATCGGCATTAATGCTTTATTTATTCCTTGACGAACCAATCCTCATATATGATACTGTATATGTAATCTGTAACTATTTCCTAAACCAATAATTGTCAAAGATGCGTGTAACATTCCCAATGAAAGTTGTATCTGATTCAGTTTATTTCGAGATGTAAATCATGGTTCTGTTATGACGTAAGAATGATGCAAGTTTCATGTTGTAAAGTAGAGTTGCCTTTCAGGTTGCACAGACTGTGTTGCGGGACTCTTTGGAATGGCAAAAGGTGTACGATATATTCTCTTGCTCATATCTTCATTATTTCTTAATCCAGTGGTATTTTGGACCTATCCATTCGTTGTTTTACGCGTACTGTAGAGGTTTTGGAATTAATTAGTTGCTTTAAGTAAACTTTTTGATAATTATTATTAGGCCAGAATTGACTGTTAGTAAATTCAAGCGTTGTTAATTTTTATATCACAACGATGCTTGGTGCTTTTAGGATAGATAGCTATAAGTTAAAATTATTTAATTTTATGAAGATGTTTATTTAAAATACACTTTTCTTTCACACGAATATAATGACATGACCGGGTTTTGATATGTTTTTGTAAAAACTATATGGTGGTGGCGGATCTATATAACCCTCTCAGAACTACTTGTATTTACAATGTTGGTATTATTCACATGTTTTCGCTTTTCAAATTTTGCTTTCAAATACAGACGAAAAATAGGGATACCCCCAAATCTGACCGGATTGATCTGGATATTGGAGCGTCAGTATCCGAGGATGAAGATGTGGATAACTCAGAGGATAGTGACGCCATCAGCATAAGTAGACTATCTACAGCATGCCTTGGTGCAGACGTAAGAGTCAAAAACGAATCTCTAGAACCTTCTTGTACCTACCACGTGTTTCCAACAGAAATGATGTTGGATAGTAGCGTTACTGTTTTAAATACTAGAAGTTTAACATGGTACCCATCCATTTCAACTCCCCCACAGCCGCGACCAAGAACAAAGCATTCGAAGAGAGACGCAACACCCTCTCCCTCTATGCCAGAAATCTCAGTGGCAGTGGCGGAGTGTTATAGCCCGCGGTTGCTGCGATCAAGAACAGAAGACAGAATAGACTTTCCAATGATAAAGAAAGATGGTAAAGGAATGCTAGTGACGGCAGACATTAATATTGGGGAACAAGCTAAACTGGAATCTACCAGAACAGGGTCTGGCTTAGCAGACGAACTAGAACGCGATATAGAAACTCCTAGAATCATGTCATTGAGAGAAAGTAAGACGAAGCTCATGAAAAATCTCCGGAAGAAGTATGCAGGTTACGTCCACAACAAAGGCAAGAAGCCTGTTCATAGACCGACTGGTGCTCAGGACTCTAGTAGTGTGAAGAGTCTAAAATCCGAGAGGACAGGATCCATCCATAGCGCCAAAGACTCCAGGAAAATCCAGACAGCGGATCCAGCTCTACATTACTGGAAGCTAGACGAACAAGGAGAAATCGACAGAAAGTCCATCTCCTCCCATAGAAGCAGCCGACAACGAGAAGCAGACGAGGAATCCATGATCAAAGTTGCCGAGTACCTTCTGAGTGATACCAACATCCTGGCATCTCAGGGCCAGGCACCGGACCAGTCGGCAGGTCACAAGACTGACGTGTCCTTGGCTGAAGGGGTGACTGGCTTTACGTGTTTTCACCCCACCTAACTCTGCCTAACATCACTTGACTGCTGTGGAGAGGACAAGCTCTACTAAGACGTAATTCTTTGATAATAACACTGTCCAGTATTACCCATTTACCGCAGTACTTGAGAAACTAACTGTGATTGCCTAGTAATGCTTGTGCTCACTTTCGAGTTGCGTGTAATGTGCATGCGTGTAGTTTTTACAAAACATACCAAAATCATTTTATTGTCATTCATTTATATTTATAGTTAGGTTAATGTAGATAAGTATTTTAGAACATTTTTTCTTTGACATATAGTTAAGATGTTTTTAAGCCAGTAATGTGCATGTCTCTTACTCAGTTACAATTTTTCCTGTCCGATGAAAAATAGTAGAACCAATTATTTTATGAATTATCATTTTCCATGCCCTTCATGAATGTTCGTTAGACAGTATTTATATTCCTACCATTTTTCCAACACAGATTCACCCCTTAACTAAGCAACCCATTGTCTTCCGTAAGAAATAATTTATCACCCTATACCCTAATTCACGGTTTCGACGTTGTTTCACGTTTTGATTTCTTGTAGTTTTCTACCATATCCCTTTATACCTTTATGCTAAGTAATCTCATTAAATTCAATTGATATCATGCAGTCAATTTATTGAAATAATTTATGCAGAGAACGTACATCATGAGATTGTGTATTGTACCGAAGTTTTCAGGAGTGAGCATTATGTTTTTGCCTCGTTTTCAGATGTGGTTTGACGCCAGCGGTAGGGCCTATGTCAGCTTGGCGGCCCGTTATGACCCCCTCAGAAAGTAGACTTTCATTTTAAGGTATCAGGGTTTCCATGTAGTGATGTAGTCATGTTACTAACAATGGAGAATGCTCAGTATTAACAGTCTGTAGTCTATAGCTTGGCGACAGTGTCCACCAATGTAGTCGTAGTCTATTGCACAGAGGAGGCTGAGGTACTGGTCTGATGATCTCCGCAGAATCACTCTTTTATTCTTGGAATGTAACGTTAGATGTAGACATTTTCTTACTATACATTAAAACTGTCCTCGTACTTGCATATATATTCACACATACAAACCTTTCCTCTTTAATTTCTCACTAACAGCGTTTAAAGATTAGCATGGACTATACACATGCTTCCCTTCGCTTTCTTTTCTTTCCTCTGTGGCCTCTCGGGGAATGCAGTAATTTCTCTTCAGTATATCGTCATGCTCCATTCACTAATAATTTAATATACAGGTGACACTCGATGGCTCGAACTTCGATCTCTCGAAGTTCTTGATCTCTCGAAGTGAAATCACGGTCCCGATTTTTTTCTCTATATAACTAAGCAAATTTACTCTTGATCTCTCGAACTCCGATCTCTCGAAGTTCTTGATCTCTCGAAGTAAAACCTGGGTCCCGTTATACATATTTCATTGTTTTTCACTCTTGATAACTCGAAGTGGTTGCTGTGTACACACGCGGCCGATCAAGCGTATAATTATAGCTCGGCGTGGACCTTACCTGGATGGTCGAGTGAACGCCTGGGGGCTAGTGTGATAGTGTTAATTGGTTGATTACGTAAGTGACACTACCCCTTGCTTTCTTCAAACGGTAGATAGGTAGTTTGAAACTGATCTATTAATTTCAACAACTTGTGAAAGTTACGGTATATTAAACCGCTTTTACTTCAAATATTCTGTGATTAAGAAAACATAATATACTTTAATGTTTTTAAAGTGAAAAAACCCACTTAATAACCACACAACTGGTAAGTTCTGTATTGATTAAATTGAAGTACTGTAGCAGAAAATACGAATGAAATCATGTTAGATTATCCTTCCATGTTATAAATATAAACTTCCGACTAATATAATTTAAGAACCAAAATGACCGGAACAAAAATTTCCGGATTTTTTTAAACTTTCGAACTCTCGAACTCTTGATCTCTCGAAGTTTAATCACGGTCCCCTGAAGTTCGAGTTATCGAGATTCACCTGTATCTATGTTTAATTCCAGAATGATGGTGTCGTCCTCTGTTTATATGTACTTTTGAATTAATTGATGGTCTAAATGACGTATGCATGCATGCATGTAGATCACTTGTACATGTAATAATTAACATGTAACCACTATTGTCGTCTTCGTTCCATACATATGGGCGATTCTATTTTTTTTATCTTTTTGTATATGTATATGTCATTATTTATATTTTTTCTATTCAAAGTGAGAATTTATTTAAAATAAGATCAGTCAAGATGGTTTAGATTTAAATTACGTGTTTGATGCACCATTCTTTGTTCTAGGAGGAAGTCCCCGCATCCAGTGAATTAACATGGTGTGAGAAACTGGAGTTACTTAGAGCGGTCAACAAGCCAAAAGAAAAGCCGAGAGTGAAAATGCCCAGACTAAAATACATAAAAGACATGGTGGAACCCATTCCTGAAACAAGGGAGCCGGGCCGAGCTCATTTGTATGAACAGAGAAGGATCAAACATTTATTGCAACAAGTTCGCATGAAAGGAAAGGAGCAACTTGATTGGCTGAGAGACCGCGAGAATCCAATATGGAAGTCAGCGGAAGGATCTAGCTCCGGAAGTAGCGACGACCTTTCTGACGAGGAAAGATTTTCCAGCCGCCGGAAAGAGAAGGGCCTCACTCACGAAGATGGATACATCCTAAATAGATACAAAGTAAAATCAGTCGTCAGAGGTGTGAAGACCATCTCTGCACTTCAAAGAACAAATACTGAGATTTTTAAGGACTGAAAAGATTTTACGACTTTCATTGGCCGTCCAGATTTCAATGTCAGGGATTTTATATTGCATTGAACGGTGCTGCTAACATTAACGACAATCTAGTCTTTTTTGTCATGTGTTGAATAAATATCATGTTTTTAATAAATATGATTTAGATTTTTATTATCATGTTTTGGTCTTTACAAGACGAATTTATTTTTATATTTGACCCACTACAACTAATGTTTCATACTTTTTAAATTATGCAATAATTGGGTATTCGAAAGCGATCGTCACGTTACCATGGTTACAGGGCATTATTCGCTCACAGTGTTTTTGAAAACAGGCTTCGAAAGTATGAAAGGCGTGTTTGAGAGCGCATTTAGATAACGGATATATAATCATATGGGGGTTTTTTCTCTCCAAAATCCAAATTTTGGGGGTTTTGGTTAAAAAAGCTATGACACACTCTTACACAATATTCCATCTTTTCATCTGTACCAAGTACATATTTCAGTGGATCCCAGACAAATGTACAAAAATTATGAACATGTAAGGAGTGCGCTGCCTAGTGGTGAGACCTAATTTATACACAAGAGCTAAACCCAATTTTTTTGCGGGATGCCAACGTGTCGGCATATAAGGAACGTTGATGTCACGTATGTATGCATAACTTATTTGTTGTGTACATCAAATTTACAAGTAAATTACAAATCGGACGATGACATGCGATGAAAATTGTTTGAAACTGTTTCTCATTCAGCGAACGAGTACATTAATAACGTCATTCAGCGTTCTCGTAACGTTATCTTGTAAAAACATACCCTTGTACTCAAAGTTTGTGATTTGCCTATTTCATGCATCGGCATACGTTGACTATAATTTACTTGTGGACAGCTTAAAGGGACTTTGACACGATTTGAGCTTAAAATTTTAAATTTTATTTTTCCATTTTTATTGTTTAGAATGGTTAATATGGGTATATTTAATGCTTTGTCAAAACTTGAAAGTCAAATATTGAGTTATAACCAAGATACAGAGTTTGAAATTCTTTGTTTTGTAAACAAAACCCGAGTCTTGTTATTGTTTACATATGTGTTGTTCTGGTATAAGTTTCAATCAAATGTTGCTTTTTTCTGTTGTTAATATTATTTATGAACACATTGAATCAGTTTATCTTGTTTGCCACGAGTCATTTTGTCAAATAAATAGTAATTCATTACTTATCATCATTTGTAAACAAGTATAAGACTCGAGCTTTGTTTACATAGCTCTGTATCTCTCTTATGACTTGACTTCAAACATTCAAATTTTGGTCAGTCATTCAAAATGCACAAGTAAACCAGTTTATACATAAAAAACAAAAAATAAAATTTTGAACTCAAATCGTGTCCAAGTCCCTTTAATATATTTAATATAAAAAGATGAAGGATGAAATGAGGCCATATCGTCAGTACCAAGTAGCCCTTTTATAAACAATGACGGGTTATAACGAAACACCTTTTATAGAGCGTTCCAACTCAAGTTTTATAAAGTCTACGTAAACTTTATGAAAATGAACGTTATGCAATTATTCCACATAAGTTTAAATCAAAAGAGGTACCGTGTGTTCGTGGTTATGATCCATCGTCGGAACCCACGGGTTTCTAAATGTGACCCTTTCTTCAGGATGTGTTTATTGCAAGCGTTATTGAATATTTGCTCAAGGGGAACTCTAAGGAAGACATTTAGGAGAAGTATACTCGCCCCATTGGCTCTCTTTTTAACCACGTTTCGTTTTAGCTGGGGTTTTTTTCTGTTTGTATTCATCTCAAATACATGTACCAAGACAAAGATGACTAACTCCGGCAATATTTTAGCATTGTTATAACCTAAACGAATGTTTTAATGATAATTAATACAATGTAATGCAATCCGTGTGCTATACTGCACAGTAACTGGAGATAAGTAATAGTCCGTATCAAGTTAGTACTTTACCTAATATTTTTCAGCCACCTTCAAGAAAATGTCAATTTGTAATACAGTATGCTTCAAGTCAAACAGTATGGGAATAGACAAGATATTAAATGTGTGTTAAATGGGAAATTGGCTGAATTTTTATGATTCAAATTTCTTGTTGGGATTTAGTTTACAGTTTATTTCTTTCTGGGACTCTCAGAATTTCAGAACTATCTGAATATGAAAATACCTTCGCTTGTTTTACATTTTACGAAATGGCATATAACTCAATGTCTTTTAAATTTTAAGTAGATTTTATGTGATGAAATGGGGCGCTCAAGCTGATCATTAAAGGCTTAGGAAAATTACAATTCCTTGATTTATCGTTCAGAAATCTTCCACTTTGAATCTTATTTCGAGTCTTCTTGACAGTACGTTATCGCGCTGTGCTACAATACACATTACATATCGAAGAGCCCTTGTATATAACAACTGAATAAATCAAAGTACTATAAGTACTTTAAAACTGGACCCCTTTAAAGTACAATTGTACATATTTTTGTTGTAATAAAACTGACAAACAAGTTTACTGCTTAAATAGAAGTTTTAATAATCTTGATGTAGTGGCTGTTCTCTCTAATGAGACAAGCATCTACTGTGGGCTATTTTTTTTATGAGGGGGGGAGGGGCATAAGAGTATGGAGTTTAAAGTATGTAATTAAACGAGATTTTCAATGCTTACATTCAACATTATCGGTAGCTTAAAAAACATTTCTTAGAAAAATAATCTCAAGGTACACACATATATCATATCGACTGCTTTGTATGAATGTACAGACTGTGTAAGGAATATACATGGTATCCACATGACAGCTGTTAGCCAATAATTTCCTTACAAATTAGCAGGAGGCAAGTTATTGGGTCATATATGGGTCTATAGGCAGTAAAGTTAAGACATGGAATAAAACTATCGGTATGAATTGTAATAAAAACATGAATGCATACCCAGTGATCTACACCAAACTTTGATGACAAACATTTTGTGAAGAAACTGTGTATAATCACTAGAATTATATAATATAACCCTTCTACATTTTTATTGTATGCAATTGCCTATGATACTGTATTGTGCGCGTTAACATTGAAGGTGATTTCCAATGATTGGTGTTCAAGTAACACTTGACTTCTTTTGAATTAATCAATGATTGTGAAGGAACTAAAAACAACAAGAGTGCATTTTCATGTCATATAATTAAAAGAGTCTGACAATAACAAATAAAGATAATAACATAACAACAACAAATCAATAAAAATAAAAAAAAATTCTGAACCCAATTTTTGTTAAAATCGAACTTCAAGTTCCCAAATATCATTTTTTTACATTTAAACAAATCACATGATCTTTTGGTATAAAAAGTCTAACTTTAAATGCTGTAGTTGGTTTATATATAGACGCATACATAACCGATTTTAACGTTATTGAAAAACATTCTTTCTTAAAGCACATCAACATTATTCTCTCTTCTCACCTCTTTTGATTATAAGAGCGTTTATGGCCAATCAAGGGTTTTTTAGAGTCATTACTAAAAATTATTATATTTTTCACTTTGCACCTTTTGGATTCTTCGCTCGTATAATTCCTCTGATTTTCTTTCTGTATTTTATGTAAACTTCCTGTGTATCCCACCATCCCATAATCAGAGTTTGGTTTCTGTATCTAGACTACTGGTGGAGCTTGCTGCGGTTCTTCTTCTTTTAGATGCTCGTAGACCTTTTGAGATTCTTCTTTCAATGCTCTTTCTTAAATCGATGATCTATAATTAAGAATTAAAATAATGTTTACTAAAATGCTAACTGGTTATGTACATTCTGTATTTTAATGAATTTCATAGATTTATTTTAAATACTGTTTGAGAAGCAAATGAATTTATTTACACAACCCCCCCCCCCCCAAAAAAAAAAAAACCCAACAATTTTTACATTCTACCTGTATATAATTTTATTATATGAAAAATTGAACTTTGAAGCTAATGCGATTGTTGAATGTGAAAACCTGTTGATCGTGCAAGCACAGAGAACTGTAAATACTGCAATGTTACATAGAGCATGAGAATACGACCTGTCAGAAAAATCTGATTTCTTCCGGTACTGATACTGTTTACAGAATTATCTTTTTTTAAAGAGACATTCCTCCTTATATGCCAATGCCTGGTTAAATAATCAAAGTACTATTACTTAGAATGTGACTGTTTTGTTAGGTTAAGTAAAGATTCAAATATTTGATCAAGATGAAGAAAAGTAGATTCCATCGCTGGTTTGTTTTACTTGAATTTGTCAAATAACAAAATAGCTTAGACTTACGCAAATCGATTTCATGATAATTCATTTCGTTAACTTATTAATAAGTTCTGTAATTTTTACCTTTAAATTGAGATTGCATAATATTCATAACAAGTTTAGTCTTTACTAATTAGACATTAGATTATATACTATATAAATCATACTTAATTTGATTCAAAATATTCAAATTAAATATCAAATTTGACCATTTCGAACACAATGTACTAGAAATACCCAGCCATCCATAATAAAAGGCTTTTACAACCGAAGTTAATGAAACAATAGGTTAAAATATTATACACGTCTTTGAATACTATCCAATTGACTATTTCTTGAAGGAAAATAATATGTATGTCAAAAGATCAAAGAATATTTTACTGTAAACGTGTTTAATCCCCCTTATTTTTCATTCATTTTCATTCCAAGAAAAATGATAGTTACAATTCTAACATGTTTGTTTGAATCAAAATGGTTTCCACATAGCTATATATAAAAATCGTTAACGTATGTAATACTATGTAAATGAGCCAATTTATTTAACGAAACAACGAACAAGTTTTCACTAATATTTTTGATTTTTTCCATAAAATCAAGAAAGAAAACATGAAAACCTTTTGCATTGGATTGTCGTCTGCTGGTTGCTGCTTCTTCTTCGATAAAGCCTCCTGCCATATTTGAATGCACGTATATGACCTTAATCCAAGCTCAGCAGCTGTCTCTGTGATCATAATAGACACTTTCAATAAAATATTAATATTAAACACAAAATTTAATATAATATTTATACGAAATGATCAAGTGAATATTCTAATCTCTTGTTTTACTCAATATGATGTTAAAATAAATAATAGTATCAAGGAGGCTGGGTGCTCAACAAATTACCCATCAGGTCTACCTTAAAAATCAAGATAGGATTTCTTTAGCAATTAACTGTTATTGAGTTTAAAAAATAATATATAAATATACAAATATTTTAATATTAAAATATGATTATTTTCCCATTTCTTTATACAAAGTTCTTCCTATATCATTATACAAAGCTCTTGCTCTAAAGGAGATAGAATTAGTCTAAAAATGGAAACGACCATCCAGCCTTCTTAATCAAAGCCATTGTTCAATCAGTCAGCTCTTTTTTCCCATCCAAAACAAACTTAAACTTGTAACCTGGAATCATCAGGTCAAGTCTGGTTTTCTCCACTTTCATCTGTTCTTCAATTATTCCTCTTAGGTAAGCATTATCCTTCCATTCTTGATGAAAATAGAATTTGAAAAAAAAATTCTTCATACAGTAGAAACGTGCATTAATTGACATACCAGTATATACATGTAACTATGAAGTTGACGTCTAGTAAAATGTCACAATGTCTCTATTTATATTTTCAGCATTAGCAAGCTTACGACTTGTTTTTCACTTACCCCCCGTATCCAAACCCAATGCCAATCTTACAAGGCCAAATAGTACCTCCACAAAATTGACATACAGGTTTTCGTGACCATTTATTTCTTTTCTCGTTAGTGTTAAATTCATCTTCATGAAATTTGTGTGCAATTGTCTGCGTGGACATTTATTTCCAAAACCAAGTGGAGGATTCATAGATTTCACAAAATCTTTTAAATGGCGTACTTCCAGTGTCTTTCTAAATACAATTAGAAATTCAAAAGCTTTTTTTATTGAGTTCTTGTTTTAGCATGGTGTGTACTTGCAATCCAATGTTTCAGAAGATTAGTAACTATAATTGCAATTAAATTGTGAATTAATACAGACGACATCGATCACTTTGCCTCGAATTAATGTCAATTAAGGCATGTTTCTCTTATGTGCATTTAAAGAACATGTACGTTGTATTATCTAATTAACAGTGTACATGTGTACTGCTGGTACAATGATAAAATAAATTCCGTAACTTACGGGTCGTGAAAATTGGCATACTTAAGCCACACATCCGTGAAAGTGTGCAGATGCTGCGGTCCCAAGTCAGCGGGGTCAGCATGCAGATAATCGAAATTGTTTACAATGACTGCCTCGAACAGGTTCATCATCTGCAATGCAGTCATCAATTGTCAAGAGCGACAAGGGTACATTTTACTGGAGACAAAAACGGGTTCAATTTTTTTTCTAGTTTCATAGTTGTGAATTGAAGATTGTATACAAGATAAAAGGGAGGAATGTCACCCCTCCTTTCTCTCCTCCCGCAAGATCCGCTACTCTTCTCATAAACTTAAACTGTAGTTTATTTGTTTGAATTCAAATTCTTTAAATAAAAATATACCCGGTATATTTATGGCACGCCAAATTCACAAAAAATGAGATAATCATAGTTTCACAGTCGATAAACTAGGTTTAACGGTTGTAAACTATAGTTTACGAACAGAAAACTATAGTTAACGACGTTAATCTATATTTCACATCTGTAAACCGTAGTTAACGCGATCATCTATGTTTCAGAAGTGTAAAACTATAATTAACACTGAAAACAACCATTTGCGATTGCAAAACATAGTTTTATCTGATAAATTAGTTTCACGATTGTGAAACTATGATTAACAACTCTTAACCATAGTTAACGAATGTAAATTATAGTTTACAGATGTGAATCTATATTTATCAGCAAAATCTATCATTAACGTTATTTGCAGACAGATAAACTTAGATTATCATTCGTTAACTATAGTTTACAACCGATAAATATAGTTTTACAGATGAAAACTATAGTTAACGAATCGTTAACTATAGTTTGCGGTTCGTAAACTATAGTTTCCAGTCGATAAACCTAATTTATCAAATGTGAAACCATGTTTAGCTCATTTTTGTGAATTTGGCGTGCCATATATATTTGTCTTTATTTCTGGCGAGGTCCGTTAACATATTAAATTGATGATGGTTTAACCGGTAAATCGAGGTAAGTGAAATAACATACATGTAACTTTTTGCTTTTACTTACTAAAGTAATCATTATACTACCGACGACTTTGTTATTACACATAAAAATGAAAAAAAAAAAATAATCACTTACCAAAAATGCAGATAAACATATGAACACGATAAAGTATACTGTCGCAAACCCGGAGCCACATGAAGTGTCTGAGTTATCTCCCGCACAGGGCCGACTACCAGAACAAGCCAACATTACCATTTGCCAGTTCTCTCCCGTGGCGCACCTGTTTAAGAACACACAAGTAAATAAGTAAACAAAAAAGTGTATTTTCATGCAATGCGTTTGCAATTAACAATACCTGAATAATACTAGCAGTGACGTAAAAATGTTGCCAAAGTTGTTGTATCGATTAATGGCTGTATCGTCATCCAGTTTTATATTTCCAAACATCTGCCAAGACAATAAACTATTTATATAAAAGTAAATTACATATATTAATATATATGTTCGATTAATAGTACAATAAATTTTATATATTTACCTGCATTCCAAGAACTGCGAACACATAGAATGAGAGAATGTTTAGAAAGAAAACGTATGGTAGAGACTGAAATAAAAAACAAAACGCATATAATGAATTGTTTCATTGATTTGTGTATATTCAAACAACAAAGAAATCAACAATCAATGCAAATACAATGCTTGAAAGAACCTAACATTATAAAAGTTCAAAAGATTTTACGGCATTAACTATATAAATGACTGTAGCTTATTAAACAAAATGCTTTTAAAAGACGTTTCTTGCGTATCACCTAAATGAATAACGGTATAATTATTTAAAGATGTCGTGAATGAGAATTTAGTATACAATGATAGTACCTTCATTGATAGATAAAAGCTCCACAAAAGAAACCTCAAAGACGTAAACTTCTTTAAGATTTTTGCTGCTCGGGCCGCTCGAAACACTCGAAAGTTGATGCCCTGAATCTAAAACGTCAATGAGTAATGCAGAGACATCAGATAACAGTGCAAATGAAAAAAAAAATAACAAGAAATGACAAGTTTTCTTTTTTTATGTTCGAGCTGCTCGAAACTCTCGAAAGTTGTTTCCCCGAATCTAAAACAATGCTTAGAGACGACAGCAGACAACAGATAACAGTGAAAACAGGGAAAAAAGTAAAATACCTTTAATAGATCTAAGACAACATCAATGGTACTGCCGACCACAATAACAAAATCTATTTTGTTCCAATTATCTAAAAAGTAATTCTATGAAAAAAAAAAAAAAAACGAATCATGAAATCAGAGTTCATAAAACATCACACTCATTAGCAAATAAAATAAGATCAATTTGCAAAATATATCAAGTTAGATAAACTTTTAATTTGCATTAAAATATGTTCGTCAGATATTTGTTAAATTTACATCTTAAAAGCTGTTGATATTCAGCAAAATGGAAACGGAACTATTGGTAAAAACTAATATGTTTCAAAATGCAGGCTGGTTACCTTAAATAACTTGCTAAAAGCAAAGAGCGGAATATACGTATGGCATCTCGTAAGATTTTAAAATTATATTTATTTAAGAAATAAACAGCAATTTAAAAAGTTCATCGGGATATTGGTTGGTCACGTGATCAAATCCTGTGAAGCCCGATGGGCTTCTCGGAAAATTTAATCACGTACCAACCAAGTTCATATCCCAGTGAACTTTTTAACATTGCTGTTTATTACTTATATTTACGTTTCGGAATGGCAAATCGTTTAAAATCATTAATATGATGTTGTTTTTACGCTTACAATATTATATTTACATTCTTCTGTATTATATTCGGTGATCTCTAAATGCCTCTAAATACAACAAACCAACCACTGCGTATGAATTTACATGTAATTTACATTTGTAGTTTCCAATAATTGATTTCTTTATTAATTATCGGTTTAAAAATATAATTCATACATGTTGTTTAACACCATGTTTTACAATTATTCAACAGTAAAGTTGATTCTATTGTTAAAAGCAAGTATTCAAGAGTTTTTTTTCATGGATTATATTTTCAAGGCTCATCTTAACAGTCTATGTGAAAACCAGTGTAAACCGGTTTTAGAAACAGCTGTTCTTGCTGTTACTCATTTACTCTCTCCGTGATCTGCAATTTATACAGATTTATTTAATAAAGTAATACATTTTATCAATAAGGGAATGTAAATATAAGCATTAAATGATTTATTTTTGACGTCGTGGTGACAATAACTGCCGTCAGTTGAGCAGACAAATTGTCATAACGCGCTAACAGGTCGAGGCGAGTGTGACTTTGATATCGCAAGGTCAAAATGTTTTGGCAAATCAAAATTAAACTTGTGTACGTACATTTTGTTCACTAATATTTCTGAAAATTGTTTTGTATACAATCGATTCATAACCATGCGGGTTGAATAAACACAATCATTCGGGGACGAAACCAAACGGTTCCCTTTTCTAAACATTCCCATGATGCATTTGGAGTTTTTTGTGTTCCCATAAAGAAATTATTTTTTTACTTTGAATATTTATAACTTTGTAAGGAGAGCGAATCTGCTGGTGTAAATAGGCGAAAGTCCATAACTTTCTAATATACAATTGGTTTGTAATAAAAAAAATTTGATATCCTAATAGCCAAAAAATCGGACCATGCAGCTTTAAGGAGGCTCGGGGGTGAAAAAAAAATTTCTCCAAAATTCACAAAATTTGCAGAAATGTTTCACATAATCTTAATTTACATTTTAATGTGAAAGACCACATCACAATCATCGTTAATTTTATCATTTATTGCATCTGAAGAAATTGCACGTTATGTAAAAAAAAAAAATTATGAAAAATATATGAAATATAAATAAAGGCAAAAAACATACCAATAACATCACAAAAAATTAACACAATAATAAAAACTTAACATTATTTGTTATAAAGAAAAATATCACAATTTTACCAAAAATATATATGTCACAAAAATGCAAATATATAAAACCAAAAAAAAGTAGCCACAAGATTATTTCCAAATTTTAACATAATAATAATCAATACATTTGTAATAAAGATTGAGCATTAAAAAAAATTTTCGATGGTGAAATTTAAAAAAAAAATAAATAAAAGGGAAATATTTAAACAAAATATTTGGACTTTTACAAGTTTCCTCCCTTTGAAAAGTTAGAAAATGCTGAAAAACAGCCGAAATTATTTTTTTGCATCTTGTAACCCTTGGTTTACCATCAATTGACTCTCTAAATAATGTTTCAATACCATCATATCCATTTCTTCAAAAGACAAATTCAGTACAATGTAAGAGTTATAGAATATTAGAGTGAAAATCTTTTTTGTGTAGAGATAAAAACGCTTTAAAATGGCAGCCACCCCCCAGCCTCGTTAAATATATATGCATTTATCGGTATTCTTTTAAATTTTGCTTTATTCGAACAGGTAACCACTAATATTTTATTTGTTTCTACACTTTATTCCATACATACATACATCATACGTGTACTATTGACAGTTGTTAACATTTGAACTATTCCTACTCCCGAGAAAGATGTATACTAGTAATTTTGGGTTTTTTTTTAATGTTCTCAAATATCTTATCTTCTTTATAGATACAGCTACGATTGTAATTTACATTATAGTTCTAATATTTAAAGATATAATATCAATCCAGACCTACGAAAAATTAACGATTATACATAGATCATCATCATCATACGATGAAAATCAAATATAACAGTTGTGAAATGTGAAAAATTTACGAATCTTTATCTCGATACGAGCTAAGGAGTTTTTTTTCCGAACCAGCTTGAGGTATTCCAGTTTTTTTTAGTAATTAACAATCAGAGATTAACCCAGGTCACCGAAAAAACAAAGCTTTTATAAGGTGCTTCGTACAAAGGTAAAAGTAAAACGTTTCTGTATCAAATTTTAACCCAGCTTTATTGATATAGCTACGTGGCGCTTTCTGACATAATGACGTGAATTATAATGTCATTTTAGCAACGTTTTGACGTTTTGGTTTTTAGGAACATTGTTCATTATTATAACTAAAAATAAATGTTTGTATCCGTAACGTTAAGCTTCACAATACAGAATAAAACCAAATGTTAATCAAATTCATACACTTGTTTTCTTACAATCGGCCCAAATCGGCCCCGTGGCACTGAACGTAGATACCAAATCGGCCCTGTGGCACATAAATGGTTAATGAAATAGATTGAAGAACATGCCTATACTGTGTCCCAAGATATCCTCGATTCACATTTTGCGTAATTACTCGATATTTATAAATACCTAAGGGTTCAAACGATTTTCATTTAAAAGTATGAAAAATTTCTAAGATTTCTCCTTTGAAATGCCCCCTCTAGCTTATCAGGTTTCAATATACGGCTAAAAATGTTATGTCTACGAAGATTTTGTATTGCGACAGACCCGGATGATAACGTTGAAAAACTGTGCGAGGTATTCCGAGTGACTTCCGAAAGGAGAAAGGATGCCAATAAGTTATAAAGAATTTCCACGATCAGTTACGATTTGTCAATCGTAGTGTTTGTTACAGATCACACGACAGTGGGAACCTTGCACTAGTGAACAAATATGATGATCATTTGATCCCGAACTAATTTTAAACACAAAAATATTAAGAGGCATGCACAGATCCAGAAATATTCCCAGTAAGTTTGAGGAATAAGTTAGAGACCTATTTTCAATAATTTTATTACTTTCAATATTCCAGAAGGGGGATCTAGATCCGCGCATAAGAAATATTGATATCACTTAAAACTATGGAATTAATATAAACATAACTTACGCACTTTATTTATTTATGATTTACAATATAGGTTCAAAATCTTTATAAAATACTTGCCTTGCGCAAAACAAAAATTTTCAGTGCCGCCTCAATAGAGAATATGATAACAAATGCCAGGTTGGAATACCATAAAGCTGTTGAGTAGGAGGGGGGTTGGTCCTCATACTGAAACAAAACGAAACGAAACATTGTTAAAAACATTACAACTGTCCAAAAGTAATAATAAATGTTGGTACATGTATTATGATTTTCCTCTGTTTGGTTAGTTCAGTAGTCAGGATAGGTAGAACGTTCCATGATAAAATAGATTTCAGGTACATTTATTTTCAGAGTGTACTCATATTTAAAAGTTCAGGGGGTCATATCACCGAAAATGGTTATGAGATTAGTCAATGCCTTTACACGATTTAATATACAGTTTGCTCGAAATATGAATGTATGACTAAATAACACCGATGTGCACATGAAAGGCGATAATTAAGAAATCCTGAAAAGTTCAAAATAAAGAATATCATTGTTCATTCTTTTAATATTATTGGGGCAAAACGAGGGAAAACGTCAATGAAAAAGAAAACCAATTTGGTTATATTGATCCAATTGTATTTTATTTATTATATATTATGTATTTATCAAGACAATCTTCAGAAAGTGACAGAAAGAAAACATGGAATGACTTATTAGCTGTTGTTTAAATGTACACAAAACTGATATAATCGTAGCTTAATTATGCAAACAATATCAAACTTGATTTTCATCAATATTCAATGCCTTCTGCTGGAAAATAATGATGAATCGCCGCCCTTTTCTCGCCAGGGAGGAAATATTTCGGCTACAAATTATGCTGCGTTTTCGATCATTTTGATGCAATGTCATTATTGAAATAAATAAAAATGTGTTTTTATTTTTAATTAACATACATAAATAAGACAACTACATATATAGCTTAGAGTCATGCTTGTTCCATCAAGACAAATGGATGGTTTTGTCAACAGATTTTATTTTTTGCATGCAATAACAATTTAATTATTTCTAATACCGGTACTTTACAAATGATTCAATAACATGTAAAATAATTATCACCATAAACTATTGTGGTATTAAACACCGGATGCTGATATATATGGTGTTAATTCGTTTTGACAAAACAACAGATGTTTTTGGCACCACGTTTTAAATACACACAATATTTTGAATTCCCTGGAGGCTGGATGATGGTCAACAAATTAGAACTATATAGAGGAAAATTTGTATGTATATAACAATACATATAACGTTTTGTATACCTACAACTAATTTGCATTTCTAGCTAAATGTCCTTGCTCATAATACTAATATCTTTAGTAAAAAGGTAAAACATTACTTAGTAGTATGTCAGAAACCATGGTACCTTAACCTTTTACTTGTCAAAAGGTCCATGTCTGTCAAATGTTCTATTTTAAACTAAGGTATAAAGACCGAAACAAACCAAGTTATAAGTTATCACCCAAAATAATGTACTGATTATATGAAAATAACATTCGTTTGTCTTGCCATTGGAGTGACCCTCAAGATTTTAAAAACGATCTAGAGACCTTGACCTGTGTTTGCGACCCGAAACCTGGGCCTTTCCTGAATATTATAAAAACTTCCGGTTTGGTATAATATCCCCAAGAACATTTGGATTGTCGTCGATTTTCGATGGAAATGACGATACACTAATATAATTGAAAAATTCTGTTAATTTATAAAAATAACTTTTTATACGGATTGCCAACTATTTAAAACAATATCGAGGACAACATGAATAGTAGATTAAAAGTGAATACAACATGTCTAAGAACAAATCAGACACCAACATTCCAACGGCTCAGGTTTTTTCTTCAATGATAATTCTGCAAATTTTAAAGTGTTTTTCATTTCAGACTTTTACTAAAGACTAATGTCAATCGCAAAAAAGTACCCACTAATACGAAGCACGTGCTTAAAAACGCCAATTTTTTGTTTTTATGTTTCGTAACGGGTAATTGATTTCAATCAGTATTGTTTTATTTTATCTGTGCTATTGTTGAGAAGGCATATCGGCTACGAAATGTTGAAAATTTGATATCATTTTATTTCATGATTTTCAAATTATTTTATTTATTAAGGTGAACACTTAGAAGTTTTGTTAAGTGTATGTCACAACATTATGCCAAGGACTAAGAGAGAGAGAGAGAGAGAGAGAGAGAGGAGAGAGAGAGAGAGAGAGAGAGAGAGAGAGAGAGAGAGATGAATGAACGGCAGGGTACGATTGACAACTACTAGTATGTCAAAGAATGACATATTAAGGCAGAAAACTTGACAAAGACTACTGTACAGCAGATTGAAGGAGAAAAATAGAAAAGTTTTAAACGACTATGATAAGACAAACTATTTTATCAAAGAAGATAAGCCAAGTCAACATAGTTAATTAACATTAACATAGTTAATTAAAGGTTTTGAGTAACCATGACGGGAAATAAAAGAAAGATTAAGTCAAAGACAATTAAGTAAAAGATTAAGGGTCATTACTGATAAAGAATACCCCAAAGATTATAACAATCTTTTGTAAATCAACCCTTGTCAAACAAAGTGTCATTTTACCTCCATTCCTAAACAAATTGTGTTCAGAACGACCAAAAGTAAAATCAAGTTTTCAAAGCGATCGGATATGACGATCCTCCATAATTTCTGTCGAATCCATGAGGCATCTTTTGGAATGAATCGTGTACAGTCAGGTTCCGCACGTACGACATACAAAATGCAATTTTCCTGAAAGTGCAAATAACTACATTTAAACTGTACATAGTATACCTTTGATCTCATTTGTGAAATAATAAATATGAGTTTTGAATCTTGCCTGGCGTTCTGTTAAACCGCTCCTTTTCTTTTTATTTATGTCTTCTGATTGAAACGCCACGGTGATCATTGCAATGAAGACATTAAGGAAGAAGAAAGGGGCAATCACTATATACACAACAAAAAAGACAGCGATCAGCGTGTCTTCACTGTTGCTCGGTCCTTGGTCGACACCTGCGCTTGATACAGAACAATCAAAAATACTGAAAGCAAAAAAAAAAGTAGTTCTGATATTGATGGCATATTAAGCTAAAATCAAGTACACTTGCTACGATCCTCCATAATGGACACATTAAAATTTCTTCGTTCATTAGTTTATTTTGTATAAGACATTTGCATGAAATCTTAATATTGTTTATATAAAGAGTGAAGTTAGAAGAAAATCGACAATAAGATTGATTTAGAATATGATTTATTAATTCCCAGCTATCTGATTGACTGATATCCAATAATCTAGAAAAAGTGTTTTGTATAAGATATTTTAATTATTAATAATAATCTTATTAACAACATATTGGTTAAACAGCTTCACATTCAATTTAACGTTTAGATATAAGAAGCAATCATACTTCATCGACAAACGATAAAAATTAAATTAAACTATACCTTTCACATAAAGAAGATGTCGCAAACAGTCGATAAAAGTTAATTCAGCCCATTTGTTTTCTCGAGGTATATATAGATTTTAAGGGATAATAATTATTTAAAACATAGTCTATGAATTTTGTTCATGGGGTTAAAGCATCAACTTTTCTAAATAAGTAATAAACTTTCATTAGTCCACTGGTTTGTCTACCTTAAAAATAAGTAAATAAAATATTTTGAAAGAGAAAGATGAAACTACTCGTTTCGAAATCACTCTTACTCCGGCCATCCTTCACCGGTCGAGATAACAAAGAGGGTTGTCATGGCTTCTAATATATTGTCGAAGTGGAAATCACGTCGACGCCATTCTCTATCTAATACCTCTAGATTCCCCATTTGGTATTTAGAATAGTCGATATATTGGCCTCTGAAAATGAATCATGTACATATATATATTTGTGTAAAAAGAAACTTCGTGTGATAAAGAAACTTTGGGAATGTGCAATTTCATATTTTCTTTTTTGATTATTTTTTACTGTGTGACATCATCTTTCACTCTTCTTGGGTTATATACGTATGTGTGTATGCAAGTATGATAATTATGATACTCTAAAACGTTCGCACCTGCACTGATCACGGGTGAGTTTTGTAGAGTCGTTGCAGTAAAAAAGTTTCCCTTGTAATAACTGTACCGCCATGATGGCAAATATCACTTGCATCAAAACGTAGATGAAGAGCAACGGTCCCACACTCTTTATAGACTTTATGAACATCACACAAGCCGACTTGAAAGAGAAAATACATTCAAAGAGAAAATATGAAGTAAGTCAACTCACATTTTTATGTAGGTATATAAAATAAAGCTAGGATAGGGTACCTTCAATCCAGGAAATTTGTTGATTGTTCTAAAAATCCGTAACACTCGAAGAATTCTAAATATTTTTATGGAACTGACTCTTGAATTCCTTTAAATAAAACGAAACGTAAAGTAACATATTACATATTCATATAGTATAACTTATAACTCCAAAAGTATACTGAAAGTCATTAAAATAATATAAGTACATATATATAATTTCTTATTATATGATTGACTCCTAGCTCGCCGATTGGCTGATATCCAACAATCTAGAAAAAATAAAACGTTATATTCGCCCACATGTGACCTATTACGTCAATATAACATTTGATTTTCTCTACATTGGACTTGATTTAGATCGGGAATTTCCAAAATGCTAACATTGGTTATTATTATTCATGTCGTCCGATGAAATATTGCGTTTCTCAATTTGTTCGGCTATGGCTTCAAATTATGATATGTCTGTATCAATTCGTCGCTGAATCACATAAAAAATAATTGGTGTTGCTTTTTTTATCAATACGATGGTTTAGCTACCATACTGTAAACCAACTTTTATTCGTTAGCGAGAAAATTTCACGGAGTTGTCGCAAATATTTATCGCCGCGAACCAGCCCTTGTCAAATGGTTATGCTAATAACACGGGTCTGGATACGACTTATTTGCGAAAATTAGTCGTCGCGAACCAGTTAATCTCTAGTAAATCGTGAAATGATGTCGTCGCCAATAAAAGTTGGTTTACAGTATTCACCTCTCCTTCGGCTTAGTAAATATTGTACCTCTCGGATAGTTAAATCATAATGACCTCAAAAACAGCAATAATTGTATATTGTATAATATTTGACCTGATGGACAAGGAGACTAAAGATGCAACGACTATGACACAATCCATACAGTTCCAACCATTTCTTAAATAAGATCCTTTATGCAACAGGAGCCCCATATCAATGATCTGAAGAGAAAACAATTTAATCAGTGTAATTATCAAAACTACAAATGTAATTAGCGGTCAGTCTTTATTCATATCGCCATTTCTTATTCTTGACCTACTTTTAGCACCATTTCCAAGGTGAATATAACAGCAAATACAACGTCCACCCAATATAGTATTTGGTTACGCAAGGAGTCATGCCCCGTTGTAGGATCTTCAGCTGCCAAGGTGATGCTACTCAGCACTATACAAACCATCACGAGTGTCTCGAAGTGTCTGTGGTCGACAGCCTTGCTCACATATATTCGAAACCTTTGCCAAAATAGTATTTTTAATTTAGTTTTTTCTCATATACTGACGATTTAATAAGAATCAATATAAATTCCAATTACTATTTTGGAACTACATGTACAATGCCTTTATACAGAGCATCGAAACTCACAACTAAGATAAACCAAAACAGAAACATTATAGAATGTGCAACAATTGTAGATCTTACTTGTTCGTTTTATTCAAAAGGAAAAGCGATCTGTCGGGATTCAAGCACGCCGCATTCAGAATAGTACGTCTATAGAAAATGCGCAAAATATACGTTATATAAAGACATATTTATAACATATTCATTTGTTATGATTTTTTTTTTTAGTTTGTGATCTTCCATTCCTATTAGGAAACTATATTATGTTCATTGATAATTCAGAAAAATTGAAACTTATGATGTGTGCGTATGAAAGATGAGAGAAAAGGAGAACAATCCCTTACCTTTTGACTGAATTTTGTCCATGCCTTCTACGGTCTATGTTGGGTTTAGACTATAAAATTAATTATTCACATTTCATTTTCTTTGCTAAAATTATATATAACAAAATTGAAATAAAATACAGCTGTAACATTTTCTTTCGCTCTTTCGTTTTCTGTTAACTAAGAAGTTTAACAATGGTAACATGCACAAAGAATTGGTTTTTTGGAGGGTAATGATGATCTGACAAACATACCTTTGATATATCTTCACGATCCTTTGCTTCAGCCAGACTGTCCACGGCGATAGCGAAGAAAACATTTAGAAGAGTATCTTACATTGTTAGAAAAATAAGAAAGATTATCTTATTAATTATTGAATACTGGCATTTAGCACCTTTCAAACTAGTTTATATCGTGTTCAATACACTCAAAACTTTTTTCTAATCGTATTCATCGGAGGCTTTAATAAATATGAAACAGTTTAAGATTTTGTATGAATGTATTTAAGAAATAAGAAATCATTCTTTGACTATTATAAGGTGATGAAATAAGGTCGGAAGGTGATCAAATCCAATAAAGTCCGACGGACTTTATGATAGAGTTGATCACGCCGACCATATTTGATGTTAGCTAAAATCGCAGTGTTGTGTTCCATTTAGTGTCAGCAGTTGTTTGCTGATTATGTAAATAGATGTACTCTGAAGGATACAGTTCCCAAAGAGAACAACAACGACGAAGAAGATGGCGACCGATACACCGATCCCGTCAATACCTCCATAAGCTTGGATTCCGTTGTACATCACCGAGTTCCAGTCTTCCCCAGTCACAATCTATCACATGTCAAAACGGAAACATAAAGTCAAAGGTCAAAGATGAAACCGCGTCAAAGGTGACTTCAAATATGGTTTTACCTGAAACACGGACAGTATAGCCTTTGGGAAAGAATCAAAATGAGCTGCGGGTCTGCCCTCTATAAAGTTAAATCTAAAACACAGAATTGAAGAAAAAAAGTTATTTAATATAAAGTTTTTTGATTTAAAAAATGATAAATAGTTATGTTTTTGAATGATTCATTTATTGAAGTTTTACGCCCTGCATATTTTCTTTAGCTCATACTGAGCGTAATGATACTAATAAAAAAGACTGCAAATGTGAAACTTTGCTCAGTGTTATGACCTTCAGCTTAAAAGTTTAATAGATCGATTGAGTGTTCTCAAAACAAAGTCAATGCAAAACATATTGTAGCTAATGCCTACCGTCCGCCAAAGAGTTGCATCCCAGTAACAGCAGCCAAAAAGAGGAAGAGAAACAACAGAAAAAGCAAACTCAGTACGGAAGATTTACTGTCGATCATCACCTGAACTATGGTGTCTATATTACGTTTGTACCTAGAAATAATACACAACAACAAAATTATACACATTTGATATAAAAATTGAAGGATATACCGAAACCACAATTTATAAAATTCACAGGACATCCTTAATAGCAAGATTTACTTTGTTTTCATTTTGTTCTGTTTATGATTAAGTGTAAAAAGTATGAATACTTTACAATTTTTTGCATAAATCCAATCCCATTAGAATATACTGACCTTGTTTTTTCGAACACTCGCAGCAATCTTAGGGCTCTGAAGACACTACACTTTAGTCCATTATTGCCTACCCAAGATCGTATGATCAGCTCAACGACGCTTGCAATCAAAACCTATTTAAAAGTTTTTATTGATTTTTTTATTTTTTAATTTTTTTAAAAGTTTATTTTAAATTAAATATAAAATATTTATATTTTATTCACACAATATGTAGTTTTTAAAGTAAGAATTGAACTGGAATTTACTATTTACTTTATCAGAAAATTATGTATACTGAATATATATAGGTGGAGCCGAGGCAGAAATTAAGAAAAAATATGATAACAATAAAAATCCTATCATTGGTCTGAGATTCCAGTTCAAAAAATAATATCATACATTTTTACTAACACTGGCTGCTTGGCCATCGTTACGACATCAATAAACATAATATTATTTTTTAAAAATCAGGACCATTGAAATTATTGCCAACTATATACCGGTATTTAAAGCTTAATTTATCTTCAAAGTGTGAAAAACCACTATTTACCACTAAATCAAAAACATTCATTTTTGAAAAGAGATATTGTTGATATCCATGTGCAATAATCCTCATCAAAACTTCAATACTGAACAATACCACAAAGAATATTTCAAGAATACCTGAAAAAAAATTGTGATAAATCCTCATTAATCTGAAAATATACAATATATTTTGATATCTCAATCCTGATTTTAAAATATCTTTTACATGAATGATAAAAACAAACAGTCCTTATTACTACAGAAACAGACCACAAATATTTTTAAGATATTCAGAAAAGCATTTACGAGGTATATGCACTCTGTTTAAGGAGGCTGGGTGGTCAACAAATTACCCATCAGATCTACCTTAACCTTTTAAATATGATATTTTTGGCTATATACTACTAGTATCATTTATTAAATAAAAATTCCAAATAGTTTAGCCTTAAAATTTGAACATTTTCCTATATCTTTGACGGAACTACAAGAAAATTGGTAACTTACACTGAGTATCCCTTAGCCATTGTGGTTGATTGTAATGTTCAGTGGCAGCAATTACTGTATTAGCTGCTACACACGCCATTGAGCCCCAAAAGAATGCGTTCGATTCCACCGCTCTTCTTATATACAAAACTCTTCAAAAATGATATTGACAGTATAATCAGCAAAGAAATTGAATCGATCTACTTAAAATAGACCCACCCAATGTATAACCGTATTATATAGATAACACAAAGCTCAAATTGAGTTTGAAAAAAAATTAAAGGTATGTGCATTTATTAAAAGTATCATTTGCATATTCCCCCCTAGCCTTTTCATAGTTGTTATAACCTTATAGTGCCTTAAACATGATTTGTAACTGACATTCGTCAAAGGTTGGGATTTTCTTACATTAGTTTGATGGTCTCTTTCATAGAAGTCGTTATTGAAATGTTGTTTATCTTGATTTATTACCTTATCACATCCGGATCACAATCTAAAGAAAACAATATGGTTACCTCATTTAAACATATATTGACAATTTTTTTAAGGGGGATGTGCGGCCATCTTGTACATTTGAGGATAAAAATGTAAACATTTCTTGAATTTGCTTGTTTCTGCCCAAACCTGACTAAAACTGTTGTCAAAAGATAAAAAAAAGCAATAAATATGAGGGTCTACATGTTGTTTTTTATGAATATACTAATACAAGGGCAGAAGAATGTCTTTTTAATCATTTAGAACTGCGCAGCTAAAGACTTAAATTCAAGATTAAAAAATCTGAAAAAATATTAAAGGAGGTCATTAGAGTCCAGTCTAAAACCATTTGTTGAGAAAAAGGTCTAAATTTGCTTTTTTAAGTGGTAACTTTGTCTCAAAAGAGGGTAACCTATTCTTAAAATGGGTCTCAAAAACCATCTATTCGTACAAGATATTTTTGTCTGTGTCTATGGGAGTACATTGAAGTTATATTTTCATTGAAAAATATACATATTTTTTATTTAAGACAATTAATTTCTTGGACCCTACTCTACTTCTAAAAAGAATTAAGTTCAATTCATACTGGAAAAAACCATTGGAACTGGTATAAAGATGTCTGCCTTATTCAAGATGGATTGTTTTAAATTGACATTTATTTATATTTTCCATGAAAATATAACGTCAATGTGCACATAGGAGTTCTAAGTATAGACTGGATTTTTCTTGTTCTAAAATTAGACTTATGGAAATAGGGTACCCAATTTTGAGGCAAAATTACAACAATAATGTGCAAGATTTAACCTTTTTCTCAACAAATGGTTGTAGACAGGACACCAATGAACCACTTTCTTATATTTTCAGATTTTTAAATCTTCAAAATAAGTCTGCGCAGTTCTACAGGTGTTCTAAGTGATTTAAAAGGCATTGTTCTGCTCTTGTAAGCGTAATTTGCATACAAAACAACATGTAGAACCTTATATTTATTACTTTTTCATCTTTTGACAACAGTTTTGGCCAGTTTTGAGCAGAAAAAAGCCAGTTCAAGAAATGTTTACATTTTTCTTCTCAAATGCACAAGATGGCCGCACATCCCCTTAAGAAAGGAGTGTTTGATTTCTGACTTAACAAAATATTAAAGTTCACATATTGTAAAAATAACTATATTTTTAATTAAATGCAAAGTTTGTGTTAATTCAGTATGTTTCCACCTGAAGCTTTAACAGGTTTGAGTTTAAAATCAATAAAATGATGAAATGATGGTATTCAATTTAATGTCACTATTAACATTTTTTTTAAATTTTCTATGAACTCATAAATAATGACGAATTAATATTTTTCAAATAATAAATAAATAAATAAATAAATAAATAAATAAAACAAGATGTAATTATAATCGGGGCGATTATAAAGTCTCCCAAACGAACGAGGCCATCATTGGGGGTAGGGATGACCCAAATGGGTCAAACTTTACAGACAAAAAGATTTGATACTTAATTATTTCTATTTCTGAAATTTAATGATGTTCCCAATGAGTCATTTATTGTATATCAGGTGAACCGACATGACCCAAGGAACAAGAATATATATGATTTATGGGTGGGGATTTCAACTGTTATCAAGATATTTGGGCACTTCCTGTTCAAAGGGGGGGTCAGGACCACCCCCGGGGCCCATGACCTACATACCATTTGATGCTTCTTGACACAAGGAACAAGAATATATATGGTTTAGGGTGGGGATCTCAACCGTTTTCAAGATATTTGGGCACTTCCTGTTCGAGGGGGGTCAAGTCCACCCCCAAGGTCCATGACCTACATACCATTTGATGCCCCATAACACAAAGAACAAGAATATATATATATATATATATATATATATATATATATATATATATATAGTTTGGGGGTGGGGATCTCAACAGATTTTGAGATATTAGGGCACTTCCTGTTTCAGGGGGGACGGAACCACCCCATATGGCCATAACCTGTATATCATACGATGCCCCATTACACAAGGAAAAAGAAAATATATGGTTTAGGGGTGGGGATGACAACGGTTTTTGAGATTTTAAGTAATTTCCCAAACCTGGGGGTTGGGGATGACCCCAGGGACCATATCTAATGTACCATATATATTGCCCATAACACTCAATATATGCATCTGAAGACCCCATGTCAATATCTTTAACGGTTTTCAAGTTATAACCATTTACAATATAGTGTATACTTTTTCCCATAGGATTCAATATTAGACCCCACCCCCACTTGACCCCCTAAAAATATGGTTGACCAACCCCAAATTAAAAAAATTTTAAACAGGGTGCACAACTAGATATGCAGGTCTATCATATCCTATAGTTTTGTACAATTCTGTTCAGCCATCTCCGAGAAACGCGGTGGACAAGTTCAGAGGTGAGAAAGAAGAAAAAGAAGAAGAAGAAACCGTACAAAAACAATAAGTCTCCAAACTTCGTTTAGGAGACTTAATCAACAACGAAATATAAATAATAAGTTTTTGTGGGTTTTTATACGTGATTAATTTGGTAGAATATCCTGCAGACATTATATACCGGTATATTGACCCAAAAAATTACATAAAATGTAATTATATAGGTGTTACATGATTGGTTACATCCATTTTATTATCTTTAATGTTGAGGTGATAGACACAGGTACCTAACGTTAACATTTTTCTCATAATAAAAAATATACTCTCTTCCTAATAATAACAGAGGGTATATATTTTATTATAAGAAAAATATGTAACGTTAGGTGCCTGTTGTGATAAATTATTACTTTGACATGACCTCGCATCAAAAATAAGATTATTGGTAATGTGTTTAACATCATCATTATCTAATTTCAAAAATTGTGTACATTTGAATTTTTTATTGCAAGGATCATGAAGATACGTAATTCATCAATGCCAGTTGCTAATGGCGAAGGCATGGATGCTTTTACCTTTTCCTGCATCTTCAGCTTCTGAGCGACATTCCTCGTGGATACTTTTTTCTAGAAAACAATTCTTTGACAATGAAATACACGTGCTAAATGATGGAGGCTTCCTATTGAGAAAGACATGGGTACTTTCGTACTTACGCCCTTTGTTAATCCACTGAAAGTAGTTTCGAATCGCGTACTTATTCATAACACCATCATTCATTACTATCTCCTTTTCTAGTTGCATCTTTTCTCGTTCTCTAGTGAAAACCCTGAAAATGATAGATCGGGTTAGCTTTTGTAAGGTGGACCTAAATGTTCAGTATACGTACATTAAACATATAAGGTATAAAATAGTTGTTTCTGTTTACGTGGAATGTATTGGCGTCAATGTAGTCTGGTCCGATTAAGTCGAAAAAAAACTTTTAACGGCAAATTGTTATTATTTGGTCCAGGATATTTTTTTATCATGATTAAAGTGTGCTGATGGCGTTAAGTATGTCAAAATGGCGATTCAAAATGGCGGACAACCAAACTTCATACCGGTATTTTTCTCTTAATTATTGACCAACAATAATGAATTGGTCCAGCATTATATGTTATCATACCTAAAGTGTGCTGAGTCTGAAAAAATATGATAGCCTTCCCAAAAAGGCGTTAATGAGGTCAAACAAAAAATTAAAAATGGCGGACAGCTAAATTTCATAAATTTTTTTTCTAAAGTTTCTCAAAAGGGAGAACGCATGAGAGAAACAATAATAATTCAGTCCAGCAAAGTTTTTTTTTGCATAATTAAGGCGTGCTTAGTCTGAAAAAAATATGCTGGCTAGGAGAACAAATGGCGTTAATAAGGTCAAGGCGGTAAAAATGGCCAAGCCCAATTTTTATATAATTCTCTTTTAAAGTCTTATAAATAGAGGAAACAAATTATCAAAAATTGGTCTAGCATGGTATTTTATCATATCAGAGGTGTGCTGAGTACGACAAAATATGCTGATCTTTTTAAAAAAAATGGCGATAAAAAGGTAAAAATGGCGGACAGTCATTTCATTAATCTCTCTTAAAGGCTCTTAAAAGGAAAAAAATGTGTGAGTATTACACTTTATAATTTTGTCAAAATGGCAATTCAGATTGTCGGATAGCCAAATTTAATTAATATATCTTAAGGGCTTTTAAAAAAAAAAGAATAACGATACAATATCATAAATTAGTCCAGCAAACATTTTTATTGTAATAAATTGCCAAGTCTGAAGAAATGTATTCGTCTTGACGGAAATGGTGTTAATTTTGTCAAAATTTTGTCAAAATGGCAATTCAAGTTGCCGGATAGCCAAATTTCATTAATCTTTCTTAAAGGCTTTTAAAAGAAAAAAAATGTGTGAGTATTATACTTAATAATTTTACCAAAATGGCACTTCAAATTGGCGGTTAGAAAAATTTAATTAATCTATCTTAAGGGCTCTTAAAAGGAAACAATGTGTGAGTAATTGATACCAAATTGAATATGTAAGTACCAATTAAAGGACTATATATGATTTGAAGACTTTTACAAATAGAAAAAAACCAGCTTTTTATTGAAAAAGTTCTAATTTTTGTCTGCTTTGTTTTATTAAGCTACAGTACATGTATATATGTTATTTTTACAATCCTTTTTTGGAATGATGCGTTTGTGATTTAGAATTTTTTAATATCTGAACACTGCAAGTTAGCACATTTGCATTCACACAGAAAGGTTCTCCAATCTGTGGAGCAGTTGCAAGCTATCAAATCTAAGAAAGCTTCAGGATCAAGATCGTAGGTCATTCATTCCAGCAGCAAACAACTATCACTCAAATTTTTCATCCCATCTCGGTTGGTCATGGCAATATGGGCATGCTTATATATGCATGTCTCTTCTTCATATTACCTTGTAGTGTGTTTGTTTCATAAGCAAATGTAAGGCATATCCTAAGTTGGGGCATATTTTCGGGCGCTTTGATTTAATGAATAAAGCAAATTGAACCATGTCAGTGGGCAACGTGTCTTGTTATATATATGTAACTGAAGAACTTCTAGAAATCTTTAATTTTCTGTTCAGTTAATTCCTATTCTCATAGTTGTTTCTGTACACTTTGTCGATTTCCTCGATATGGTGTAGAAATAAGAAGTTGATGTGTCACACCATATCAGTGAATGAAATGAACCAAATGCTAATATGAAGTTCTAGAGAGGAGAACATTTTTTCTTCAACAGCACTGAAATGGATGTTTATCGGCTTTAAAGGGGTTCGAACAGCCATCAGCAAGCTTAGTTGTGATGATATGTTGCAAATCGACACTGGCAGGGTCTAGCAAAAAAAACCCTTAACTCTTCCTCTGAATAAAGACACGCATTGCTTTTTGCACATTTTCTCAGCACATTTGGGCCAAACACACATTGACAATTCTGCAAGAGATTGCTTTATCCTTAACGAAAACTTATGATAACTTTTTACATGTTCAGCTTTTATAGAGAAACGAAGACAATTCTTTAAAAAAAACCCACTAAGCTCGAAACATTCATATGAAAGGAGCTTTCAAGTTCAATCACTGAATGAATCAGCTATCTTCATAAGGTTAATTCGGATATAATTTGTTTCTAAAACATTCCCAAGAACTAAATGACCAGTAATATAAATGTGTAAACTTTTACATAATATTTCATCCATAAAAGAACAATGTAGATTGAAATGTTTTTAAACAATGGCCCCAACGGGTTGAGAATTGGCTGGGTTTTGTTTAATTGCATTTCATGACTAGTGTTTTGATCATATGATTCTACTGGCATAAGACCAATTCTCGCCAAATACAGGGTGATCCATAAATTCTGATACCATTATAAAACTTCATAAAATTCTTACCCAATGAGAAAAACTATTAAATAAGGTATCATTCTAATCTCCTATCGCTACAATTTTATAACATTTGAAAGGAATGGAAAAAATCTACTTGAAAAAGAAACGATGACATCATATAATTGTTGCGGGCACTATCACAGTGCCCCATCTTCACAAAATGGCTACAAAATCCAACTACGGTACTTTGAGACTCGTTCACCTTAAACTGTGATCCGTACTATGAACTGGTTTTTGCAGACATAAAACTTTTTAGAGTAGTAGGGTAGTAAAGAATTAAAGATCGGGGGAAAAAAAAAGTTCATCAAACAGGCTTATATTGTGAAAGAAGAACTCAGGACAACTATGGACAACAATGAGAATCGAGATCTCTGTTTTGTCCAGATTCTCCGACTGATCATCTGAAAAAAGCTGAATATGTTAGCAAGATACCCAAAAAACATAATTCTGAATAATAGTAGATCAACGCATGAGAAATGTACGGTACCCTAAACATACTATCAATAAGAATAATTAATGGTTGTATGCTTTGAAAAAAAAAATTGGAGCATGTTTCATTTCTTTTAGGACTAAGCCCAGAAGGTGACTTCCTGCTGCGTTACTCAAAACCATGGTGTAAACCTTGTGTGGGGATGTTTCATTTGATGTTATTCAATGATCATAAATAAAACCTTAAAATCTTAAATATTAAAGCTGTTAATTGAAAGAAATGATGAGAGGAACCATACAGAGAAGTAAGTTAGGGTGCAATAACAATTTGTCATAAAAACTCTTTTTTATAACTGCAAAACGAAAGACGTCTAATAAACCATTTCACGTAATATTGCTATTTTGATGTTAATATTTAGTTTCCTTGCTCTGCTATGAAAGGCACGCAAACGGCACTTAATCTAAATACATGTACTATGAAACTGTATTCTTCGTATATTCATATGATTTGTTTCACTGAATTTTAATTAGTTCTTTTAAACTGTAATGGGCATTCCGACGCGAAGCGGAGGTTGACAATGGTTTTCGAGGGGTGTCAATTTCAACTGTTACCCTCCCAAACAGGCACTATTTATTTTATTATACTGAATGTCTTAATTTTAAAGAAAACTGCTTTATTTTATTATTTATTCGCATTATTTCAAACGCATAAATGACTTCTTTAGGAATGATGTGAATTCTACGGCGAACCGTACGCGCATAATTTACGCGCATGTAGTAATTCATTGTGTTACCCGTTGCCACGTGTGCTGCTAACGCTGAGGGTAATAGAACGGATTATAAACTGCGTGTAACCAATCAGATTTCAATATTTAACATGAAAGTATAATAAATTGCAATGTTTCATGGCAATGGGCCAATGGCCAGCTACATGTATGGCGCTTGGAGAGAATCGGTCTTAGGCCAGGATTCATTGGACAATTTTGTATGACTAATCATGATCATACATGTACGTCTGTGAAATATATGCTCACTTACCCTTTGAGAATCCCAAGAACAAGGTTCATCATAAAAAACGCACAAAACATCACAAGAGGAACAAAGTAAAGCCAGTTGAACCAAACTCCTTTAGCGTCGTTTGTCTGAATGAAAAAATATCCTGTGTACCTGTCATTTTGAGCTTTATTTAAGCGTTATGCTCTGCTTAAAAACAGAAAGTCATATAGTTTATGTGGTTTACTTACCAAGTAATAGACGTCTGTCCATCCTTCCATTGTTAGACATTGGAACACCGTCAGTAAGGCCAAACCAATGTTGTTAAAGCTGGTGATTCCATCATTCGGCCCTTTCCAGTACCGTCTACAAGTGGTGTTTCCTGTGCAGTGGTGACCACTTCCGTCTGTATCTTTCTGACACGGTCGTTCGTCCGCCATCTCGTAATGACATATCCTTTCTATTAAATATAATATCTTCATCTTAATTATATATAACTTAATTCTTACTGCTTGGATAACGCTGATTGTTTCCCCTTAAAGCGGTATACCAACTGATAGTTATTTTAAATTATGTCTCCAAATTAATCTAACAGTCAATCACAAAAATTATATTATTAACTATAAGAGTGGAGAATAGCACATTAAATAATTTACACTAATTTACACGAAAAGGGTATATATAATTAAATATTCGTATAAATATGTTTCAACATGGAATTGCGAAAAAAACAACATCAAAAAATAAATATCCAAATTTACAGTGGTTGTGAGCTTTAGTGTATCGTGCCTTTATTACAGAACAGTTGATCAGATTCAAAACAAGCCCTGTTAAATGCCCCCTTGTAGTAATCCATGCCGAGAATCGCAAAGATCAACACAGAAAGGCCAACTAAAAATAGGACCGGTAACAGACTGGACACCGATCGTAGGATGGTCGTAGCCACCAGTTTCATGTCTATTAAAAAGTAAAAAAAGGAACTTTATTTATTTTACAGAGATTGATAACAAAGTTCTACAACATATTAATATTAAAAATTATATTAAAAAGTACATAAGGAATCAAACTACAGTACAATTATCAGCAGTCAGAGTATGCATTTTCATCAAAGCATTAATGTGAAAATAATGGTGTTACATTGTATGTACATGTATTGACTGACAAATAAAAAGCTAGTTAAAATATACACACGTGGGATTCCAGATATCAGTTTCAGCGCCCGGAACACTCTTGCCATTCTTAAAAGTGTGAGGTCGACATCAAGATTACTCATGAAATACTCAACGAACCTGGAAAAAAACCCACCTTAGTTTTACGTTTCGATATTTGTGACACATTATCATATTTCAAATTATCATAATCCGTGCATTTGACTGCTAGAAAGATGATTTGTTTTGACAGTTGTGTTTTATGCTGTAAATCTACTAGGATGATTGTTAAGATATTATATAAAGCAGACTTCTTCAGGACTGGACAAGAAATAAATATTAGTTAAACTTCAACAAATTACCTTCTTTCATTTTATAACAATTTATTGCCTATCGACGTTTCCGAATTTATTGTTTGATACTTGGATAAATAAAAACAAAACTTTGTTTTATACCCCGCTACTACGACAAACAAGTCCAGTTTGTTCCAGTGGTCTTTTAAATATGCGCCCTTTCCGAAGAAAAATCCCTTGGATGTTATTTTCAGGACAGCTTCAGTGGAGTATATTGCCAAAAAGAAAATTTCTGATTTCATCTGAAACAAATAAATTTTGTTGGAGGAAGTCGTAGGATTTTAAAGCATTACGTTTTCTGTAAAATGACATAAGGACTAACAGGAAAAAGCTACTGCATGTATTCAATTCTTGTGGCATATCTCGTACTTCCTGATTGGATGTAAAACCTCACTTAAATCACAGTCACCTCTCAATTAAACACAAACTATTGTTAATGAAAACGAAAACTTGGATGAGAGATTGGACGAACAAATTTCGTTAAGTTCTTTGTAAGAAAAATTTCAATTTTACAAAAAGGGATTCGGGCTAAAATTTTACCTTATGTGTTCTGACTTTCACATGACGATAATAAAGTTATCGGTTCTTGTGATGCGACAATATAAAGACTGGGGTTCATTTTGTAGAGTTAGGACGTATTCTTGTACCATTTAAGTTTGAAAAACATCTTACCAGTTTTTGTGTCCGTGTATTTTTATCGTTGTTCGGTAAATGCTCTTCCAGTGCAAGCACAATACAATTGGCTATTATGGTGAGGATCATGAAAATTTCAAACAATCTACACATTGTTAAGGAGAAGTCATACATATGGTATCAAAATTATCTTTAACTATTGCGAGAAGAGTACGTAACTTTCTGAAAAAGTGTTTTGATATTAGAAAAGAAAAACTTCAACATAATCGATATGCTTACTGGGATGATATTATGTATGTTTTATGTATGTTAATTGTTTGTTGTATTCATGACTATATGCCAATCTATGATAGTGTTGTCAATAAATAAAATTGAAAATTGAAATTATTGTTGAATTGTCGTTATTGCTACATGTATAAAACAACGCCTGATAACATGGATAATCAAAATTCAAATGTGTTATGTGCCATGCGCGGATCTAGAGGGGGGAGGGGCCAGGGGGGTCCAGACCCCCCCCCCCCCTGCAAAATTCAAATTTCTTT
>WFKH01011581.1:6975712-7000138 GCA_016163765.1 Magallana hongkongensis | reverse complement strand
TCTCTCTCTCTCTCTCTCTCTCTCTCTCTCTCTCTCTCTCTCTCTCTTTAAACCTATTTTCTTTCAAATCATATTTCTGCAAAGAAATCTTATATCATATTTTTGACAAGATAAAATTTGCGGAAGTATACATGAAGTATTCATTATGTAATGAAACTTTAGAGAAATGATTTTTTAACGAACAGGAAATTATCGACGCTATATATGTAGTTCGATCTGATTGAACAAAGGTCACTCCAAACATTACGTTGAAACTTTTTTGGCGTTAACGCCTATTAAGAGGGCTCGATGGTCGTAGCCATTTTAGACTGTATTGATCTCCCTTAAAAGAAGAGCTCTATATAAAGATATAAGAACATAAACAAATTTTAAAGTTCGAATGTATGGAATTTTTCTTCGTTAAATAATACTTTATAGCTCAACAAATCAAATCTAAAAAATTAAGGTGTATCTGATGGGTAATTTGTTTACCACCCAACCTCCTTTAAAGCTTCTACGTAGTTCACTATATCTCTTATTCTTCCACTTAAAGCTACATGTATATATATATGCCGTAACTAATTAGTTTTTAAAGAAAGTAATGTTGGTGTTTTTTTCATCATGCTACATAAGTTATAAACTTTCTGCAATTTTATTTCAAACTCACATGAAAGTATTAAATAAAATTTCCTTTTCTTTCATTCCGGTACGGACTGGAAACGCTCCAATTTGAAATATTCATTATCACGTAAGGCCGAAAGCTTTTTTAGTATGTAAACAAGAAGTAGACGCAAAAGCGTAGTCGGCATGTTTGGAGATGGCTAACGCACTCGCAAGAAAAGTAACAAAACGACGGAGATACAATGTTTGATGGAGGACACCCCCCCCCCCCCCATTCGAAAAGGAGTTGTATTGACGTTCTATTTTATTTGCTATCTGATCAGGTGTAAACATGGTGGACTATATGTTTATTGATACTGTTAATTAATCTGTTCGTAAGGAGAGCTATGAAGGAAGGAATTATTCTGTCAACGCACATAAAAGCATTTTCATACTATTATACTATTTAACAAGATCATCCAAAGACCAAAGGTTATATTTGTATTTTGAACTATGAACTGAAACTATTTCATTCAGATACTTTCTTGCTAGAGTACGGACAGTATGTCGACTTTTTATACATGTATAGGACAAAAGTCAAAAATTAATGCTTATTTTAAATGTATGTAATAAATGTTTTTACAAAGAAACGTCTTATAAAAGTAATATTTTCAAATTGACATTAAATATTTCAAAGTTTTTATATTAATCAAATAAGTTTAATTAAATCTTCCATACTCGTGTATGAAAGTGTTAACTGTGCGCTTTAAATATTTTTACATTTTCATCATCAGGAAAAGACTTACTTCTAAAATGCACATCAATTATATATAAAAAGTGCAATGTTAAAAGATTATACATAAGGGATCGTATTGTGTAGCTTATATTTTATACACACCCAAAGCAAGTGATGTGCATTTAATGTACATACCATTGTATGGTTTGAGATAGATAGATAAATTGATTTATTTTGTTGATTTTTTTTTTCAACTTCGCAGTCCATACATTACATGTACTACAAACAATCATTGGAAGAATAAACATACATGTATGCCTAGAATGATATATGTTGGGGTTTCGTGATATTTCAACGAATCATAAAAATTGTAAAACAGGGCTTAAATTTAAACTCTTTGAATAAAAAAGAAATTGACATAACAACATGTATAGTGACTGTACTGTGCCGTATACAGAATTTCTTACTGTGATGTATTTCAAATCAAAGAAGGTGGGGGAATAAGATAAATGTTCATTGTTTAAATCGTAAAATACAGTTTCAAATTTATTTATTTATTTTTTTTTTTATTTAAATCTCTGATAATTTTAAAATACAAGTTTGCAAAGGCACAATTTCTAACTATATTTAGTTTGAATATTTTAACAAGCGATATGAAAAAAAATTATTGCCTCAATCATTTCACATAAGGTAAACTTTGCATGTTTTTTTGCAGAGATATACATATGTATAAACAGTTATAGGTTTTTGGCAAGCCGAAAAAGCCTAATATAGTTATTAATTCCATAGATAAATATAACAATTAATCTATGGGGGTTTTTCTCAACAATAACAATGATAATTATATAATTTCAAGTCTGAATATAACTTCAAGTACTTTGCATACGTGTTCTACAGTTTTGATAATGAGTAAAATCACGACGAATATTGACGTTAATTTTAATCGGGATCGAATTCACAGCTAGTGTGCGCATGCGTAGAAGCCATATTAGAAGGAACAAAATGGGGTGAAAATTGAAGAACACCGATAATTTTTTAAAAATTGTACAGTTTTAAAAGAATGATTGGGGTACAAAGGCTTCGTTTTATAAGAAGCTTTTTATATGGCACCGCATCCACCATTCATGGTGATAAGTAGGTAAGAGAGAATGATGGTTGAACAGTTAACGACTGGTCAGATCCAGATTTTACTATTACAGTTCAGAATGTTTATGAACAGGAGCAATCCGGGTCCCATAAGTACGCAGTGTAATGGGACCTCTAATAAAATTCAATATAATGGGTACTAATGACCAAAATCGTAAGTAAAAGATACTAAATGAGCCAAGAGTAATGCACAAAAGTTATTTAGAAAGAAACAATGGACCCGAATTTATTCCGTTCAGGGGGATTAAACAGGTGCACTGACAGTCACGTTAATGTGACAATACGTGACAGTAATGTGACAATACGGTATGTATAAGAGAACTTTAACAACTAAATTGATGTAGAAAGTTGCTGTATATTAGATGGATATTGAAAATATAACTTTCGCTTTGGAGTAAGGAGTTGTTTACCTTTATTTGTCTTCTGTTCATTTTCCTGAGATTCCTCCGTTGCTTACAATAGTAATCAAAAAAAATGCCTTCTTTAGAGGTTTATGCCGGTAGGAAAATAATTAACTGTATCCGCATTTGTGGAATATGTAAAAAAAAAATTTGCAATATTCGCTACTGTTATAGCTTGTATGATCCACCAAAAGCATTTGCTCTTTTTGAATGTCTCTTAAATTATTGATATAGAGTGAGTAAGATAGTTATAATAATCCACACATGGTAAACCTTTTAAAATTATTAATAAATAAGACATATTCAACAATGGAAGGGTACAGGGTAAGCATTATTTATAATAATTACTTGAATATTTACAGCAAAATTAAAAAAACCCACTAAATTGTATAGCAGTTTTAATAGGTTGTATATATTCATATGCAGTCAGATTGCTTTAAACTGGTTGGATCTTGGGTTTTGTATGTAGCAGTATGAACAACAATCCCATTTCTTTATAGATGAAGAAGAAAATACTCAGAGGATATAAATATTTATTCTTCTGCTTATCAGACTAGCTCTCTTCATCTGTCAAGTGGAGACAACTACATTATTATCATTTTCTTTGGTTGGACGAACTGAATCTATGTAAAGCAAGTTACATCCTGCCCACTAGATGCTGTGCCAAGAAATGCTTCTTGCAGTTAAATATGAAATGCATTTTGATCAGAAACTTTTTCAAAAGGAGAGTATGAAATATCCAGACAAAATTGGTAAAAACAAATTTTATTCATCATAATTTTTCTAATTGTCCATGTTGGCATTTGGAATATGAAGAATCGGTCAGGAAAGGTGTGTGGGCAACTGTTTTTTCAAGACTTAAATATTTGAGGTGTGCACAGGAAATTTCGATAGAATGGTAAAATCATAATTACTTTACGTGGTCAGTGGGTGTGAGACAGTTTTGAGTGAACTGGTTTGAAATGTCAACTTTTTGTTTGTGATAACATTATTATTATATATTGACAATAAGATGCTGAGAAACAATTAACAAGTCTAAGGTAAAAATTACATTAGCACTTATGATATTGTTGTAAATTTATTTACAAGAACATGTATTATTTTTAGTGAGCTTTTCTGATCACTGTCGTTCGTCCGTCTGTCTGTCTGTCTCTGTCTGTCTGTTCGTCTGTATATTTTTCACATTTTTGACTTCTTCTCTAGAACCACTGGGCCAAATTTGTACAAAGAATACTTAGGGGAAGGAAATTCTAAATTGTTAAAATAATGGGTGAAACCCTTTTCAAAAGAGAGGTAATCACAAAACAGTGAAAATATGGCATGTGTCTTGAAGAATCTTCTTCTCGAAAACCACTGCACCAGAAATGCCAATATTTAAACCAAAGCGTATATATATAGTGACGATTCTAAAATAAAATGAAATATATAATGAATGTATTTAAAAATATTTTCTTGAAGAAATACAATGCTGTGTTTAGTGATATCACTATGTAAGCATCCTCAAATCCATTCCTCATGTCAAGGTCACATTAACCTTCTTTTACTTTTTACATTTATTTATTAATAGTTCATTTTCTAATTTTGTTATCTTTGATATACGTTGGGGCCAAGGATAATAATAAATTTCATGAGAGATACAGAAACTGTTGTTCAGGTGAGCGATTTGCCCAAAAACCTTTAGTTTAAATTAACAATAGAATTTTTGAATATTTTGGAGTTCTGGTACTGACATTATTCAAAATCTCTGTTTTAGATTTGAAGTATGTATCAAACTCCCCAATGTTGTGTTGATGTTTGTTAAAATTGCCTTTAAGCACCTTAATTGGCATTGTTTAGTTCTTTGAGTGACAATGTGTATGTAAATACTGGTACCTTTAATAAGCAATGTTAAATTGTTAAACGGTGTCTTATTTAATACTTTCCAGGGTGACTATGAGTGAATTATTTCTAAATCAATCATAACTTTAGCTACATTGAGAGCACTGACTACATGGACAGACAAGATTTCCAAATAATTGTAAAATAACCCTTTATTTTGTAATAATTAGCTATTCCCTGTTAATACCTATGATGCTGTGGTTAATAATGTTTGCATTGCTATACTTTTACGGGTTTATTTCCACACCATGTTTTTATCGCCCTTCTACATTTGCAAATGGTTTCCCCGTGTAATTTACACTGATCAACAAAGATTTATTTATGTGCTTTTACTTACTTTATATGAATAATTCAACAGAGATCTTGAGAGAGATGTGAATATATACAATAAAGTTCTAGCCCCCTAAGTCTAAAGCTTTATTTTGTAAGATTACATATTAATGACTGGAGAATATATTGAGTGATAAATACTCTGAAGTTTTGACAAAATAAAAAATTGCTCAAAAGTGAATATTTATCTATTTTACCACTTTAAAAAAAAAATTCTTATTACACAGATTTTACATATAAATGCACAAATTGACAGGGAGAAGCATAGAATAACTTTGCCATTTATCAATCAGCACAAATAGGAATTTTATTAGTACATGTATTAATAATTTTATTAAATTGAAAACAGTATTAAAATTTTTATTAATTTTTTCTCACTACAATGTATAAGCCATTATTGATATTAGAAACATTTTAAGTATCCTATAGTGTGAAGTGACTGCCATGAAAGTCTAGCAGAAATTATTAAGGTGCTATGGGACATCTGTCAATATTAATGTGGATTAAAGTACATTATAATTAAAATACTTTTACCGATTCAGAATTTTCAAATTTTACAATATTTCTCAAAAAAATACGTTTGAAAAATTTTTTGAAAGGTGAAAATTTTAAAATCCCCAGCAGGATTTGAACTCATGACTTACAGATTCGCAGTGAAACCTCTAAACCCGCTGCGCTACACTGCAAGGTAACAACCACAGGAAAGAAGCTATTTATAAAATTAAACTTGATTTTATTGTTTATTTCGATAAATAGTACATCACAACATGGAGGTGTCCCATACAACCTTAAAATATGGCATATGCTTTTGCATTTAATTTCTTTGCATATTATTTTGACTGGTTAATAGAGATGTGTTTCCTTTATGAAAAACATTTTGTTTAAAATATCATGGTAATATTACAAAATTGCTTAGGAAAGGTGTTAATTGCTTGCAATTAATGCTTGTTTTCTTTCGCAGATAATTTACTTCCGACATACTGTCAAGATCAGTTTATGTCTGTACATCTAAACGACAGGGAAAAGATGCCAGCCCAAGCTCCACAGTGGACCGAATTTCTGTCTTGTCAGGTATGTTGTGTCAGGTAGATCAGTGGTGTTATGTCAGGTAGGCTACAGATCTTATTTTATGTCAGGTAGGCTATAGATCTTATTTTATGTCAGGTAGGCTACAGATATGTCAGGTAGGCTATGGATCTGTTATGTCAGGTAAGCTACAGATCTGTTATATCAGGTAGGCTATGGGTCTGTTATGTTATATCAGGTAGGCTTTGGATCTTTTATGTCAGGTGAGCTACTGATCTGTTATGTCGTTAGGCTACAGGTCAGTGATTGTATATTATGTCAGGTGGGCTACAGTTCAGTGATTGTATAATATGTAAGATTGTCCACAGTTCAGGGTGGGCTAGAGTTCAGTGATTGTATATTATGTCAGATGGGCTATAGGTCAGTGTTGTTGTTTTATGTCTGGCAGATCTGAGAATTTCAGTCTTGTAAAGTCAATTGATGATGTCTTGTAAGGATGGTAAATTGGTGAATTTCTGTCATGTGAGGTGGGCTACAGATCACTGAATAACTTACTTTTAATCAGTTTGTCTATAGATAAGATTTTCTAAGTAATATGTGTATTTATACTTTGCTCAACCTGAACCTTGTTATGTAAGTCTCTGTCATGAAAAATAAATTCAACACTTATAAACTTGCACAAATAAAATATGTGTAATCCTTTTGTTATCCAGGTGTGTTACAATGTCTTCAATGAGACAGATCGGCGACCTGTCAGTCTGGCTTGTGGTCACACAGTCTGTAGAACATGCCTGCTAAATCTTCCCCAAAAGAAGTGTCCGTTTGACCAGTGTGTCATCACCAGAGACGTCAATGAGTTGCCGGTCAACTATGCTCTTCTCCAGCTGGTTGGAGCCGCAATTCCCACCGAGAGTGAGCAGCCAGCACCACCTATCCACATACCTGAGAAAACAAAACATTACGAGTCTGCAAAACGATGTATAGAAGAAATAGCCCTGTATCTCAAGCCCATGTCTGACGGTAAAGAAGGTAAATCTTTTTTTATTCATATGTTGTGGAATAAAGATTTTGTTGTTTATAGCATGTAATAATACTTAGACTTCAAATGTTGGGGTTTTGTTGATAGGTTGTTTAACAGCTGCTAATTTAACTGCGGGGACTAATAGTATTCTTAGTCGACCCATGCAGAGGAAGGTTGTCGCCCTTGTAAGCTGTCAGCTTGTGGAGGAGGAGGGCCGAGCTCGGGCTGCTCGAGCGGCTCGCTCGCTGGGTGAGCGGACCGTGACAGAACTCATATTGCAGCATCAGAATGCTCAACAGTTGTCATCAAACCTATGGGCTGCAGTGCGTGCCCGGGGGTGTCAGTTTCTGGGTCCTGGTATGTACTGGTTATCATGAAATGCTGGAATGTAATCGATACTCTGATTTAATAATTTGGGGAGATAATATATACATGTACTTTTTATGGCGTCGAGCGAAGCTCGAAAGCCATCTAGGGATCGTACGGCCGGAAGTTGCCAATTTTATTAAGGAGCTGAACAACTCATTCGCAGAAAAGAGTGCAAAGTTTTCTTATGTGTTTGAAGAAAAACAGATGACATACTTCCATTTCGAGCAGAACTGTACGTCAACAAAACAAGTTGGCAGATACAAAAATGGTTGATGTCTTTGATAATGTTCATATTTTATTGTAAACAATATGTCTGTGTTTCGGCGGATGAATACACTTTTACCGAAGAACATGCGATAGTTAGGCCTACATACTCAATTTGTTTATGAAATATACCTGCCTGCAAAACAGATTATTTTGTTTCCATATCGAATGTTGACAATGCACAAATGTTGATCTTTTAGAAACAAAACTTCCTACATCGGTGATAAGTATATCTACAACCAAAAGTAATTCTTAACCATCTACTTTCACTTCGTAAACAACATGAATGGGTGCTTTCTTATTTCCACCCCTGTTTTTTTCGGCCCGTGTCATTTGGACCCATGTGAATTTTAAATCAAATTGATTATAAGAGACAGAGTGTTTATCAGCAGTATTCAATATAAAGAATTAAATACAATCATACTTTTAATACACAAATTTATTCTATTTGAAGAGAGAAAAAATATCTGAAAAAATTTTAACTTCTAAGAGATTTTTAACTAACATTCAAAATTTTTTAAGAATTAGATGAGTCAAATTGTAATGAATTGTAATTTAATTAAACATGTAATAAAAAACATAATTTTTATTTATTTGAAAGTAGTCAACTAATGTATTTGTCTTTATATTTGTTTTTAAAAAGTAAGTATAATTGATACCAATTTTCTAAATGAAGGGTCAATAACCAAATTAGAATGATTTCTGGAAAAAAAAAATCATACTTCATTTTGATTTTTCCGTATTAAGTTGACTGCATAAAATCCATATAAAATATATGTTTTGTTAAAATTGACCATCCGACTCAATTTTAATAAACATTATTCTCCAGCAAAACAATAAGAAAAGTTGATCTCAAGTTAAGTACACACAGAATCATACTTTGTTTTAAGGATTTTTTTAATCTATAGTACCTAAATGTATGTGTGATCAATGAAGGAGAACCATAAACAACACAAACAAAAAAATATGCATTTTTGTTAAGTCAGGGGTTTATTTTGAAATTAAAAAAAAAATATTCAGGTTTTTTCTCTTCAAATTAATGTCAACTCGACGCCATTGTGGCCCTTCAGGCCTTTGATTTATTTTTATTTTTGTTCATGCCTCTTTACCTGGCCTCTAAATTTTCTTTTTCTATTGTGGGTAAATAACAAACTGTAATAAAAATGAACCTTTGTATGCAAGAAATTTACACTGTGTTGATAATTATGTATTGAAAATTTTGATGTCTATCCTTTAATTAATCAATTGATGATTGTTTCTGAAGTAAAAGTGATTGTTTCTGAAGTGAAAGTATTTCCATCATATCAGTAATTGTTCAGTAAAGTGAAAGGAGCTTCAAGTTTTAGACTTGTGCATGAGAAGCACTGATAACCTGTCAGCAGTAAAATTCTATTTGTGATTGCACCCTCTGTGCACAGGAAATTTGTTATATTGTAACAAAGAAACATAAATTTAACATACATTTTTTGAAAGGGGGGGGGGGGTTACAAATATTTAGTTCATTTTTTGCCAGAACTGTAGTTTTCCATTCTATCATCCAAAGTATGTTTGAGAGCTACACATGTACAGTTCCACAATTGATTTCTGTCTTTCATGAACCCATGTGATAGCTATAATAAAGAAGGGTTCTTGGTATTCCAGCCATGCAGGAGGAAGTTTTGAAGCTGATATTACTGGCTCTGGAGGATGGTTCTCTCTTGTCGCGGAAAGTGTTGGTGCTGTTTGTTGTGCAGCGCCTTGAGTCACAGTATCCTCAGGCCTCCAAGACTGCCATAGGCCATGTAGTACAGCTTCTGTACAGGGCCTCCTGTTTTAAGGTCAGTACTTAACCACCCCTGCGAATGTTATTGTCATTTAAATTTTAGACCACGTGGTTTTATTTGACCCTTTCAGTTTCGCAGTAAAAATCGTGCCTCGTGTTTATAGTCTATTTCATATAATCTAGGTACTTGTTATCAAATATAAAATCTAGACGTTTATTGATTTCAAACTTTATCTTCATTAATTGGTGGATAAAATGAGTTCTGGAAATAAATGTGACAATAGAAAAAATAGGTTTTTATTCTGCTGTTGCAACAATTATCATGTTTAGAAGCGATCCCCCCTAAGGATTAATTTTCGATCCGCGCCTGACCTAGTAATAGCATCAATAGTGAAACAGACTATACTATTTTATGCAGAATGTTCCTTGAAAATGGCTCGATATACTAAGTTTTTATACAAAACAGACACCCATTCTTTTTTAAAAAGCATGGTATTGCACACCACAAGCATCAAACATGGCTATGATTTTATTAAGCAACCCAATATTTATATTTTCAACCACGTGTAGAGTGGTTGAACACGAATGATAACTCTGTTCTGAATATCACCGTTTAATTTAAATAACTGCTAGATGATGAAATAAGACATACATCATAATAGATTTTCGTGTTTTAACATAAATCAAAGAAGGATATAATATGAAAAACGACCAGTACTTACGTATTTTGAGAATATTATCGGAACACTTATACTTCCGCTCGAAATTTCACAGGAACTGAACAAATCTCGGGGAAGTCTCGTGAACTTTCATTTGAGCACCTCTGGATTTATTGCATACTTAGCAATGATAAAGAAAACATTCCGAACACATGTGCATGGGTGTTAACAAAGGTCTGAGGGAGAAGTTACTGACATTAGGTGTCAATAAATACCGTTAATCATCTGCCCTTTCAGATTGAGTACATGATCCATATTTAGTAACTTGTTACTCGCACATCTTTCCTGTTGAGTAATATATCCATATTTTGTAACTGGTAACTTGCTTTACTGACTTAGTGCTTGATCTTTATTTAGAAATCAGTCACTCGTCTGCCCTTTAAGTTGAGTACTTGTCAGTGAGTATGTTGGTCGTTGGTTGCAGACTTTTTCAAAAGGAAAAATATTTGATGACATAAACAAATCAAAGTCACACATATCATGAAACAGCATTCACACAATCCGTCCTCAAAAGATTTCTTCAAAATTTTGTAAATGAGGAAAGAATTTTGTTGATTACTTAGGATATAACATGTAATTACAGTGCAACCAGCATGGATTCTGTGATATCACAGATACCACAAAAATGTGCAAATTTTAATATATTTGAATGTATTCTGTCTATTACCCTTACATTATATCATCTTCAAAAAAATTAACTTGGGATTCACATTGCTGTACCCAAAACATTTTTCAATTGTATACACTCAAACAGTTGCAAGTACATCTGATATCCTTAATCACATTCTTCACATTTCAGATAAAGTTTTCATTTATGTATTTTCTCATTCAACCCTTCCAATTCATTCTCCATATATGCACACCTGTTTAGAATTCATTCTTGCAATTGAGGAAAGGTTCTGACTCTTACACAATTCCATACCTGTTGAGTCAGACTCTTGTTGTTCTTTGAATTGTAAATATTCGAACACCAGATTAAATTTGATAAAGAAGCACTGCTTCGTGTAATCATTTGGCATCATTTTTGCTGTCATATTTTAAAGGAATAGACAGAAAATTTTCAACAATATTTTTCTTTAATACTCAAAATATAACAACAGAGTTGTTAACCCCCAATGACAGAACAATAATTAAAAAATTATAGAAAAATTTGTTTGAAAATTAATGCAAATCATAAAGAATAATGAGAGATTAATGTTGGAATTTGATTTTCAGATCATTATTTTTATTGTGATTCCTACATCCACATCTGCCAAATCATTACAGCATTATTTATTGTAAAAATAAATCAAAATTGATGCACACTGTATGTAAAATTTCATCGCAAATTTATGTTCTTAAGATATAAAAGATAAAAGCAATGTCTGCATAATTTTGAACAGCCCTCATTTTTCATCATTATTCTAGAAAAAGTTGTACATGTATATATTAACTTAATATCCATCTTCACAGTTGTTCATACCGGTAACTGTTGTCAAAACAGAACATGGTAATTAGTTTAGAAAGATGGTGTGCAAATAAACACCAATAAAATTTTTTAAAAATCATTCATTTTTATCCCCAAGTACTTGATTTACTTTAGTAGTCAATACTCAATTCTGAGAAGGAATCAAATCACTGTTTACTAGTTGACAAACCTAATATCAAAACGTTATTTGAGTCATTCATGAATGATTTTTTCCTGATGCTAATCAAATCATTAAGTAATTGAAGCAAAGAAAAATTGTTGAATTAAAGTTTAAATTGTCTAATTATACATAATTGATGTATTTCAGGTGACAAAGAGAGATGAGGAATCCTCCCTAATGCAGCTGAAGGAAGAGTTCCGATCTTACGAAGCATTGAGGCGTGAACATGACTCGCAGATCATACAAATCGCCATGGAGTCGGGGCTGAGGATCGCACCAGACCAGTGGTCTTCTCTGTTGTATGGCGATACTAATCACAAATCACACATGCAGTCTATAATTGACAAGGTAAGGAAATTACTTGTTTCACATTGGGCCTATTTCTGATTAAAAGATTTTTTTTTTGTACAGTCTTTGATGTATGAGATTTCATATGGAATTATATAATGTATTACATTATTCTATTATCATATCATTTTATAAAATTAAAACAATGATTTTGACATAAATTGATATATATTTATACGATGATGGTGGCCTTAAATAGGTGATGCTGTGTTATAATGAGCTTTGTTATCTTTGATTACCTATGTTTTTAACAGTCTTTGATGTGTGTATTAACTTTTAATATACCTAAGTAAACTTGACTGGTTTTCAGCTGCAGACACCCCAGTCTTTTACCCAGAGCACTAATGAGTTGGTGGTGGCCCTACAGAGGAGTGGGGACCCCTGTAATCTACAGAGACTCCGCCCACACCTGGAGTTCCTGGCCAGCATAGACCCCAGTCCTGGTAAGTCTAAAATAGTGAAAAAGCTGCTTCTTTTTCATTGAAAAATATCAGTTTGTTCTCTAACTATTTACTAGATAATTTAGGCTATCGTTGCTTTAAATGATGTATGAAAATATTACAAAGCAATTTTAGCAGATATAAATGGAACAGTGTAGTGATAAGGGAAGTTGGTGAAATAGATATACATGTTAAACAGCTCAGTAGGATGTTTAACTCCTTTATTGTTTGATAGATGCACCAACGCCTTCTTGGGAAAACCTGGAAGCTGTGATGAAAGCAGTTAAAACAGTGGTGAAAGGACTAGTGGACTTTGTTCAGAGCAATGGGTCAAAGAAGGTGGACAACACAGCTTATGTCAATGTCCGCTACAAAACAAGCATGTGTCGAGATTTGTCCGAGAAAGGTCGCTGTCCAAGGGGAACTAACTGTACATTTGCTCACTCCCAAGAAGAATTAGAAAAGTAAATCCAATTTTGCATTCATATAATCATGTCTAGAGATATTTTCTTCTCTTTCCTTTCATCAGATTTTTTGCTCATGAAATTTTTCAGTTTAAGTATTTATTTGACTTTGTTCAAGTTAATTAGGTACATGTATATACTTTCTTAATTGAAAAATAACAAAAAATCTGGAATCTAATGCATGAAAGAATTCAAGGAATTTTTGATATAACTTATGTCCAATATCTCTGCCAGTCTGACATACGGGCAAGCAAAAGAGTAAATAACATTTTTAAGCCATTAAAAATTGTGGTATAACGTGAAATGGCAGGTATTTTCCTGCACCTGTGCAGGTGCTATTAAAATCATTTGGAGAAATGGCTTACTTCCAGTCTAAAAACTGATTTGCCACTCTCTCTAAAGTGACAGACAGTTGTTCATTGTGGCCTTTTAGTTTGTTTTTCTGCCTTGTACAGGGTGTGTTGATAATTTTTTTTTGTTTTTGCAATGGAAAGTCAATGTCTTCAAATATATAAATTGGAATGGATGATTTGGCAATGTAGGGTATTCTAAGATAGATTAAAAAATAAAATTTTCAAACAAGATATTTTTAAATTGTGTAAAGCGATCAGTGAGTAAATGAACAATGTTTAGATAAATGTACCTCACAGGGCTTTATTGTCTAAAATGGGGAGGGGAGGGTGGGGGTGGGGCAGCTGAAGGGCACTTCTCCCAATTCAAAAAAGGAACCTTTGATCCTTAGATGAATATATAATAGCAAATTATCTTACCTCTTAAATTAAGAGGACCAAATTATGATGGCTTTTGATACATAATGATTTTCCAAATACATGTACCTGGTAACTCTGAATGTCAGTACTTTCTCCCAATTTATAAGGCCCTTGCCCCAGTACCAACATGAGGTGTGAAAGCCATGCCTTATTTTAATCAGAATAAAACAGAAATTGTCACTGAAATGGGTTAAGATCAAACAATATTCTTGTTTATGCTAAACTGAGAAGACTTGTCAGAATGATGCAAATGTGCATTTAAATATTGTTGTAATTGAGTATTGTGTTAACTGTGAAGCTTACATTCTGAGCCTACGTGCAATTTATTTTTATTTCATACCATTTATTTTAAATTATGAATCAGGTTCAGAGCCAGAAACAAAAGATCTGGTAGAAATGCTTGTTCGGCCAGTGACACTTCTACCTTGACCGCAAAACAGAAGGTCCAACTAGATCAAATAACCAAGACCTCACTGGAGAAACAGCGACAGATGAGTGTTAGTTCTGATTGCGCCATCAGGGATCAGAGATTGACGAGAGATCCAAGGTCAGTATAAGAGGATCATGTGTGTAAAACATCACAGATGGTCGTATAATGTTTATTACATGTATATGGAACATTTTATGATGGTGAGTTCTGTAATTTTAGCTCAGTGCCTGTCATAGCTGGACCACAGGACATTACCCAGGGGATGAATTCTTTGTCCATGGTAGAGCAGGTCAAAACGGGGGATTCTCCATCTATGGCTACCCCCCTTGTTCACCAACCTAATGTCAACTTTCAGAATATGCCAGCACAGCCAGTGCAGCCAAACGTTGGCTCAATGGTACCACCTCAGTTCCAGATGTACCCTAATGCCCAGTTCCACCCTGGCATGGTACAGCCCGGACTCTACCCCAATGGCTCACAAGTGCCTGTGGGTAATGGAGCAGTGATGATGAACGTGCAGGGGGTCGGCTACTCGGATATGTATCAGATGGAAGGTTTGTTAAATAAAAGATGTCTTTCAAGCTTTCAGTTGTTACATGTTATTAATACATGTATCATAATCAATTGTACATGTATCTCTTTTTAATTTGGAAAATTATTTTGAGATTTAGAGTTTTTGAATTTTCATAACTGATGACATAAACTGCCATTGTTCCTACATTACATTAAAAGCTTTATATTCCCCTGAAAGAACAGTAATAAGGTTGTAATTCTAAGCCTGGAAATCAAACTGAGTCCTGCATGAGTATCCCAGTGTAGATTTTTAGGCAAATATCCTGGAACATTACAGATTCGTATTCTTATCAGTTGATATACATGTACATGTATGAGCTTGCTTGGAAAACAGGGATCTTTATGGATGATTCATTCAATTTGCTGATATCAAAATTGTGTGATATGTATAGGAGAAAAAATATGTAAACTAGATAGTTTACAATGACATGGTAGAGCATGTTACATGTATATGCAAAAGTGTTAGATAAATGCTCTTAAAAGATTTAATGTATTTTTGTAGTCAACAGGGGTTGTATGCAGCACCCATCAATCCCCTCACCATATCCCATGATGCAACAGGCACAGTATCCAGGGGTTCAGTATCAGCAATTCGTGCCTGGCTTTTTCCCACCGAGTTACATCCCTTACTCTCAGAATCCGGGCGGGGTGCAACCTTTTGTGGACTCTCGAGCGAGCTCGTCCATCCAGGGTTTGTACACCAGCGACCCCACATTAGTGTCCACCTCTGCACCATCGGTCCAGGAAAAGGGCTACCGGAATGAGGTAAGTGGAAATTATTTCATCCAAGTCCTTGTCTTAAAAGGACAGCTTTTGTCTTGGGTAAGCTACTATTCCAAACAAGATTTTGGATTGAGGTTAGGAAGATATGATTTGTACAAAACGTGTGTAGTAAACATGTTGATGTTATACTTAAATACTAGTATTGGTTTTTATGCTGAAAAAGAAACAAACATTGTTTTCTGATTTGTAATTTTTTTCTGTGGTCCTTGTACAAAAATGTATTTCCTACCCCTCCTAAATCTTTTTTATATATACATAATTAAAATACACTGGTGTTTCAAATTGTACCAGTCATATACACCAGGTGGAAAGTGTTTCATTAATCGATTACCTTGAAGTATCAATTTGTACCTAAGTTTTGTGTATTAAGGTTCAGTTTTAGAAATTGTAAGAATTTGGTTTATTTAAGCTTTTCAGCTGATCTATATGACTGAACTCGAAAACTTGATTCCCCTTGTATGAAATCGTCATCACTGCTGACAAGTTAAGTTTTTAGCAGAAAAAGTCATTCTCTAACCTACATGATTCTTTCACTAATTAGTAAACATTCTAATAAGCTATGATTTGACAACTGTGCATTTCAAGAGTAAAATGTATTGTTACCCCACAACATTTCTTAAAAGTTTTGTCTTGTGATTATTTTTATCAAGGCCTTATTCTTCCTGTGAAATGCCCATTTGTTATGAATAAAATACTTCAAAATTAGTTTTTAAAAGTTGATGTTCACTAATGAGTAATTACATAGAGTAAGAGAATGATTTTACTCTTGAAAATTTATCTGATCAGGCGCAAGAAATCAAAATGAGAAACTGGCAAAGGAGGTTGGTAGAATTCTGTACGAACTGGTGTCTCTACCACTATAAGCTTTGTAAGAAAGGAGGATGACCCCAAAACACAAACACAATTATTGTAAAGCTTGCTGTAAATGGACAGTTTTTTTTTAAGTAGGGGTCAAACGCAAAGTAAAGCTTATTTTGAGTCGTTACATCAGCTCAGAGCCAATACTCATCAGATTTACAACAGAATCCTGGGATTGATCGAGCCACAAGCTCGGTTCTAATCAGTCAGAACTAGAGTAAATCGGATTGGTAGTGGCTCTAGCCTGTCCTGTGGATGGACCCATGTATAAGGGTTAGCATTATATTTCATGATATTGTTTTGCAGGCTGTGTCAGCAGACATAATGGACAACGATTAGCTGAATGACCATTTCAGGCTTTTTAGATTTTTTTTATCTTTTGTGTCTGGATGTGAGGTGGCAGATGATAGACTATTGTAAATCCTGATCACCAGATTTAATTGGGGAATCTGATTTTAATAAGAATTTTGTGTCTGTGATCACGACAAGTTGTAATATTGGTGTTGAAATTACCACAAAGTACATAATATTTGTGTGTTATTAGAACAATGCAGGAAAAGTTTAGATGTATAACCTGTGCATAAATATTTGATTTCATTTGAAACTATCTGCTTATGATTCATCTGTTGTAAGATAGAATATTGTGATATTAGTATAGATTTAGAATATTTTTTCACATTTGTGACAATATGGTACTTTAATTGGATCAGTTTCACTTTATGAGCTAATCTAATAGATTGATTTGGAAATATAGAAAACAAAAGTTATTTTGATTTTCTGTATTGAAATTAAGAAGAAACAGTCATTGAGAGCTGCAAGATTTGCAGTCAAGTGAAAGGTCTGTCTGTATTGAATTCGATGTAGAATATTCACAAGGAATCATTGATAAAATACACCGGTAAAAACACACATTTTCATGTGATATCCTCAAGGGCTCATAGATAGACATCATAATTGAAGACTTTAAGAGTCATTCTGATTCTCATTTTGTGAGTGGTGTTGAATATTTCATATAAATACAGAAACCTGCTTATGTTTTAGTGTCAGTGTTCATATACCCTGGTTTGCTTACCGGGTATTTACAATGAGGATTCAACAACTTGCAATTTCCATAGAGTACCAGCCATTTTTCTGAGATTTCTACACACATGTAAGCACTTGGAGCAAAGGTTTTGTAAACATTTTCTATCAGCAACTCATGCTGAAGCTTCTAGTGATGAACATGGCACCGGTGATTTCATTGTTATATATTTGTCTCTGGTGTTACTGAAGTTTTAGAAGAGATATACCCAATTATATTTTATTGTGGTAGCTAGCTATTGCAAGGAGAGGTTTGTTTTATGCTAGGGGGGGGGGGGGGGGGGTCTTTTCTCACAAAGTGAGAAATGTTGCAATTTAAAAAATTCATCTGTAAAGATTTAACTTGAAATGTTCTGGAGAAAAATGTGAAGTAAACGACTGAGAAAATTATTTTAATCTGAAGTGCTTTAGTTTACTTATTGTGGCAGTCTTTTGTAGAAAATCAGTTAGATCAAGAGTTATTGCTCTTTAGTTGGTCTGTAAAGCTTGTTTTAAATAGTACGGCTTGTTTCTTGAAAAATGATGTGGAAGATTTTGGTGCCATGAATTTTTTATGGAGTCATTTACATGTATGTGGAAGATTTTTGTTATTAATCTAATGAATTCATTATGTTGCCTATTAATTGAGTATCAAATTGGTATATCATTCATTAATAAATTTGAAATATTCAATATATATTTCTATGCACATAGTGTACTATGGGAAAATGTGGTTGACATATTCTAGATATTGTTTGATCTAATAAATATGTTTTCATACTTCAATTCATTGTAAGAATTCATTTGGATAATGTAATTCCCTTTCCTTACAGTTAGGATTGATTTTCACTCAGTATTCTTCACTCAAAGCCATGCAGTAATTAACAGTTAAATACTCACAGTTAGTGGTTATAAAACTTCATAGGCCATGCAAACTAAAAGTTTTTGATACATGTTCAAAAATCATACTTTTGCAAAAGATTCTGCTAATAATTTGTGTATGACTTTTGAGTTATGAATATTATTTTGGAGCACATGGTATGGAAAAGCATTATATTATTTAGGCCAGATGCATCAAATTTTAACATAGAAAATTAATTTTGTGTTTCACAAGGCTAATTAGACATGTCTTTTATTAAGTGCCATTATCGTTTTGTGCCATTACCGTTTTGTTCCATATTTGTGGGAATTTAATACTTCATGATAAGAATTATTGCTATACACTTGGTGACTTTAAAAATGCTTGTGTTGTTTTAAGTTATCTTTACAAGGATGAATTGTCTGTCAAACCTGGTATAAGGAAAGGGAACTACTTTCTGTTGTACCTATACTAAGTGCCTGGACAGTTTCACTGTACATGTATATTGTGATTTAGTCATTATTCACAAGAATTCACCAGCTCTGCAGTTCTGAAGCAGCAATTTCTATTTTTCTGTTTTGTTATCTTTTGAGATCTGTTTATGTTTATCTTTTGAGATCACAGCCATTTTTGTAGGGATTTACACTTGAAAAGCTAAGACTTTTTATGGGTCAAGTCAGCTATTGTTTGTTCTAAATTTTAGATAGTTTATAAAGTTTTGTATTTTCACTTCTACTATTGCCATTTGATCTCTTGTGTCTATTAAGTGTGAATGTAGAGAGCACCAATAGTGACATCTTGTAGTACTGATACATACTACAATACTGTAATGAAATGTGTCAAAACTACTGATTTGGTATGTTATACTTTAATTTTGTTTCGTAATGCGCTTTCTTATAGGCTGAACCAATTAGTTTATATCATATAAAGAAAGTTGCCTACATCACAGTAAGACTAACATCGAAAATGTATCAATCTGACTGACGTTACATTTGAGTTTTGTACAATTTATTGTCATTTTACAGGTCAAAAGACTGTTTTTTTCTACAAATTAATAGCATAAAAACTAAATTATAAGGAATGAATTCAATAGCTACTCAACTTATACTCATATAAACTGGGTTGGAAGAGTTTACATGAAGCATAAAATGCACCTACCCAGTTTATACTCTTATAAATTGGGTAGCTATTGAATTCATTCCTTTAGAAAAAAAAAGAAGTTTTTTCCTTAGAAGTCCAATCTTTATTCAGTAAAAAATATATAGTACAATTTTTAATGATATGACCCTGTACAAGAAAAGTTAAATAAATCCTTACAGGAATTGCTTTGATATGGAAAAAAAAACCCAAAAGCAGAGAAATCAGTTATTTTGTAATAAATAGAAAACAACCTTATTAAATGTAATAGATTCTTTAATGAAAGGAATCTTGTGAATAATGACAAATGTATAATTTGTTAGAACTATAGAATATGGTAGCAACTAATAGATAGGTTTTTAATGGTGGATTCATCATGATTAATGAAACTGTTCAGTACTGTAAATTACCATAGAGAAATTGTTGTCAAGAAAAATGAAGGAGAATAAATAACATCCGTGTATCTGTATTTTATGGGTTGTTTTGATCCTGCTTGTGAAAGATGGTTTGTGAGAGAGTGCAAGTTGAGTGATATAATCGTGGAAATGTTTTCCATCACTCCTTTTGTGAATATACTAGTAGATAAATATGAAAGTTTCATATTATCTTGAAAAAAAACCCAGGTATGATTACAGCTGAAATGACCTCATTAAACACAACATTCAAAATACCCTTAGGACATGATTCTTTTCTATGAAATTACTGGGATAAAGTAATTTTCTTCATTTTTGAATTTAAGATTTTTCTGACAGTGGTCAGGATCATAAAATTAATGGATAAATTGAGGCATATACTCTAAAGGCCATTAAGTTTACTATAACAAAAGAGGAGTCAAAGCATTAGATAAAATTAGAAATGTTTTCAGAATTTCTGATATTCATATTATTTAATATAAAATAAAAACTGTAAAATAGGTATTTTATATATTTTAACAAGCAGGGCCAAACAAGCTGAAACATGCCTTGTTCTTCGATGTATGTTTTGTTGTAATTTGTAATGGAGAAAGAGATATTTGATTCAAAGTGAGGATGTCAGCTGTGGCTATATCATTAGTAAACTATAAATATTTGCTACTCACACCGAGACCAAAACAAAATTGAGAAAGAGATGGGGGAGTACCATGTACATGTGCTTGCTGGTATTTTAATGACACCGGAAAAGGGAATCAATACTGCGTCTAATGGTAAGGTTCAGGAATTACCTCTAAACAATATGGAAGATGCATGAAATGTATATAAGAGTTCGGCACTTTTAGTGTCCATTATTTGTACTGAGCTCATACCTCAAAGAAGTCAAGTTTCTAGAGAGTCCAAAACCACAATTTTTGTTAATGAATTACCTATCATAAATTGCTAATTCACTCTTTGAATAGACTCTTTGTGGTATGATGGTCAACACGACGTGGAGAAATGTTTATTAGATTTTGTTCAATGCTGAAATGTAACTCCTAACCTCATGACAAGTCACATTCAGAATTTATGTGAATTCTTGAATTATAGGGGTTATATTGTAAAGGAAAAGTGAATTTTATGAATTTTTTTTCCCATTCTTTTTTCATTTAGTCCAAACTCCTTCATAATCTGCACAGCAGAAGGAAAGAGATTTTGGCTAAAATTCAGAACATGCCAACCAGCAGTGATGAGACAGAGAACAATTCCCTGCTTACGGGATGCACCCCCTCCAGTCCCTCCGTGAGGGACATCATTAAGGACCCCTACAAGACAGCCACTGACAACTTCATGTTGTCCACCAAATCTACCCTAAACAAAGCTGTCAACGACACAGTCAACGCCAACACAATCACCTCACTGGCTGAAGTCACTCAGAAAATCAACAGTAAGTTCTCACCGTATCTTGTCTTACAGCGCTGCAGTTAAATACTTAGTGCCACAGTAAATTTCTTTGCACTACAGTATTTACCTAGCGACACAGTAAAATTTATCTGTGCCACAGTAAAATACCAAATGCCACAATAAAATTTATCTGCCCCAGAGTAAAATAATCTAGCGACACTAAAATTCACAGAGGATTTTTGATTTTTTAAATTTTAATGCATCAGTTATTTGTTAATTTTGATGGATATCACCCTAGCCTTTTGGCTACATAATCATTCCAAAACTAGCTGGACTTTATGATGGAATGACCTTAAACCATGACTCAGTTAACAGAGGAAGCCTATTCTGAGCATGGTATATACAGCTGTCTTACATGTACTTGTATGTTATAGATTATTTCTCATCAAATTACTAATTACTTAGATAATGAACATTTCTTTAAACTTAATTTTTCATTGGCTACAATGTGGACTCTGGTCACTTTACAATTTGAAGTAAGCATAGTATACATAGCCGAACGACTTTCCCCAATGAAAAGCTTATAACCTTCTTTTCTCAGTATTGCAATAGTATTTAAAAGGGACTTATTGTTTTGATTAAGAAGTCACTAGAGTCATGACAACCATTTTCAAAATGAATCACAGATACTGAATTGTAGCCCTATTGAGTAGTGCAGTACCCCTTCTTTTAAAAAAAATTCTCTTTACTTTTCTTTCGAGAAATTCAAAAAATGATTCTAACAGTGACTCACTGGTCAGAATGACTCATTTTCTTCTGCCCGTGCAATCATTGAACTCTAGTAGGCGCATACATACTTCTTAATGTCAAGTCTTGAATAAACCATCATTGAGAAAACATTTAATTAATATGAATATTTGATATCTTAATAATATTCAGTGAAAATTGATGTTCATGCCTTATTAGGTCATGTTACCCAAATGAATTTTTTACATAATTTGCTTACTGTCATCAAGTATAGGGAAGAAATAAATCAAAAACATTTTAATGTCATAATAAATCTAGCACCAACTAGAAAAATTCTTATAGTCTGTCCAAAGTTTCTGTCCTTTGTTGATGATATTTAATGAAAATAGACATACATGTCAAAGAAGTACAATTGAAAAAGATGTAAGGGAAAAAATCCAAGATTTCTTCATTGACATGTCAATTGACTTTTTACCCAGAGAAATTCAAAGCAAAGAAAGCAAATTTCTAGTATAGGAATTCTTTTCTCTCGGAACACCTCACACAATTTTTAAACTTTTCTTCTGGGTACTTTCATGAGGTTTTCAATGCAAAAACTTTGTAGATATTTTATTCTTAGCAGTGTTTTTCAACCTGACAAGATAGACAAAGCGATTCAATGGAGAAATCTTGGGATTTTACCATTTTAGTGAATTAATATCATTAAAAACCTGAAGTATTTATGAACTTAATTTTAAAAAAAATTGCTACATAAACATCTTGAGACAGAGTATATATGGATCCTGACAATGAATCATTTACAGATTAAGCATATCATTATGGAAAAAAATACTGAAAAAATTGGCTGTTAAACCATCAAAAACCTATCAAATATTCCACATTTATTTGGCTCTGACCTTCTGTAAACAAGACTCACAACCTACATGTTTAATGGTTGTTACACAACCTACACTGGTTGTGTGATCCTAAATTTGTAAGGAAAATAAATAAATTCTAGGCAAATCCAACTGTGTACTTTTCTATTACCTAAATGACATTTGTTCTCTGGCATATTTACAAAAACCTGACTAAGTGAAGGTTTCAACTAAAAATGGAATTTTAACTATGTGATTGGCTCAACAGTTTTACGATAATAAATTTTGATAATAGGAAGGATGGTAACTGGGTCACTTTTTCAAAAATATATGTCATCCTCATAGAAAAATAGGGCATGAAGTTATCATTGTAAAAAAAATTGTCTTGTTTGTGTTTTTAAAAAAAAAGACAAATACTTGTTCATTGACTAGTTCTGACAATCTCCTAGTTCTTCCAGTGATTTATATATTGTGTTTCTGTGATTGTAGGTTGGAATCAGGATCAGGCTTACATACCTTGGTCTAGTGGTGACACAGCTCTGTCTGTGTGGACGTCATCGACGGACACCAAGGCATCCTCCTCAGAGGTCCTCACAGACAGTGGGGACCTGTGGAACGAGGTAGGTCCTCAGTCATCAAGGAGCTCTGTTGTTAGTGTGGTAGATCAGCTTTGCTGTTAAAGGGACTTAGACACGATTTTAGATCAAAATTTTATTTTCTATTTTTTATGTATAAAATGGTTTACTTGCGCATTTTGAATGATTGACCAAAATTTGAATGTTAGAAGTCAAGTTATCAGAGAGATACAGAGGTAAGAATTCATTGTTATGTAAACAAAGCTCGAGTCTTATATTTGTTTACAAATAATGTAAAGTATGAAATTACCATTTCTTTGAGAAAATGACTCATGGCAAACAAGATAAACTGATTCAATTTGTTCCTAAATAATATTATCAACAGAAGGAAGCAACATTTGATTGAAACTTATACCAATAAAACACATATGTAAACAATAACAAGGCTCGAGCTTTGTTTACAAAACAAAGAATTTCAAACTCTGTATCTTGCTTATAACTCAATGTGTGACTTTCAAATTATGACAAAACATTAAAAATACCCATATAAACCATTCTAAACATTAAAAATGGAAAAATAAAATTTGAAAATTTTCAGCTCAAATCGTGTCTAAGTCCCTTTAATCAGTTGTAGATCAGTTTTGTTGTCCTTCAGTGGTAGAACAGCTTTGTTGTCAGTCACAGGTAGATCAGCTTTGTTGTTAGTAAATGGAAGAGAAGCTTTGTTGTGAGTCAGTGTTAGAGGAGCTTTGTTGTCAGTCAGCATTGGAGGAGCTTTGTTTTTCAGTCAGTGGTAGAGGAATTTTGTTGTCAGTCAATGGTAGAGAATATTTGTTTTTCAGTCAGTGGTAGAGGAGCTTTGTTGTCAGTCAATGGT
>WFKH01011581.1:6961901-6974250 GCA_016163765.1 Magallana hongkongensis | reverse complement strand
TCTCTCTCTCTCTCTCTCTCTCTCTCTCTCTCTCTCTCTCTCTCTCTCCGTTTTAATGCTTTTGCAGCTTGATGTACATGTATGCTTACCAAACAGGGAATTCTAATAAACTGACTTCAAGTGGGCCGATGTTTAGTCAAATTAAGCAATAAAAATCAATCAACATTCTCCAATCCTTAGCAATGTTCGATAACTCTTAAATATCCAAAATGGGATTATATGCCTATGGCAAGTTTGAATCAATCCTGTAGTGTTTATATTGCAGACTGATATTTAACTAAGTCTTTGGCTGAGTTGTATCATATAGACCAAAAATATAACAGAAATTAATTTTATGTGTTCTAGAGGCCATTGCAGAAATCGAAAGTTTTACAAAAATCTCCACTCTAAACATTTCATTCATTTTTATCTCAAATGGACGCAACATTGTAAAATGCTTGGATACCAAAATAATTTTTATTATTATTAATAAATAATGTTTGATGTACAGATAACATCTATAGGATAATAACATAACATTGAGGCTGAGGATTGGAGAACATTGATAGAAATTGCAGTTGATTAACATTATTTGTATTTTAATACTTGGTAACAAGTCTGAATGAAAAATTTAATTTCTCTAACTATAGTATTGGAATATGATAAAATTTATATACATGTATTTAACATTTGTAATGTAAAGCCTTCTAGTTAAATTTTGGCTGATGTTGTGTTTGCAGGGATTTTCTACGCGGACGCCTGTGACAGCTACCACAGCGGTACGGAGACCCCAGACCACAGCAGTCCCTCAGGAAACAAAGCTTAAGAAGACTCCGGAGGTCCCCAGGCAGGGCTACAATCTCCAGGCCATTCCCACAGGATGTTATGACAAGTAATTTACTTTGTGTATTTCATCACAAGAAAGAGTTTATTATGCTGAGATTAAGTTAACTAAAAATTTGCAAATTCTATACACTGAATCACCTTATATAAGTAGGTCTTGATAATAAAATGATCATCAATAACAATTGGATGATTACTTCTAAGTTAAATGAAAGTCTTTGAGTAACTGGTATATTTCCTTTTGGAGAAAAACAGGACAAGGATCAATGACTGTAGTAACAGAACAATGTGTTGATTTTATCAACATCAGTAGGTGTTCTAGGTCACTTAAGTCAGTCAGTCACTCAGCTTTCATAACTTTTGCTTCTACAAAAAATTGCCGTATTTGGCCAATTCGAAACAATTGTAAATTAAGATAGTACCAAACACCTGATTTGAACATATTTTATTGCAGTACTGTACAATGGGATTGGACAAAAGGTCTTAATTCGTCCTTTCCCTATGACCTAACACCTATGATAGGCGTAAATCTATGTGTACATTTAAAATGTGTTAATGTCATCTGTATGTTACTTAACAGTATTGAATAACATGTCAGTTTTGATTATTTCAAAGTAGAGATTTGATATTTGGACACAAGTATGTAGAGACTTTATTTTCAATGTACAATAAAGGTCAACATCATATCTAGAGGTTAAAGGTCAAGCATTATGGCTTCCTTTATTTTTTTAGATTTACTTTGAATTTTCCCAAAATATCCAAAATCTTGAGAGCAATTTTTCTAATTTTCACACATTGTTATCATTGTTTTTTATCATATTTATATTCATTCTGTTTAATTTTTGACAAACTTGAATCATACAATTTTTCTCAAATTTTTAAAAATTAAAATCTTTAAGTAAAGCAGAGGGTCGAGATGGCAGATAGGTCACCAAATGAACAATATACACATGTAACTAAATAATAAGCAATAATAAAACACTGAAAACATATAATATTTTAAAAAGTAACTTTTAAACAACACACATTCTAACTTTTTAAATGGGTTGGATAGTTATATATCCCTGTGTGCAAAATATGTGTTAGCAAATTTCTTTCTTATTACATATTAAAAATATTATAAATGTAAAAAACAAAATATCAAATTTCAGAAAAAAATAATCTGAGGGAAAATTGAGTTCATTTTGGTGTACTACCTTAATTGATCGTAAATTCCAACAAATTTGACAAAAGCCAGAAAGCTATAGAAGATCAATCTATACATGGATATGATACTGTAAAAAATTTATCCTCAAGTTTCTACAGATTTAGAAGTCAATAAGTATATTGTATTCTCTTTTTACAAAAAATTAAATTCGTGATAATCAAAATTTGTAATTTTCTTGTACAAATTTTGATAATCAAGAATCAAATTTTTTTGGTAATGGACAATATAGATTAGTCCTGGTGTCAATTATTGGCTTTTTGCATAAAGACTATTGATTTCAATCACTTGGAACAGCATCACAGGAATCAAAACCTATAGCTTTAATAACGGCAAGTTTCTGGTTGTCCTCTGTGTGATGATCTAGGACATATAGTTGAACTTCGATATCTCAAACACTGATATCTCGAATACAATGGATATGTCGAAGTGATTTGTAAGTCCCAACCACTTATTTTTTTAAGTACATGTATTTTACCCTTCGTATCTCGAATACTCGGATATCTTGAAGTTTTTAAACAGTCCCATCTAGTTCGAGATAACAAAGTTTGACTGTACTTCCGTGGGGCTGTACTGTGTAGTGTTACTTACTGTAAGCCACCTTGTATTCATAACAACTTTATTTTGCAATAAATCCGAGATAAACTGGTTTCCGGGGACTTATTTTCTTGATCAAGATGTAGATTATCTGAAAAATGATAAACCAGAGACATTTGAGGACTGGTTCGCTGCAAAAAATATTGGTGATGATGAGGCTTTTGCGAACCTCGCGAAAATGTCTCGCGAATAAAAGTCAGTTTACAGTAGTTTACGGCTGTACTGTGTAATGATATTTATTTTACATGTCAGAGATGGGGCTGTACTCTATAATGAAACTTATTTTACAGGTCAGAGATGGGGCTGCAGGACTACGTCCGCCAGGAACTGTCACGGCTGGAGAAACAGGCCCAGAATGCCTACACAGAAGGAGAGGCCCTCAACTGTGAGCTGAAGGCAGTGGAGCTCCAGATATCCCTGGTAACTTTTTACTGAAGAAAGGGGTTAAACAGTAAAATATGACACAAAATGAAGCAGCTCTAAAAACAATAGCTCAGTATAGAATTTTACTAGTCATTGCTATGATATTTGTAATACATGATGTTATTTTGGCGAGACCAATGGGCTAGACAATGTATGAATGTGATGTAATGAAGTGTTTAGAAGGGAATCACAAGATAAGAAGTGTTTATAAAGGCTATGATTAGGGAAGGAGAATACAGAATATTGCTAAACATCTATCAAAAGTTTGGAAGTATTTGATCCATTTCTATCTAATATACCGTATTTTTCGGAATTTAGGTCGATACTTTTTTTCTCTGGGACGTGGACCTCGCCCTATTCATCGCTTCGCCCTATTTATGTTTTTTTTTTTAATTTGACGTGAAATTTTGCAAAAATTCATTCAAACCTCCAATAAAATCATGAGAGTTCACTATAATGCCGCTTGGATTCTGTTTAAAAATCGTATGAATTTTTATCAATATTTTGTAGTAACTTATCGAAACAAATTAAATGTGAATAAATTAATTTCTTTTACATTTCTTACTTCTATCGTTCAGACTGAATCATCTTTCGATCTTTATTACATGCTGTCATGCATTTTGATCGTATGCTTACGATAAACAGGAAATGGATCTCGCGCGGTAAAAGTAAAATGAGAACTGTACAAAGGGTAATTACGGGAGAAAAATATAAGGGTTGAAATAAAAAAACCGATTTGTTTTTATAATAGAATATATACAAGTTTATTTTTCTGTAGATTCAAAATAAAACTCTCGATGAAATCTAAACCAGGTGTCTCTGAAATCAGTCTGGGTAGGGCCTACTTTGTTTATACACAGTTGAACTCTCGGCACGTGCTACTCATGCCCGCAGGCTTCGATAAGATCAGAGTTTGACCCATGTGTTGTATACACAGTAAAACGTCACACAGAGGTGTGAACAATTATCATGATTATGTACCGGTACACATTGTTTAAGCCATACGGTAGGATATATAAAAAAAAATCTTGAGGAAAAATTACAATGACGATAGATGAACTGTAACATTTATAGCGGTAACATAAGCGGGTGAAATGAATCTCCGGTGAACTAATTAATGTTTTAAACTCAACCAACAACAAAACACAAAGTTGCATGTGCTACCGTATTCATGCCCCCAGGCTAGGTTACTATCCCCCGGTTAACACCATGCAGTTTGTACACATGGCAGGGAAGTGATTTAAACAAACGATCTTAACCATTAATCCGGCCGTACTGAATAAATGTTGTTGCAATTTCAGACATTTTCTTACGATGTGTAAATTTATGAAATGCATTTTATTTCCCTTTTGTTTAAACTGTAAAATAAAATAAAAGGCTACTATGATAACGATATTGGTTTAAACCATTTATTCATTTAATCTAGCGGTAATTTTTCGACCAATTCATCGAAGTCGACCTATTCATACTTTTTTTTTAATTTTTTGCCAAAAACGGGTTCCTTCGCCCTATAAACAGGATCGACCTAAAATCCCTAAAATACGGTATGATGTACATTCATCTGTATACAATATGTTGAGCTATGGGATAATTGATTTCATTTTTGTGTTGCAGGAAGATGGGTCCATGTTTGAAACTCCTTATACCAAACCAGAAAAGACAATATTTGGATGGGAATTGGAGTCTAAGCTAGAGCGACCCCCAGCAGCTTGGAGCAGCTTTGAAATGTTGGCAGCTGCCACAACTAAAGGAATGGTAAATCTATTTATTTGTCTCAAATTTATGGGTCTGTTTCCACAATCTATATAAAATTTTGAGGAGTTCAAGCTGAATGCCAAGTTACACAAAATATTTTGATAATACTACCAGTATATTTATAAAAGCATAATATGACTTTGCTGACAACAAAAACCAAAAAGTTCGCTATATTTATAAAAGCATAATATGACTTTGATGACAACAAAAACCAAAAAGTTCGCATGATAAATTTTTTTATGATCAAGGATAATTATGATAGAAAGCAAATTAAAGGTGAAATTTAGTGAAAAGAAACTAAATTATTGGAATCTGTCTTGTGTACTTTTAAAAAATCTGCTACAGCCATCTAGTGCTAGGTTTTGACAGCAAGGAGAGTGTTGTTTTTATGACAAGCTAAGAGAAACATTCTATGTAAAATTGTTAAAATGGGTAACATTGGGGGTCAGAATTGGAAAATTATGTATTTTACTATTTTATTGGACATGCTACAGAGTCAATTCAAGAATATATGTATTTCCTTTTTCCTGTCATTTTTTTTAGAAGCTGGATGATATACACATGGCATTAGATGCTCAGAAAAAAGCAACACAAACTCTGCAAAGGAAACAGCAAGAAGATTGAAGAATTAAAATGGCTGAAAAATAATCATCTGAAGAGAATGCTATTGAGAAACAGAAGTGATTTAGGATCATTTGTATTTACATTGTATTTGATTATCAATATATTTTTTATTTTAATATCCATTTCAATATTTTAACCACTTGTTAAACAAAGTGTGAGCATTAGACTATTGTTCTCTACAATGTAGGGTAAAGAAAATACTATGTATCTTCTGAAATTTGAATTCATTATGAAATCTGTTGTGCTGTGTCTACCATGTGGACGTACGCTGTCACATTTTATAAACACAATAATGATTTGTTTATATATCCTTATAAAATACTGGTTATAGTAATTGACAAAATTATATCATTTCAACCATTATGGACATGTACATTGTATTTAGCCATATTATATACACATTACTTTCTCTAAAAATTTTTCAAAGACATGGAAGATTTAAAAATTTAAGACAGCACTTGCACATTACTGCTTTTATTAGAAGTTAAAATTACTACCGGTAGATATGAAAATTGCACTTGCCTTATATTGGTTTGAATATCAAGACTTAGTGATTTATAAATGTGTTTTGTATCAAAACTCTGTAGCTATAACATATAACAAAATATCTGGTCCTCGTGGTGGGTTTGAAATACTGTAAACCAACTTTTATTTCTGGACGTTCAGTAGAACTTTGTTGTGGCAAATATTACTTGCCTGCCCTTTATTGTCTCACATGTTTGGATTTTACTTCAAAAGCCTTGTCGCAATCTATGTAATCATTGGCAAATCGAAAATAAAGTTGTGGTGAATAAAAGTTGGTTTACTTTTGTGTATGAAATATTTTTTTGTCTGTTAAGACTTATTATTCCTCTGATTTACATGTAGCTACTTGTTCAACATTGTAATTGAAGGAAGGAAGGAATGGGAATGTATAAAGGCATTGTTATGGAAACAAATTTTGGGCCATACTCCCATCTTCCTGGGTTTTTTTTTTCTGTGGACATGCCTCTTCTTATTGGATAAAATCTAAAAATTAACAGTAAAACTAGAAAGTGAACTTTCATGGTTTCACCGAGAACAAGATTTGATGAAGTAGGAGTTAAGCTTGTGCTGGTTAGTTTTCGTAAGCCTTAATACCTTTGGTTAAAAATCCCATAAACATTAACTTGCCATGCATATTAAACAAATTTAAAGATTAAGTCAATTATAATGTTTTTACATTTGTATCATTAAAAATTTCCCACTGCACTTTCTAGTATAATATGAAATTCATTCAGGTTGAATCTTTGATTTTTTGCATTGTACTATCAATATTGTTTGGTGCATGTTCGTACAGTGGTTGTTTTTAGTAACAGCTATTTTGGTCCAGATGACTGGTTATTTAATCACATATCGATTAAGCCCTACACCAAGTATAGGACTTGAGCATATGTGTATGAATGGTAACTGTTCTTTAATATTAAGAAAATTCTGTGAATTTTTTTTACCAAGACAGCTTTTCTCTCTTACTGAATTCTCTCTATATGTGTAAGTATATTTTACCAATCAATGTCATCAAATTCTTTTTCTTTATAATAAACAAATCGAAAATATATATGACAAATATTTTTTTATAGAACTTGTTTATTTTGTTCTTTTTATTGAATTGTTGAAAACTTCCATCAGTGAAATAATAGAGTGCTTATTATGTATCTTCTGAATGTTTATACCAGATATACATGTAGCTTGTCTTTGACACAGGGAACAACTGCCTTCCATATCAAAATATGACACATATGTACATCCATACTGCTCTTTTGGTCTTTGGTTGTCATTTTCCTTAAACTTCTGAGTCCTGTTGGTGACTTGTTTTACATACATAGAGTTGTACTGATGTAGGTGGATTACAGTAAGTCTCCCAGGAACCAGTCTAATGTATTGTTAACACTTTTTGGTGGAAAGAGGTTGATCAGGGAGTTGAATGCAGGTTTTATGCCAGAAACTCGAGACTTATTGGATTATTCTGATGCAATTTGATATTCAAACTCTGAGTGTTATGTTTGATTTTTTTTTCTTTCATAAATAAAACTTGAGAAGATTGCATACTTGGTTTTTTTGTGTATATACATGTAACGACTTAAATCTGCTCTTCATATTGTCAAATTAGGACAGGATTTTTATAAGCATATTGACATGAAGTTTTTATACATGTATTTTTACAAATAAGTGAGTGACAAATTAGTGATATACTCAGTTCAAAGGATAGTATAAGACAATACAGTAAAACATAGAGCGCGACATAATATCATTTGATATTTTTTAGACATAAAAAAACCGCGTATTGATAGGTTGGAAAATTGTGTCGAGAACATCATTTAGGCAACCTTAAAATTATTTGTCCTCTGACGGACTGACGAAAAAGTTTTCAAGATAATTTTACAATAATGAGTGTATTTTTACGATCGAAATACAGTTTTTGCAGACCTGTTTCCAGCTGAAAATTCTATTCACTGTTCGTCCGTGTAAACTTTTTTACATTTTTTGTTCTCCTCCAAAACCAACAAGGCCGATTTCAATCAAAGTTAAGACAAAGCATCCTTGGGTAATGGGGATTAAAATGAAGGGTCACGCCCTATTCCTAGAGGAGATAATTATGAATAATTGAAAATTTCTTTGATTGCTTTAAAAATCTTCTCAAAACTCATTTGGTAGAAAAGCTGAAACTTGTATGAACGCATCCTCAGGTAGTATATATTCAGGTTTGTTCAAATCATGCATGACCCCTAGGGGTAGGATGGGGCCACGATGAGAAGGGGGGGGGATGAATTTTTACTAGGGATGGCTATTTGTAACCGGTTACTCGGTCGGAACGATGGTTACCGGTTACAATATCAGTAATCGGTTAGTCATATAGAATTAGAAAATTTAAATATTATAACGCAATTTAAATTCGAGACAGTTAAGGCCCCGGGGCTGAGATGTAGGAAAATTGGCCAGTAGATCTGAGTTATAATGATTGTTAAAACAACATGCCCTGTCTGATCAGCTTTTCATTAATCATCAATGAATGACACTAGAATCCCTGTTGATTACCGTTTCAATTATTATTATTTTATCAACTTTCAGTGTGTTTATTTTACTTTTTTTTATTTAACACAAACATTTACTATAGATTTATAAAGATATAATTATTTCAAACGGAATATCTAAAACTTGTCTTGGGCTAACTTTAATCGACCTTTCACCTTTTAGTTTATAAATTGAACTGACTACAAACTTGCAGACAAGGAAATGAATTTCGTGGTTGTTTTCGATTTTTCTTATCCGGAATAATAAATCATGATAACAATTTTTATATTCAGATTAACTCTTTAAAAATATTCCTATTTTGCTTTCTGTGGCATTTATGATACGAGTAGTCGGTTAATCGGTCGGAACCAAATGCAATTAACCGATTAGTAGTTCTGCACTAGATTGTCTTGCATGATTTTTACATATGTATAAATAGAGAAAAATCTGTAAAAATCTTCTCAGCAACTACTAGTATTTGGTCAGAAAAGCTGAAACTTGCGTGGAAGCATCCTCAGGTAATGTAAATTTAAGTTTGTTGAAATTATGATCCCCGAGGGTAAGGTAGGACCACAGTGGGGTTTGAATTTTTACATAAGAATTAATAGAGAAAAATATTGAAAAATCTTCGTCTCAAAAAAACATACATTTATCAAATTATGACCTCTGGACCATTACTGGGTTCCAATGAGGGGTTCTAAATTTTGGTAAATATTTGATTTTAAATTGTTCAAACGATGACCCACAAACATACACTGAGGTCTCTGGAGAGGTTTAAATCAGCATAAGAATGTATACGTATGTAAAATCTGAAAAAAATTATATTTATATTCTTTTCATTAAATGCAATGCAACAATTTTAAAACTATCACGTATTGAAGCATCACAATATAGGTTTTTTTTTCTAAATTGTTTAACAACGACGATTGAAACAACTAAAGGGTCTCAATGTTTAACTTAAGAATATGTGGATAACTATTTGATAATCTTTTTAAACAAGATTTTCTCTACTAAATTGTCCAGCCATCTTGTGTTTCATACTATAAAGCTGATGGCTATTTTTGTTCAAGTGAGCGATGTGGCCCCAGTGCCACGTGTTAATCTTTATTCAATTTTTAAAAAAATAATTTTCCTACCTACTGACCAAAGGTTTAAAAACAAATTGAGTATGGGAGGGAAACAACTTTTTAGAGGCGGCCTACTAAAATGTTCATGATCAGTATAAACTACATAGGACTATATATGATTTGAGCCTAAAACGGTCCCTTTAAAATGAACATCACCATTTTACTGTCATTCACTGTTTTCTTTGTACAGATATACATGTAAAGTTTTTTCATAATTTCCATTTTGATTCAAGTGCCCACAATTTAGAAATATGACATCAAAAAGTCAACCTTTTACCGCCATTTTTAGCATAAAACGGCTTGTTTTTAAGCAGTTTTTCTTTCAGAAAGCATTGAGCACATGCTTGAACAAACGAAATATTTTAATCAGAGATGTATCTATCCAAGACTAATAAGGGACAAAAAAAATTTTGCTTGTTCAAAGCTGCGCTTTATATTTTCCATTCGAAAAACGATTAGAAAAAATAATTTTTGACTGATTTTGATTGAATTATAAAAATAGCGTCACTTCTGACGTCATATACTGCCAGTGAGTGCAAATAAATCAAATATATAGGTGAAAAATATATCTTATATATCAACTCTTCGTAAAATTAACATAACAATTTAATGTATTTGAAACACTTTAACAAATGGCAAATTATGGGGGCCAAATTTGACTCTATTAGAACCATTTTAACAAGACCTTGGACTTTCAGTAGGACGTAACTATCTATTTCTTGCGTCAAAACAAGTTTAAAATGACGCTGGTTTCAAGCGAAATATGCACCGATTGCGTAGTCTAGCTTAGCTCAAAAGCAGACAAATCTTGTTGATTTCAAAGAGCCGTGGCCGAGTGGCTAGCAATGATATAGACAGGTCTACGTCACATTGCCGTTTGACACAACTACCCAAAGTCCAAGCACTTGTTAAAATGGTTCTATATATAGTCCTTTAAAGGGGCATGGTCACGATTTTGGTCAAAAATTATTTTTCCGATTTTAATGTTTACAATGCTTTAGTAAGGTACTTTTCATAGGCAACCAAAATTTGAGTGTCATTTGTTGAGTTATAAGCAAGTTACAGAGCTTACAATTCTTTGCAATGTAAACAAAGCTTTTGTTTACATTTTGAATGTTGAAGTGAAAATTCCAGTTTTAGATCTAAAATGAATGTGTTAAACGTTAGGAACTGTTTATTTATGCTCAAAATGAATAAGAAGATAGAAAAACGAGCTTGAAAAAGGTTTTTTACTGGTATATTGAACCTATGTAAACAAAAACAAGGCACGAGCCTTGTTTACATGACAAAGCATTGTGAGCCCTGTATCTTGCTTATAACTCTACGACTGACTCTCAAATTTCATTTGATCACTAGAAATGCATTCCTATAGCATTGTAAATAATAAAAACAGAAAAATAAAATTTGACCAAAATCGTGACCATGCCCCTTTAAGGCTAAGTGGTCAAAAATTAGCCATCAGATCTATCTTAAAATTTTTAGATGACTTTTTAAGCTATAAACTATATTTTAGTATAGAAAAAAAATCACATTATTTTAGCTATAAAATTTGAATACTTTCCTATATCTTAATACAGAACTCTTCTTCTTCAGGAGATCGATAAAGTCTAAAAATGGCCACGACTATCCAGCCCTCGTAAGTCTCCTTTATTTAACAATGATTCTTTTTATCCTTGAAAAAATCTGAATATAATACGGTAGATGGATCGGTTTTTGTTATGAAAAGTGGCAAAAAGTGAAATATTTTACATACGAAAATAATTATTTCATGAAAATAATAATTCCCATGGGGTACATTTACTCAGTATTAAGAAACTTTAAAAATCGTACAGAATTATTTGTAACATAAGGAAGACGTGTTTTTGATGGATTTCGGTGAAATTCCTTGAAGATTTGTATTAATTATTAGAAGTTAAAACAATTCCTAGAGGAAATAAACTTTATTTTGTGAAAACTGCTCGATAAAGATTTATCCTTGTAGAAATTAAATTAACCTTAAAGAAAATGGAATTTCTTTTTGACATTCTGACAGAATATCCTATATATCCTACTGTGAGATATATTTCTCCTAGAAATTATCTTTCATCATGATGACAGGTTGGGCACATCAGAAACAAAAGTGATTATATACTAATTATGAACAAAATTTTTAATCTATTAATTGTTTGGAAACTGCACATAGCTTGAATTACATATAACTGGTTTCCGTCGAAGAATGCATGGCTTGATATTCGAACTGAATTATATATGTACCATAAAAACTTCTATTAAAAGATGTGACGTTGAACAGATTCCATTATTACAACCATTTTGACTCACTTGAAAATTAGCACAAGATGAAACAATTATTTAGCAGATAAAGAACTATCTCTTGTATTTACTAAGACTTTGTAGTACATGACAATATATGAAATTCCTGAGCCATTGCCGTGTATGTTTGACATCGCTCGCTCTCTGTCAACAACACGTGATAACCCTCAATCAGATTACGCAATCACTGCTCTGGAGTTGGAGACCACGGATTATCGGTGACGGTAAACAGAGCGGTAGTTGACACCCTCCTAAAACCCGTTAGGTCAAGATAAGTCTTCTTCTGAGGGACCGTTACGTCCAAGTACCTCAGTAGGATTAACTCCTCTAAGTCAATGTTGACGGAACGCGTTTCCGCTTTGTAGTGATTGCCGGGAATTAATTAAGGTTTATTCCACTAAAGTCCTACCTTAAGATAGGTGCCTTTCGCTGCACTCGTATTTAATTATTTTTTATT
>WFKH01011581.1:6950746-6961891 GCA_016163765.1 Magallana hongkongensis | reverse complement strand
ATTTTATTTCATTCGTGATACTGTTTTGGACATTGAAAACTACAATTTTTTTTTTCAAATTTCAAAGACGAAGCGTCATCGATATCTTACTTATTTTTTTTTATTCTATTAATTGCAGTGGCGATATTATTGAATCTATACAACAACAAACTTATCAAAGTTAAGCACACTCACGAGTTGAACATTGAAACATTTAAAAGGCATTTGATTATCAAACTCAAGTTTTTTGAATTAGATACCCGAATGAATTAGATACAGGAATTATTGTTTCAAATATACAGCACGTATACCTTATTGAAATTCTATTTTCTTCATTATTCTGGGATCTCCTAAAATGTGTTATTCCCCTTGACTTACAACATTCACCCATCTAATTTTAACTTGTCCATTTAGTGTTATAGGTCAAAATAATTGTATGATGCACATTAACATAAAAGGTTGATAAAGATACTTTTACTTAGAATACATACATGTGTAGTTTAAAGCATATTTTCTTAAAATTATCGAGTGAAACTTAATATTCCGACGATGCCTAAATTAGAGGATGCATTTAAATATTATAACGCTTTCTTTAGCTGTTCATAGGTAAATAAACGTAGGAAACATTGTAGAAATGAAAATTTTGTCTTCAAGTGATCGCTACACCAAAGCGCATACGAACAATTGAACGAGAGTATTTTACCGTTTGTATTTACACCTCTCCTTAAATCTTTTAGTTTAAATCTTTTAGAATGTTACAATGTCGGAACAACCGGGTAGTCTGTCGGCAGTCCGTACAGTTTGTTGTTTTTTTCCCATCATGTTGCTAGAGCTATCATACCAATCGACCTTGAAATACTACGCGAAAAATAAACTTCAAAGAATAAAACTATACACCATTTAACTTTAATTTACATTATTTATAATATACATATTAGAAAAAAAAACAATGACCAATAAATTTAATGCGGGTTTTAACAATCATGTTATTAGCGGAGGTTTATTTTGACCGTTGGTGATTCGGTCTGCATTAAATATTGTTCATGTGTGCACGGAATTGCCATTTCTCAAACTGGATAGATCCGGTTTCGTCGTTTGTTTGTTCTTTGACTAATATTTACGTTACACTTTGCATATGAACCGGCTGTAAACCAAAAAACGTTAATTTTTTGCATAAACTTTTCAACGGATCAAGAGGTCATATTGAGTATCTTAAAACATGCTTCATGAAATATGCCGATGTGACGCGTAGTAGTTCAAGACCTCATGAATCTGCAAATCTAAAATAACGTGTCAAGCTGTAACAAGGAGAGGACTATCCACGTTTAGAACTTGTTCCAATCCTTTTGACTGTTGTCATTAAAATATGTTCAATTCGACTCAATTTTTAAAAATGAACACATTTCTTTATACTAACGAGTAAATTTACTAACATAGTTAATCCACACAAAATAGTTCGTAAAGATACACAGAAAAGTATACATTTTGATAGGATTTTAAAGCCAAAACTTGTAAAAACAAATATCAATTAAGTTTTAATTAATAATTTATGCTCTGAAAAAATCAACTTCTAGTATCTGATTTGTCATCAAGTAAAATCAGGATAGTATAATTATATATAGAATAACAACTATAATCACTTTCATCGTAAATTTAGTAGATATTTCTTAAAAGTTGTATAAATTTCATAATGAACGTTTTTGCAATTTATGTAACTTTAATCAAATTGAAGGTGAATATTACTACATGTATGTCTTGAAATACTGTCTTAAACATGCATGGTTTTTTTAAATGTTGGACAAGAACCAATTGTCCATCACTGTTTCTAGATTTTAAATAAAATTAACCGACACGTCACATATTTGTTAGTACATGTGTATTCGTATGCACGTAAAGAACATGTATACTTTTGTGCCAGTAAACAAAAATAAATTGAGGTAAATCCCCCCCTCCCCACTAGTTGGATCCCTGCATTGGTGTTAGCCCCGACATCCTGGTATTGTTGTTGTCGACATCTGTCGTCTATTTGTGGAACAGGATGGAAAACACGCGATAATAAACTGTCCTAGAAACAGCCACATACTTCCGGTACATATATAGAACAGGACCAACAACAAGCCATGATATGTTAAAGAAAAAATACTACTGTATCAAGCATTTAAGGAGGCTGGGTGGTCAACAAATTAACCATCAGATCTGTCCCTAATTTTCTGATATGATTTTTTAAACTTGAAACTATTATTTAGTAACGAAAAATTCATAAATTATAGCTTGAATGTTTTCCTATCTAAAAATTGCCACGACCATCCAGCCCTCTTAATTTCGTCAATATCCGCGAGGGAATCGGAGTATTGGTCGAGTTTGGAATAAATAGTTCTTGTTTTCTCCTTAAATGTAGAATATGTATATTATATAATTTATTGTGCAAAACAGACTCATGAAAGAGGATTGGACGATTTCTCCTAAAATACATGTCAATAAGCGCCGAAGACGCACAAGATTGTCATTAAGGCTAAATGCAATGTTTTCTTGTTCATTGCCATTTGCAACAGTTGACTTTTAAAGAGCAATTATGCTCATAACAGTCTTGAAGCAACGATTTGGTGTAAATAAGAAAAAAAAACCTTTAAACACCTACATGTAACTGTTTGATGAGACATTGGAATTCTAGGAGATGATGTCCTTTGAGATGTAGGGTCAGTGATTCAGCGATGACATCTAATTCCAGTAAGTGGCACCAAACTGACCACATGCATCGCTCGACTACCGACCCTGACAGGCTGCGGGCAGTGAATCACAAAGCGATTAGAGGAGGTTACGGCGCTCTGCCCGCGCTCCCCTCCTTTAATTTTCCCTACTCTGGCCCAACGTCTAAACGAGCCCCAAATCCCTATTAGCAGCAAACGAGCTCACATAATGGCGCGTTTTGTCCGAGTAAAAGCGTGACAAACCCATAGTTGGTCAATATTGTGGACTGTGTGAGTTGATCGCGCATGCCGATTTGTCCCATCAATTCTGTTTGTCTGCAGTTGCTGAATCATACCAGTAGAAATACAAAGACCTGTGTGAGAGAACGTAAGTAAGTACGTGAAACAAAATGATTGCAGAAACCAAACTTATAATATCCATCAACAAAAAGAGTACACCAGGATACAAAATCGAAGAAATACATGTACTTAAGCATGTACTTATATTTGAAGTAATAAAACCAAAAATTTTAAATCAAGCAACGCGGTAAATGCAATCTTCATCCTGAAATTATACATCTATCAATTCAAACTGTAAAGCATTTACGATGTTATTTACTTGTTTAATATTTTATCTTTATCCATGCAGATATTTCAAATTAATTTGGGTTTTAAAAATAATTAGATATGAATTTAGACGTTATGAATTTTCTAACAACTTTCTACAATCTGTGAAATAAATTCCTAAAAAAAAAAGTTTAGGAGTAAAATTTTGTTGTATAATATCTTCAGCCTTGAGAACATTATTGTCTTCTTTTTATGCCCAACGAATTATATTTACTTATCATATCTTGTGTATTAATTAATCCTCAATGTTATTGTTAATATTCATTAAATTGCAAGGATTGACATTTAGTGTACAACGGAATTTAAAGTTATTTCGACTTTTTTCTTTCCACCGACGTTTGACAAATATTATGGTTTTAGTTTGGATCGACAGACCGGTCAGCGTATAATTAGGCCGATAATAAATGAAATAACAGCTTCTAACCCTGACAAATAAGCCCGTAACTTAGGATGGAAACTCTCCCACCACCGTTTATTGATGCAACAAAAAAGTCAGCGATAAACGAACGAACACCGGTATAGAATGAACAAATATCCGAAATTGTTTTCGCGACTCAATTCCTTTTGAATGCATTAGTTAATAGAATGAACAAAAAGCCAAAATTGATTTTTAATAAAGACCTGTGACAATCGGAGCGCCACGAGCATTATATTGTATTGGTGTTCTTCGAGCTGATGATGGAACCGTTGTCAACAGAAACACCTTTTGCAGGTAAAGCGGAAACTGTGTCACGTGGTATTGCAGGGGCCATCGTTGTGGAATTTCCAAGTTGCTTTTTCCCGATCAAAATTATCCTGTTGAATAACAGATTAATTTTGTTATTCTACATACATGTATTTGACTTAGATACAGTCTACACTTACCTTTATGGTTGGGAATCTGTAATTGCAAGTGTTACACACTGCTAAAGATAATGTTAAGCAGTAAAAGCATTGAAATTTTCGAGATAAATCGAATAAAAAGCTATCGATAATAATAATTACAAATGCATATATTATAACTCAAATGACAGCATTCAAGATTTTCCTTGTCAAAGAAAATTTAAAAGTCCGCATGCGGGTCAATCTGCATGCGTCTATCTAATTCCAGAGGAGGGCCAAAGATTTCTCTATAGGCCCGCCCACCCGTTCTCAGTAAACTTGATAATTCCCAGATAATGATTGACAGATATTTGTAAAATGGCCTTCTTTTGTAAGAATATCCAAATGCTCTAGCGAGGAATCACGACCGTATTTGGAATATTAACTGTCTACTGAGGTTTCCAGTTCAACAGGTAATATTTATTATCATACTCCTATTATTTACATTAAAAAAAATAAAAAAGGGGGTACCCGGTTTTTAAATGGTTTTAGAATATTACCCCATATAAAATGAAATCTTTAAAAAAAAATTAGAAAAGAAAGAATGTAAGCGAAAAAGATATAAAAGCGAGCGAACGATAAATACCAACTTCAGTCATGAAGTGCATATTATTGGTATATTATAGAATAACTGTCAGTACGTACAGAAGCTTGTTTAAGTAGAGTGTATATACTTTATTTTCATTATCATTTTTAAGACTTGGCGTATAAATCTGCAGCTGATGAAGTTTCCCCGATAATGCATACATACTTTATATGTACTATAGACTTGTATATTGTATAGAAATAACGCTAAAAACTAAAAACATTTTTATTGAGAGAAACAGAGAAAGATATAAAAAAAAAAAAAGACTGGTTTTCCTGTTGTCTCAACTTCTGAATTAATTCTGGATTAGTTTTCTTTGTGATCGTCTTTGACTATTTAGTTATGCATAAAAGAATCTAAAATCAAAGCGCTAATTTTTAACCAAGAAGTAGTCAAGAAGGACCATTTGTAAATCTCATTTATATTTTATTCATAAACGTGCTTTTTAACCACTTTTTTGTAAAACAAAAGTACATACGTTATCAACTGCAAATTGACAGAACGAACCAAATATAGATTCTTGCTAAACACTCAAAAGCTTGTTCTCCAGAATCACTCAGAATGCAATGAATGTACTAGGGTGAAACTTTTCTTACAGAATGTCCTTCTTACCAAATTTTCACAAGAAAAATAAACACCACGAAGACTTATTATTCACATTTTATTGTGGAAATTAAAACGTCAGATAGACCGCCACTAAAATAACCGTCCAGCAAATGAACCATTCTTTTTTTTTCTTTTTTTTCTTGTCACCTTTTTAATTCTCTCTCGATATATATATATATATATATGTGTGTGTGTGTGTGTGTGTGTGTGTGTGTGTGTGTGTGTGTGTGTTATGCTTACATGAACCATTATAAGAACTATTTAACAAAAAGTAATTTTTTTTGTTGGTTTTAAGCAACATAAAATTTTGAAGCCAATCATTTTTGTTGTAGACAATACACCTAAACTTAATTTTATTTATTCAAATAATTATGCAGTTTAAAGCATAAAGGAATACATGAAATATTTAGTGTTGATCAGTACCCTGAAATGTGAAATAAATTGATTTATATAAAATTAAACATATAAAGCCTTTAAAACCAGAAACGATCGTGCATTTATAATTATTTACCGAATAATGATAAATGCTCTTTAAATTGTGTTTATCAAATATTGCGTTTGAACATTCATATACCAAAGAATCTCTGCTTGTACATCTTTTGATAGTTAATGCTATTTCTTTATAAGTCTGTTTTCCGGAAAATATGATTTAGAATAACCAGGGTTTTACATATACGTCCCTGGAATAACATGAATAACTTTAAATAAGCGAAATTTTTGGCAATGGTTTAAGAATCATCTTATTCTTATGACGCATCGAAAATGATTGATTTCTACTTAAAAATAAAAAGATAACATTGTCAATTAAGAGCCATAAGAGTAAATTTGATGGACATAGTATTATTTTGGGTACGTGCCTAAACTGAATGCCAAAACTGTTGCAAAAGATCTTACTTAACCAGGAAGAGACTTTCGAACTGTTTTTTAGCTGATTTCATTTGAATTGCTTTCTTGGTTAAAAAGATGGTCTTTATGATATAAATAAATATACAAATTCGATTCACTGTCCTAAAAAAACCTCAGTAATGGTTTCCATGTTTATCAAATATAGGAGCTGTAAAACTTTTAAATATTATTATTGCACAAGTTAAGGTGACACAAGTACATACCAGGATTGTGTAGCTGATCGTATTAAAAACATGTATTTAAGAAATTATCACTGAAATGGAGGAACCGTTTACCGTTTGTGCTATAGCTTAGCTTCTGCAAACGGTTTCTTTATTTGATTTTTTTTTTACCCCTAACTTAACCACTCGACTTAACACTGTATAACTAATCTAACTATGACTTAGTCGGTGGTTTAGATATCGTTTTAATATAATGAGAAATGAATGGGTGGGGTCTCAATGAGTGGTCACTCTATCTGTATCGGTCCCCCAATTACAATTACTGACAACTTGTTCAAGATAAGGTACGTGTCCACTCACTGATATAGGGGGAACTGTTGTAAATCTGCCACTGTCTTTGTCAACTCGTACTGGCATAGATAATCGACTTCTTCGATTAAAGGATTTGGTTTGTAAGATAAATAAATCAAACGTGTGTTTTGATTGGTTCGTGTATTCTGCCATTAGCCCTGCAACAGATGTGTAGGGATCTTATGCCAGACAACCAGCAAAAGTCTCTCCAGTTTCTACTTAACGACAAACTAAGTCAGACCGAATTTCTGCCACAAAAATGCCATCCATCTCCTTGGTCTGTGAATCCCATCAACCTGATCTTTTCTGTAGAACAATATGCTAGTAGATACAGGAATTCTATACATTTAGAGTCAGAAAATAAAGGCAGTATGTTATACATTTCGTATCTCATATCAATTGCCGTATACTAAACTACACAATTTAAATTCATGCTGTTGTGATATTTTCAGGAACAGTTCTATCACATATTGTTCCCAGTTTTTCTGGAAAAAAAATTGATGCGATCTGAATTACATGTACTTGTTACAATATTGTAGCTAAAGCTATACGATTTAATTTTAATTAAATTCATTGCAGAGGCCATTGCTAATATAGGTTTTACTTTTATTACAAATTTATTTTACGATTCAGGCGAAATAGATTTTTAATTATCAAAATATCCGATTTTGAGTTCACTTGTAGATATTTTTTTGACATTTATGCTCCAATCTTTTCCCCCGAAAATAATTCAACACTGAGGTATTTTGAAGTAAACACACGAAAATAAGTCGTGCCATTTCACTAGACTTATGATGATAATCATCACGCAATGAGCTAACTATGATAATGAACGTTTCCGTTCAATTTGACTGTGGCGTTGAGTCCAAGCTTAAGGAGACATTTAGTTCCATTTTTTTTGGCAAGTGTTCATTATTTTATGGGTACATTTGGCTTGATAAAAATGTGTGCATTAATCTAGGTCCATAGATGTGTCTCGATATTTAAAACTTCAGTTGGGTTTATCTAAAAGGTTCTCTGTTAAAATGAGATTTTAATACTATCAATCGAATCTTAAACAGCGAGATCTCTCTTTTAATTGCATTATGAATTTTTCCATGTGAGTGCGAGTTATTTATTAGTCAAAAAATTACATTTTCCTTGAAAAAAAAACCGAAGACAAGAAGAGTGACTACAAGTATAATAATAATCTTCCACTGCTACGTGATAAAAATTCTTCTTTAAAGTACATCTCTATTATATATATATATATATATAGAGAGAGAGAGAGAGAGAGAGAGAGAGAGAGAGAGAGATAAAAAGTAAAAAAGAAAACACGAAAAACGTTCAATATTATTGTTTTCTTTTTTACTTTTTATCTATAACTCGCCGACCACTGTGGATTTTATATATATATATATATATATATATATATATATATATATATATATATATATACACGATAAAATACATCGCCAATTAATCATGGTTATCGGTAGCGTCTTTAGAAACACCCACTTTTGTGCTCGTTTGTGTTTTTCTTCTTCCTCTTGTTGAATAATATTTGCGAACCAAAGTATTTCATCCCTTCTAATTGATTAAATTCAAAAACAATTTTCAGATTATTAAATCTTTCCTGTATCTATTATCAAATCTTGACAAAACGTACATTCAACGATTATCACAGGAACAAGTAATAAAGATAAAAATAGCATTACTTTTCATTTCATTGGATGAAGTTCAAAGGTTGAGCGACTTCTTGCAGTTTCCTTTACATTACATGGTGCAGAATGTTCTAATACAGAATCTAGACTGACAGGACCATATGAAAAATCCTCGACGAGACATAAGTAAACGTCTCTCACATTTCCTTAATCTACTATATGTATCAATTCAACAAAATCACAGGAGCACGTTTAGAATTGGTCAAGAACAGAAACAGTATTTTCCATAAAGCTGTTTGGTATTAGACGCTAAGCTGTGGGTTGAGAATTTAAAATTTCTCTGGTCTTTTCCAAATAAGGCAAAACTACTTAAAAAATATTCATGACAATCTTTATTTTATAAGCTGGTACATGTTTAATGACATGACTTGTATACTAGAGAAAAACTTACGAGGGTTGTTTGGTTATTATTGAGACATTTACTGTTATTTCCTTTGAAAAATAGACAAACCCTTGAAAATTCACCAAAGAGTAAACCAGAATAAATTTTATAAATGTTGAAAATTTTCTAGTCTATGGCATCATTAGATCATCCCTGGTAAGCTGACAAATTTGTTTACGTCCTGTGACCCGGAGAAACCGGAAACTAATCGTTCTAATCCGTCTCACTGCTCCATCTCAAAAACAAACGGAATACATTATTTTTTCTTTATTTTTCATCTTTTGTTTTCATTTTTGGAAGCCAACATTTACATTTTCTCTTCATTCTTGTGAACAAAATTCAATTGCTACCCGAAAGTCAAATTACTGCGAAACGTATTTATCTGGCCTAAAACCCATGAAATATACCCCAAAAATACAGTGATTTAAACTATACTTTAAATTTCTTTGAATTGCTTGGAATTGGCTCCCTCTTGAACAAACATATTGCGTTAGGTTACTCTAAAAAGGCCCGAACACCAAGTGGACGCAATATGCTTGAATCCCGGTGTTTATGCATATCGGTGTGTTACTACATTTCTACTGTCACTGAGAACTATGCGGCGCTATGTTGCAACACCATTGCCTTGTTACGTAAAGGTTCATCATGGCATATTTATATTTAAAAAATAAAATAAATACATGATTATTGTTTCACTTGAAAAAAATCTAAGTTAATGGCTCGGTTGAACAGGGTTCGAATGAAAAAACTTGGCGGGACGCTCCATTCGAATTAACATGTCTTAGTTTTCTAGAATTACCTAAATATCATAATGAAATACTAGTAAACAATATAGTAAAGAAAAAAAAATTAATTACATGTACAAAATATTTAAAGGTTTGGAACTCTTGTTTAATTATGCGGTATTTGCAGAATGCTATAACAACTGAAATATGCGTAACTTGAATAAATAAATTAATATTATTAACCATATACATCTATGTTATTTGTTGGGAAAATATCATATTACAAAGATTATATATTTGGCTCTTAGTATGTGATTTTCGTTTGATGCCATACTTTGTTCATTGTGTTAGTTTTCTTCTATACTTTAAATCTTATTCTTCAACTTTGATGATGATGATGAGCCTTTACGGCACAATCGAGCAGATTTAACGCCCGGCTTGTGCTACCCGGAGAGTGATCAGGCTCACGCCCCCCTGGGTTCCAAACTAACCCGTTTCCAAGGTGTCGTCAACTGAAAATGAAAGCATGCGCACGATAAGGATAAACGATATGTTTTTAACAATTCCTCACTTTGAACACACTGATTGAACATTTATTCACAAATCATGAACTCTCTTTGAAAAGGAAATGGCCACACAAGACGACAAAGGTTCTCGGCTCAGTGTAAAGAAACCTGCAGAATAGATTAAAATTCACCCCACAGATAAAATCCCACAGGAGTGGTTCACATGTGGCCAATAGTTCTCCCCTTAATAAAAAAAAAAAAAAGGAACTCAAAAATACATGTATTTAAAAATTATTTTTGCCGTGAAAAAATCATATATGTTATTATTATAAAAATTCAGTAATTAGAAGAAACAAAATGTTTAATAATTTCTTATCAAGATATGTTGTACATGTATTTTATGTAACGTTTGTCAAATAAGTTTCACATTAGGATAGCACGTAATCAGAAAATGATGGAGTTTACATAACTCTAGACCAATGAAAAAACAGAAACCAACTCGGTATCTCATGTGATAATTGAGGTATAAGAATAAACTTACTAGATGCATTTGATCACTTTCTTCATTTTACCGTATTTAATGTAACCCTTGATTTGGGCTTACTGCTTTTAAGAATTGCAGAACTGAAATGCAATGCATATATATGATTTGCTTTATTTGAATATTTGTATTAATTGTATGCTGTTTTCAGTGGCTCGATGCCCAGCCAACAGCATAAAGAGGTGTGTGCATCCTGCCAGTACCCCATTGAAGACCGCTTTCTCCTGCGGGTCATGGACTTACCCTGGCACGAGCAATGTGTCGTCTGCTCGGTGTGCCAAACCCAGCTCACCCGCACGTGTTTCCATCGCAACAGACAGTTTTACTGCAAAAACGACTATGACAAGTAAGCATACTACATGTATTTTCTCCCCGTTTTCATCATGTTGCGTAAATGTAATTACGGTGTCTTTCCCCCTTAAATGATAAAATCATTTAGAATGGTCTGAAAATATTAATGTTGAATGAGCGGTTTATTCTCTCTCTCTCTCTCTCTCTCTCTCTCTCTCTCTCTCTCTCTCTCT
>WFKH01011581.1:6936415-6950736 GCA_016163765.1 Magallana hongkongensis | reverse complement strand
CTCTCTCTCTCTCTCTCTCTCTCTCTCTCTCTCTCTCTCTCTCTCTCAACTTTGTTGTACTTTATGAGATTCCACAGCTTTCAAGTTTTGTTTCGATTGTCAGTATTTATAAACCCTGGCAATAAGAGACTAAAATAATGGGCAATAACGAAGTTCGCCCGCGGCATCCTCCACTCCAATATTTCTTGTTACCTTAGTTTCCAGAAAGAAGTTGACACCCCGTTGTTTATTAGAAATAACGGATCGATTCCAGATTGCCATTAATCCCGTACAGATTTTGTGTCATATCCTTTCTTAAATTTTGGTGGATTATATATTATTTTTTCTAGATAGTGCCCCATTAAATTATAAATGGTGCAACATTGGGATTTTTGATACGGAAATATAATGAATTTAAAAGAATCTGCAAATCTGAAGAAAAAAAATATAACGTTAAAAGTACAGGCCGAAATAATGTTTTGTTTTCAAATCTAGTACTTACAAATAAAAGTGATAAGTTAGAGTATTTCTTGTACAGAAAGGATGATAAGATCTGTTTTAATCTTAGGAAATTATTGTATTTAACAATTAAATGAATTGATTCATGGAAACACGACTACGTGACAGATTAGTAGTATCAGATTAAGTACATGCAATATATCATCAATCACAAGTATATTAAAGCAAACACTTTATAAAGTAGTTTCCTAGTTTACAGCAGTTAGGCCAAGTTTTTTTTTTATTATTATATTTATTTTTTTTTTAACTTTGACAATTTTTCCTAAGATTCAATAACTTTCTTTGAAAGATTTTTATCCAAAACATTTTCCCCCTTCAAAGTTTGAAACACCCTTAAACGACCCTAAATAAAGAACAATGAAATCAAAATTTAACGTTTGAGTATGTGTTTGGTATATAACAAATGTTTATGATGCTGTTTATAAATGTTGCTGTCTGTAAACTCAGTAGAATAATTTGATATTAATGTATTTATGTATATTGTGATAAAGAAATATATCGTTCTTGGCTGCATAACAACTGCAAATCAATATGTATAAACACTGTATGCCATACCAGTACTTTGGGGTGTTTTTTGTTGTTGTTGTTTTAAGAAAATCTATCATACAATTTTTTTTTTTAAATTTCAACAATTGAAACAAAGCAATGGTTAAAACGTTAAAATTATGAACAATCACGCAGTTCTTATCTTTTGGAGATTGAAAATAAGATTTCAATGGGAAAAAATTAGACGTAGATTACGTCATAGACCAATAAAAGATATGTGAAATTTCACTCAAAATGTCTGGATTGAAAGTCTATCAAAATTTCATAGTAAACCCCCAAAGGTCCAATATGTCTGATGCCTCTGTATAGAATAGGGGTAAATATACATCTTGGTCTATCCATTTCTCAGAAAAAGCATTTCATGTTGAAACTTTATGGTTCTATTTCCTTTTCCGGTTGTTTAATATAACATATTTCAGGCTCCGGAGCCATAAGACATGTCGAACTCAGTTTTGATCTCTGTCTCACTTTTCCTCTATAAATTACTTTTGTTAAAGTGAGACCAAGATGAAATTGAGCTCATCTATGTATTATGATGTCTCTGGGGCAATATTTTTATACTAAGTTTACCCCAAATGTTATTGAGGATTATTTGCATGTTTATTTTTTAACTCCAAAGATTCGGCAGGTAATGAAAATATAACTGTTTGAAATGAATGACCAAGAATAAGATATTATAATGGTGGGTGTCTTGACATTACACTGTGCCTTGACATTACACTATTTAGTTAAATGAGCAATTAGTTAGTAATCAGAAGCAGCACTATTTAATATTTCAATTTTTGTATGCATTTATATATCTTCCGAGAATTTATCTGATTCACCGAGAAAAGAGCACTTAGGCGGACAGGGCTATCCACTACACAAAGTACACTTGACCGGGTTTTTGCATCATTCTAACAATACAACTAGAGCTGTAAATGCCAGTCACATAGGGGATTAAGAATTAACCTTCCCCAGTCAACAAATTTCTTCGATTTCCATTTCTAAATCATTCGTCAATTTTTACCAGACGATTTACATCGCAAAATGAACAATAAGTCAAGACACAAGACCCTGTTCGACCTGCGAACGAACTGCTTTTTCCATCAGTTTCCTATTGGATGCGGCAAGGATATTCTTTCAAAACGGTGAAGCTTAATGGTGTGATTTCCGTATCTTTTGCTTCTGCGGAGTGATATCTCGTGTCCGGACCATTTGGCGTGAATTCAAATCCGTCTTTACTTCTGCAACATTTTAAGTAGCGATTGAGGAAGCCTAATTTGGCAGAAGGTGTTCACACTTCGTTAGCGGCGCAGGCGGTGCGACAGGGTGTCCCGATTTGTTTAGTCGCAGAGCTACTTTTTGTCTCTTTTGCATGAGCTGCTTTCTGTCGTATGTGAAAATAATTAATGTATATCTACTCAGTTGACTGCAAAAAGATCTCAAACGCGACAAATCTTCCTCTACTATGGCTATCGATCTTTTTGTGTGTCCATACGTTGGTACCTGCTGCGCTCATAGACGCAATAAAAATGGAAAATACTGAAAGATAATTTAATTATTTTGCATTCATTTCTTGTCAACAACGCAAAGAGTGGAAATGTCTGCAATTTTACTAAAACACAGATGTAATTTCATTCATTCAAGGTTGTTCCGACGGGCTTCTTGCAATGGTTGTGGTATGTTTGTCATTCCAACAGAGTTTGTGATGCGAGCAAAAGGGTATGTGTACCACCAGCAATGCTTCAACTGCATCGAGTGCGGACAACAGCTCCGCCAAGGTGACCATTGTGCAATAAAGGACGGACAACTCTTCTGTGGTATCGACTTTGAGAAGGAAATGAACATGATGGCATTAAGTCCAAGAAGTACGAATTTAAGAAATACCTTTCAGACTCATTGAATAAAGTAAAGCAAAGAACTTACCACTTATTAAGGAAAACCCAACCTCTTAAGGTTTAAATCTTGTAACTTTTATTTTAATTTGAATTATTAAAAACAACCAATAAGCTAACTAAAAAAAGCCCATTTTAATAATACCTAAGTATTCTTTTTACATTCAATGTTGGATCATATGGCCCCTAATTTTTCTTATTAAAAATATAAATAAATATAAAATTAAATGATAAATCTGTCAACGACTTTCAGAAAGAACCACAAAATGTCCAATATTTTTGAAATTTTTCAAAATTCTAAATATAGTTTAAATGACATATTTACTTAATAAATTTAAGATTATATAACATTTCATCATATATACCTTTGTTCATTTTACATAACGGTCTCTTGAACAAGCATTCCAATAAACTAAATTGTGAAATGTACTAGGGAGAACTATTTTGGTTTCTAGGTGACGGATCGGACAGTTACGAGGACGGGGAGAGTGACTGTGGGAAGCACCCTAAGCGGCCCCGCACCATTCTGACCACCAGCCAACGACGCAAGTTCAAGTCAGCGTTCGAACTCAACCCAAAGCCGTGCAGAAAAGTACGCGTCGACTAAAAAAAATACTAAAAATCAAATACTTTCAATATACTAGACTCATTTATTTTCTTGATTCTTAATCTCTATATGAAATTTGTTTTAAGCAAGATATTTTTCTCTATAAGTTAATTTTGCATAATCATTAAATTACTGGATTGTCATTCTAATTCTCTTTTGAATTATAAACCGATAAGTCTTTGTTAATACTAGTTTATATTCAGTGTTTTACAGAATCGTTGTCTTCTTATTGATAGGTTCGCGAACAACTCGCCGCCGAAACAGGTCTTAGTGTTCGAGTAGTGCAGGTGTGGTTTCAAAATCAGAGGGCAAAGGTGTGTAATGCGACATTTTCTTTTGCGATGAAAGGTTTCTGATCTTTCACCAATGTTCTTTTGGTTATATTACACTGTGCATTGTTTTTCCAAAAGAAGTTCGATGCTTGTTATAAGTGTGTACAGATGTACCAAAATTTGACAATATTTACCCGACATTAAGCATTCCCTTGAATCGTATAGAAAATGACCTTGAGTCTCTCTTTTGCAAGGACAGGCACGCGCGTTTTGATACTGATGTGTGTTGTTATTTCATATTACAGACGACAAATCATTTCACTACAGGTGTTAATTAATCCAGCGACAACTACTAACAATATGACATAATCTTTTACAGGTGAAAAAATTAGCACGTCGCCAAAATCAAGATGGCTGCGGAACAAAATCAGGGGTACAAGCTAAAGTCAAAAATGAGGGAAAGGACTGCAAATTTGAACGGGAAGAGGAGATTGATCAAGGTAAACTCATTTGATTGATTGGTTGATTGATTGACGACGTATTTTGATGGTCAAGGGAAACTGTTCTAATTGCACGTATTATCTTCCTGCATGTGCAATTAATGAATATCTATCTGTTTATTAGTTTAATACCTAACTGGACTAGAGTAGACCACTCATGGGGTGAGGGGGGGGGGGTATTAAAGAATTGCATTAACCATCACTATTCTGTCCTTTTTCAGACTGTTTGCCAAAAGCCAGGGACGATGAGTCTATGAGTAAGTAGATATAAGAATTCCTTATTTAATAACATTTTACATTTATTATTGGGGTACGTTTCGAGTTTAGAGTAGCTGACAAATGTGCTACTTGACATTCATTTTACACATACATTTTTAGCAAAAATTATTGGAAATATAAAGTATGTTTCGAGTTCGGCCGTTGTTAGTATTGGTGGCGATTGAGTCATGCAGTTGTAGTTCGAACCCCATGACTGACCTAGTAATAAAACCCGAAAGCTATTGTTCACAAACAGGATAAGAAGCGAAAGTTGGTTGTTTCGTCTTGGTCTATTCGTTTATTACGATGTTTACGGACTTATTTAACTATTTATTGTTTTTGAAAATTTAACTACATGTTACATGTAGTAAATTTTCAAAAAAAAAAAACTCTTGGGGGTGGTATTACATGTTCATGACACCGGTAACACATTGAATAACATTTCTAGGTAAATGTATGTATTTATCAATAGCTTTTACACAAGTTAAACATTTTTTTACCCCAGGTTCTTTGATATCGGAGCCTCAAAATAACAACAATAACGAGCAAATATCCCCACTTTCATCGGGAGATCATGGTATGTAAATTTTTTCTTAGTATTTAAAACCATGTCGTTGGTAAACTGTAAAGTTATGGTCAATTCGTTGTATCTTAACTCTTGCATGGGTCAGGAGTGAGAGAATATGTTGTCTTTCGTTCTTTAGAGTCATACCGAGGCCAGCTCGACCTTGGACGTAAGGGACTGGATGATGGCTTGAGTTGCGTGGATCCATTGTTTGTGAACGGTGGCCTCCCTCCTCATTCACATCTTGACAACTCGGGCCTGCCGAATCCGATCGACAAGCTTTACTCAATGCAGAACTCCTATTTCAGTGTAGAATGAGGCGGTAATGAGATCATAAGAAAGACTTCTTCATGCAAATTATAATTCATCCAAAGCATATATCATGTTCGATGAAGTGAACCGGGTCTTATAAAATATTAAAGCTTACACATGTTAATTAATAATTTTTGATTTTCCACATTTCATTTAATGATATTTTAGCCATTATGTTTGGGCGCTGTTTTATCTCGAAGTCACAAGGAATTTTAATTAAGGTGGTCTGGGACACCTGTCGATATTAATATGGATAAAAGTGCATTATAATCAAAATACTTTCACCGGTTTAGAATTTTTTCTAAATTTTCCAAAATTTGACCAAAAAAAAATATTTTTTTTTAAAAACATTTGGAAAACTAAAATTTATAAAAGCCCCAGCAGGAATCGAACTCATGATTTACACCTTCGTAGTTAACGCGCTAATCCATCGCATCAAGCTGTTATGTAACAATTTTGGGAAAGAAAACATTTATAAAATTATACTTGATTTTATTGTTTATTTCGATAGGAAGTACGTCGCAATATGGAGGTGTCCCAAACCACCTTAAGATGCATCATATGGTATTTGAATATAAACACTGATTTTACGAAGAACCTCTTTAGAAACAACAATATGCTTGTTATCATACACAACACTGATTACATTTTTTGTTGAAATATTGGGCTGAATACATGTATTATAATTCTCAAATATCAAAGAAATTAAACATCTTATACGAATTTGGTTTATTACATTACAGCTCCGTTAGTTTTCATATATAAGCAGTCTTTTTAGTTGTTTCAATTTATGTTTCTGGTAAAACATGTAACCGATTTGATTTAGGCAACATTTTTTTTTCAAAACAAAACACATACATTTTTTATTAATAGGCTTGCCTTGATATTCTTTTATGATTAATTTTTCTTAAATTGTTTGTGCTCAAAATTCTTGATTTTTTTCAAAAGAGGGAATCATTAAGTGATAGTTCCAATCAGATTAAAATCTAACAAAGAATACAAACTAAGTAAGATGAAAGTACTAACAAATTATCGCGGCATCCTCTGCATTTCGCCCATTACTTCGGAAGGGGCGTTTTGTGGGGGTTTTTTTTATTTTATGCTTATGAATTTTTTTCTCAATTTGGTTAAATTTCTTTCATATATTTATGTGGAAGGGACTCTATTTTACATAAATAAAAATATTTGCTTTTTTAGTGCTACATCGGTTATGAGAATTCAATAAATTTGATGATAGGGGTTAGACAAGAAGACTTCCTAAGGTTTGGGGTATTTTTTTTATGCCAGTGTTAATGATATTTTGTTTCTATGTGTATTTATTTTGTTTGTCTGTGATAATTAATACTGTGCGTTATGTTAAATTTTGTACAAAGAATTGTTGTTAATGAAGAAAACTGGTCTGAATTTCTGTTTTGAATAATAGAGAATTGAATTATAAGATATAAATTCAATAGCTACAAAATTTATAGTTGTATAAACTGGGTTGGAACAGTTTACGCTTTTTTATAAACAGCTTTGCGGTTTATAAAGCGTAAACTGTTCCAACCCAGTTTATATGAGTATAAACTCTGTAGCTATTGATTTTATTCGTATAATGAAAAATTGTAAATTTGAGATTGCAAACAGATTTTTGTTCATAGTAACAAACCGCGTTGTGGTTTATAAAGCGTAAACTGTCCAATCCAGTTTATACTCGTATAAATTCTGTAGCTATTGATTTTATTCTTATAATGAAGAATTGTAAATTTGAAATTGCAAACAGATTTTTGTTCAAAGTAACATTTTTTACTTATTGGTTTCTTAAAAAACATACACCTGTTTAACAGATAAACATTGTGATCTGACTATATTTTGTAGGTACATGTAGAATATTCACTAACTACATACATTAATTAATCGGAATTCTGTAGGAAGTGTTATCAGTATTGTATATATTTAAGTCTAAGACTTGTAGCTGTCTCTTTGGGGTTTTTTTTTTAACCAAATCAACATAATTGAATTGTTCATCGAACTTGACCGAGAAAAACACGTTTCAACTTTCATGAGCAAATTGAAAGTCGAATTGAACCTATCAAGATGAATCGGTAATGTATTTACAGGTGCTCGATTCAAAGCTGAATAAGAACATCGAAATTTCACAAAACCTTGTATACTTGTTAAATTATGAATAAATAATGTGGTATCACATGAGGACCAAGGGTCACAGGTTATAATTCCACCATCTAAAGTTTGTTGGGATTCCGGTCCGTCTGTAACATTACTAGTATAATTTAACGTTTGTATTTTCATTTGTTTCATTTTGTATTTTCATTTTTATTTTGTATCGGTTGGCCAGTCAGAGGACGTCGATAACATGTTTTACATATATGTACCATGTTACAATTTTACAGGGCAATATCTACACTATGGGTGGTGATGACCCGAGGAATCTATCTAGGAATTAAGGAGGTCATTGAGGAGCAATTCTTTTTCTAAAAAATACTTCATCTGTTCTAGAATAGAATCTATGATAATTATGATAATTAAAGGAGCTTCTATAAGATTATGATTTACATGTCCTATAAAACCAGAACTCTTAATTTATTTTAATCATTAGTAAATTATTTGAAATAGGATTGACAATTTAATGTGTGCAATAATATTTTGAATTCAGTCTTGAGGCCATTTTCAAAGATTAAAATGGCTCTGCTATGATGAGAGTTTCTAAAATATCTTTTGAAATGTGGTAGGTGTTTTTATGCATTCATGTATAGAAATTTTCCTTGATACCTTTCGCCAAGCTTGAAGCAGATTGGAGGCAGACAAATGGGCGCTTATCATTGTTTGGTTTCATATTGTCTTCAATATGTGTGATGAATAATGGAAGATGTAAAATGTTATTAACTGCAATGTCTATGGAGAAATGGCAACTTCTGCATGCAAATTTTAAATCGGAATTTCTTTTAATGAACTGATTTTGTGTTCTATGATTTTGTTATTTATATATACATATACATGTTGTATCAAAAATATTAAACGATAAAAGAATATAAATGATTTTGTTTTGAATTCTTTTTTCTCTTGTAGTGGAACATTTTAATCTCTGACATTTTTTAAAATTAAAACAATTGTTTGCCTGTCAGATTTCGAATCCGTTTTTATTTTAGAAACCTATAATGTTGACATTCAAGTCTAATTATTGAAATTTTAAGTCAGATCAACTTGTTTATACGGAGGACATAGGTTGTTTTATAGAAAGGCGCTGGAGCCCAACATGACTGGTACTACTGGTCTTTGCAAAGTCCTTAACACCAGTATAAGCCTAACCGTTGTAAATTTTCAACAGTTGATCCCTTGAGAACGAGAGGAAAATCTTTTAGAATCGCATTCTTAATATTTTCGGGGTCTGATGCCTCGATATTAGAAATTCCTCATTCATAAAATTATCAAGGCTTGATAACAGGTATTTGCGAGTCCGCGGTATTTGAGTTGTATGGGGTTCTCCTCCCTTGTAAATCGCCGGGGGTTTATAGAAGGTGTTAAAGGAAGAAAGACGCAGACATCTATCCGATGTACAAGAATTAGGTGGCCGGGAAAAATGAAGTTACAACCAATTGTGTTTGACAACAAATAACACAGAATCCGGGCCCCATTTGTCTGTGTCACCAGCTAGTGTATCTCCGCGATAGAGTAATGTCGGGGAATCTCTGTGGAGAAACTGTTTGGGTTGTGTGATAAACGAGTTGGTGCCCCCTCTAGATCCTTGTCATTTTTTATAGATATATTTACAATTTGTTCTAGAGGGTTAATAGTTATTGTACATAGACGCCGAAGGAAACGCTTCCTATCCAGGTATGGGGATTGACCATTCAAACAGAATTTCTGTTTTAAACCTCAGTCTAGATTTCTCTAGGATTGAGTTTTTATCATAAGCTTGGTTAATGACTCTGTGGCAGCTTGTGTGTATTTTGCATTTCGAATTTTCAAATCATTCATTTTACTTTATTAATGCAAGGTACATAATAATAAAAAATTAGACTCGCTCGATGGACTAATATACAATCTAAAATGAAAATTAATAAGAAGAAATTTGAAAAATATAACAGGGTTTTTCTTAAAAAATTAAATCGTATCCTTGAAATTAGCTACATTAGGTTCAAGTAAAACTAAACAAATTATAAGCATTGATTAAATATCGTGCATATTATGCCAGGTTAAAGCTACATGTATGTTATATTTCTATGATTTACACAACTACTCAGTAAATTTAAAATAACACCATGTAATTTGTCGCTGGATTGTTTAGATGGTCAAACAACAAAGCTAGTTGAGAGTCTTCCCATAGTGACTAGTATCGATTTTGCTTTTCTAGACACGTTCTTTTTTCGGATAATTCAAGGTTTTTCACGGTATTGCTAGTACCTGGGTATTTCAGAACTATTTACAAAAGGGTTATGAATGTCGGGGAAGTGCCTGAAAACATCTCCCAATTTTTTGGCAATGAAGTCACTTAATTCAGAGTGTAAAAGACACAAACAACACTTTGATCCAAGCATTTCTTCCCACATAAGAGAGGAGATATTTGTTCGGATGAGTTTTATAGACTTGCTATCAGCTTTAGGACCATCACAATGATAAGGGCGGACCTAAATCAGCGCACTACAAACATGGTGTCGGTTCCACATCCCTGTTTAGGACCGATTGCTCGCTGGCATGGTGTTATGTCCCGTCAGAGACTTGATATATGGCGATCTATAGGGTGGCAGCTTCTCTCGACCCTCAACTGTTGCTAAGATGATCCGGCAAGCACGGAAACTGTCTGTCGTTATTAAAGGTTTACATCGCTGTTTCTCCAGCCGTAAGTGACATTACGTGGGTCAAGTTAAGACCCGCACGGAAAGAGGTGCCAGGCATCGTAAGCTATAGTAGTAGTTTGTAAGTATTACCCTGAACTAGACAAACATTTACCCTTGTGTCCTATTTTGCAACAATACGTAGTCAAAACATTCAATACAAAATCTGGTTATAATATGTGTCTCCATGAAATGCAAAACTATCAAATCTATCAAAATCAAAATTTTATTATTTCTTCTTGAATTTTCAAATTTTGCACTAATGAGAATGTCTGCACTGATTTTGCATTACCTTGGTGTTCATGGAATCTTGGGGCACACGGTAACGAAATCAGCGTTCTGTGGCGGATTAAGGGAACTGATTATTTCATATTTTAATTGGATTTTGGATTGTTATTAAAATACAAATATAACCAATATCAAAATCGTTATCATTCTGGTTGAGAAATTCAGGTGTTGACGCTGCAATGTCAAACGCTCTTCGTGCTAAAAATCGAATATTAATTACACAAAATAATCTGTACCTGAATCCCGTAATCTCGGCCCAACGCCGGGGGTGTCAGTTGTGATTAAACTTTAATCTATAAGCATTGTAAAATTAACTTTTAATCGTGTTTAACCCTGCTTGCGATGAGGGTATTGTGAGGAGAAAGTGTGTTTTTAGCCTCGCTATGACAATATGAAGTAGTCTGTCTATTTAGAATATTAATTTCCCGACTCTAGATTCCTCTGTATCGTAGCGTTGACAGATTTTCTTGGTTTTTTCTTGGATATGTAAAACAAAATTGACAGACATTTCTAGATTTCAAGATGTCACAAGATATAAGCATTATTCTCTGAATACTTTAATCATAACGAAGGGATCTTTACCCCCATTAACCCAAACACCCCCTACCCCACCCCCACCCCACCCCTCCAAAAAAAAAATCATAAACATTTGGTTGTAGTCTCAAAATTACATAAGAGTATTAACCCGCTATCCATTGAAATTATACATGTACTAGAAGTCATGATCTCTCGAATCTAACTTGTCATGGATGTACGTATTATTCTAACTCTCAATAGCAAAATATGATAGTTGAGGTTTAGCAGTGCCGAACGGGGATACAAGTGGCTTCCTCATCCTCCTCTCTCAGAAATGTGTTCTTTCTGTGAACTAGATAATATTTCTTTTTTTATTTGAATTGGTAAAACAATTCATTAGTTCAAAAAGAGACAGCCTACAAGACAGGCCTATTTAGTGAATCATTATCTTAATAAATATTTTAAGTAGTTTTTAAACAAAGAATTTTAACCTGTAACATTAAAACATAATGGGTATGTTTTCCCTTGTCATAGTATTCAAGGGGACAAAGACAGTAATTCTTCTTTTAATAAAAAAAAAAATCTGTATAAATAAGCATAGAATATAAATATACCAGTTTAATTTAAAATTATTTAGATATTTATTTTTAATTCAAAAATGCATATCGTAGCACAATTGTTCGTGTGTGTATTTGCATAATAGCCTTTTTAAAAGATGTGTTACATGTACACTTACATGTTGGCATTACCGTCTAGGCACCGTTACCATAGATAAGTCGTAATTTTCTAATATTGAAAATAATCGAGTTAATCTGCTCAATAAAAGATTATGGAATATACAATGTAAATAAACAAAAAATTCTATGGATCATTTATTGAAATTTTATTCAAAAATAGGAACGCATGAATAGATGAAAATACTAAGTAGTGCATATAAATTTACTTTTATTCAGAATTTTTATTTAAAAAATTGTAGATGCTTTTAAAATATGAATCAAAAAATTGTAAAATACTTATAAATTTTTTTTTATATCATTAGCATACGAGAATTAAGGAAAAAAGGCTCGGTCAATTGTGTTTCTATGTCGAAGGATAAAAAATGTTTCTTTTATGAATAACCCGTATAGTATCTGCCTTTATATCATTTTTAATCGTGAAGTAATCCTTCTTTTCCAGATCACATGGGTAATTTACATTTCACTCAGTAGAGGTTCTTAATTTCCGCTTCTTCTTAAAAATATCCCGCGTGTGTTCGCGTTGAATTTCAATGGCTTTTTCTCCCAATTTTGTTTTACCATGCCATGGAAAGCTACCGTAATACAATTAAAGTATTTATTAACCGATACAGGGATTTGACATCGACTTTTAAGTTTCCATCAAAACCTCCTGATTTTTTCACAGAGGCCAGCTGCAGATATTGTGGGGAGGGGATTAAAAAAGTGATTGACCTTTATTCCTTTCTTCAAAAGAAAACTGAGACAAGTGGTTGAGTTTTTGTAGTAATTTACTTAGTACTTTTGATTTTTTGCCTAATAAACAAACAACTGTGACTGATACAAATTATCTATAAACAAAATACAATGAAGAAAAGAATTGTCTTGTTAAAAAAGACCTGGAAATCGCACATATTAAATTTTTCACTAGACTAAAATACTTGTACAATACATAATATTCTTGTCGGAAAAAAACCCCTCAGAAATTAAGAGGGCTGTACGGTCGACTCGTGGCCATTTTTAGACTGTCTTGATCTTCTATAGAGGAAGAGATCTACATAAAGATATAGGAAAATACTCAAATCTAAAATAAAAAATTAATGGATATTTTCTAGACTAAATAATAGTTGATAGCTTAACAAATCATCTCTAAAATTGAAGGTAGATCTGATGGGTAATTTGTTGACCATCCAGCCTCCTTAACTTGTTTTAATTTTTTCTGTCGTTAATGATATAATAGAATTACTTTAAAAATTCTCAAACAGGCATGTGTGAAGTCAAATTTATAGAAAAAGCAATATAGGGAACAAAGGTTCTAAATCAAATTCATAGAAACAAGTTTAGAAAACAAAATATTTCTGACCGACGAAAATTCGTACACACATAATGTAAAGAAGACATGATATCATAATATAAAAATATATATGTACAATAAAAAAGTTTATTGTTAATCTAATGATTTTTATTTTAAAAGAATACTTCGAGTTGAGTTGATATTTATCATCCTCTAGTTTCCCGTGATTTAACACTAAAGAGTTTATAAGGAATGCAAGCAAAAATACATGTTAATGGTAACAGCAGAAACATTTTAAAATGTATAAAAATATGCATGAATTTATTAGAAATCTACTCAATACATTAGGAAGCGCTAGCTCAAAACATTTTACGATGATAATAAAATGAAGCAACTAAACTTAAACATTATATTTAGATTATCATTTTGTAACAATTTCATATGTAAAGGCGGCCTATTCTTTTTTCTTTTTTTTCATTCCTTCATACAGCTAGCTCACAATGTAAATTAATGATTTAGTACATGCATGAAAATGTGTTAGAGAAAGGGGGAAAAGTGTGTGAGTTTGCTTTAAATGTATACATGCTTTATCAAACCAGTCCCTTTGTTTGCAATTAAAAGAAAGGTAGCAGGAATTTATTTTGTTTGGTTACTCTGAAGGAGTTTACATTCGTATGGTTTTTGTTCATATTGTTTACAGAAAAAATCATGACAATTATAATGACAAAGTCATTAACATTTTAATGGAAGAAACTTCGTCGACAGTCTAGCGTCTTACGATTAATGCATGTACTAGTATGGAGACACCAATATCCGTTTGAATTGAAAATAAACCAATTAAGATTTAGTTTTTTAATCTTAGCAGCATGTGTGTTATAAACAAGATGACCTTAGTCTTCAGCCATCTATTGTGTTTTTCTTTTCTATTGTTTTGTACTGAATCCAAGGTTGATTAGAGGTATCTTTTTTACAGAGTCTTTTTTTATTTTTTTATGTTTAATAATGTACAGACTTCTTTTCATATCAAGTGATGTTGCAGGTGGCATTATAACCGTAGAGTCTGCAATATTGAATCCGAACCTATACTATATTAATACAAGATTACATGCTTAACAAGCTTGCTTCTGATGCCGAATTCAATATCATTTCAGTTTCCTTCATTGTCTCCCGTAAAGTATCACTGTTTGTTCCAAACTTATGGAAATGCAGACTTCTTAATACCAATATTTTCGCAAGAGTTTTA
>WFKH01011581.1:6931415-6933915 GCA_016163765.1 Magallana hongkongensis | reverse complement strand
TTAGATTGATTTTAAGTATTATGATATATGATTTATATATGCATCCAATTTTCAGGGGTTTTTTTTCTAGTTCTGTGATAGTTTATGATGACATTTTCCCGTGTTCTTGGAACTCCCTTTTTTTAAGTCATATAATTTTCTATGTCGTTTTAGCGTTCTTGGGGAACCTTTCTGTTCCTAACGAGTTTTAATTCCTATATTGCTTCACTTCAAACCACTTGATAACTGTACAGTAGTTCAATCTGCCCGAAGCAAACAGTCGCAAAAGATACCAAGTATAAGGAATGGGCAAAGAAAATGAGATCCAGAAGAAATCCTACCCCAAATATAGCCCCAGGTTATGGCTTTTCATTAGCTCTTTACTGCCGAACAAGTTTAAGTCACGTGTTGTCGCTTTGGTAGCGTAGACAGAAGTTGCTGCAGAGATGACATACGCATGCGCGATGAGAAAAAGCCATCTCCCGGGGCTGTAATAATGTTAGAACGACGAGATTAAAAACTTTAGTGTAAAGTTTCACCTGTTGCAGAGCGTGCGTACATTATAAGCCCAGTGGCGCTCGAAGAAAGTATCAATTTGATTCATAAGACACGTACTTTGCAGCCAAAGAACCATGATGCTCGTTTTCTATAGCAATCTCGAACTTTGTGCATGGTGTTTCTTTTTCTTTTTTGAATTTTCACGTTTCATTGAGAGAGAGAGAGAGAGAGAGAGAGAGAGAGAGAGAAATAGTCTCCAAAAATTGAATACATAATGCATGCAACAAAAACAAAAAATTCATATATTTCTGCCTTCTAAATTTTTGAGCTTTTTGAATGAGTAAAAAACGCAAACAATATAGTAAGAGTAAAAATTGTATTCCTTGCGAATTGCGGTAATCCATGTGGTTTGGTTAAAGCGAGACAACTAGGTGCGGATTAGAAGTCTCTGATAGTGAACATGAATTCCTGCCAGTGGACTTTAATTTTTTTTTTAAATCTACGAGGTTTTTTCAAATTTATCATGTACCTGATATCTATTTGGTTATAAAATTGTGTATTATTATTTATTCATTGATTGAAAAAAAATCTTCAGTGCCTGACAATAAAAATGGTTAATTCTATCTCATGTCATTCTACTTCTCTTTGATTTTTCCCATCCAACCAACTAAACTCTCGGATTTGTTTCTAATGCAATTAAATATATACTTGTGTATCTACTATATTACTAAATTACATGTGTACAATAAAACTATTTTGGAAACTTTTTACAAAATATATATATGTACATGTACTTTTAAAAATACTGTACATCTGAACGAAACGTCAGCTGTAGTGTGTATAAATTGAATAATATAGATGTTATGAACAATGAAAGACGCGAGCGAATTAATAAATAAACTTAACCAGGTATGTTTTAATTTCCGCATTCGTTTTTTTGAAATATATTTTCACAATGTTACAACACCTACAACCGAAATGGGGAAACAGTGTAATTTATAATATACATAATTATGTGTTCAAGTCGATCGAGTCGATTTCATTCTTCATGGCATAAATAATGGTGTACACGTATATATGATTATAATTTTGTCTTAACTTCGGAACACAAATACTTACTAACATTGCAATCGTTTTCTTAAATAAAATATATATCAGGATTATTGCAGAGATTTTGATGAATTTTAAATAGAATTATCTTAAATAATAATTTAAGGATTTTATAGATGCAGTGTCTAATCATGAGTTTTATCATAACAAAAATATAAATAAATAAATAAATAAATAAATAAATAAATAAATGAATAAATAAATAAATATAAATAAAAATACTTTTATATCGTACAGATTGGGTAACAAACATTTCCTGGTTTATGGTGAGATAAGGAATTATTGTCGCCTGAAATTGTCGTGTGTATTGTAGATCAACTTAGTTTAAATTAAAACCCAAACAGCCGTGCTCAGCATCGAGGGCTGAATCAGAGTACTTCTGAATCAGAGACCAGGAATTTAAAAAGACAGAACTCGATATTATGTCATTTACATGGCATTATTTATTGACGAGTTTACGCAGATCTCTAAATTCTCGTACATCTATACTATTCTGAGTTATATTAAACAATGCATTTAAATCCCTTCCAAAAAACTCCATTTTACTAAATTTCTGCACACACATGTCAATCACCTGTATAAATAATCACCTATAGAATGTGTCTCAATAGCGCACGTTACGGGCTTTGTTATCTTGGAGAGGCGGTCAATCTTTGCCGGTAGGCGTTCTCAAAACCCAGAGAATGCCTGCCTTGCTATGCAGTGTTTATCAAGCGAAGTGCTTCGGAATAAAAGCGACTGGTGATCTATGCATATGTCTTTTGTGCATGCGAGTTATTAAATGTATTGAAATATAATACGAAATTTTGAAATTAAGGGGGAAAATTCGCAGGACTCTGACGACTGGTTTGTGGTCGCATGCAGGTACACCCCGTTATAGAAGATTAAGTCTACTGTTACCTGGTTTTGTCTT
>WFKH01011581.1:6913915-6926415 GCA_016163765.1 Magallana hongkongensis | reverse complement strand
TGTACATCAAGACTAATTCCAATAACTCTGAAAAAAAAAATATTTTGATATTACGAATGCAATACACGTGTCATTAACTATATAAAAATCTGACGCTAGAATGATTATACATTTATGTTTCTACTATGAAGAAGAAAGAGAGAGATATTAATATTCTATCGAGTGACTATTAAAGACTACATCTCGTATAACGGGTACTTAAGTTCATTTTGCCATACCTAAGTGACGTTGGACTTGTTTGCTGTTCTTATTGAAGCTCAGCATGAATTCATTAGGAGACCTATCTTCTTTTTGAGATAACAGAGAAATGTCCACAGCTTACCAAAGTCTGACCATGGTCTTTTTCATATACATTCTATATCATTAAGTGGACGTCCTATTACTTCCGGTTTGTTGAACGGACTTCCGCTAATAATTGCTATGTCGACATATGAACTGTCAGCTCATTACAAATTGAAGCCTCAATTATGCCGCGTTTATTTTTTTTCAGTTGTAAAATATCTCGTTATCCTTTTTTTTAAGTTAAGGGAAAGGGAATTATTTCTATAAATGTTTCCAATAATTTAGAATTGCTAAAAAGGAAAAAAAAATATTTTATGTAACATTAAAAACAAGTTCTAATTTACTAGAATCGTATTTATTTGTTGGAAGAAATGATGGATTTTTTTTTCTCTCGTGTTTCAGAGATCAAGATGCCGAGCATTCACGAGGAGACATGCGCCGGTTGTGGCTATCCTATCCGTGACAAATATTTGTTCAAAATAAATGACAATGTCTGGCACGAAAATTGTCTGCAGTGCGCCATCTGTCGGCTGTCCCTGTCAGGAACTTGTTACAGCAAGAACGGTCACCTCTACTGCAAATCTGACTACGACAAGTGAGTACTTTTCAGTTTTCAGTTCAGAGCTCAGAATGTTACCAACTTGTTTTGCAATTGGCTCATACAATACAGAATCTTTTTCGTTCTTTTTCATTTTCATTGATTTTATATCAGATCTACTCCCGTTTACAGTACACATCAATGATAAACTAGGATGAAGTACTTCCGTTTAGTACATGTATAATACATCAAATAATTCAACATTTTAAAAGTTTATAACTTTCTCTGTTCGTTTGTGGCAACAGTACTTTTATTATCTATGCTTGATGCATAATTAAAGATTTATTTTCTGCAAAATAAACACGGATGTAATTATAGTGTTTCATTGGACAGAAACGTACATGCGTGTCAGAGTGAATAGCACCACGCCGTGTGGAGAAATTATATCATAAGGAAAGATGTCGAGGGGAGAAAGTGCACGGTAGATTGTTTGGGTATCTGCCCGTTATCGATGCAACCCCGTCAGACACAGAAACGCCAGCGTTCGCATCTTTCCCGTAATTCAACAAATTCACTTCTTAAACCAACAAACTTTGCAAACATGTCACTTGTGTTAAAGCATGGGGAATGTGGGTACACTGGGCTTTAGTCAATATTGATATACTAAAGGCAACGCATGCTTCCGTTTTTAACCATATCAATGTGTAAGTTTATTTCATTCTGACTTTTTGTGTAAACATGTATAGTAAATCATTCAGTGGTTCTGTTTATTTCTTGCTTGTTCATAAATAATTTATTTGAAATGACACAATATAATCGAAGTACTCAGTCTGACTGAAAAAAGCCACATTATAAAAGTATGTACCTTTATAAACACGTTGTGTTAGAAAATAGATAATATTGGGTGTCTGACTATCGTTAAGAAATAATGGCCACATTATGTTGATTGCCAAATATACACAGATATACATCTTATAAAACATATTTGTATGCTGTACAGAAACAATCTGATCGGGGGCTAGCGATACCAGAGATTTATAACACAGTAAAGGGGGGCTTCGAATGAAACAGGCGTAACAAATTCAACACGCGTACATAGGGCCAACCGGCTCTCCTATTCCCATTGTTTGTAAATCCTCAAACTCTATTGTCCGCAATTTCGAATGAAAAATTAAAATTCAAAAATTAAAAATCGATTTAATTGATCCGATTACAACGGCAAATGTCTCATTTTCAGCCTGAATGATGGGATCTTTCCCTTTCAGTGTTTGAGTCGGATTTGGATATTGCGTTTTCTCTTCGGCTTGTTTGCACGAAACATTTACTATCAATGCATTGAGAGAATTCGAGTTGACAAAACTCAAATTTTTTCAGAAATCAAATTGAATAAGTTTTTGAACCCCGATTTTTCTCTCGTTCCGCCAGACTGTATTGGTGGACATAATGGGATCTAAGGTGTTGAGATTCTGTATTGTTTTCAAGATTGATAGTCCGTGATGAAATAGACATTACCGGTGAAAGGAAGTGAGCGGGTGATGCTCCCGCCATTGAAGACGACTCATTGTCAACTCTTCACGTAGATAACCGAAGCAATGGCCTTATCAATTTCCAATTAATCAGCTCTTGACAAACGCTTTGAGCTAGAATTTGACAAACTATTGCTCGCTTTCAGTGCCCCTATAATATCACCCGAATACGGAAATTATAGGAACATGTTTTATAAAAATTGTTCAACCATAAATACAGTTAAATGATAGGACTAGATCTGAAATATTTTTTTTTCTCATATTTAACCTTTGAAGATCATCATACTCATTTCTGAAGAAAACATTTATTTCACTGGAAAAATATTTTAAGTGTCCGATACAATGCTTTGATCTGTCACAATTGTTATAGCAAACGACGTCATGGAGATGTTACAGGGTACATGTATTACCTTACTTTTTCTAGTACTTCACAGCATTATTGCGGGGTAACACTATCTTCTCATTCACCAACTGGATGTCGCCTAATCCTCGTTACTTGTTAAACTTGCCCCCGACCCCCAGAATCCCGATTTTCTTTATATGCTACTTTTATCTGGTTCTGTTTGGAGTAGTTGAACACCTATGGAGGGTTTGTTTATATACTCTGGTGCTATTTGGTGGCGAAAATTGTACAATTGTTAGGCAAACGCACGAAAACACATGTCATCTTCTTTTAATGACCCACACGAAGTTGTACAACAAAGACATTCTAAAGATTAACTAAGAAAACTCTTAATCCCCTTGTACATAGCCAGATTATTAGCAATATCTCAGAAAATGGCTAACACAGGTAAGATTTATATGCAGACAGAAAATAACAATTTTATTTATTCCAATTTATACGATTTGTACGTATTAAAACTTAAATGATTATGTATGAATGATTTTAAAAAAAAAAGATTTTGAGATCGCGGTTGTTTTAGTGCAAATAAAGACAGGAATATGCAAAACATTGTACCGCACTCACTCAAAAGGCCTCTCAAGTGCAATGCGTCCTTCTGCGGCTCTTGATTTGAGTTTAAAGTAAACTCATTGGTGGCAAGTGAAAGCGACCAGAATTTATTGTTTGAGCCCTCGAGAAGAACCCCTCTCGTCTTTGAACTCTGCTCTGAGCAGTTACCACTGTGGATATCAACATCGAGAGCCGAGTTTTTTGTATCCAACATGCTATTAAAATTTCTCAAAATACAAAGGATTTCAATTTAATACATTGTGATATTTTGACGACAACAAATACAGGTCTTTTCTCATTTAGGGTAAAAATTCATTCTTTTATGTCAATCAAATACCAAGGTTCCAACGTAAAAAGAAATAATTCTTGCGTTTGACAATTCGGGTATTCAGTCTAGATGCGTCCAGATATTCCTTTGCTGACAATTTCTGATGGAGGCAGTAATTATACTATTAATGTCAGACGATGCCTTATCTAGACAGAAACGATCAACGATATGAAAGTGACACACGTAAATATGGACAGATATGCTTTTTCACTAAAAGCAGTCCGTAAATGCTATAGAATAGGTCACGACAACAGTTAAAGTCATTGGAAGCGAAAGTAATAGGAAAAACGCAATGAATCTATGTAAGGTCGTGCTCTAAAGTACTTAAAAGTTTTATACCGCACTTTGACAATGATATATACTTATTTTAGCATTTTGATATAGATGGCCCTTATCTTATTAAGTTATTATTCTTATCAGCAATAGTTGCCTATACTGATTTGAATATATATATATGATATTATTCATGTTGTTTATTTATATAAAATTTATTGAAAGATATAGGGGTTTTTCCGTTAAGAAAGGATACATTATACAGCCTTTGATTTCAGACATGAGTAACATTTATGTCGTGTGTGATGTACTGTTTTATGAGCTTCAATGACCTTAGTCGTCAGGTCACGGCCCAGACGATTACCAGCCGATTCTGGTACTAAAAAAGACTGAAACTTGTGTGAAGTCCATGATAAGACCTGCAAAGAAATCTCACCTCCAGCCCCTGGCTCGCGATAATTCGTCACTTGATTAGTGTTTGCAGAACTCACAATAAGAAAATCTGATCTAGTAGCAGACGCTGTTGGGGAATAAACTGATATCATTTCCTCCCCGAGAAAAAAAATCAAGGAATTAATTTGTATGGGCTAACATGATTTCGGTTGAGATTATGTACAAAGTATGATATTTTTCACTTGCACAGATTATTCCGCGGGCGGTGCAGCGGCTGCGGATTCAGCATAAACCCACACGAGTTGGTCCGCCGAGTGTACTCGAACACCTATCACCTGCCCTGTTTCCGATGCGTGGAGTGCGGGCACGTGTTACAAGATGGTAACGAGTTCTACATCAGAGACGGCCAGATCTTCTGTCGATATGACCATGATAAGGAATTCCACATACCCTCGTTCAGCCCCAAAGGTAAGTTAGTCCATACAGTTCAAGGAGCACAACTTCTGGCACTACCCCTACCCTTCAAATACTAAATCTTTCAACACTTATGACCCAATACGTAACAACTCATTTATCAAATATATATATACACACACACACACACACACACACATGTAATAATGATATTCAAGGGAAAATACTAGAAATTGGCGATTGAACTCGTTTGACAATTTTTACGAACGGAATAATGTTACTTGGGTAGATGTTATAACCAGTTGTCAATATTTTTATTCGAGTTGGAAACAACATGTATACTTTAATAATATTGCTTTAAAGTGAAAACTCCTTAAAACGCAAGTAATTTTTTTAGTAAAAGGCAAAGCCCCACCGAGACTTGTACAGTACAGATGTTTACGAATAAAAATATTCTAAATGTAAATTAACAACGAAATGTTTCTTTTATCATGGAGTTGTTATGTGTCATAAGTAAACTATGGGGTAAAACTTTCTGTAAATATTTTTGTTGAGTGTTTTAGTCGATTGATACTTATCTGGACGCACAATGCATATTGTTCGTCTGTAAAGCTGCTTTATCAATATTGAAGGTGCTAATATGCGAGATACCTGTCTAAGCAGCCGCTAACATAACCAAAGTGTGTCAATGTTTGTACACTGGGGTGAAAGGATATCGTCATCGGGGGGATACGGTCTAAGACTTGGGGTCGTGAGGTCAATTGCTGAGTTGATAGTAGTGAGTGGACAAACAGAGCCAGACTGCCTTAGACAACCACCAGAAGCATGCGCTGTAGTATTTGTTCGTTGCCTATTGTTTCGTGATTGGTGACTGAAGAGAACTCTATGGTCCTTGTGCAGGTCTTTATGGAACCTTGTCCCACTACTTTCCTTTTCTTTCATTCTCTAAGTAACCTTCTCGTCCAGAGTTAAATGTTCTTGTACCGACCCAGGGAGGGGAGTCAATGACAAGCAATGCCTACTATAATCACTTCTCCCGAAGATTCTTCTCTTTTTGCCTATTGTCACCAAACAAACAAAAAGAAGGATCGCCTTTTGTTTCCCAAAAAGTTTTTTCTTTTGAAATTTCAAGAGCACTTGTTCTCCTTTTTAAGATTTAAATACTAGTTCTTGAAGATTGAGCAATGCCTCTACAGTGCATAAGTAGCAATTTTGAACTCACTTTCTCATTTTGATATATTTTATGAATCTATTAACATTCAAACGTTTCTGGTTTTTGGTTTGTATTGTTTTGTTTAAGTAGGTATAATCTTTTATTCTATTCTCTCATGAATGATATTACAAATTTTTAAACCGTACAAAGATATATTATTTTACTGAAAATATGTCGCTTTGAAAACTGTACTTTTGGATCGCGGCGTAGCAAACGAATGTAGGACACAAACGCAAACTAAAAAAAAGCAGAATAAAATTGTTTCCTTCAAACGACGTGACGATTCCAAAGTGTCAGATTCAAGTGAATGTTTTTAAACAAATGCTTTAGACTTCTTTGTAATGACAAACGATAAAAAGCCCAGGTTGGATACACAGAAATCCACACGTGTTCCTCTATTGAGCTCGTACCGGGAAAGGCTTGTGAAGGGATGGTCCACAAAAACCCTGTTACTGCCAACCCTGCAAGAAGCTCCGCGTCCACGAAGGCAAGGAGGCCCAATCAATAAACTTCAATACATTTGTCAATTTATTTAATTCTAAAATCCAGTATAACAACAGCGGTTGTTTGAGTAGGAAGCTCTTGGCGTACTGTGCAGCAAGTCCTCCGCCCTACGATTGTGTAACTATTTGTTTTCAGCACCCTGTTTATAGCTATTTATTGAAACCATGCATTCACTTTTTCCGATGCTTTAAGTAAAATAATGCGAGATTTGGTTTGTCATTGTTTAACGAGTACGCTTTTAAAACACTACATTTCAACTCCCACTATACCACTGTTTGAGTATCAAATTGTTTTCTGCAGTAAAAATAAATAAGAGGGTTTCCCCCCTCCATGGCAATTTTTTATACAAATTACACGACCCATTGGTTCTCAAGTATCGGTATGTTGCAACGATTGTAGTGTTAGCTCTCAGATTACTGATAACTGCACATCGAATGAAGCTTCATTAAGATTGGTTTCATCATGGCCTTCAAAGAAAAACTTAGTGAAATATTTGTATGTTGTATTCGAAACTTTTGGTTGTCGTCATTTTTGTAAGTTGGCACCGATATCTAATTAACTTTTACGAGAAGCTGGAAACAAATAATGGAAAGATAGCGCGCACGATGAAAACAAAAAATATGGGGAAATATCACGTTAAGATTCATTAACTGGCCACCCCGGATTGCACGTGCTGCAATTATTACATTTGCTTTAATTTGTTTTAGTAGATGAAGACAGCGATAGCTATGAAGATTTTGATTTGGATGTCGACCGCCAGGCCAAACGGCCAAGAACTATTCTTACGACAAGTCAACGAAGAAAATTCAAACAAGCATTTGAGGCCAACCCAAAACCGTGCCGAAAGGTTCGAATAAACTGGGTCATTTTTTGTGCTGCCAATATTGTTTTCCTCTAATTATTTCAATGTTTCATTATGAAATAATTACAAGTCTTAAACTTCTGTATATTTAGGTTCGGGAACAACTAGCAGCAGAAACAGGGCTAACTATACGAGTAGTTCAAGTTTGGTTTCAGAATCAAAGAGCAAAGGTATGCATAGTCATGTGTTACGCTTGAACGCAATATTCTTCAAAATGAATTATCTGGTTCTGTATTAGGATTTTTTAAAAATAAAGTTGCGTTTTACTTAAGTAACATAATTTCATTAACATCGTCATTTGTTTCACAATTCAAAAGGTTAAGAAAACTTCACGGAAGGGCGGCAAAGACACAAATGAAAAAGGAAGAAAACGAAAATTACGAAGCGAAGACGGAGAGAAAGATGGATATCGTGAATTTGATGACATGAACAAACCCACATCTGACAACGAAGGTACGGCAGAATTTCACGTCACTAAACTGCTTAGATAACAACAATGGCGTTTAAATGCTAATCAGTTGACTTTTTTGTTGACAGGTTCCATGTATTCCAATATGGACAGCAGCGGAAACATGTTTCTTGAGATGCCCACCTCTGATGACTCCGTGGAATCGCCCGTCCCCCAAAGAATAGACAACTGTCAGGACGCCAACACAGCGTGCCCGACCAATCATATTAACAAACTGTATTCAATGCAGACCTCTTATTTTTGTGCGGAGTAGTGTGAATGACGTCACCATCGGTTCCGCCTATTTATTCCGCCCAAATCGTTACACTGGTGCATTACACAAATGAATGATCGCTCATGTACATATTTATAAATTTTCTATTTATTGCTTGATTGCCGATTTTCAGCCATATTGTCTCATGTGATGAGATGTCGTTTTTTATGTCCAGGTGCACTTGAAGTAGTTTATGCTTCTGTTGTTGTTATGTGTAAAGTTGTCAATGGGGTAAACTGTTCCATGTTTCCGTGTGATCATATTTACATGTACATTGATATTCTGCATGCATTTCGCTCTGATATCACGCTGGTTCTCATTAAATGGGTTCATTGATGTATAACTCTGTCACGCTCACAAACTTTTCATCCATCAAGCTTGTCTACCCTCTTTATATCTGTACCCATCAATTTTATTTATGACAGAAAATCTGCGGTACATCCCCTAAACATTTTAAACAAACATGTCTTTGTTAATTTAACTATACATTGATCCTGTTATTGTTCGTTTCGCCATTGTGAATTAGTAAGACACCTGGTCGATCTATCAAAAGAATTCGCGTCGATAACTTTTACTGTATTGTACAAATATTTTGTAGTATTTATTATTTCTTTATCGAATAAAAAGAAAATTCGTGATCCCAAGTCTCTTTTATTAGTAGATTTTGACACTTTCCATGGTTTTTTTACCCGTTCATTCAATATCGCTCAATGTTTCACGCCTTTAGAAATTTTCGAAAAAGAAAATCTGCAGGAGTAGTATTGAAGAAGATCCACCCCTACTAAGAAACTGTGTGATGTTGAGCTTGCTAATTACGTGATGTTTAATTCTCATAATTCTCAGACTGTTTAAAACATGTGCTCGGCGGAAACATTACTCTGTTTCTTTGGACAAAGATCTTGTTTGAAGTTCTCACGGATATCTCAATCTGACGTAGAATCTACGCGGTTTATCCGGGTGCTTGAGAGCTGCTGTCCCATTGATTCCCGAGAAATGCTATCAGCCGGCGGCAAAAATGCATTGGTACACATGGAGTTTCTTTGATATCATTTGATATGCCACATGAATTTTAAACATAAACAAAATAAAAGAATGATTGTCTCGGTTGATTGGGATTAGGTATTCAAAATAGGTCAACGTAAATAAAGCTACGTCACAATCAACATTCACCGGGAATGTTGGCCCCTGAATGAAGGATGTCTCTCCAGATAATGACAGCAAGTGACCCCAATAAATGTTCCATCGATAAGACGCCCCCCAACTGAATGGCGGAGTGATCCCTCTACCCGACTCTACAAAGTTACAATTCAAACCATTGAAACAGTCCGAGGACTACATCTCTGGAGAGACAAGTCGACTATATCGCGATACAGATTGGAGTGATTGATCTCTGGGTCTTCCCCGCTCCTTCTGATCACAGATACGGGTACTTAGTAAACAGTACCTCTACACTTTGTCTTGTGACATAGGTCTGACATACGGCGACTCACGAACAGAAGTCAGTACACGCTGAATCGTAAATCATAACTCGCACTTAAAATTGACTTCAAGTCAACAGACAGCTTACCCCCCGTAGAATTAAAAGCTTTTATTTAGACATAACTGGCGATATCGATATGAAATGATATAAACTTAGTACTTTTGAGTGTACTAAACACATCATGCACTACAACAAAAAGTTCATTACAAATCAATGCATGTTCTAAGCATATAATATTTTTGGCTTTATCCTTTGTGTCACGAATGAATTTAAAAACCGTTGTATGTAGTTTAGGCATTTTATCATGCTCCATGCGTTCCTAACACGGTCTGTATTCCTGAAACACAACGCCCTTTATTGTGTTGCGCCATTACAGTAGCTGACAGTTGCTGATGTTTTTTTGAACAGCGATGTATTAAAATAACATAAAAATCTACCGTTTAAAATAATTATACCTGGCTTAACGACGTGAAATTTCAAGTTAAATGACCCGAGTAAATTTGAGATGAAAGAGGTGCAAGAGGTCGAATTGAGTGGTGTGAAATCGACGTGCCAACGATCTCGTGATGACAGATTGGGCATGCGCGGACATCGTCATCGTCTGAAGCCGACACGACACGTCTGTACCCGTTAAAGATTCTGTCAAAGGAGACGTTGACATTTTTAATGTCAAAAAGATGGACACGGTAACCAAATTCTCATTAATACTCAGAAAGAAAGCCAATCCGCTCTCCCCGTACCGTTTAGTTGACATAACCATAAGTCCCCCAGCATCGGTCTACAGTTGACATCATCATTTATAATTCCTTTGACATCGGTCTATAGTTGACATCAACAGTCCCTCAGCATTGGTGTATAGTGAACAATATAAATCTCCCAGATTTGGTCTACGGTTGACATCTTTAGTCCCGTCGGTTTTTCGGTTTTTCGGTATCTACATATCTATGATGAGAAAGTTTTTAGCAAAATTTTTATATGATAACTAATAAAACAGAGTTTTTTGTATGTATTTCTCGACTTTTTTTTTCAAACCCTTTAGAGTTACACAAACATGGTTTGATAGTCTGTAAAAGTCTAGTAGTAAAAAGTAAATAACAAATCTTCACACAATTTATTTGATTTATTTGAACATTTTTTTTCAAGTCATGAAAAACATACAAGAATTCGAAAGGTAGCAAATGGGGGTATTGTATTCCTTCAAAGTTTTAAATACATGAGATGACAGAGTTAATATATTGCCTCTGTACCAATATACGTAAAGTACCTGTCTGAAGGATTAAATGTAATACCGGCAGCATTATACCTACCAGGTGAGAGGCCAGTAGTAAATTCTTACCTCACGGCGCGGCATTGGGTCGGGTGACAGAGCATGCGTGGCCTTGTCAACAACTAAACTCGCTCCTCAAAGAAGTGAAGAAAGAAATCAGTTTTACCAGTGTATCATTTTCAAACATTCGACCTTTTGTGTCGCATGCCAGATTTAAAATCACAGCACGCAACCGGTGCAAATACTGTCAGCGCCCAGTCTTTTTTTAAATATGGTTGGGAAACCCCTTTATACGGTAATGTTGCTTCGAAACAATCCAGTGAAAACATGACTTTTCTTTTCAGGCGTTTTTAAGTTAAAAATATTTCAGCTATTGTAGCAGTTGAAATGGATTAAGGAAAATGCGTCTTCTTTGCAAATAAATCATCGAATAGCACTAGTGTTTAATCTTGTAAAATTTTCTTGTTGTTGTTTAGAAGACTAGATGGTCGTGGCCATTTTAAGACTATATTAATTTCTTTTGTTCGTAGATTTATTTGTATAAAGATATAGGAAAAATTCAAATTTTAGAGCTTTTATAAAATATTTGGATTTTTTCTTTACTAAATAGTAGTTTGTGGCTAAAAACACGCTATCTAAAATGTTGAGGTGGATCTGATGGGTAATTTGTTAACCACCCAGCCTCCTTAATTTCAATCTGTATCTAGTAGTGGTAGAAGTAGTTAATTTCTTTAAAGTTATATTTGTATACACTCACAAAAATTATTTCAACAAAAAATAGATGTAACACTCATCCCCACGATCCTGAAAAATAAGGAGGAGAGGATAAGAATGAGTAAAATACATGCAAATTTACGTCATGTAAGTATACAATTTAGAGTTATATAAGTAAGAAGTACATTGAACTTATGATGACCTTAGTTTGCTCGTCAGTGTTAATGTGAATTTTAATTAGCATATTAGTGTAATAGCTCATGATTTGCCGATTTTTTTTTTTGAAAAATAGATTCTTAAACATTCATTTACGTCAATTATCACGTCGACTTCACTTGCTAACTCGATTTTTTCTGATTTTTTTTTCTTTTTTTTTTTCTTTGCAAATTAAAATCTTACAAAACATTCTTAAAATTTAAAACGTAGAACGAAATCCAAAAAAGGCAGTAAACTATCGATTTTAAAACAACATTTTAACTCACTGGTGTAGTGATGAGTAAGTGTGGAAAAAAATGATTCATTCTTCATAAATGTTGATTTTTAAGAAAATACATAAAGCAAAAGTAAATAAATAAATAAACTCTAAAAATTCTTGATATTATAGAAATATGATAATTATATATTTAAAAAACTTATGGATAATGATAATATGAAGTAAAACAAGATAGATATATTTTCAAATTGATAAAAATCAATCAGAATATATATTGATTTACTGCTAGTGTATTTAAGTGTATTCTTAAAGTTTATTTTGTATTTATTTAATGAATTCCGTATTTGTTCTTATTTTTTAGTTTAATTAAAACATTTTTTATTTACATTTAATCTTATTTTTTGACGGAAATGATAAAAACAATAAAATATTTTTTTTTAAACCCTTATTTTGTATTTAATTATGATCACAAAATTTCTCATTATATATATCTATATAATTACTCTGGGGATATGATTGCATTAATTAATCTAAATCTTATTATAATACTAAACATAAGTGCAAATCATATATCCCTTTTGTCTGTTGTTAATGGTTTT
>WFKH01011581.1:6855797-6901279 GCA_016163765.1 Magallana hongkongensis | reverse complement strand
AAAATCAAATTTAAATATTCAGACCGTATAAGGTATTAATCTGTAACTTTGCAGGAAGTTCTATCATAATAGTCTGCACTGTCAGGCATGTCTCTCATTCTGTTCTGACAATATCTTGTCCGTCTGTCTGTCGTCTCGTTCTCAGCTGGGGATCAGAGCCTCATTCGGTGGCAGACGTACATTATGTGGGAAAGAACGATGGTGCTAATTGGGTTCCTGATGGAAAACTGTTAACAGTTGGGGTTTGCTAATCCTTCCATAAGTAAGTCCAAAAACGTGGGACGGATTCGTTTTTTGTCGTCGGGGAGGGGGTAAGGCGAAGTTTATTCTTAGAATTAGGGGGTCTTGTGAAGCCCTGATGGGGGCAAAAAGGGCAAAGTCCGAAGATAGTGTATAAATATACATCGTAAACTATATATAAAAATAATTGACAACACTAACTCAACTGCTTTATGATAAACATGTACATATCTAGCTGCAGGACTGTAGGGTTTTGGAAAAACTTTTGGATCTCATTTTAACACAGCCTGTAAAATTATTTAATGTGTAACTGATACCAAAAAATCCTTAGGAGGCCTAGAAATTCTTGAAATCTATCTGTTATACTCCTCTTTATCAACAGTCGAATTTTCAATGCGAGTTCTGATGCAAGCAAAGTGTAACAACTTTGTTAGATAATTGTCAATTTCCAATCTGCCAATGATTTCAGTAAATAAGTACAAATTGTGCGAAATGTCCGCAGCTAGACTAAACTGTACGTTGTTTATCTTCATAATAGTCAAAAACAAAGAAGTCATCAAATTATTCAAAAGAAGAAAATTGCTATATATTTCAATGTGTAAGTTGGGAACCGATCCCATTGTGTTCGATTTCTCTTTCACCTCCTGGAGCCTAAAATTAAGCTTAGTTGTAAAGGATTTGCATGGGTTGGAATATGAGGAATGTTGAAAAGATGCAAGTTCCTTATTACATGTACAAAGATTTCACTGTATCTAAGTTGATGCCGTGTGTTGTGTTTTTTGGACAAGACACTTTATCCGCATTGTCTCAGTCCGCCCAGGTGAAAATAGAGTTAACCTGTAAAATTTACATCCATCTAGTATTTTCTCTATTTCTTAAGGGAAATTATTTGTGTTTCATATAGAAACTGACAATGCTCTTTTATATTTACATGTAAAATTAGACCCCCTCCCATTTCAGCATCTTTTAACCCACAAGAAAAGAAATGCGATGTAACCTATTTATAAGCACATTTTTTTGCGAATTTGGCGTGCCATAGATTAAACTTGAAAATTCTCAATACTAGCTTGATCATAATAATATATATGTTAATTCTTCATATCATAGACTCAATTTTTTTCAGAAAAAAACTGTGTAAAATTAGACCACATCCATTCGTTGTTATACATGTTATTTAACGGTCTATTATCAAAGAAGTGTAACTTTCAATTCTTTAGTGGTACCATAATTTAAAAGTAAAGACCTTTGGATGCATTTGGATTCATGCATTATTCATGCACAATAAAGGCAATGATTAAGCATTATGGCACCACACACCAAGTTCTTTTTTTTTTTTTCAAATCTTGCATTAAATTGTCTTAAAGCTCCAATATCTTGAACCAATACTTTTCATTTTGACACATTTTAATCAACAATGCTGAAGAATAGACTTAAAATTTAAAGTATGCAAAAGATTTGTGATTTCAAAGTGATGGAATTATTTCTGTTTCAAAGTGTACTCTGATATATCAGGTACAATTTATTCAAATAAAATGGACTTTTGAATAGGTTACCTTTATAGGATCACAAACATCAAAATTATAAACAATGCACATTCCAATGACCACTGTCTGCTAACTTTTTACAAAGCCTCGATGTACTGTATTTTAAACTATGTAGGAAAATATGTGAATGATTTATTTCAAATTGAATTCAGAGAGATAACCTGTTGTATGCTATCTTAAATGAAGGTAAATAACCACACTAAAAGTGATAATATTAAGACATTGCTTTACTTAGCAAATGGTTACATAATACAACATACAATAATCAATAATGAAACAATATGTATCACAAGCTGGATTGCACTATAAATATGGAATTGGTGTGTCCGAGTCAGTCCTTTGGTTCTTTTTTACCCGTGTGCGTATTCGCCACTTCCTTTATCGAGTTGAGTGTCTTTGTGAACCACGTGTTCTTGGATGCCTGGATTTCGCTGACCGCAGCGTGCAGGGAATGAGTCAGGTCCTGTGTCTTACACTCCGACTCGACCAGAGCCAGCTTTGTCTGAGCCAGTTCCAACTCCAGCTCACGCACCTGTTGTTGTAAGTCTACGATCTTGGGGTTCATTTTCTCCGGATCTATTTTTGGTTCAGGTAAATTGACTTTTCCATCAGCATCAAACATTTTAGAACAGGCTTCACAGGATTTGACTAATATCTGGAAGAAAAAAAATGAAAGCTTGGATTAAATTTAAATTCTACTTCATGACAAGAAAGATAACTTTTATAAATTCTAATAAAGAGAAGATAGTGGACTTCATATAGTGCAAAAAATATAGAAGTGTGAAAAAGAAATTCAAACTGGAGAATTTTTGAAAAAAAAATGAGCTTAATCTTACTGCAATTTGAAACAGAAAGAAAATGAGAATAACCCAACATTCACTTATATTTTCTTAACATCATGCAAGAATAGTCATAATCAGTTCTATATGTCTTACGTACTATTGATCACTGACAGCCTGGAATTATCAACACAAGAGTTTGACATTGGCACACCAGCCATAAATAAAATTGTTCACATCACACACACAGAGACTGTGGTTTCATCATTATATGTTGAGCATGTATTTTCATGGATTTCGTTGGATCAAAGTGAGAAACATTACAAAAAGTTGTATTAATAAAGTAATTGTCCATGTAGTTACAAATTCTCGAAACTGAGAATTTTTCTTGAATCACGAAAATTGATGCCCACAGATTTTGATGAACCAAAGTGTTGTCTGGTTATTTGATGGTGTGTAAGGTCTCACCTTGATTCTGGAGAGCTCCTCTCGGTGGGCGGTTTGTTGTTTCTCCAGTCTCTCACTCAGCTGAGTACAAATCTAGAAAGAACAACACAAAACACTAGAACAAAATCTCTAGTTGCAAATCGTCAATGATCATAAGATCTTAAATAAATCTCCTTTATATCAGTTTGCTTGAGTTGTTGCAGAAATGAAATAAATCACCTGTTTGTAGTCAGTCACAATCACTGTGTTCCTGGAATTCTCTGTCTCCAGCCTTTCTAACTCTTTTCTACACATCTCCTTGACCTAATGAAATCAATCAAAAAGGAAATTAACTAATTCACAATGATTGTGACTTCTGATGACCTAATGTATCTTTTTTATAGGATACTGTTGAACAAACTGGACTTGTAATTAACATTTATATTGTGTCTTCACATTAATAACTATTGATTAAATGGCAATCCATTTACATGATAAAATCATTTATTATAAATAGGATCTTAGTGTAACTATATGATTTTTATTACCACTAGCTAGATATCAAAATATTCACAACCAAGTATAAAACTTGCACTTATAAACAAAAGATTTTCTTGCACTCATGAAATTTAGTAGTAACATCATATTTTCTTACTTTTTGCAAATCGTAAAATAAATATCAGTATTTCTATTCATAAGAATTTTTCTTCGGGTAAAAATATGTTTTTCAAAAAGAAGATATAATTTTACAAACTTCAACTTTTACCATAACCTACTGTTGGTTAAAAGACCTTCAGATCTGACCTCCTGTTGGTTTAATGACCTTCAGATCTGACCTACCTGTTACTTAAATGACCTTCAGATCTGACCTACCTGTTGATTCTCGACCTCCAGGCGCTGCTTCTCCTCCTGTGTGTCCTTCAAGAGTTTTTTATGCTTTGTCAAGTCGATTTTCATTTCTCTGTTTTGATCTTGAACCTGTAATGACAAAATATGATTTCGATAAGAGTATGTGTTCCCAGACATATATCAAAAATACTGTATATCGCTAGAATCAATTTTTGCTCACACGTTACTTCTCTCTTCAAATATTTTTAGGTTTTGCTGAATTAACTCTTCGGTATCACTTTACATTGAATGGCTGATGTAAAATGCATCTGTAGCTAACAACTGTTAAGACATTTATGTACCTCATCAAGCTCGCTCTTCAAAGTGAGTTTACTGTCTACAAGTTCATGTGCCAAGTCATCATTTTCTTGTTCTAGTCTCATGTTATCCTCCAGCAAACGTTTGTTTTCTCTCTAGAAAAAAACCCCAAAATTTATGGAGAGACTTCTTTTTTATGAAAATATACTTAAAATCCATGCATGCAAAGCAAGCTTTGTCGTACATCAAAGACCCACTTAATAACGTTGGTCTGAACCCACCTCCATCCTCTCAATCGGGTCCTCTTGTTGCATCTCTTGCTCCTTCATGGTAATGTACTCTTTTTCATACTTCTTCAGCTTCTTACTTGTAACCTATTGTAACAAAACAATACATTAGCTCAGACATTATTTTTTCTGAATAATGCAACATTGTGTAAACATAGATTTGTTAACGTTATTCAAATAATGGATATCATAGTATCAGTTGTATCAGTTAGCAAACAAACAAATTCATAAGACTAAATATTTATCACAATTGAAAATCATAGCTATACTGTTATGACAAAAGGACAGAACTTAAAATAATGTTTATATATAGCCAAACAAGACTGTATCTAATGAGGCAGATTTAAAGTATGTGTACTACAAATGTTTTCGTAGATACAGCCAAGTGTACGTACATGTTTACAATGGTTTCCAATATGCATGCTTTCCTAGACATACCAGTTATACATGGTTTACCACCACAAATGTTTATGTGCATAAGTATGCCCAAGAGATGCAATGGTAAAAGACTGTGGACATGAGCACTACCTACAAATTTACCTGGTCTGTGTGTACCTGAACTTACCCGAGGTAAACTGACTGGGTTGAAAATCTTAGCCTTTAAGTATGCATAGGCAAACCAAGGTAGATACAATGACTGAGTTTTAAGACATACCACAGTTACATAATGGTTTACCTTGGCACTGACTGCGGCAGCCATTAGCTCACGGGCAGCTTCCTCAGTTCTGTACTTCTTAGGCATGTGAACCCTAAAGTACTTCAGAATGCCCTCAAAATCTAATGCCAGTAAATCCTTCCTGGACATCTGCAAGTGTAAGACAGATAACATGAATACACCTTTAAATGCAAACTACCGGGTACTTTGTCAGACATATTAGAATTGAAGGTTCATGTAAACTTACAGTGTTTTTGATAATGTCAGACAAAATAGAATTGAAGGTTCATGTAAACTAATGGTGTTTTTTTTCAATTTCTTTATTGTAATGCATTTTCTTTTACAGCAGATGATGCCGAGAAAAGTAATACAGTAAATATTTTTGCTTGGATATACATTTAGTCAAGCAATTACACTTCTGTCTGATTTATTGAATAAATGAATTAGGTTGATCGTCCTTAAAAGAGAGCAATCCTACATATACACGTAGGTGGAAACATAATGATATTCCAATGTTATTCTTATCAAACTTTCTATGCACTATTAAGTAATATCATCACTGGTGCAATAATTATAATTCGCTTACCTTTAGGAGAGCTATTGCTACATTAAAAATGACATCTTTTCCCTGAAGAATAAATAAAACAATTGCAACATAAACAATCCGATTTAATCATCAAAACAGAGTATTCCTATCATTTTTTTTAAACAACAAGCAATTACCTCACACAGGAAAAGATCCAGAATGTGAAAGACCAGAAACAGTGGGAATTTAGCAGTGAAAAGGGTGAGGAACCACTGGGAGGCAAACATGTGGATCTCCAGCCCCATCTCCATAAAGTGCTCATACAGGTCACCCGTCAGGTCCTGTCAAAATCACCAGTCACACTCAACAGGACTCACATAGTTTGTCATACAAGTACCACAATTTAATTCATAATCATAATTTAAACACCATGATTCATTTATTAGGATTAGTTTTTATGAAACTTCATCTTTGCATTCCCGTCTTTCCTTTTCTTCTTTAAACTTTTATATGAAGATAGAGAAGACTTGTAGTTACACATACCTGCATTAAACGTTCCAGCTGATAAAACTTGAGATGTAAAACTTCAAATCCTTGCTTGAACAAATCTCTCAGCTCATAATCAAAACATATCTTTACAAGGACTGAAAATGCTTGTTCTTCAGGCATCTGTGTAACAAAATAAAAACTTCAAAAAACTGCAAACAAATAACAAGATTAAGTTGTCATTGACCAAATATCTTTGTTTCTCAACATTACCGCTATGTATACGATTAATGAGAATGTTTATTACATGAAGCAGGAGAGCTGCAGCCAGGAAAGACAACCCCTGTACATATCCTATCTCCTCATCATACACGGAGTAGGCTTTACTGATCCTGTACAGTGAGTCCTGGCCCAGGCCCCCCGACTGCTTGAAGAATGCGTGGGCAGGGAATGTCCGATTAATGTCCCTCTGGATCACACTCTCCATCGGAGATTCCTGCAAACATCCAGTTTTTGTATTATTTCACAATCATTTGACTTGGAATCCCAGGGATTGAAATATTAAGTCTAATTTCAATTCAATTGAATTTTGTTTAGAAAAACTTAAAAAATCAGCCAACTTCAATTAATGAAAATTTGTAGATTTCAGTCTCCTTACATGCCCATCCCCAAGTTCTCATATTTATAACAAATAAATATATATATATATATATAGAAACGCACTTTACACAAAATTGAAATTGACTCATATGGAAATAAATATATCATTATTTCTTGTTATTTCCCCTTACTTTTGTTATGAGGATCCTGTACGCCTCCATCAACTCCGAGTTGTCATGACAACCAGCCAGCAGCTGCCAGACTTCCCCTCTGAGAGCCTCTGGAATGCCTTTCTTTGCCAGCTGCTGGACCTGTTTGGGCCTCTGCGACAGATTCTGGTGCCACTTGACGAGGACCTCATGCCACGCCTCCAGAAGATTGTCATCAGTCACCTCCTTGCTGACCACACCTGACCCACTTAACAAAGGTTCATCTCCATCTGAAAAATAAAAGTCCCACTTGTGAATTGCTGTCATATGAACTATGTTGGGTACAATAAGAGGCATGTTGCATTGGATCCTGTTTGTTAAACCTGCTTGCTTCCCACTTTGAAAATCTATTTGCAGACCAAACAAACACTTTTGTCTACAATTCAAGCAACAGAATCAGTTTGCCTATGTATTTTGATCCTTGCATGAAACACACCCATTGTCTTAAGTCTAAACATTGTGCTCTTCTGTCATCATGGCTGACACCTGGTAAGATACAGCTGTTACAAGCTTAAATACCAAGCTGATACCAATTCAACCTTAAAGGGACAATACAATTATCCAGCAGCATTAGTTCTGTTTATTGATATAAAGCATGAATAGAACCACTGGCTGGTGAATTTGAGTCAACTGCAGATACAGGAAAATACAGTAACAAAGGTAATCGAACATCTTTTAACAAAAAGCACATGTTTTAGGATAGTTTGTGGTTTTATTGGGAAGTTTTTCTGTCCAGTGTGTGTAGTTCATTTTATTTCTCCCACTGTAAATAGGCAATTTTCTGAAGTTGTTTATTTCTCTGTAACACTACCGTGTGTACTGACCCCCTAATAATGTAATCTTTAACCTGCCTAAATGTTAAAGATGATAACTTGATTTATATACCTACCCACCTGTACATTTTGAAGATTACTTACTCTAAATGTATCATATTTAGCATGTATGATATATAGCAAAAATCGATTTTTTAACAAGTTAGCGCAGACCTGATTTACCACATTTCTGAATGTATCTTAATACAGAAATCATGCGCAGATCTGAGTGAGGGGGTCAGAAGGGGGGGTTTGGAAACCCCGTGGAAAATTTAAAATTATCAAATTCACATAGTAAAATTACCAAACAGGCTTTGGACCCCCCTACCCTGGCAACACAATTATTCCTCAGACCACCCCTCCCCCCCATATGCTTAACATTTTGCCATGTATTTGATTTAGCTCAAGCTGCTTCCCGCCAAAATGGCTAAATAAAATACACAGCTAAATGTTAAATGTGAACAGTCCCCGACTCCTTCTCCCCATTCTGGGGAGACTGCACCCCCTCAGACATCTGTCTGTGGTGATGTCTTTCTTATCTACCTGTCTGACCATCCTGGTGATGACTTATCTGTCTCAACCTCATATTAGGGAGATTGCATCCCCTCCGACATCTGTTAGTAATATTGATTCACTTATTTACCTGTCTGATTGTCGTGGTGATGACTTACCCGACTCTTCATCGTCCTGGGGAGACTGCAACCCCTCTGACATGTGTCTGTGGTGTTTGAGGCCCTGGAGACTCATCCCTGCCTTCTTTCTGTCTATCTGGGTTTGACTCTGGACCTCCACTACTTCATATTGCACAACATCAGGGGCCTCAGTCTCAGTCTAAAACAATCACAAAGTACAGTACTTACAGGCAATGCTCTACCAGCTAAGGAGCTTTTACATGTTTTTTGTACAAGTTTCCTTCTTCAAAATACCTAATGAATTAAAAAAACCCACGAAAAACCAAATAAGGAAGAAACTTGAGTAACTGAATTGTAAGGGTGTAAAATGATCACTATCCAGGAACTCAACACAAACTTAGAATATGATAGGGCTAATATTCCACCTGCTCTCACAAACTTTATCATTTACAAACCTCTCACCGACAACAATATAATGATAGTCATTCAGCAGAGGAAATACATGTACATCCATCCCGTTATAGATATAATAAACAAGAGAATTAAACTAATTTTGTATAAACAAAGAATAAATTGTTTTCATATTTCCTACAGAAACTGTAACATATGTACTTTACAAGTTTCATTTATACTGTACAGAGATTAAATATCAGTCAATAAATTGATAGTTTATGTATATTTGTATAACCATTATAGCATTTTACATTAGGATATGTTTCACTAGAATGTTTAAAAGAAAGATAGCCTTCAGATGAATTTTCATTCAATCACTTAACTTTGTGATGCAATAAACATTCACAGCTGTCCAGTACCTAGAACATAATGACGAACTAATCCAGTGTACTGTTTATCAGACTTGTGTCTATCCTAGGTGTGGGGAGAATGTGTTGGTTTAATCCTGTGTCTTATCAATGCAGTAATTACACACATTCTGCCTAACACAGTAACCTGGCTTATCTGTTCTCTAACACACAGACTATATTGACACAGTCAACAGGTGCTCCGACATCCTAAACAAGCCAGCGCTTCCTCAAAACAGTCTTACAGTATAGTTAATGTCATCAAAGCATGTAGCTATAAAAAGCCGAGAAATGAATAGGAGTCTCCAATAAGCAATGCATTTAGGAGAAGAGAGAAATAGATACCTTGAGTAGATAGAAGCGTGTTTTGATGGTGTAATTATACATTCTGCTGTCCTACATATTGAAAACAGACTATCTCTAGGAACGGGAACACGTCACATGACAGACAAGCTTAATCTAACTAAACTCTACAGGTGAAGGCCAATCTTTGCTAATTACAATTACCTGTGTGCCCAAAAGGTGTGAAAAAGAAATCACAAGATAAGGCATCCAATATTTGAAAGAGTATTTGAAAAATTTTAGCATTCTTATTATATATTCTGCAAAATTTTAACAGTAAATAGATATGGATGCATTTACACTTATGATATGTTATCTAGAAATAACTAATTACTAATTAGCAAATCAATCATATTATGTCAATGGATTGAGAGAATGAATTTTATCACAATCGTAAAATAATTGAAACTGTCTTATCAAAATTCCATAACACAACTTATGTGTAATTTCACTTAATTAAACAGTATACAAATCTGGAAATATGCCATTGTTATGAATTGCAGTACAAGTACGTATCAGATATTAACAGCATCATGTAAGTTCTTTGTGGTAAAATTCTGCTTTTCAGACAATGAATATAAACATCTAATACTGTTTGTCTTCTTCAACACAAAATTGAATTTCATATACATTTGTGAACACCGTAGCTTTAAGGTCAATTCTAGCCATTTAAGGTTTGAAATCAAAATAATTTAATAAATGCAGCTGATGATTGTGATATAATTTCAATGTCAACTTAAAAAAAAATCAAAACTAAGAGTAAATAAACAAATGTTTGAGACTGAATAAAATGTTTGTTATCATCCATGCAATCTGTTATTTGGAGACAGAAATTATGATCTATTATGTGAATCCAAGATCATGCTATTAAAACAAAGAACAGACAATGATGTCATAACAGCTGGAAGATATCAAATCTCTGGATTTACCTTCGGCATTCTACTTCCACAGTTCTTACAATGGAAAGAAACTTGGTATCAGTGCAAGGAAAAATGTTTGTTTGCATTACAACAACTTACAGTAATTCTAATGATGATCGAAGTACATGCACTTACTTATGACATCAACTTCTAAAAAAATGTAGAAAATAATACACAGTAATGATGTTTGGTATGTTAGGAAGTGTATCTTCATAATTAATGTATAAAAATATGGTGTATGCACTACAAATTTTAGCTCCTTTAGCGCAATTGTCTCTGAGCTCTAAATCAATATTGCACCAACAATTTTTCATATGTATGCAATTTTTTTATGTTTCAAAACAATCATTACAGTCCCTTATTTAATACTGGAGTTTGTGCATACGTAATTTCAAATGTTCAATTCTGTTTGTTTACACAATCACACAGGTAAACAGTGTGGGTAATCGAGTAACTTCTGCCAAATTAAAATGAATTAAATAGTTCATTTTTTTTTGTCTATTAGTACCTATCATTTGCACTTTCAAAATTGAGCTTCTTTCAATGTCACTTCTTTTTTGCCTTTGGAGGTGAAAATGTGATGAAGCGTAACAATTGTCCACACTGACAATACCTGATTTATAAATTTTAGCTCTCTGATTGGCTGATATAAAATGTTCTAAAGATAATAAAACTATACCTCTGTGTGTTTTTTTAATAATAAAACTATACCTCTGTGTGTTTTTTAATGTAAAATTACAACAAATAAACCTCATGTTCTACATAAACAATGTTTTCTGTTTACTTCATGGTGATCAAAACTTATACATGTTCATTGTAGTCACTGGTAGCATTTGGTTTGCCTCGCGTTTAGTCTTTGACCCTCTTCTAGTGTTATCCCAGTCGCTACGTTAAATTCAAAGTTCGACAATCAAAACTTGTTCAACGACAATAAACACAGCATTGCTGACAAATGAAATTTTTTCTTATCTACCCGTTATCTACTGACTATCTGGACAAAGCAAGTTTATTGTCCTCATTGACAGTTTACTTATATACATGAGTTAGAATGTTCACGTGCTTGAGCGAACACAGAATGAAATTTGAGTGTTGATCAAACAAACTTCATTTATTTAATTTTTTTTAAAATAAAAGGTGCGTGCACTAAAATAGATTTGCGCCAATGAATTAGCACTTATGTTTGTTCTAAAATACGTATGCACCACATTTAACAGTTTTGCCAAGTTCTACGGTATGTTATGAAAACACACAATTACTATCACATGCCAAAACTACATGCTAATTAGCAATGCAAGTAAATTACCCTGCTGAAAGGGTATCAAAACCAAAATGCAGGTTTTGTGTACTGTTACTCTACATTCAAACATGGATGGTTTAAAAAGGTGAGGAAGGTCTAAGGCAATCATCACCATTATTCTCTATTAGTGTGTGGATGATGGGTCATGATTATAATGATGCAATTTCAAGGTATTGATGCAATAATTCTTATAATCAGAAATGTTTACTCACCAGTTTTAATTTGACAAAGAATTGTTCTTGGTGGGGTTTCTTTGTGAAATACCAAAAGCGTTCATTGTGAGGGAAGATTTTTGCCTTGGTTTCTATGGCAAACCTCACAGGCTCTTGGATACCACAGATAACTAAATCTACTGCCACAGTAAGGAACACACGGGTATCTAAAACAAATTAACACACATATCATACACTGACTGAATTAAATTCATTCCAACTATCATCATTAATCTAATCATTGTTTAAAACTCAATAGTTCTTGAGTACCGGTAAATTTCATTATTGTATATCCCGTTCAGAGCCTGTCTTATCTAATCAGCTGTATGGGTCTTACCTTTTGGTGTTTCCGAGTTAAGAACCTTGAAGCACTCCTCCGAAATTTCCCAGTTTCCAGAGATTGAGTAAGTTCTCCCATCACTGGAGTAACCCATGGAGTTCTGATAATAAGGAGCATTGCAAGACATTATGTACATGTAGTTCTTATCACTTAGTTTTGAAGTATTTTCTAAGCACACTTAAAATGACTGTGTTGAAATTTTGATGTAAGAATTGACACATTTAAGAAACTTAAAATTTTCTGAAATTTTCACCTACCATCTCAATAAGGTGCATGTCCCCATCCTTGACATTACGTCCAGGGGATAAAAGTAGTCCAAAACACCTGTTATTAACAAGTTTTTAAGTGGTAAATTTCAACACAAAAAGTTATACATTGTATATACATGTATATATATATATTTCAGATAGATCAAACTGATATAAGTTTCTTCAAAAAACAACGAAATAACCAACTATTAAAATCAATATGGTACCTGTTGAGGCAAATTATGATAGAAAAGTATTATTTTTACTTTTAAAACCCCACTTCTTTAATTCAACATAAATATCTTACTTCAAAATGCTATATTTTCCTATTAGCTCAAGTTATAGTACTTTTCAAGATAAAGTGGTCATTGAAGACAGTTTTTCCTTATGTTAGATGGAATTTCCTTATTACAAACACTCAGCTGATGATACAAGACTATTATATAGATAACTTGGTTCAAGAACAATAATGTATTGGACATGTAGACATTACCTCTCTATTCTTAGTTCCTTGTTTCCAGTCTGTGTCACAGATATCACAATTTTCTTGTCATAGTCACAACGAAACTTAAAAATGTTTTTGTCTTTAGGACAAGTGCTATAGCTTCCCTTCCCATCATCCTCTTTGAACTCCAGGTTTACGCTAAATATGGCAGTAACTTCAGCCTCACTGATGCTTGATGTGGACCGTCCCATTGACTTAGGTAGACGCCGGAAACTGGTGGCAAACGAGTACAAAATTTTTGCAACCTATAAAAGGTTAAATGCTAGAATTGAATAGTCTCAAAAAAGATTCTGAAATGCAATTATGAAATTTCCATCCTTCAAATTTTCTTAAACCCTTTTACATTGTAATTGTTCAAATGACTTACCGCCTCCTGTAGTTCACATCTGAAAACATGACATTGGAATATTGCAGAATCTGGACTGTCACCATGGCTACATGTAAATGCGAAACACATTTTCTCCTCACTGTCAGAGGGACCCCTGGCACAAAACAGAATGCGGTGGATTTTGTAGCAGGCGATGTCTGTGTCTGTCCCAGGATCCACCAGCCTGACAACCGAAAAAAGTGAAGTTTTAAAAACTCTAAATTTTCCGTGAGAGTTGGACATTTTTAAAAGATCATTGTCAGGAACATCTACAATGTTACCCTTTTTGAAAGCAGTCCAACATTATAGCTTATTTATATACAAATTATTTAGCAATACATGATGTGCTTCTAACTATCAAAATAACAGTGCAAGAAAACAAAAAGTGAGATCCATTGTACATGTATCTGAGACTGCCATGGTTGTGCTAGGAGACCTGATTTGGAAGCTGCAAATCAATTGCTGCTGTGAAGAAATATTGATCAGCCTACACAGCATGTATAGTCAAACGTTTTATATATTTTTTTAACAAACATTTTTTCTTAAAATTGACAGTGTTTTAAAGCTATTCTACAGCATCAGGGTTCACACAATATTCTGAGTATGCAAGCAACTGATAAAATTAAACCTGTGAAAATTCTTTTTAAAAAGAAATTTCTCATGAAATGTCAACTCTTTTTAAGCTAAACACAACACAAACACTGTAATGAATAACCTGTTTCTGTTTCAATCAATAAAATGTTTTGAAAAGCAGGATAATTTAAAGTGGGCATGATTATAATTTGAGCTCAAAAATTTCAAATTCTTATTTTCAAGTGTTTACAAATAATTTTACTATATTAAAAATTCCATATTTTAAACAAAATGACCAGTGACAAACATAAGAAACTTTTTAATAGCATGTGTTCTTAGATTTGTTTTATATGGCACTTTTGTCAATATATAACTACCGGTAATACATGTACCTATATAAACAAAAACATACTAAGTCTTTTTTTGAACATCAAAATAATCCTGAGCTCTGTATCTTGCTTGTTACTTAACTTCTAACTAGGCTTGGGGCAAATTACATTATTAAGTAATGCATTACATTACCATTACTTCATGAATTTGGGCATTAAATTACCATTACTTAATTTTCTTGAAGTAATGCATAAAGTTCTGACATTCATATTTGGTCAAGCATTAGAAACATGCAAAATAAGCATTCTGGACATTAAAAATGGAAAAAATAAAATTTGAAAACTTTGAGCTCAAATCATGTCAAAACCCCTTAAAGCCTCAGTTTATGTATTTCAAATGCCAAAACCTAATCAAATGAGCAACAAAGTGGTGCAATTAAATGATTTAATTGATAAAAAGAAGACAGGAAGTTGGTCAGAGGAAACACATATAAACAGTTAAAGAGATTTTACAGAACCAAAAACACATTCAAAACAAAATGGCTGCATACCTAACAACTCCATTTGTTCTGCACAAACAAATAAAAGAAAATTATTAAACATATTTCTACAGTAAAATGCTTTCAACACATCCACACAATATTTCATCAAGAGAAGAGAAATTGTAATCAACAACAATTTAGCAATTCATGTTAATTGTTTTACTGGAATTCATGCACATGTCAGAAAATGAGAAAAAAAAATGGTAATAAATCCCATCCTTTAACTAAAGGAACGAAGCAATAATTAAGCAGTAATTCTTACACTGGAGGTGCATTACATACTATTTTTACATTCAATCATGTAAATCTGATAAATTATGACTACAATACCCATGTTACACCTACAAGTAAAAGCCTTTGTTAACTTTCCTACATGTATATATAATACATGTTTATATATATATACATGTATATCAATTTCTTGTCATTATGCTCAGATTAAAAACAGAAGACCATCCAACCTACTTCATATACTCATTAAATTTGTACTAAACGTGAACAAATGTATGTCATACATGTATCAATAACAAAATTAAATTTCAATTACACGTCATACCGGTAGTAAAACAACAACATAAATTGGATCACAATTTCAACATGCAGAATTTGAAAACAAAACAAAAACACCAGGACTGCAAAACATTGTGTGATTTTAATCATTGTAGTGTTAGCTAATGTAATGGTGATTCAAATAAGTGTGGAAATTTGGTAACAAACAAAATACTGAAATTCTAGTGCACACTAGACAAGCATGAGATCAAGCTCACCTGACGTTTCCCTCTGATGTCCGAGGAACATAGAGCTCTATAGGAATGGCCTGTTTGGACTGCTCATTGAGTATGGACATGTTGCGATAGATCTCAACCTCACTGCGGGGGGCATTCACCAAGGCACAGCCAAGGTAGGTAACGCCATTGAAAGTGGTATAACCTTCATCTGTAACCCCTGGCAGGGACATTGATCTCCCTTTACCTTGGTTATCAAAAGAAATAAACAGCCAACATAATTAACCGGTGAACCTTGTTGAATCAAATTTACTGATTTTCAATCAAGTTTTTATCTTGGTACACAGTACACAAAAGTACAAGAAAGTTGATCTATGGCTTCATTGTTTCAAAGAAAATGTATATGTTTGGTCTAATTAGTGATAAACAGGAGGATGGCAAACCCTTAATACCATCCAAAGAAGGGTATTATGTTAACTACATAATTAAATGTGCTCTCATTATGTGCCAATGTATTACATAACTACAACAAAATATTTGCATCTATTAACTCCACTTTCCATTAATAAACAGTACTTTGGACATTTCAACCCTCTGTGAGGATCTGTGACTATGAACTAGTTTTGGTACACGTGTACTTACTATCCCCTGAGACAGGATCCTCACTGATGGCCCCTGTGGACTGACTGCTGGGAAACACATTGTCCACAGAGCTGATGGGGGACTGGGGGTCAGCCCCCAGGGAGCTGGAAGGGGTCAGAGTGGAGGTCATCTTCTTAGAGGACTGGGACACCTCATCATTCAGATCATTAATATCACCTGGGAAAGAAACACTGTCATTATCTTTGATCAACAGTGTACAAATATACTAGTGTATATAAATTCATTTTCACTTTTGTGAGAGGAGGTCTATACACCACAATTTTTTCCTAAGTATCTGTAACCATGTAATCGTACTAAATTTTTGGTTTAAGTTTTAATAAAAGATTTTGTGAATAATTATGATATGTATCGCCATCATATGAAAACCTAAAAATCTTGCACATATTCCTTATATTTACAATATTATCTGTTTAGTATTTTTCTAATGTTGAATGATTGAAAATATTGTTGATTTCATATAATTTCCACAATGTAAATTATGCTAACCCCAAAAAACCACAGATTACTTCAATTGTTTGTGACACACTGCAACTACAGGCCTATTCAACATAGAAAGTGATTGCAAGGGCTCTTGAATATTGAATATTAAATGCTAATGCAAGTGTCCAAACTGTTCAACAGGTCACTGGCCTTTTCATTATGCCATCCTGCTTATAGTTTTAAAAAGTCCCATTTCATGCAGCTCATGCAGAAGGTCATGGGTCTATCAAGAGATAAGCATGAATGAAACTTGATTTATTTGTCATCTCACACATGCAAGTCTGTGAACATGTACCTGTAATTTTTAGCTTTGGTTCTCCATTAACTACAACATAATCGTCATTGGTCGAAGAAGATTCAACAGAACTGCGGCTAACAGCATCCTCCATTATACAAATTCAAGTTAACATTGTCTCAATGAATCTACAATAAAATAAATACTGGATATGAATATTGCACAGACCAATTTCCTGATTAGCCCTGTGGTAGCGATATCCATGAGTAACAGGATATTCAGTGCAAAATTTTTAATTGCATGACACAATACACAATAAATCATTTACTTACAATACCAGGGGTATATTGCATTTGTAGAGGGGTATAATATTTATCTTCTCATTTTACCCCTTACCAGTATTTTTTTTAGATTAATCTTTATTTCACAAGATTGACTTTGGTGCATTAGCAACAAGGGTAAAAATGGAGTGTGGTGTATCATCCTTACTTGATACAATATATTATAACATAGTATTTTTTTTTTAAAGGAAATTTATACTTTGATTTTACTATATATAGAATATACATATTTTTTTTATTGTTGAAACTCATGCAAGTTTATCTTGTTTCGTTACAAAGATTTATTATAATACGTGTAAAAAAGACCAAGGAAGGATGTATAGCTTTTTTAACATATAGGCTTAGTGTTTTAGTGATATATGCATTATTATAATAGTGTATTTTCATGAATGTCATAATTATGAATAGAATATCTTTGACAAAGTTTTTATTGTATTCATCTTTTATTATACTGTTTCTTTTTGTTATTTTAAGTTATTGTTGTTTATTTCAAACTTTTTGAGGGTGTTTAATGGAAGAGTTCAAGACAAATAAAGCAATAAATTTAAAAGGAAAGGTCCAGAGAACTACACAGTATCAAACATTTCCAAAATTTATTTTGGGATATATGGTCTGTCAAAAAAAAACTAGCTCATGTTTTTGAATTGTTTAATAATTGCAGGAAAATATTATGGGAATAATTATGGGAAAAACTGTAACTCTACAGCATGCGAACTGCAGATAGTAAGAAATAAGTAGCTTACAATAAACCCTTTTCCCCATGCAAGTTTTTCATTCATCGATTTTAACACACCCGTCATACGTTACACTTCACCTTATGGTGTCATTTCACGATTCAAAATTAACTTAAATCTTTAAGTCTCAGACTATTAGATTTTAAGTCAGACTAATAGAACCTGTGCCTAGTCAGTCAGTATGACTAATAAAGAGTTCTGCTAAAAAAATCATCAATGTATGATTGCCAACATTCTTACTGAAAATCCATGAATTTATTTCTGCAATCTAGCATGAGTGGCAGTCATGTAAGTCATAGTCAATGTAACATTTACTTAATATATACATTTACATCAGATTCAAATTGAGTAAAATATTTTAGTGATTATGATTTAGTTTGACACATTGCCACGATGGACAAACAGAAGTTGGCAGTCCTTTCAGAGTGTGTACTGAATGTTAAGATATGATCAATTTAAGCCAAAGTATGATACTACTTATGGTGAGTGACCAAAGTATGATACTACTCATGGTGAGTGACCAATCATAAGATTTCAAGGAATCTTTGACAAAAGGTCAGGAATGGTAATACTTATACATGTATTAAATCATATCATTTGTCTTAAAACAGTACTGTAGATTTCTTTACATATTTTTATTTACAGCTGACAATTCAATGGTCTACAGACTATATTCTAGCTGTCCTAAGTTATTGTTTTCCTCACATTTTGATGATATTTAAGAAAAATAAACATGCATGTCAAAGATATCCAATTGAAATCTATCAAAGAGAAAAAATCCAAGATTTCTTCATTCATAATGTCATCTCTTTTTACTTGGAGAAATTCACAGGACAAAAACTGACTTCCTAAGACTTATAATGGGAAAATCTGACATCTTTATCATTCGGAAGTTACTCAGAACATCTCGCACAACTTTTCAACATTATCATAAGGTACTTTCATGTCGTTTGCTAAAGTCTGTCCCAAGATATTTATGCAGCACATTTTCATAATTCGATATTCATAAATACCTCTGGGTTCAAACGATGTCCATTCAATGGTATAAAAAAATCACAAGATTTCTCCTTTGAAATGCCCCCTCTAGCTTGTCAGGTTTCAATACATGCCTAAAAATAAAAAGTCTACGGGGATTTTGCATTGCAAGAGATGAAAGTACCCGGATGATAATGTTGAAAAATTGTGCGAGGTATTCCAAATGGAGAAAAGATGTAAACATTTCCCATTATAAATCTCCGTAAGAAATATGTTTTCGTTCCTGTGAATTTTTTTTCAGAGTGAAAAATGATAATGTGTCAATGAAGATATCTTGGATATTTTCCCTTTCATCGATTTCAATTGCACTTCTTTTACAGGTATGTGTATTTTTTATTAAAAATCATCCAAATGTTCTGCATAAATATCTTGGGACAGACTATAGGCAAAATACCTGCAGACTTTCATTTTTAGTTGCGTATTGAAACTTGAGAATTTAGAGGGTGAGTTTCAAAGATTAAATCATGGGATTTTTCATACTATTGAATGAAAATCATTTTAACCCTAAGGAATTAATAAAAATCAAGTAATTAAGCAAAATGTGTTGCAAGGATATCCTGGGACAGACTATATATACAAGCAAGTACCAGCTATTTTTTTTTACTATACAAGTGTACAATTTATGCTCCGTTCGCTCCAATGGTCATGCACTCTTTGTTCGCGCATTTAGACCAAAGCTGGTTTATCATTTGGCTCGTAAAAAAAATTAAATGGACAATCAGAATGTTACTAAAACTTCATAAAATATGAACGTGTCGTCCCCTCCTTTCCGATCATGTCAGTCTGATTACACACGTGGTCATTTTAAAGAAGTAAAGAATACACGTCAGGAAGGTTTTAAATATCGTTCTGAATTCTGTGTTAAAAAATAATGTCATTAATTTACCCGAGACGCAGAACACAATTAACGATCCATCTTCTTGCTTCTCATTACTATCCAATGTTTTGGTGGCGCTGCAAACCTAACTTCCGCATTATGTCAGATTTCCGTAGGTCGTCGGCTGTTTCCGTAAAATCTCGAACTATATTCGTAGCAGACGATATTGATCTGCTAACGCAAAGTTATAAAAGCTCCAAAAATTTAAAAACCACGTATAAACTTTTTTCATAACTTTGTAGTTAATACTTACAAACTTATGTTGAGAAAATACATGTTATGTTTCCAAGGATGCGCGTGGATGATGATGTCAGTGTATATAAGGAAAGAGTATCACCGTGCGTTATCAGTTTGAATTTGTGCGAGACGCGTTACACATCTCAGCGCAAAGTCCATATTTATCCGTCACCTTCTTCCAAGGATTTAAAAAAGAAATTCTGTCAGAATGGTAAGTAATTAGAAGGTTTTTATTAGATGTTTTAAAAAATAGTTTAAGTGTGCAAGATGCTATTTATATCAACAAGTGGTTTGTCAGATAACGATGCATTATTTACGCATCAGAACAAACTGTTAACCCTGTTAACAGAGTACAGCATTTGTCTCTGCGCTGCCAAGTGATATATTTTCTACGGTGCAACGTATTATAACTTGTTTTGTTATCTATGTTAATGTGATATGCATGTACACCGTACTATTACTAAGATTACAAAGTTCAGCTCGCTGCGAGATACTGCTCCACTATTAATTATAGGAGTGGGACGTTTATATTAAAGTTTGAGTAATAGATTTCTTATATATATTTTTACATTCGTCTGCAATAAATGTAAAAAACAAAATAAATTTAATAGTGTAATGTATGAATATTTTTCAGCGTGAGTGTATATCTATTCATGTTGGACAAGCTGGTGTCCAGATTGGAAATGCCTGCTGGGAGCTGTACTGTTTGGAGCACGGCATTCAGCCAGATGGGCAGATGCCAAGTGACAAGACAATTGGAGGGGGAGATGATTCATTCAACACTTTTTTCAGTGAGACTGGGGCTGGCAAGCATGTACCAAGGGCTGTATTTGTAGACCTGGAGCCCACAGTTGTTGGTATGTTATCTATATTGTAGATATGTATTTTAACCAGTTTGCTTATGAAAAGTATTAAAAAACAAGTATGAAAAGTAAAATTAACAAAAGGCCATTAGAAAAAAAAAATTCCAAGTTTGGTTACAATGAGCATAAATATAGTATAATGTGAATTTTACAGATGAGGTGCGCACAGGAACCTACCGCCAACTTTTCCATCCAGAACAGCTGATAACTGGAAAAGAGGATGCTGCCAACAACTATGCAAGAGGTCACTACACCATTGGAAAGGAAATTGTGGACTTGGTTTTGGATCGCATCAGAAAATTGGTAAATTTTAAGTGATTCATATCTGTAAGCCACATAAAATCTGTATCTGTTATCTGCATCACTAAACATGGGGGCTGCTTGCTTTTTTACTCATTATTTTTCTCGTAATTTCAGGCTGACCAATGCACTGGTCTTCAAGGGTTCCTGATATTTCACAGCTTTGGAGGAGGAACTGGTTCTGGATTTGCCTCCCTTTTGATGGAGAGACTCTCTGTTGATTATGGAAAGAAGTCCAAGTTGGAATTTGCCATTTACCCTGCTCCTCAGGTATTTATTTTGTATAATTTTATGATAATATTCAGATACTGAAGCATTTAATATAGGGGGGGGGGATATTAATTTTCACTGCTATTTGTATTGAGCCATTGTTCTATTTGTTTGAAATATTGTACAGCAATGAATATATTAGAAAGTGGAAAAAAATAAATGCAACATTTTTGGTACATATCTGTGGAAATAAATATAAAATTTATGCAAGTTGAAGCACCAATGATAGAACATGTTGCATGGCTTTTAAATCAAAAGAGTTGCTGGCTGCTTTACACACAGTGATAGAAATTCTTCTTTTTTTTTTCTTTAGGTATCTACAGCAGTAGTTGAGCCCTACAATTCCATCCTTACCACACACACTACTCTGGAGCATTCCGACTGTGCCTTCATGGTTGACAACGAGGCTATCTATGATATTTGCCGCAGGAACCTGGACATTGAGAGGCCAACTTACACCAACTTGAACCGCCTGATTGGTCAGATTGTTAGTTCAATCACAGCCTCCCTTCGGTTTGACGGAGCCTTGAATGTGGACCTGACAGAATTCCAGACAAATCTAGTACCTTACCCACGTATCCACTTCCCATTGGTGACCTATGCTCCTGTCATCTCTGCAGAGAAGGCCTACCATGAACAGCTGTCAGTAGCAGAAATTACCAATGCCTGCTTTGAACCAGCAAACCAAATGGTGAAGTGTGATCCCAGACATGGCAAGTACATGGCCTGTTGCATGCTGTACAGAGGGGATGTTGTACCTAAGGATGTCAATGCTGCCATTGCCACCATCAAGACAAAGAGAACCATTCAGTTTGTGGATTGGTGTCCTACTGGTTTCAAAGTTGGCATCAACTACCAGCCTCCCACTGTTGTTCCTGGAGGTGACCTTGCCAAGGTCCAGAGAGCTGTCTGCATGTTAAGCAACACCACTGCCATTGCCGAGGCCTGGGCTCGCCTGGATCACAAGTTTGACCTGATGTATGCCAAGCGTGCCTTTGTTCACTGGTATGTGGGAGAGGGAATGGAAGAAGGTGAATTCTCTGAGGCCCGTGAAGATCTGGCTGCCCTGGAGAAGGATTATGAAGAAGTTGGTGTGGATTCTGTTGAGGGAGAGGCTGAAGAGGAAGGTGGTGATGAGTATTAAAGACTTGGTTGTTAATTTGGATCTTCAAAGATGTTTATTTTTGGTGTTATTCTCTTTTATAAAATATTTTGGCAACATTTGATTCACGAACTGTTCACTGTTAAAGAGAAAAATTTGAAATAAATTCTGATATTACTGAACTAAGGCATAGTTTCATGTGTTGATTTATCATTGCTTGAAATTGAGGTATAGTTTTGTAGAAAACTACCAATCCACCCTTTACAAAAGTTATGTCCCTTGGCTGCCATCTTGGGGGGGGGGGGGGGAACCCATGGAATTCTCACTGCAGTCTTTGTAGTTACTGTTATCGAGGCCGAGTACAGTTCGAGTATGGACGCTTTTGCGCAGCATTTCATTTGCATTGTGACGTCATCTTTTTGCTGTTGATGCCATGGTGTTATGGTTTTAACTGCAGATATTCAGCGGAATTTGTCAAAAATAGCTCGTTGAGGCGTAAAATTGATATTGTAGAATAAACATAAATGTCTTGAAGTATAAGCCATATTTGGGCTCGGGTTGAAAATGTGAGGGTTCAGCAAGCCTAGCCCTCTGTCACGTTTTCTTACCCCGCCTAAATATAGGTTAATACATGTATTTCAAGACAGCAACCATGTATTTTATATTTATGACCCTTAATATGTGATGTTGTATATATATATATATTTTCATTACTTAAATATGTCTGAATGTTTTAATAATACTATATAAAAATAAAAAAAATAGCCATTATCTGACGAATCTAGGAAATTGGGCATACAAAAAAAAAATTTGATGAGACCCCTGAAACAAACCAGGAGGTAAAAGGGTCTTTTTATTTGATCATTAATTGCCTTTTAGCAATATAACTTTCATATGTGGAACAGAATAAAAAAATCCCTAGGGCAGAAGTTAAAAGAAAAATGTGCAAAATTGATACATTTCAAGCAAAATCCCATAGGGTCCTATGTTAAAAATTAACAAACTTTGAGATGACCCCCTAAACAAACAATGTGGTAAAGATCTGATTTTTTATCTTAATAATTATATCAGTAGAAATTCATGTAAAAAAATCTAGGGCAGAACAAATTATATAGACCCGGCCTTGTAACTTTGTCATTTGATGTTAAAAATCTGTTTCCATTGTTTATTTTGATTGCCCCAGGTTTTGTAAAGTGTGGATTAGAGTATTCGGAGAAACGGAAGCTTTTGAAATAGATTTTACAGAAAAACATGCTTCAAGGTCACTGAACAATCCTTGTTTACAGGCACTTTGGTAAGATCTGGGCAAATTTGGGGTAAGGAGGGGAAAATCATGTCTGAACAAGGATTTTTCAGAGACATGCTAACACCTTGACCTTTGACATAGAAACTTGCTTCATGGTCACTACACACTCTTCTTCCAAAATCACTATGTGAAATATGAGACATATAAGGTTAAAGTGATGGAATTAAATATCCAGACGAGACTTTTTAGAGGTCTTGTGACCTAAACTTTTTACCTACTAGTAGGAACTTGTTAAGGTCACTGAAGACCTTTTACCTAAGGGTACTTTGTTCAGAATTAGCCGGGATTGGCCAAGAGGAGAGAAAATATTTTTGCACCAGTGTCGGACTGGATGCCGGCAGATTTGCGCCATAATAATTGCAGTAATACTGAAAGCCCACTTCTCCCAATAATTACATTGCCTTTATTATACACCCATCAATTTTTCCTTTCTTGATGCTGTTAATTTCCAGATCACCACACTGTGGGTTTCCGAATCCATATCACCACTCTCTGAAACTGATGGATGTACCGGTAGTACACATTAAATAACGTCTGTATTTTTAAAAGAGTTCATTAAAAATAGCTTTGTTAAATAAGTAAATGTGATTTTGAAAAAATACCTTTGTAAATAAAACTTTTAAATGGACAAGGGTATATAATAAATTTATCATTCATTTGTAACAGTAACATTGTTACTGTATGAAACTTGATCCAAGGAGCCAGATCACTTCTTGTTGACAGGCGCGGATCATCAGATCAAACTCGACACTTTGCGTCTCATTTGATCTAATGATCCGTGCCTGGCAACTGACTTGATCTGACCCTTTGGATCAAGTTACTGTTATATTAATATAAATGTACTTGGTAGCTTTGAATATGAAATGTATACAAACTAGCGTATAAATATTCTTCCTAAGTTTTATTATCTTTAAAAGTTTCTTTCAGTTCAATCTCTATTTTATTAAATAGAGAATTACAATCAGTACGATGCAACAGAGAAATAAATTCATAGTTGAGTATACGGCAAAAAAAAAAAAATTTACAAAAGTAAATTGACAACCTCAACAGATCTTTCTGAAGAAAATATGACATGTCTTGCACATTACAAAGTACAAATACAACACTCATATACACTGAACAACCTTCTGTATAATGTACACAGATTACATCCACAAAATGATATGTAAATTCATAGTGACATGACAACCATTCAAGTGCTTTACAAATTTTAAGTGTGAAAATTGTGAAAACTGATGACAAATATATCTTTCTTCCATAATATGCACACTGTTCACTGTATAACTTGTTTATTTAAATGCGAGCATAACACCAATAAGGAGATTGGGTGAAACAGAATTTGAAAACTTGCATGTACATCCGCATGATTTTGATTTGATTAATTAGCTTGTTTTAGGAAAACAACAATACATGCGCTGGCTTTTTAATTCATTAACCATATACATGTTTATCAAATTGTATCAATCTTTGACATTATCTTGTTTGATACAAGTACTTCAATGTAGAGGTATAAAAGCATTTGAAAAACTCGTATAATTTATGTAAATTGATGAAGAATGCTGTGTTGTCAGATCATACAATAAATTCTTTCCTCGCAGATCTGTAATATTTTATTATCAATTCTCAAACTACTATGTCTACAATATCCTGAAGTGATTGCTTCCCTAGTAAAAAAAAAAATGAACCACCTTCATTTTGGAAGTACAACGGAGACAGATCAGACACAATATGACTTTAATAAACCACATTGAATGATCTTTGAAATTTGTTACTGGTCTAGATTTCCAGGGATATTTTGTAAAAATTTCATTAATACAATCATGTAGTAGGAAACAAAAATTGAAAGTTTGCACCAAGCAGCATACAAATAATTTCAAAATGATGATTTCAGAGGTTCTTAAGAGTTTAATCATGATGGTCCATCTTTAACTATTAGTTGACAATATTAATAAAGAAAATACATGCATAATGGTAGCTACAATAGCTTTGTATGTAAATAGCAAGTAGTTGGAGTAGCAGAGGCTCCAATCAGCTTGCCAGATTCCATACATGGAGGAAACTTCATCTCTGTCAGTCATTTATTTCTATAAAGACGTCACTACTTGTCCTATTTCTTTTTTCCTACAACTGTACTCATCCAATCGATTCCCTCCTAAAATGAAAGAATATTCAAACACATTGTGTGAAAGCAAGTTTTATCATCTGGCATCTCTGATAATATTACCTCAATCTTTTAAACCATGATCAAACAAAGCAAACAAGAAGGCCACATTGTTAACTTTTACAACAATGTTAAACTTTGATACAAGTAGTAAAATTTTTATGTTTAGAAAGAAGTATGTTCCTTGAATAGGGTCAACTTTAATACAGAGTACTAAATAACAAAGATACTGATGGACAACATTTACAGGTAGTCTATCAGTTAATCATGTTAATGTCCAAAGAAGTTTGACTATTGACCTCATGATCTCAAAATCCACAAAGGTTAACTACTTCTTAGGGGCACCATTGTGCCTAGTTTGATGTTTGTCATGCAAGGGTTCTCAAAATATTTGGTGGTCAATACTTAGTTTACCAATCAATCTCAAAAGTAATTTAACCCTCAAAATTAGAACTTCCATTCCCCAATCCCCAGTTTTTGATATGCGATCAGGAGAGGGAATGGAAGTTCTAATTTTAATTAGATTGTTTAACCCTTGATCTTTGTTCTTCTGACCTCAAAAGCAATAGAGGTCATCTAATGTTAAAAGATACCAGTGTAACAAGGTTTATGTCTTTCAAGCAAAATGCTCATAATATATTGATGGGACAACACTTGGTCTACCAAACAACTGACATACTGACGTTGAGAGAAGTTTGACTCTTGACCTTTGGCCTTACGACTTCAAAATCAATGTGGGTTATAAGATATCTGTCAATGAGGGGACGCCTGTAGGGTCATGGTCATGATTTGACCTATAAATACCCCACCCTTCACACCCACAAAAATACACTACTTCCATTGAACCCTCAAAATAATGTTTGACTGTAAAATGTTACATAAGTAAGTTAGATACTGTAAACATATCATATTTGGCATGTATGATATTTGGCGGAAAGTGATTTTTCCACAGGTTAGCATGGATTTGATTTAGCGCATTCTGAATGTACCTATTTATATATATGTTTGACATTTGGTGATGCACTTGATTTAGCAGAAGCCACATTCTGCCAAAAAAGCTAATTAAAATACACAGTCAAATGTAATACGTCTGCAGTGATTCTACCCAATATACCAGTAAAATAGTGATTTGATGTAAAAGGTTAAAATTGTTTTGGTACTTTTCATCCATCTTAATGACTCACATCTTCGCTAGCCAAGGGTTTCTGCTCCGCACCGCTTCTCACGAACCCTTGGCATATTGTGCTATCAAAAGTCGGGATTTTTTTGCTGGATTTTGATTGGGGTTTACTGAAACCGTTCGACCAATCAAAAAAATGCAATGCATATCTGATTTAATCGACAGTTTTCCTACTGTTCATTCACGAGTGTCTTTAACATGAATAGCTCAAAACCCTTATTTTTCTAGTCTTTCTGTTTGAGCCTTCATGATGCATGTATCATTCAATGGTGCAATAACAAGTACACCTGTTTGTGTATCAACAGAGGCATGCACTAGTAGGTTAATATTTATTGCTCCCAGTCTTATGTACACCTTTGGAATTTCTATATGTAACATTTCACATTATTCATATTTATTGAATACAATGGGCATTAAAACGTTCTTCCAACTTGGTCAATATCAATGGCTGCCATTTCTGCAGCAGGTACGTTAAAGTACGGCATCTTTCAGTATTTGGCTGATCTAAAAATAGGATAGGAGATCACGTGACGAAAAAAATCCCGACTTTTGATAGCACGATATGCAAAGGGTTCGTGAGAAGCGGTGCAGATCAGAAACCCTTGGCTAGCGAAGTTGAATGACTCATAGAGAGGAATATTCCATCTACATTTGCTTTTTTTATTACACAAGTTTTATACCTTGATTCCTTCCCCAGACTGTGCTGAGCATGCCTGTATGTGCCACTTTCTGTCGCGTATTGTGTCTAGTGATAGTCCCCGGGCTATCTCTGAGGCCTGTGCAGCCTGCAGCAAGTCCTGCTTGTTGGCATAAATTAACAGAGGAACCCCCTGTAACTTTTGCTCCTCCAATAGTTCCGATAATTCCTGCAATGTTTTCAATGAAATCATTATCACATATAAATCCAAGGTGACAGCTCTGCTCAATTTCACACCTTACAGATATCTTGCTCTGTTGATAAGATTGTTAATTCCAATTATTTCATCTAAATTTCTGTAGGACTATAACCCCAACATTTACACAAGTTTTTGCAAAAGTCAACTTACTAAGCCAGTTTCTTCAAATCTCTTTTGATCAGCACTATCTATAACATATATCTGAAAAGAAAAACTATGTTTAGTCCAATTTTTGAAAAGGTAAGTTAATATGCTAAAAGAAACAATGTGATTATTTCCAAGCTTAACTTACAAGAACATCTGTATTTTCAAAGTAATTCCTCCAGTATGGTCGAATCTTTCTTTGACCTCCTATGTCCCAAACATTCAGTTTAAAACCAGATGAGACTACAGATTTGATATTAAATCCCTGAAAGAAAGGGTTTGGTACATTATCGTTTAAATACCTGGTATCAATTTCAAGTGAATCAAGTCGACAATATTGATTTAAGTACTGATTGCGTTAAATTAATATTTCACAGTTCCTACCTGAGTTGGTGTAATATGACTGATATCTTCTGAAGCCAATTTTTTCAGAAGTGTAGTTTTTCCTGCATTATCCAAACCAAGCAAAAGTATTCGTAGTTCTTTATCTTGGCTGGACTTCAGTTTTCGTATTAAATCTAATAGTCCCTGTAATAAAAAGATTTAAATCAAATTACTAGATGTGGTTTAATAATTGTTTTCAATTATTTGTAAGACTTCCAAAACATATCTGTAAATAAGTAATGGTAAAGTAGCATTCTAATTTTGAGTATGTACACACAACAAAAGAGAGGACTGAATTTGGGCTGTAACTGATATTTATATACAAATAATCAATATAAAACATGCTAAAATTTAAAAACAAGAGGCCCATGGGCCACATCGCTCACCTGAACAACAGTTCCTTGTAACATTCTATTTCATAGCATATGTTATTTCTATTTTAAACTTTGAACCCCTTTCTGGGGCCCCAGTATTGGTCCGGGATTTATGGTTGGCTTTAACAACTACACTATTTGAGGATCCTTGCATAGTAATCTCACAAACTGTAGCATTGTAGTTCTCAAGAAGAAAATTTTGAAACATTTTCCATATATATTTCTATGTTAAACTTTGAACCCCACTTAGCGCCTCTGTATTGGTCTGGGGGTCTTGGGGCCCCAGTATTAGTCCGGGGGTCACAATTTTACCAATTTAGAATCTACAATAGCCAATGATGCTTGCATAGTAATCTCACAAACTGTTGCACTGTAGTTCTTGAGAAGAAGATTTTTAAACATGTTCCCGATATATTTCTATGTTAACTTTGAACCCCTTCTTGGGCCCCAAAATTAGTCTGGGGGTTACGGCTTCCACAATTTAGAAACTTTACAATTTGAGAATGCTTGCATAGTAATCTCACAAATTGAAGCATTGTTGTTCTCCAGAAGAAGATTTTTAAACATGTTCCCTCTATCTTTCTATGTGAAACATTGAACCCCCTCTGGGGCCTCAGTATTAGATCGCTTCTATAATTTAGAATTTTCACTATTTGAGGATCCTAGTATAGTAATCTCACAAAGTATGACATTGTAGTTCTCGAGAAGAAGATTTTTAAACATGTTTCCTATATATTTCTATGTTAAACTTTGAACCCCTCTTGATGCCCCAGTATTAGTCCGGGGGTCACGATTTTAACACTTTAGAATCTACAATTGCCAAGGATGTATGCATAATAATATTCCAAACTGTTGCATTGTAGTTCTTGAGAAGAAGATTTTTAAACATTTTTCTTATATATGTTTAACTTTGAACCCCGCCTGGAGCCCCAGTTTTTGCCCGGGGCTACAATTTAGAATCTATACTATACATACAAACTTATGTATAAATATTGGCATTTCTGGTGCAGTGGTTCTTGAAAAGAAGATTTTTAAACATTTATCCTTTTTATTTCTATGTTAAACTTTGAATCCTGCCTGGAGCCCCAGATTTAGTATGGGGGTCACGATTTTTATAATTTTGAATCTTCACTATACATACAAGCTTTTGTATAAATATTGGCATTTCTGGTGCAGTGGTTCTTGAGAAGAAGATTTTTAAACATTTTTCCTACGTATTTCTATGTTAAACTTTGAACCCTGCCTGGGGCCCCGGTTTTGGTCCATGGGGTCACGATTTTTACAATTTAGAATCTTGACTATATATGCAAGTTTTTATGTAAATATTGGCATTTCTGGTACAGTGGTTCTTGAGAAGAAGATTTTTAAACATTTTTCCTACGTATTTCTATGTTTAACTATGAACCCCGCCTGGGGCCCCAGTTTTGGTCCGGGGGTCATGATTTTCAAAATTTAGAATCTTCACTATATATACAAGCTTTTATATAAATATTGGCATTTCTTGTGCAGTGGTTCTTGAGAAGAAGATTTTTAAACATTTTTTCAACATATTTCAATGTTAAACATTGAGCCCCGCCTGGGGCCCCAGTTTTGGTCCGGGGGCCACGATTTTTACAATTTAGAATCTTGACTATATATACAAGCTTTTGTGTAAATATTGGCATTTCTGGTGCAGTGGTTCTTGAGAAGAAGATTTTCAAAGACATGCACCCTATTTTTACTGTTTCGTAATTATCTCCCCTTTAAAAAGGGTTGTGCCCTTTATTTTAACAATTTAGAATCCCTTTTTATAAGGATGCTTTGTACCAAGTTTGATTAAATTTGGCCCACTGGTTTTAGAGAAGAAGTCAAAAATGTGAAAAGTTTACAGACAGACGGACAGACGGACGGACGGACGGACGACGGACAATGGGTGATCAGAAAAGCTCACTTGAACCTTCGGTTCAGGTGAGCTAAAAAGCAAAAAAGAAAAAAAAATGTTTGTAAAATATTGATATTCTTTTTGACCCAGATATGATATTGGTATATAAGTAAATCTGGTGATACAATGTATTTCTAATGCAATTGAAATCTTGATATACAGTCAAACTTCGTAATCTCGAACTAGATGGGACTGTTTAAAAACTTCGAGATATCCGAGTATTCGATATATCGATGGTAAAATACTTAAAAAATAAGTGGTTGGGACTTTCAAATCACTTCGACATTGTATTCGAGACATCAGTGTTCGAGATATCGAAGTTCAACTGTATATGTATAAAGAATTCCTAAATTATCTACAAAATCAAAGCTAATCATTTCATAGCTATACATTTGTAAATGTATTGGGAATAAATTATTCTCTCTCTCTCTCTCTCTGAGTATCTACCTCTCTCATTAATGGTGTATATTATGTATACTTCACAGAATTTACCCTCCAAAAAATCAACTTGGTTCTCATTACATTAACATTATGTGAAAAGCATTAGCCACATAGTCATAATAAAAGGCATACAAGTGTAGATGTATATAGGTATAGGACTTATACATTCAAAATAATGATAATGCTTTATAAAAATGACATTAAGTTACATTTGCTGAGGTTGAAAGTGCCATATCTCATTCAAATTAACAAGAATTACTAGGATTTGTTGTTAAATCACTAAGGTAGTAGACGTTTAGAGTCCAGTTTCTGTGAAAAGTTTAATTTTGATATATGTGCATTGTGCACTCAATTTTATATCATATTTTTCAGTCCATATAATTGATACCTTAAACCAACCAATAATACCTCAAACATTTATTTATATGGAACAAAATGGTAACCATATTAACTGAATATCTAATACATCCTATGGCCAGGTACAAAATAGCAAAAATTGAAGGTACTACAATGTAATATATTTATCAGATTTTATTTTTATATCGCAGTACAAAATTAATAATTTTGAAAGTACGAAATGCCAAACATATGTGTGCTAGTGTGTATAAAAGGCCCAGTATTGCCACACTCCTACAAGCCCTAGTTAGTTTAGTCGGTAGAGTGTTGGTTTTTAAACCAAAAGGTCACAAGTTCGAGCTTACTAGTGCACGGTCATTCCCCATTTCTATTACATATGGCAATTTTGTGTAAAAAAAAAAAAATGGGTTATGGAGGAAATGGTTTTGATACGAAATGAATATAATTCTTTCAGGCCTCATAAAATTAATTTTTAGATTCCCATTCCCACCCGCCCCTCTCAAAGTACCCTGCCCCGTTCTTTTTTCATTTAAAAAAAAAAAATTGTGTGAAAAAAACATTTAGGGGGAAAAAAATCGTGCTCAGTATACAAAAAAGTCAGAACATTTCAATGGCTGCTTAACATATTGGCAACAATCGCAGCTTCTTGGGCCTTTCTGAAAGAGCTTGGAAAAACACCTCAAATGAATTACATAGGCGTCCATGACAACCCCATCCTCCCCCCCTTTTTGAACGTGTGACGTCACAGTGATCTCGCGCTATATTTCCCGCGATAAATTTAGAGGTGGATCAAACGTGTAACGCCTGCACTAGCTATTTCAGTATAGACTGCGATACCTGCCTCATTGACATATGATTTGTTTTTAATTTTGTTTTTTGATAGAGATATTATATATATACTAGCAAGAGCCACACTTTACTGTCATATCGATCCAATTTTAAGCTAATTTTGCATGCATGTACAGTAAGTATGAGTAGGGAGGAAATAAAAAAAAATAGGACATTTTGAACTAAATAAAAAAAAATAAAGAGAAAAAAAAACAGTTAAAAAATTATGCAGATATTGCATATAGTCAAACCATTAAATTAGAAAATGGGAAATTACACACCTACAAACAGGGACCAGGGGCACGGATAACGTATGTTATTAGAATGCAAAAATAAACGAATTTTTAAAAAAATTATGAACAGGGAAAAAAAAGGAACAAAAAAAAAATACTGTATTTATCGTTAACACTTTTGACCAAATTAAACAAAAATTATATTTTACAGACGGATCAATTCTCTCCAAAAGTAAAGAACGGTTTTAGGGAAGCAAGTCTATGTATTTTGTAAGAATTTATTTAAACTTAGAAATATTATATAATAATCTCTCTCTCTCTCTTTTTTCTCTCTCTCTCAAAAAATTATTTAACACTCGTTGATAACTAAATAATACTAAGACGACAATGATGCATGGTATGTGTAATTCTTGCTGCGCTCGCCACAACGGTAGCACCGTAAAACATATTAAAACTTGAAATAAATACAACACATTTTACAATCTGTTGAGATGTGAGCTAGACTTCATTAAATTCAATGAGAAACCCTGCAATATACCACAGAAGAGACATACAAGGCTGTCTAGCCAATACTTTAATTTATTGATGGAAAGTGACTCCATTTTGTATAAAATCCTAACATCCAGTGATGTTAATACTTTGAGGTGTTTTTCCGAGCTTTGCCGGAAAGGCTCGAGAAGTTGCAATTGATATTGACCTTTGTGGATTATGGTTTGATTCCAGTCATGTTTGTTATCATAAGAATAGGAATGTCTACATGCATTAACAGTTAAGTTGAAATAAAATGGAATTAAAATATTAGAAATTGGTTTGTGTACTCGTATTAGCATTAACAATTAAAAAAAAATAGAACAATTGTTATTTAAAGAATGTGAAATAGATATTTCTAAAAACTAAGGAATAAAATCCACCCACCTGCCCCATTTTTTTTTTTTTTTTTGCAAATCAGGATGAGAATGTTAATTTAATGTGGCCTAAAACTATATCATTATATTGAATTTTATTTTATTTGTATGGTGTTCCTTTTGGGCCACTTGCAACTTTGCACTCTTGCCTTCCCACCTTTGCAATTTCACCTTCACCTTTTTTTTCTCTCCCTCAGTCTATTACATATAATTTGATGCAGGTATTGTACTTGCCCAAGGTTTGCCAAATGCTCTCGGATGTAATTGGTCCGCATGTGCTAGACAGTGTGGTGGGGCCTGACTGTGCTTACTGTGCGAGTTCATTAAAATTAATATTTTACAGGGTTATCCGACATATCTTTTTACCAGTGCTGGCTAAGCCTAATTATTATGCACTCCATATAAAATGTAATGCTCCCTATAATGTGTGTGCACTTCCAAACTCCTGTCACTTACCAGTCTGCTTACCTTTATTCAATACCATGGTATAAACACAGTAACATTTGAATTTCATTATACGAAAGAGTGTTTAATAGATTGTTTAAAATATTTTCTCAAAAGTGTCTTCTGCTGCAGATGTCATTTTTATAGCTAAAATTATCTTTAAACGATAAAGAGCTCCAAACACATAAAAACTAAAAAGGGAAGGGAAAGTCGAAGTTGTGAAGGCAAAGGGGCGATAGAAGTATCGCTCATTCGTCTCTTTGCACTATCGCCTTTGCATCTTCGCGCTTTGCCATTACATCTTTACACTTTCACTAATTTGCCTTTGCAACTTTCCACTCTCGTGTCTTCGCCCTAAAGGTTGAAAGTGCAAAGGTGCGAGTAGCCCCAACCACAGGGGCCTGTTTGAAAAAAAAAAGTGGGTACCTTGGAGGAAAATAACAAGGTGTGAGTAGCCCCAACCACAGGGTCTTGTGTAGAAAAAAACAAATCGTTAAAAAAGTGGGTACCTCGGAGGAAAAATAACAAGGGAGGATGCCATCTCGCTTCATCAGCTAATTTCTCATTAAAAACGTTATACTAGAAACTTGCGTCAATTTGTATTCCTTTATAATTGAATCTTCTTTGAGATATCACCTCCGGTTTAGTTCTTTTTTTACACCAACGTTAACAAACTTGTTAACAAACTTGTTGATTTCTCATGTAAACATTCAAAATTGACAACTCCTTGGCTTCTGCAGAAAGCGAAAGTACGGCATGTGAGATCTCTGTCATACGATTGGTTATGGGAAAAGCCAAAGAGTTGTCGATTTTGGATGTTTACACGAGAAAAAGATAAAATTTGTTGATGTAGACATTAATAGAATTAAACTGGAGGTGAGATCTTAAAGAAGAATCATTTATAAAGGAATACGAATCGGCGCAAGTTTCTAATATAACGTAATATGTAAACGGTATGACCGTTGGACCGAGCGCAGATTTAACACAGTGCAGTTTGATTTTTTTGTAGAACAAAATTTATTTGAACCGCACACAGTAGGATCCGCCTGTCTACTCAAATCATAAGCAAAAGTTAAACTAATCGTCGCGTGCTCTGTCTACATTACGACGTCATGTTTCATACGTAAAGCGTAAAAGTTTCGTCTTCGGAAATAGCCGAAAAAAGTTCTTGATTCCGAGAATTTTTTATTTTTTCTTTCAATGCTTATAATTTTACCAAGTTGATGAATTGAATTTTTTTTCTACTTTTTTCAGTCTTTAAAAGATCGGTTTTTTTATGTTAATCATTTTATTTTTCATCTAATAATTTGACAAAACATACGTGAAACTAGTCGTATTTCTTATTTAAAGCACTGTTAAAAGTTGTATAGTTCGCACAGTCAATTATTTTCATCTTAATTACTTTCAATTTAACATTTGGAAAGTTTTTGATCGAGTTTCGGGGCAAAAAACATTGACAAGCGGCAGTCATTAAATGATCGAGTTAACTTTTTTTTAACACAATGGCGGCCAATATGGCCGCGCCCATGGCTGGAAGAAAAATTTTTGGCCCTTAGAACTGCTGATTTAACTTTCATTTTCCACTGATTTTCTTATATATACGTGTTACCATTAAGCCTCGCTTCGTGAGGCGGGCTTTGCCCGGCTCTCGCTGCGCTCAGTATTAAATGAGAATTTAGCTGATGAAGCAAGGCGGTATCCAAGATGGCGTCCTCTCTAGTTATTTTTCCTCAAGGTACCCACTTTTTTAACGATGTTTTTTTTTTTCTACACAAGCCCCTGTGCCCCAACGGAACACCATATATTTGAGAATTATTATTATTACAACAAAGCACTATTTTTGAAAAAGACGCGGCCATTAAATACGATAGAATATAAAATCCAATACGTAGTTAACTAAATGTATTCCTTCTTGAAGTATATGGTATGTCAGATCAAATGAGGTATTTCAAAAGCACGTTTTTGAATAAGTGGAGGCCATGTTTTAGATGGAACTGTGTCATTATTTTCACAAACTTGCGAGAATTCCCTGTTTCTTTCACTATATGCTAAGTTTGACCACTCTAAAGTTTCACAATAAAAATGCTTCGTAGTCAAATATAATGATAACATTTAACGAAAAATATTTTACCATTTCTACCACTATTCGGAATTCGGCTTCCTGTGTTACTACGCGTGACGTCACCGTCTCGTTTTCAATGAGAGAAAATTCCTTGAGTGCATCTATTTACCCAAAAGTTATTTTACAAGTCGCGCAACAAGATCAATATATGAAGAAGAAATAGAATAGCTTATATTTTTCAAGTAATTATTTTTTTCATTTCAAAAATTACTTCATATATATTACAATAATTTTTGATAGTTTTGAGTCTCATTATACATTGTTATGGACATGCATATTTAACAATATATGCCATATGAATGTATGATTTGCAATATTTTTAATTGAAAAAATCCTTTAAAATTATATCATATTAATCCTAATTATTGTTATTTTCTTATTATAATTTATGAATTTCAAGATATTTTTTAAAAGATGAACTGGAATTTTAGGAAATTAAAGCATATCCTTTATTTTATGAAAATAGTCGTACCAAAAAAAGAGCAATCGGCAATCTTCGGCTGATTCCGCGCGAGACATCCGAGTAGATCCGAGTGTCAGAGAGACAGACGATTCGTAGTTTCACAATTGAAGAGTTCCAAAACAATGTACATGTGCCTGATGTGGAGATGTAGATAGTGTTTTTGGCTATTCACCTGTGCACTGATCCTCACCATTAGACTTACAGGTATGTGAAATGTAATGTTCCCAATTCAATTGACTTTATTTACCCCATGCAATGACATAAATCATTTAGATTTATAATATTTTACGTTGTGATCCAGATTTATCCAGTTTTAAATCACTCATATCACGATCAATTCAGGGCAACAAACCGTAGTTCGTGCAAGAAAGGAACCATTCTGTACAGGAAATTATCTATACCATTCAAGAACTATGTATACCGTGCAAAAGGGTGCACATCTATACACAGTGTGACTGATTTTAATTTGTCGAAGCTCGATGAAAAAGATACATTTGGCTGACCTAATAAATTAATAATAGCTGTTAACCAGTTAATCATCTTCTATCAGTAGTATATCTATCAAAGACAGGCATAGCACATAGATTCTGTGTGCTATGCCTGTCAATCAATGCTAGTGTGCATGCCATGCACCCATGCTGCTAATGTAGCTCTAGATAGCATGTTCTATCGTTAAAATGACAGTTGTCCTACGGACTTGGTTTACCTGAGCGTAGCATGGTTATGGTAAGATTATTCTTACTAATGTAGCTCCATCTGTATGATGAACAATTAAGGTTAATCAACTTTTTAAAAATTCCACTTCATTTTTCTATGTAAGTGGGGTTGTTTTTTTAAAATATCATATATGTAGCAAACTGGAAGAAATGTTCCAAAACAAGAACAATGTCTGTGTACTGTGGGCATCTCTAAAAATAAAACTTAGTTTGTAAGTAAGGTAGTAAATGATTTATCAATTGACATGTGTAATAAACAATAATTGCAAATATAACAGTAAATTCAAACACCGGGCTGCCCACCTAGTTTATGTCACTTTCTACATGTTCTACATGTATTCAGTTCTTCTGAGATGTAAACTGAACTATCCAGGTTGTTGTTATGATAACAATATACCTCATCACAGATGAATGAGTACAAGCGTAGCACAATTAGGTCAACTCCTACTCCAAATATATATTGTGACAACACATTGAAAAAGGATGAAAAATTGGTGTTGAAGTAATGAGTCAGCAAATGAAATTTGGACCATGATTAAAATATGCCCCATGCATTTTTTTTTTCATTCATATCTCATTTCCCTCCATGATTTATCATAATTGATAAGGGTAATACTAAGGTTCTCTATTACTCCTGACTTTGTATGTTATCAAGATTTGATATGGTGATCTAGTCAGAATGGTCAGTATCTGTCCACTGTTCCAAACTTGACCTGTGGCAGCCCAATGTTATTGCAGATTGTTTGTTATTTTAATTGTGGACAACTGTTATACATAGCCCTCACTGATCTATCCCAGGTAAACATCATCATTTCAAAGCAATGTCTTGGGTACGAAAAAAAAATTATTTCATTTATTATAAATTTCACTTATCTTTAATATTTTACATTTTCAACTTCTTCTCAAGAACTACTAGGCCAATTTCAACCAAACTTGACACAAAGCATCCTTAGGTGAAGGGGAGAAATTTGAAGAAAAAAAAATAAGGAAATAGATTTGATGTTGTACAATATGTTATGAGAACCAATTCAGCATTAATGCCAATATTAACATCAACATGATCAAAGCTTCTGTTTATATAGCGTAGGTTTTTTATTTTTAAACCATGACCCTATACAAATAGAGGGGCTCCAAGAGGGTGCAAAGTTCAACATATAGGAATATATTGGGGATTATCTTTTACAATCCTTTTCTCAAGAACTACTCTACAGTGCTACAATTTGTGCATTGTATATAGTCAAGTTTCAATTATTTTCAATGTGCAACCACCTGCCATAAGAGTTTTACATATGAGAAAATGTAGAATAAGAAACTGTCATTTAAGGGAAAGCCATATGGTCCATTAGTCTTTTGTTTTATTTTGACTTGTACAGAGATGGAAACTCAGAGAGTAGACCTCAATCAACCAATTTGGAACCTGAGTACTTTCACTGGGAGACTCCAGTATTATGCTTGGATTACCAATCCGATGCTCAGCATCCAATCAGAGTCCACTCTCTTTTCTGCCAAGGACCTCATCCAGAAATACAGGTAAATATGTGTATAAAAGTAGCTCATCCAGAAATACAGGTAAATATATGTACTATATATATTAACAATAGCACAACCAGAAATAGAGATAAAAATGTGTATAATAAAGCTCATCCAGAAATATGTCCTTTATAACAATTATAGCTCATCCAGAAATACATGTAAATACATGTAGGTATGAAAAAAAATAGCTCATCCAGATGAACATGCAGATGTGTATACAAAAACACACCCATAATTGCAGGCAAATATGTGTATAACAAAAGTTCATCCAGAAATAAATACAAATACTAGTATTTACTATAGAACAACTGCTCATTCTGGAAGATCAGGTAAAAATGTGAATGATGACAGCTAATTCAGAAATAAAGGTAAATATATAACATGGTATAACAACATCATCGCAAACCACTGCCAATAATTACAATCTTCCATCTGGAAAGAGCTATACAGACTCTGGACCATCATGGCTTGAGGCGATGGTATATATCAGAAATACATGTTAATGTATTCATGTCTTCAATGGTCTGGTCATTTGTGACTTATAAAGAGGGAGGAGGCAGTCCAACTATACCATATTATGATAAATATGTGTTCTATTTAAGAAAAATTACTTTGTAGGTTTGTAGCAGTAAACTTTTAGCATGTTGTCTGCATCAGTTATAAGTGAAACTGAATGGGATAATGAAATGTCAAGTGTACACATTTATTTTGAAAGTATAAGACTCCCTGACAGCTCTGTGTATGGCTACTGTTGAGGCCAGCGAGTCTTTTGTTTATTCAGTTATTGGTCAGTTTGTGTACAATCAAGTCTCAAAAAGGGAAATATATGAGAATCTCGAAGATCTCAAATATTGTGAGCACACTATGCATGCTCTTGTAAGAGCTGTATTTATGGCACATAACATAAGTCTTATGTTAGAGTGGAGTGACATGTTTAACCTTCTTGTGTGAGACAAAAGCTGGTAATATTAATGAGATTCCTCTTAGAAATAAACACTTGGATCATTCTCTCTGTTTTTCTCTTAACCCCCCTCTCTCTCTCTCTCTCTCTCTCTCTCTCTCTCTCTCTCTCTCTCTCTCTCTCTCGTAATTCAATGCACTTTTTGTGTGGAAAAAATGTGGATGTTTTAGCATATAAAAATATAAGGTACAGCCATATGCCAAATTCTTTGTTCCCACCTTTATTTATAAACAATAACAGGGTACAGATTTATTTGGTATACATTTTACATGTTTAACACAATACAATATATAATTTTAAATATATTACGTTCATATGTTTATGTTCAGAGCTGGGACAGAACCCCCAGGAACGACAGTGACCCAGATACGACGTGCCCAGCAGCTGTACCTGTCCGCTTTCCATCCTGACACAGGAGAGCTCCAGAATGTCATTGGGAGGATGTCCTTCCAAGTCCCTGGGGGCATGGTTCTCATAGGAGCTATGATTACTTTCTACAGGTTGGGTTTAACAGGGAAAAATTATCAGAAACTGATGTTTAAGCAGTCAAAATTTGTAATTTTCTGTCTAAAACACCTTTATTTGCTTTTTTTCAGTTGTGCATATTGCATTGATTTATAGTTATAAATCTGAATTTATTTACATTTTTCTTTCCTGTAAAAATCAAAGTTAGATAACTATAAATTATTATCATAGTGAAAAAAATTTCCTTGTTTTGCCCTAGTCTTTTACATATTGAAAAAATGTAAATCATTGTCTTTATGTTGAAAACATGAACTGGTATTTAATTAGTAAGTTAACTTTGATAAATGTGTATGAATGAAAATAAGAAAATAATGTTTTGATTTTGTATTTTTAGAAGTAACACAGCAGTGATTTTCTGGCAGTGGGCCAACCAGTCGTTCAATGCACTGGTGAACTACACCAATAGAAATGCAGCAGCTGACATTTCTAAAAAGTAAATTTCTTTGTAATTATATAGATGTAGTTTAAAGTTATTTGTTTACAAGATCATGCATTTTTATGAAACTAATTGTCAGCAATGAAAATTATATGTCTTAATGAAATACTTTCAGAATAAAGGTTACAGTTTATATAATAAAACACAAAATTTAAGTCACTTTAATTTGTTAGTTAATGATTAAAATTTTGTGGTAAACAATTTCTATCCGTCATATTTAAAGTAATATTAATTAAAATTCCTTAATTTATAACAAAATTTATACCAATATGAGGAAATGAGCAATGAGCAAATCAATTTAATTAGACAGCTAGGATTTGCCTACATCTCTGCCACTTCATGTGCTCTTGTAACAGCCCTGGGATTGAAAGCAGTTTTAAGTCAGGTAAATTATTCCCTCATGTAGTATTGATAATTGAAAATCAATGGTCTATATACTATAGAAGCAGAAATATTCGTTGAGGATTTATTTTCGTTATTTTCGTTGGCAGTATTTTTCAACGAAATTAAATCCATGACGAATTTTTAACCCAAGTATTCATAAATACAGAGTTGATACGTAATACATTTTAGAGATTACGATATGACGAAATTAAATCCCAACGAAATTGTATTTGGTTTAAAAACAACGAAATTTTAACCCAATGAATATACGTGCTTCTACAGTATATAAACTGTCATAATTTTCTTCAAAATAAGCGTTGTATTTTCAATGAAAGCAATTTAAATATTTTTTATACAGTTAATTTTTTTTGTGGTTCATATTTGGGTATGAATGTAGTGTGCATAATGCAGAAAAAATCCACAACAAAATATTGCATGTTATATAAATTTTCTGCAATTATTAGCCTTCAAAGCCAGTATGAACCATTTACATCTCATTCTGATTTGCTCTTCAATTACCCATAAAGTGAATAAAAGTACATAATTCTCAACCAAACTGCTCTCAGTGTAGCTCAAGTATAAATCTGCTCTTAATGTAACTTAAGTCTCGATCTGCTCTCAGTGTAGCTTAAGTCTCAATCAAACTTCTCTCAATGTAGCTAAAGTCTCAATTAATCTGTTCTCATTGTAGCTAAGGTCTCAATCTACTCTCATTGTCGCTAAATTCTCAATTTATCTGCTCTCAATGTAGCTAAGGTCTTAATTAATCTGTTCTCAATGTAGATAAAGTCTCAATCAAATTGCTCTCAATGTAGCTAAAGTTTCAATCAGTCTGCTGTCAGTGTAGCTAAAGTCTCAATCAGTCTGCTCTCAATATAGCTAAAGTCTCAATCTGCTCTGAATGTAGCTAAAGTCTCAATCTGCTATCAATGTCGCTAAAGTCTCAATCAAACTGCTCTCAATGTAGCTAGTCTCAATCAAACTGCTCTCAATGTAGCTAAAGTCTCAATCAGTCTGCTCTCAATGTAGCTAAAGTCTCAGTCAGTCACAAAATAAGCCCTTTATAATGAGTATAAAGTAAGACACCATCTAACAAGGTGTATATTATCTATTAAAATGTGTTGGTATTTATATTGATGTCACTATATGACTTCATGTACAGTATATATAAATAAATTTAATTGAATGCAGATTTAAAAAGGTTATGAAATGTGTACCTGGTAAATTCAAAATGGACTAACTAATATAAACTGGTTTATAGATTGTGATTTCGTTCAAAGAAATAGGGGAGAAAATACTCAGCAGATGTAAATATTTCAGAGTAATTGGTTTGTTATAAATGGAATACATTTTAATTTAGTTGGTATGAATATGCATAGATAGATACTAGTATTGTTTTTCAGAGAGCATCTCCAATCCTTCAGCGTTTTGTGCCATTTGCTGCAGTGTGTGCAGCTAATATGATGAATATTCCACTAATGAGGCAGAGGTAGGGGAAGTAACTGGGACTTAAATTTGTTTAATACCTTGACATTTATTCTTGAATTAATTATCGATAACAAATCTACTTTCAGTGAAATTCTAGATGGAGTAGTTGTCACTGATGAAGATAACAATCCTGTAACAAAGTCTAAGGTTGGTAAAAAATTCAAAACAGCATTACTGTACAAAGAATGTCATATATATCTATCAAGTTTTGTACCTAAACAGCATATAGATGATACTTGATATGTATATAGTAATACATGTATATTCATAAAACTGTGAATCAAAGGTGTTCCTACTAGAAAATGTTATCTGTTTGAAATATGAATATTACTTGACCAAAAGAATAATAAGGAAGTTACCATTTAAACAGTGTCATTTTGATGCAAAAATATTTTATAGAAATTAAAATATACATGTACAAGGATAACATTATAAAATTTTAAATTATTCTCAAACCAATAATGGCAAAAAAAAAAGAAAGAAAAAAGGATGGTTTAATTTACCGGTATATTTGTCTTTGGGGGCTACATTTATTTTGAAGAAAACATTTTACAGAGGTATATACCTATAGGTGTTGATTACCGGTAGCTTTTGAGGGCAGTATTGATAATTCTATTAGAAACATTTAGCATCATAAAGAAGAAGATACAACATCAAACCTACATATTTCATACTTGTGTTACAGTATGCAGCTCTTAAGGGAATAAGCCAAGTCATTTTTTCAAGAACTGTTATTTGTTCTCCTAGTATGGGTAAGTATTGGCATTTATATACATTTTAAAGTAATTTAGAGTAGTGTGTAGCGGTATATATTTGACTTTTTACCTCACCTGAGACAAAGGCTCAAGTGAGCTTTTCTAATCAAAATTTATCTGTTGTCTGTCGTTGGCGTTGACGTTGTTGTCGTAAACTTTTCGCATTTTCATCTTCTTCTCCAGAACCACTGGGCCAATTTCAACCGTACTTGGCACAAAGCATCCCTTGGCCAAGGAGAAACAAGTTTGTTCTAATGAAGGGCCACGCCCTTTTAAAGGGGAGAAAATAAGGAAATAATGAATATTTATTGACATTTTTAAAATACATGTATCTTTTGCTCAAATACCATTTGGCCAATAAAGTTAAAACTTAGGAATATATATAGAAAAATCTTTGAAAATCTTTTTCTCAAAAACCTTGTCACTTGTGTTGAAGCGTCCTCAGGTAGTGTAGATTCAAATTTGTTAAAATCATGATCCATGAGGGGGGGGGGGGGGAATTTTAGATAGGAATATATAGGAAAAATCTTTAAAAAAATCTTCTCAAAAACCATTTGGCCAGAAAAGCTGAAACTTGTGTGGAAACATCCTCCAGTAGTGTAGATTCAAATTTGTTCAAATCATGATCCCTGGGGATAGGGTAAGGCCACAATGAAGAGGGGGGTGGATAAATTTTTACATAGAAATAAATAGAAATTTTATTTAAAAATCTTCTCAAAAAGCAATTGGCCAGAAAAGCTGTAACTTGTGTGGAAGCATCCTCAAGTAGGGTAAATTCAAGTTTGTTCAAATCTGATCCCCCAGGTGGGGGCACAGTGGGGGTGGAATTTTTACGTAAGAATATAAAAATTAGGTCCAGTAATGTCAATAAGATTTTTTACTTTTTTTAATAAAAAATTCATAATGAAAATAAAAAACATCTATTGTTCATATTTTTCAAACCTATGGATGAAATCTTTTGAAGAGACTTGTCTTGTAAAGAAGAAATGTATTAAGACAATCATTTTTTTTTTTTTAAATTGAATCAAATTGGCAAAATTTTAGAAATACTGCTAATTTTCAAAATTTGACCGATCCTGATTAAAAACAAACTGATCCTAATCTAAATTACAACAAAAGTAAAAATCAATTATATTTCTTCATTTGCAGGAAAGAAATCAATTGAATATAATTGATAAGTTAATTTACAAACCATATTACAACCAAACATCCTAGTTTTCGGCTGAAATTGATATATATTTAAAGTTTCAATCATTCGAGTTGGGATCAGTTTAATTTTGATCGGGTGTGGTCATATTTTGAAAATCAGCTATATTTCTTAAATTTCGCCAATTTGATTCAATTTCTTTTTAAAAAATGATTGCCCTACATTCTTCTCTATACGACACGTCTTATTAAAAAGATTTTAAATTTATGGTTTTGAAAAATATGAACAAAAGATGTTTTTTATTTTCATAAATAATTTTTGGTTTAAATAAATAGAATGTCTTATTGACATTACTGGACCTGATTTATTAGATATTAGTACGTCATGCATTATTCCATACCAAATTTTTAACTCTACAGTGTGTTACTTGGAGTCAAAACAGATATTTCATATTCTCCTGAAAAATACAAAAAATTTGTATAAAATAAAGAAGGGAATGTATCCTTCTTTGAGCAGCAAAACATGTTTCAGAAATGATACTTTAACAATCCATAAAATAAAATTTTGGTGTACCATTCCACCTTAATTTAACACTGAACTTCCATGATAGTTTACTAGTGAAAAAACCCCCCTATAAATACAACCAAACATGCACACATTGACAAATGTAATCCACACACAAGACAAATGTAATCCACA
>WFKH01011581.1:6835853-6839407 GCA_016163765.1 Magallana hongkongensis | reverse complement strand
CTTTTTTTACTGAATAAGCATAACTTGTGCAAGAGATTACTGGCCATATTACCTTAAGTTTATTGTGATCAAGCTTCATGAAAGTCAATAATATTGTCCATAATCATTATCAGATAAAGCTGACTTAAATTCATAAATATGCATCATTTTCCTTTCATTTCCAATTACTGCAATAAAATTTGTCAGTTTCTATTGTTACGCTAATTGCTACATACTTGCTGTAGAAGGGCTAGAGCACGTACTATTTATGCTCCAAAGCATTTAGGCATTTCATTCACCCAAACATATCACACAAGAAGCAGAGATTTATAGAAACATGTTTGAGGTAAGAAATCTCAAATGAAACACAAATCAAAACGGACTAAAATCTTAGCATACACATTTCAAAAATCCTCATTAGAGAAATTCCCATGTTGTACTGTTGCACAAAATAAATTATGTAGTCAATTATTTGGAGATTGTGTTGACAATCAGAAAACAGAATGTTTATTTGGAGAAACTAATTGCTGCTTTCTAGGATCATTATCACCTTTTAGCTATGTTGGATAGAGTGCTAAGGTCTACAATATGGTGCAAGCATTTTGCACTTAGTAGGACCTGCACGTGTTTGATATGCACACAAAGTAAGGTAACCATATCTGTACATTTTGTCAATTCCTGTGAAGAAAAACCCACCCAGTTTTATTTTTCTATTGAGTGTGGATTCTTTTCAGTATTTAGAAGTCCATTCAATCTGTAATACTTTCTTTACCAAAAGCAGTTAGAGAACAATAAAGAATAATATGGCAACCAAATACTTTTATGAATTCCTGTCAGCTTTCAAGACTTCAATTTTACATATTTGTGTTATCATTGAAGATACCCCATTTATATACTGAATTGGCAGATTAATCAAATAAGAAATTGGTTAATACTGTAACAATGTCTTGTTCAACACATCAGTTAAATTTCTTGCATTCAAGAGTCAAATTTTCAGAATGTCAAAAAATTAAAAGCTCAGTCATCAGACTACAAAATCTAAGAATTCACACCCCCCCCCCCCCCCAAAAAAATCCAGTATCCTTCCAAAGATTCCACTCAAAAATTGGCGATTCCAGTATTCTCCTAATGATGATCCGTTCTCCAGTGACTCGGCAGATAACCAGTTGTAATGATGTACTTTCCATTACTGTATTACATTCAGAAGAGGAAAAAGGAGATTGGTTATCTCTTATTGACAAATATGAGCCATCAGTACAGTTAACTGTTTGGAAGTTTGACAAGTCTTCAATCTCCCTAGTCCATCATGCAAAAATTGCACATCCATCTTGTTTGTATGGTGCCTGCAGCACTCGGGTACTCAGCAAACCTCAACTTCTCTGATTATGAAACCACAATCATTTTGTATATAAGTCTCTTTACGGACGACTCGCAAGTGTATTTTTATTAATGAAAAGAAAAATCATATCATTAAATTGAAAAACTATTGTGAATTTTTAAAGTGACAAACTGCTTCTCCTTCAATATGTTTTATCATATAACCTTGTATATTTTCTTTATCTAATTACAGTAGCTAATTCGTTTAGTATTTTGGTCTTCATAATTGTTGACAAAAAAAAACAACAAAAACTTTGTTTTATTGTACACTAAAACACAGACTATTTCATGAAGAACTTGAAGTAATTTGATACCCAGTAGGTAAAATTGATTGAAATATGTACATGTATTTGCATGTAGATTTATAACATTAAGCTGAGGGTCGACTCGTATTTCAATTAATACATGTATTTGATCATTTCCTTTATCATATTAAGATTACTTATGTCCAGATGTCGTCATCTGGCACCAGGATCATGAAGCAGTCTTAGACTCGAATCAAAATTTGTCTTACTATCTTGTGACCAAAAACATCAGAAAATTGCAATGCTATTGAAACGTGTTTCGATATTACTTTGATAGTCAACAAATTTCAAGTGTAATTTGATGATAAATATTCACTATGAATGATTGAAATTTAGACTCAGGTTTAATAATGCTTCATGATCCTGAGGCCTGATCATTTGAAGCGATATATACAAGAGACCTTAACAACCAGTGTCTTCATACAGCAACACAATTTCAAGGTCTTGTTCGCCTATTGTAAAGGCTGCTTGTGAATAATAGTTCCTTCCTATTTTTATTATTTTGATGTGTTGCAGACCAGGCTTTAATCCAAAAGAGCATCCTTCAATTAAATGTACTAATTGTCACTCGCACAACAGAAAGTGCAACAAGTACTAAAGTAATGAACTTAAAACAAACCACAATTTATCAATCCCAACAAAGACAGTTGATTTTTCTTAGGCTATCAAAAAAAATTCTCTTTTCTAAGTCATCTGTGTGCGTAGGTTTAGGAAAATTGTCATTTCAAAAAACAAGCCTCCCTCTTCTTTTTTTTTTTTTTTAAATATTATCCTTTCCATTTCCTGTTTCACATTTAATTTTTGGCAAATCAAAAACTTTAATCTGTAGATTCTGTAGAGTACCTAGGGCACATAATGGATCATATACTCCCTGGAATGACCATTTTAACTGACAGGAGAAATCATTAATTAAACGGCTAGTCAAATGCTACTTGAATACTCACAGTGACTGTTTATCAATAAAAATCACTTGTTTGTGGTTGTTTAAATTTACATCTCCCCCTGCTCAGTCTGGTTTTTTTATGGTTATGTTAAATGTAGATACAACTTTGAACAGCCTCTTAGATGAAAACTGCTATTTTGTTTGGAAAATATCCCAAGCAATATGAATGTCACATTAAACTGAAAGGGCTTCAATATGTAATGGTATACTTCAATATCTATAGAACATTGTCCATCCTGGATTTCTTTTATTGTGGTTCAAATCCTCCTATCTGTATTTTCCCTAGAAAATTTTTCAATTTAGCCCCATACAAAAGCTGTTGTGCAAGATAGTTTAAACTCTATTAGCAATGTTATTGTGTAATTTGCATTCTTTTTCTACAATCACTTAATATTAAAGATTCTTTAATTTTGCATGTGCTATAATATAGGACAATTTGTATTCCAAGTGCGCTACTACCTCCTATTTGAATTACTTGTATACAGCACTGTTCACATGCACCCATATACAGTTTGCTTCTTATCAAATTTGAATCTAGGTTTATTTTTTGGTTCTAAAGAGGATAAGCAAGATCAAAATGGAAATCTGCATCTATTCAGATTAGGTGAATATTTGCATTTTTAATTATAAATTTATTAGGGGTGTATTTCAGCTACCTGATGGAAGCATTTCCTAAAACTGCATCTTTAATGCCTGTAAACTCAACTTTTACCAAATTTAACAATTCCAAGTATATGTGAATGCATTTTAAATACATTAACACACCAAAAGTAAAAATAGTGTGTGCAAAATTTACTCGTGTAAATGGGAGCATGTGAATTTATTTCTGTGCATATTTATAGATCCAGTGTCAATGCTATCAAGCTTTTGTTTTCCAAATCTCATTTAAGAGAATACAAAAAACTTGATCCTACCCTTCACATCCAGTAGTCAGCTGTGTCTCTTTACCT
>WFKH01011581.1:6815853-6833353 GCA_016163765.1 Magallana hongkongensis | reverse complement strand
CTGTCTCCCCTAACACAGATTTCACACTTGGTCTCTCTTTCTTCTTTTTCCGAACTTTTTTGCTCTCCTTGCGTTCTTTTTTCATTTTTAACTTTTGCATATGCTCTTCTGTCAATTTTGCTAGCTGCTCTTGTAAATTTTTAATCTACAAAACAAAATGGAGAGGTCAATATTTCTGAGACACATTTTGCATGATACTTATCTTAAATACCTGATCTGTAATCAGAAAAAAATTAAATCATTTACCAGGTGAATGCATTATAAGCTCCATCAAATTGCAATAAAACATCACAATTCTTGAAGCAAATAAACAATGACCTGGGTCAAATGACACGCATGTTTTCATCATCTTACAACATAACCTAACACCATTTGAAAATATCACCCGAAACAATGTAATGACTTGCCGTTTCTGTTATTTCCTTAATTTTTTGTTCCCTCTCTTCTTCACTATCTTCATCCTCCGACTCGGACTCCGGTAGGTCTGAATCATCACTATCACTGTCGTCTAAGCCATTGCCAGTTTCTGTTTCTTCTGGCATAGTGGCATATTTCACTTCAAACACATCCTGAAGTTTACGTGCCATTACAACTACATCACTATCTGGAGGGTTATATCTATAGCAGTTTGTAAATATTAATCTCACATCCTCTGCAAACTGAGCTGCTGTCTTGTATTCACGACCTTCCATCTTTTTCTGTGGAATGAACAATGAAATAAATTTTTAATGCTTTTATCATGATCATTTAAATAGTAACAAGATATCTGTGAGCCAATGCTCACTAGTAATACCCCCACTCTGATGTGAATATAAAAAATAAGCAAAGTCAACATTTAACAGGAAGTTGATGTCCGATTGGTACAAAAATAGACATGCCTAAACAAAGAGTGTGTTAAAATGTCAAGCACCTGTGATTAATACATGTAGTTGCTGAGAAATCTTTGACAAAAATTTGTTTGCAAATTTAGGCTTAACATAAACAGTCGTCATTTAACAGGAAGTTGACATTCGATTGGTACAAAAATAGATCCCACCATATGGCGTGCCTAAACAAAGAGAGTGTTAAAATTTCAAGCACCTGCAATTAATAGTTGCTGAGAAATGTTTGACAAAAATTTGTTTGAAAATTTAGGCTAAAAATAAACAGTCTTCTAACAGGAAGTTGACATTCGATTGGTGCAAAAATAGATCCCACCATACGGTATATACTATATGCCTAAACAAAGAGTGTGTTAAAATTTCAAGCACCTGCGATGAATGGTTGCTGAGAAAAATGCGACTGAAATTTTTGTTACAGACAGAGACAGAAGGACGGACAGCCAGACAGACACACAAGGCCAAAATAAAATTATTGTTTGTTTGGAATTGCCTCCTGCCTCATTGAAATACCCCCCGCTGATAAAATTTTATTAGCAAAAAATAAAGAACATTTTTTTTATATGGAGATTTTTATTTTTTACCAATTTATAATTAGTTAAACTTCAAGTTTGAAAAAAAAATAAAAAAATGCCCTCCCTCCCTCCTGGGTCTAGAAACCTCAACGAGGCAATTCCAAACAAACATTTTTTTAAGAATGGCCCAAAGGTAAGACAGTATACCCCCTTCTCCTTCGTAGCGGGGGTATAATTAAATGTTCCTAGTCACCTAACATCAAAATTAACTTACTTTGATTGTTCCCAAATCCATAGGCTTCTTGATGATATCATGGTAATCATGAAGACCAAGTATATCAGCATCAACTGGTTTGTAAAAGGGCCAGGCGTAAGTCTGCACAACACAGAAAATCAAATTTAAAAAAGTTATTTAATCTTTTCTCATAGTTGTACCTGACATTATATATATTCTTAATTTAAATGAACCTGCCTGGTGTTTTTTGGAAAACAACTCCTTGACTAAATTGTTACAGTACTTCAACTGTTCTGACATTTTCCCTTTTTTACTCTTTCCTCCATGTTGGCTCTGAAAAGATAGATGTATTATTGGGACTGAACATCAAATGACATGTCAAAGCATGCAAACAAAGTAGAATTTTGCTGTGTCCATGTCATGAAGCAGAGATCACAAATACATGATGCCTGTGATTTACATGGTTTTTATATCACCTACAGTGATTGTGACACATGACCAATCATGTATCACTGCCACACTGAGGTTTAATCAAATTTGAATTTCATGAAGTCTGAAAACCCAAACATACCTTTTCACCTACCTGTTCGTCAGGCAGATCCCTCTTGGGCTTGATGATTTTTCTATTGCTTTCCCTTCTTACAGCAGGGATCTTCCCTGGCATGACAGGTGTGCTCACAGAGTTGATGATTTTTTTCTCCACCTTGGGACTTGGCTCATACAGTGGATCCCCTGGTGATGAGGCCACCAGTACAGGAGTGGTTGTGTCTGCTTTCCTTTTCACCCCTCTCTTTACTGTCTGTAATGTTCCATAAGTTTTACACATTAATTGGCAATCAAAATATTGTATCATGCATAGATTAGAAGTCCTCCTGTTCATAAGAATTATATCGACAACAATAACTAGTTTATACATGGATTATAAGAGCTTACCTTGGTGGGTTGAGCAGGAGGAACAACATTGTGATCCATTATTCCTCCAATGTTGGATGTACTACTGGCAATAGCAGTTTTGGATTCGGGCTCAGACCCTGAAGCAGTTGTGGACACATTAGCAGGAGACGGAGCATTGACTTCAATGGAACTGGGGACAAACGCCGTTGTAGAGGTCAATGAGTTTGGAGTACTTGATGAAGCCTGTTGGACTGATGTTGTTACAGCAGACTTGAGGTTGCGAGGTGTGGCCACTTTGACTTTTGGGGTTTTCTTTGGAGCTGCAGGCAACTCTTTCTCCTGCATTGCAATATTACTCTGAGATAATTCATTACTTTGAATCTTTTATGATGATTTCTTAGCTTGATGTCAATTTCATAATTTTTCATTTGATTAAATGAGGAGATACTTACTTCTGGAGGCATTTGGGCCACTTTTTGTAAAAACAGCTTCTCCAAAACCTGAGCCATTAACACTATGTCCTAAAAAAAATTATCATTGGTGAATGGTAGCACATTCTACCAGTTTGTTATATCAACCTCTTTTTCTCTTATGACATCAATTTCTGTAATGTATCTTTTCTTTCTTTCCTTTTTTTTTAAGGTCAGACGATACGTTCCTCGAGCATCTTTTTTGTATCTCCTCGTAATGAAGAGTTCCAATAAAATTATTATTTTTATAATTATTTTTAAAATAATTAAAATTTACTTGAATATGGATATATGCCTAGATGGCCGAGTGGTTAGAGCCGTGGCCGCTCACTGCCAGGAGCGTAGGTTCTAGAGGTCGCAAATTCAAAGCCCGGCCCCGGCCGAGATTGAATTCCAATATAGTGAATTTCGCTGTGCTGTATATTTATTTGTTTTTATATCAGCAATTCAAGTGTATTTCAAGAAGATTATATAGGAAATTGCAAACTCTTGTATTTAGCAGAAATGCCTGGTAAGGTATCCTAATTTTTTGCAAGAAAGCTTGTCAAAGTAGTAGTAAACCATTAACAAATTCCTGGAAAAAGTTATATAAAATTGAGGAACGTGTCGTCTGACCTTAAATGTACTTGAACTACACATGAATATCATCCAAACTCTAATTTTTAATTTTAAGATTTTGACTGGCTATGAAGAATGCCAGTCTTCGCAATCACAATTATATATCTATCAATTTGACCATATCTTTCAATTTTCCAAAATGAAAATTTTTACCTCTTTTGGATTGTTGTAAATGTAACAGTTTGTAAACATCTGATTAAAGTCTTGAATGCATTCGGTTGCTGAGTAGTAAAAATTTGTTTCTAATCTTTCCTTTATTGTTCCCAGGTCCATTGGTTGCTTTATTATGTCATAATAATCCTAAAAATCAAAAGTAAAAAATCATCAACCATCCAAAAACCAGATATTGGCCAAAAATGGCAGGATCCATTTTTCTTTATATTAAAAAGAAAATAGGTTACTATTTAATTTTATGAACTTTTGATCATTACAAATTAATTTATCTAAAACATACCGGCAAATTGAGAAGTTTAATGTCAACAGGCTTGTGAAAAGGCCAAGCATACTGATGCCTCCATACTGCCTTGAGAACAGTTTTCTGTAGGTATTGGAGCTGATTTGTTTTGCGTCCCTTTGGCCGATCACTTGGCTTTGACTGCTCCCCAGGAGGGCAGGACGATGCAGGAGAAGCAGCATCATTGGCATCAGAGTCATTCTGCATGTACATTTACACGAGAGTTAATAAAATGGCAACCAGTCCCCCTCAAGGGGAAAACAAAGGGAATTCAATCTCATATTTTAAAAGGGGTTCAAATGCACCAGGTTTGGCACTTTGCTCAATCTGGTTTAAATTTGATTCAAATTACCCCATCATATATTTTTTTTTCTTTCTTTACAAATTGATTTATTGTGATTAGTTGCTTCATATTTGTCTGAATAAAAGATTTACATCCTACCGAAACTCCAAGGTCTTGTTAAAATGTTTCTTTTTGGTGCAGGGCAAAGCCTGTTATATTTACATATAGAACACATCTTACCATTTTTAAGGACTCCGAGTCACTGGGGAAATTATATTCATTTGAAGAGTTCTGCATAACTGGACTCTGTGCAACAGAGTCACCACTAGCTCTGAAGTAAGACAATAAAATTTTGATCTTGTATCGTAACAAATGATCAATATAATTGAGAACTATGAAATAGCGCATATGTAAAAACCTTGTCATTTCTGCTTGCATAGTCTTCCCAGTCATCAGCATAGGTCTGGATCAAGGAACGTTCTTTTCCCGGCGGGAAACCCAATTTCCCCGCACATCCCACACTACATTCGGTCACAACATGGCAAAGTCAGTTTTTTAAAGTGTTTTCTACCTGCAAAGTTCAAATTTCTTAATTTTAATACTGATATAATTGCACAACACATTGAATAGCAAGACATGCTGTTAAAACTATTTATCAATTTTATCAATATTCTGTTGATTACATTGATACATTTTTTAACAATCCATATAAATCTTTATATATGCCATTCATTCAAGCATAAGCATTCATGTTACGTATAACTCCAATTCAATTTAACCAGACAAGTATTTTGTCTCCACAACTTTTTTGTGAAAGCTGTCTAAGTGTTGTTTATAAACTATTCTGTTTGTTTACCTAAACTTCTGTATGTATATTACTTGTGTTTGTGCTGGGAAGAGATATATATATACGAGGTACTATATTTGAAAACAATCCATCCCCAAAACAATTTACTAAAGGAAAGAAAGAAAATAACGTACTTTAGGAGGAATTGTTTATTTTAAATATCATTTTAAGTTAACATACCAATTTTGTTCTTGTATTGTCAAGATTATAAAGAAATAAGTAAGGAACATGTTTACTTTAAGTGATCCTGTTTCATTCACACTTCAATAAGGAAATTTTTGTTGTGTACCTCAATAATGCATATATATCAAGAACTATGACCATTGAACAATACTAAGAGTCAAACCACAGCACGAACACAGGCTGTACAACTAATTACTAATTAACATCCAAATCAAACTCGAATGCAGTTCAGTTTAAACCTTGCAGATAAACAATGACACAGATTAAACTCTCTTCTATTGTTTAGAGATCCAGGAAGAATTTCAACAGTAGTTCCCCCAATATTCACTTTTAACTGTCTTATGAAGATATACAGTTATTTCATCAAGAAAAAGCAATATACGTTCAAAATATACATGGAAAAAAATTATCTTGCAAAACGTGGCTTCTTGGAATTACTTTCAGCTGACACTGACTCACCAAAGCCATTTTGTTCACGTGCTTCCGGATCCATGTATAATGGCGCTTTTCCATGGAAGCGTCCTTAAGAAATATTTATACCAGTTCCTCAACATACTTGCAAGTCATACACTGATAATAGAAAACAATTCCCATGTCCATTTTCATCAACATTATTCGCAAATAGTAGCACAGAAGAAGGTACGAAACGGTAGTATTTCACTGACGCGGTGTTATATATACAAGCACTCTCGCGTTCAAATGTGATCAAAGATGCATCGAAAACGCTAAATAATAATTAATAAATAAGAATAATGCAATACTCTAGCATACTATGCTGCAAATAATCGCTAAACCAACGACAATCCAGTTCAAAAGATGTACGTCGGTGGCGTTATAATGGCGGACATGGAAATTGTTGTTTATTTTCCCCCAACTTTGCTAACGTTTTATAATGCTCGCTAACCTTTTTAGCAAAAAATTTACATTAAGTACCCTGAACTGCAGATAGATGTGTACTGCTGAACCTGTTGCAATGTCGGATGGTTCTTCAGGTCCATTCTATCCACATGATTCAGTTGGGCATCATAACATTCATTCATGAACGACCATCTCGGTCAAAATGAAAGCTTATATACCTTCTGTAGGAAATCGAAGATTTTGATTGGTCAATTTGTGTCACATGACTTTAAATAGAATTAAAATAAGACCATTTTATATATTTCCAATCTATATTTCATTTCAACACAATTCCTAAAAGTCAAGTAAACTTATCAAAAAGTTTACTTAGTATTTTCTATCGAGTAAGCCATGTAGAAGGCAACATTTTGAGTAGACGTCAGGCACACAAATGATTCCTTGCGTACGTTGATCAGGGCATTGAAAGATGATTGGTCACTTCAGTCATGTGATTCTGTTGTAGTGTTTATGATGACGAAATATTTCTAAACTTAATTTAAACGGAATGTTATTATTTTTTTAAGTTATTCAAAATTATTTTTGAAAGATACCTTGCATAAACGTAGACACGTAGACACACAATCATGTGTAAAATCACGGAAATATTTTATTAGCGCCTTCTTTCGTCCTGCGCACGCGCAGAACGAATGTATACACATGGACGAAGAATAGAATGTGAATGATAACGAAAAACGGCATTTAGTGTTAATAATTGAACCGAAAACCTTCAAATTGAAAGGTTTGTAAAATATTTATATTTTCATACTATCACAGGTTTTTTAATCGTAGACCCAAAGTATATCCCGTTTTAAATATTTTCCTTTGAAGGAAATTCGACTTGTAAATGTATACATCATTTCCAGATATATGTAGAAATTATACCAAAACTATGTGTTTTTACAAACCATTTTGTTTTAGACTTGTATGTCTTGAAATTATATTCCGTTAGGATTATAAGGTTGATGATAATACTTGAAACGAAGCCTGCATGTTCAGCCACTTGACTCCTATAATATTTAAAAGAGTAAAATTGAACGTTTTTGATGTACATGTCGAAAGGAAAAGATACATCAATGTGAAAAATAACATATAATAGAAGTTTTTAATATATTCAGTATTTTTTGTTTAGTCTCCATAATCCAGTGGCAAAGTGATTAAAGTTAACACGTACAAGTTGTTTATGATTATTGGTTTACACGTGTATGCAAGATGAATGACTTATGTATTTGAGCAAGGTTTCTTAAGGTTCGTTCGCCCGAAAATGCTTTCACCCTTGACGGTGTTCGCCTTAATTTCTGTTCGCCCAGAGTCCGTTCAGTCGTTCACCCTAAAATTCATTCGCCATAGATTTAAAACATTTTATTTTCAAAATGATTTGTCTTTGTAAATACAGTATCAAATTATATAGAATAATTTTTTTTTTTTAAACTGCACACCTTGAATTCAACATATATTCTAGTGACCAGACTGACCTAGCTTCATGGTCTTCAATAAGATAAATTATTGATTATGAATGAAATATCTTAGTTGATAAAATTAAGGCTATTAATATATTATTCTAAATAAAAAGAGAAGCTGCTCATTTCCTTATTGGACCTGTTATATATATATAACGCCCTTATTTGTTTTCAAAACATGACGTGAACACAGTGAAATAATTAATTTACAGTACTAAAATAATTACAACCATTAAACCAATTACATCTTTAAAAATTAAACTGTAAACTGTAATTATTTAAGCTAAAGTAAATTTAGTTTTATTGAACAACAGGCCTAGTAAACATTGCTTACAATTTAGTTAGTAAAATAAATATAGCATCAAAAGATGATAAATGAAAAATAAGAAAACCCTTAAAATCATAAGATATTTTCACATAATATATACAATAAATCAAACAGGATATGAAGCGAACAAGGTATAGGGCGAACAAAAATTATGGCGAACAGACTCTGGGCGAACAGACTGAGGCGAACAGATAGATAGGGCAAACAAAACTGTTACCCTTAAAATTCCAAGGTAATATTACACCATTAGACTATCCTTTACATACTGATATATTGGCTACTTATTTGACTTTGTTATAAACTGTCACAGATGTCAGCAGAAGGTGGAGTGAAGCCTCCAGAGGCTACAGAGACAAAACCCGCCCTGACCTCCACAACTTCAACCCCGTCGAGCACAGTCACCACGACCCAGAGTTCCACTCCATCTGTAACCACGCCCAAGTCAAGCTCACAACCACTGGTAATATTGGGCTCTTATTTTCAAAGAACAGACATATCAAATTTAACTCATTATTATTAATTTTTATCTTTTATATTTAATAATGGTTTGTAAGGCCACACCAATATAATTTCTTGTTCGTCGGACCCCGCATGCTCGTATTATAATTAAACTGTACAAATAGTATTAATTTCCCACATCCAGTAAACTCTGCGCTGTTTTCTGTTCTATTTCCGCTCTATTTTTCGTATTTTAAATAGTTTTGATTTATAAATCAGAAACAAGTAGAAAAAATATAACCTTCCGCACAAATTTATTTATGTACAGTCTAGACTGTCTTATGTGACCATTCAAGGGACCGATAAAAAAAGTCACATAAGACAGGGAGTCACATAACGCAATCCAAGACTAACTTCACAATCTTTTGAGCTACCTTTTGGCTATCCATAATAATTGGTACCAAATACATATGTAGTTAACTATATTTCTTTTAGCTGTAAACTAGTTTTTGATAGACTGAAATTAAAATTTCATCATCTTAAAAATATTAATTTTGTTCAGAATCACTTTTTATATAAACAAATGGGAGCGTATAAGTAAACTCAGTATGTTTTGTTTCCACCAATAGGACTATGGCAGTATGATTTAATTGTTTTGTTATTTTTAATGACTGTCAAGTAAAACGATGTTATATTATTTCTGCAAAATAACAATCTATGATGTTTTCTATATGATGTTTTCGTTTACCAAGTAACAAGAAACAGCTTTAACCATGCATAGTTTTACACACGTTTTCATATCTATTAATCTGATCCTAAACTTGTGTTTATAATACTCGTACATGTATGATGTCGGACTCGTTATCCGCCATGTTTGTTTATTTGACTAAGCACCCTCCCAATTTCTTCTTTATACACGTGTTAATTACACAACTTCTTTATAAATATCGATGTGTGGATTCAACTTGAACATGTACATGCCCAGATGAGTTTGGCCGAGACGTCCGTTTACCAAGTAACAATAAACAGCTTAAAACCCGATGTTTATAGAATTTAAATTGCAATCGGGCCGCCATGTTTTTTCATACAGGGTGTGACAAAAGTCGCCATTAGAGATATAGCGGGAGTCTTGAAAAACCTCACGTATCGGGGTTAATGCTAATAACTGTTAACATTAAAGGTGATAAATATTCTAATTGGTTATCAAAACAAAACACTTCTAATTGTTTCTCAGCTTGGGACGCCATTTTAATTTGCTAAAAGTCGCTTAAAACAGTCTACGCAGCAGTTTAGGACTAAAAAATGACGATCGCTTGTCACGTAAGGCAGGGGGTCGCTTAATGCAGGGTTTTCATATAGGAAATTACGTTGGGCGGTCTAAGTATGGTCGCATAAGACAGAGAGTCGCTTAATACAGAGAGTCGCTAAGGCAGTCTAGACTGTACTTGAAAAATAATTTTATTATGTAATTGCTAGCCCGCTCGTACTTTTTTTCATTGGATATCCGACGAACAAAAAATTATATTGGTGTGGCTTAATATATATTTTTTTTCTATTTTCATTAGAGACCAAATTATACCTTAAAATTTACAATGGCTGGTCACACAAAGGCAGTGTCTTCTGTGAAATTCAGCCCTAATGGAGAATGGTTGGCAAGTTCAGGTACATACCTTGACATCAACTACATATATGATGTCCTTGTGCCTATGCATATAGACTAATTGTTGTTTCATCACAATGGATTCTTTTCCATAGTTGTAAATTTACCTAAATTTTTGTGTGTATTAATCATTTAACAGATATATATACAAGTACATGTTCTTTCAGCCAAAGATTGAAATGAAAATTTGCCAGCTCTTGATCAATTATAAGTTGTTTTTCTCAAAAATATTTTATTTAAACCATATTCTGGACTTCGAACAATCCCTTCTGCAATTTATTATCTTAAGTATTGCTAGCATTTGAAGCAATTGAAGCATCATAAGATTTATCTTTATAGCTGCAGACAAACTAATAAAAATTTGGGGAGCGTTCGATGGAAAGTTTGAAAAAACAATTGTTGGACATAAACTGGTATGTATGCTTGATCAGTTACAATCTAAGATTGTTACTTGTGCATTTTGTTAACTTTGAGGAATTCCTTTGATAAGTAACATGATAAATTAATATCCTTGAGAAAGATTTGCAAACTATTATTTTTAGTCTGTACATTTCTTTTATGTTTGTATGTTACAGCAACAAGTATTTTAAAGTTTTTTTCTTTTTTATTTCCTTAAAGTTTTTGATGTACAGACTACAGACTTGGACTAAGTTTACATGTGTTGAATTTACAAAACATTGAATTGTATTCTGTGTAGGGTATATCTGATGTGTCATGGTCCTCGGACAGTAGGCTTCTAGCCAGTGCCTCCGATGATAAAACTCTCAAGATCTGGGATTTTGCCACTGTAAGCATTCACAATTGTGCTTTTCATAAGTAAAGATGAATAACTGTGCATTGTTTCAAATTTATTTGTCTTTTATAAACATATAAATTTAACAGTTTCAAAAAATGTGTTATATACATGTATATGGAAAAATTATATGCTATGAAAAAAATGTTTAGAAAAGGAATTTTCTTTTAGAGGTTCTTGATTTGAAGTAGAAAATTTTTTAAATGACTAATTGCTTGATTGAATTTTATTTTTCAGGGCAAATGTTTAAAGACCTTGAAAAGTCATACCAACTATGTGTTCTGTTGTAACTTCAATCCCCAGTCAAACCTCATTGTCTCTGGTTCTGTAAGTTTGCACATTCTCTTTTACATTGCTCATCACTGTTCAAAGAGTTCTACACATATTAAATGAAATGGTTAATCAGCATGTTCATTAGCACTGTGAAGTGCTTTTAAGGAATGGATGGTTGTGTTGATGCAACTAAAGTTCTTTGTAATGTCTACTCAGAGACATAAATAACAGAGATTGGCAACTCCGCCATTAGCGTGTTTTGTTGTTGAAAAATGGTACGGGACCAACCTTACTTTGAGAACTACATTTTAGTAAACTGAGATAATGATCTTAAACCAAAAGTATATTGTTTTAATGAAAAGTGTGCATAGGTTTTAGACATTTTTGAAACAAAAAATTGAAAAATAAGATTAATATATAGAAAATATATTGGCCAGCTATAAAACATCGGCGAAATCTCGGACGACGGGTAGCCAACTGCCTCCTAAAACTCCTCTTTTAATATTGTTTATATGACATAAACTCATGAAAATATAATATTTTGAATGTTTTGGTAATAGGTTTTAGCTGTTTATATTTCGACATAATTGTTTATTAGAAAGATATACTGATCTAAACTGGGAACACTTTACAATAGGGACCGCGAGATTTCGCGAGATTTTGATCAGTTGCCAATCTCTGTTATTTATGTCTCTGGTCTACTTTAAGGGTATATATGTCGTTTTTAATAGCATTTTTGCGATGTTGAAAACTAGACCCAAATTTTGTCAGCATGAATAGATATATGAAAAAGTTTAAAGAAAATTTTGAAATTTTTTTACGGACCGAACACGTTTTTGCATCGACATCTTGTGTACGTTCTAAAATTAGCTTGTCACATCACATGCTTATGAATATTTCAAAGTTGGGCGTTTACTGACCGACCCGGTCAGTAAATAAATTAATTAGAATTTATATTTAGTACTTTTAAATGCGTTTGATTTAAACTGTATAATTTGCAGAAAGTGTATAACTTTTGTAGCTTAATGGAAAAATGCAAACATTTCTTTCTTTTAAAATTTTCATTTCAAACAGCATATATACCTTTAAAACATATTGATGTAGAAAATATGAAATTTTTATCATTGAAGTTTTAAGGATATAAGGCAAGGCTATTTTTCTACAGTGACAATGATGATTAATGGTTGATCATGTATTTGCATAATTAAGGAAACTGATTATTAATGTTTGATCATGTATTTGCATAATTAAGGAAAAGTGGAAATATCCACTTTTACAGTATAGTTCTCAGTCTTTGCTTACTTCTCAGGTGAAATGCATTATGTGTTTTGACTTGCACAGTGCTAAAATTTACACATCCTGTGACAACGCAAGGTTAGAAAGTACTCTTTTTTTAGCATTTTCTTTTATTTGATTCCAGTTTGATGAGAGTGTGAAGATTTGGGATGTCAAAACCGGGAAATGTCTGAAGACTCTCCCCGCCCACTCGGACCCAGTCACAGCTGTAAGTCACACCACTGGACAGTGTAATGAAGCTCCACTTTCTATAGTTGCTCTGGAAAGGTTAACAAAGCATTAGACATTGAAGTGTATTTATGTTAGCATGGAACATTTGCTGTTATTCTACATGCAAAATGTGTTGAGTTTTTTTTTTTAGAAAATATTTCAATTATATAGCTCTCAAAAAAACTGAAACTGACCAGTCTTTTCATTTTACTAACATGATTGATGTATTTTTTTCAAAAGAAAGTAACTTACGAGTTTTTTTTTTCTGTATGTGATCTTATTTGAAAGAAATAGTCAGTGTTACTTAGCATTTAAACAATTTCTCAAGACTGTGTTGATGAAAACTGTTTTCTCCCACAGGTTCACTTTAACAGAGATGGTTCCTTAATAGTCTCCAGTAGTTATGATGGGCTGTGGTAAGGTTTTCTTTTTCTATTTGAATAAACATAAAACTCTTTCAGAATTTACATCCCCAACAACTCTTTGTAATGTGCAGTCTAATCAGTTATGGTTTAATGTTAGCTCCCTTGAATGTGCCCCCCAAAAAGTTTGCAGGCTGACATTTTATTTTCATCAATTTCAAAAAAGATGATGTAGAATTTTTCTTCCGTGACTAGTTGTTACCTGAAAAAGCTGACACATAAAATGTAACATTAATTGAGAAATACTCTTATTTTCAATTTCAGTCGAATCTGGGACACTGCCTCAGGACAATGTCTGAAAACTTTGATAGGTACAGACTCACATTATGTTTATCATAAAACAATATATATAGACATACATAGTCAAACACTTTGTATTTGAAGAGTGGAGTATTTCAGTTATACTGGCACTTGCAATCTACACTACGGCCAACGCGGTTTGCGTATTTACCGCAAGTCCTCGTGGTGTGAAATTGATCGCTGTTTAGCACAGATAACTCAGGTAAAACCACGCATCCTCGCGGTACAGCTTCTCACCTTGTCCACACCGTCGCGGTACAGTGAAACCAGTCTCGGGTGAAAACTATTCTTGTTTTTAACGCCAGTTACCTCCCCCAATTTCTTCTCATATGGGAAATGTGATTGTAGGTACTAATGAATATCAATTCATATTCCTTTATTTTATAAACCGAGTTAATTATTACAATTTATTATTATTAAAAAAAATTGGGGGAATAAAAGGAACGTGTAATTATGCTAATACAGAATTTTGTATACTATTTTGTATACTCGATAGCGTTACATATTTAAACTTGGCACATTCAACGCTGACAATTATTGGTTATCAATTGATTTAATAAAATAAACATTTCACCAAAATATCCTATTTAGCCTCGGGAAAGGGGATACTAATAGGCGTTTCATGTGCAATCTTTCATAATTAATTCTTACCTTCAAAACATACCTTACACTTGGTCATTTCTCTTAAATACGTTTAAAGAATTCGTTTAATGAATAACAAAGTACAGTCTAGACTGTCTTATGTGACAATCCAAGGGACCGATAAAAAAAAGTCACATAAGACAGGGAGTCACATAACGCAGTCCAAGATTAACTTCACAATCTTTTGAGCTACCTTTTGGCTATCCATAATAATTGGTACCAAATACATATGTAGTTAATTTATATATCTTATAGCTATAAACTAGTTTTTGATAGAGTGAAATTAAAATTTTATCTTTTAATTTTTTTTTTATTTTGTACAGAATCACTTATTATATAAACAAAGGGGAGCGTAATAAGTTAACTCAGTATGTTTTTGTTTCCACCAATTGGGCTATGACAGTGTGATTTATTTAAAGACTGGCAAGTAAAATGATGTTATCTACATTTCTGCAACATAACAATCTATATATATGATGTTTTCTTTATGATGTTTTCATTTACTTAGTAACAGTAAACAGCTTTAACCATTTATAGTTTTATACACGTTTTCACATCTATTAATCCGACCCTAAACTTGTGGTTAAAATGCACATATGGTGTCGGACTCATTATCCGCCACGTTTGTTTATTTGACAAAGCACCCTCCCAATTTCTTCTTTATACACTTGTTAATTATACAGCTTCTTTATAAATATCGATGTGTGGATTCAACTTGGACATGTACATGCCCAGATGAGTTTGGCCGAGACGTCCGTTTACCAAGTAACAATAAACTGCATAAAAACTTATGTTTATAGAATTTGGGCCGCCATGTTTGTTTATACAGGGTGCGACAAAAGTCGTCATTAGAGATATAGTGGGAGTCTTGAAAAACCTCACGTATGGGGGTTAATGGTAATAACCGTTAACATGAAAGGTGATAAATATTCTAATTGGTTATCAAAACAAAACACTTCTAATTGTTTCTCAGCTTGGGACGCCATTTTGATTTGCTAAAAGTCGCTTAAAACAGTCAACACAGCAGTTTGGGACTAACAAATGACGGTCGCTTGTCACATAAGGCAGGGGGTCGCTTAATGCAGGGCTTATATATAGGAAATTACGTTGGGCGGTCTAAGTATGGTCGCATAAGACAGAGAGTCGCTTAATACAGAGAGTCGCTAAGGCAGTCTAGACTGTACATGTAGATAGATGTGAAATGTTTTAAAATGCATTCGCTTATCACCACTACAACCCGAGTTCAATCCCCGTGATCGACAGTGGTTGTATGTGAATGGTATAGTGGTCGCCCGCTTGGACACATTTTTTTTTTTTCCGGACACTCCGGCTTCCTCCCACATCAATGACCCCCTCGCGCTAACATCCGTGCCAATGAAAGATATATAAATATAAGCTGTAGAATTTGTTTATCAATCGTTGTAAAATAAATAAGGTTCAGTCAGTTTAAGAAAATGTTAATGTTAAAATCTTGTGTATTTAAAAACTGACTTATTCCTATCCGATTTGGCAAAAGTATGATGTTCAGTGGGTCGCCCAATATTTATGTTGGTCGTTCAAAACCTGGGATTTAAAAATATGAATGAGCATATATTTCTGGGGAATCCATCACATGTTCAAATTTCGCAGTGACCAACCGAGGAAGGGGAATTGCGTAACATTACGTATACAGTATGTGTATACAGAATTTGGGTGGTTGCCGTTGGGGTGGGTGCCCTGCAGCAATTAGTGTGACTTGGGGTCCGCTAAAAAGAAGTATATAGTCTGTTCTTACAAACAGCAAAATTTTCTTGATGGAATAATTTAATTTCAAACAAATGAAAATTTGTTTTTAATTTAAATTTTAAATAAATTTCTTCTGCGTATTTATAACACAATGTTTACAAAATACATGTATGAAATAACCTCTTAATGATATACTTTACACTCGATTAAAATACAATTAACAAACAGACTATAATTAACCAGGGTTAATCAGGAATGGAGATAGTAATTGAGAACACAGCCACAGTAAATTTTTATATATACATCTAGTATTTGTACTTTCAAAATGGTAAAAAATGTGATTGTTTGATTGAATGTAAACTTTGAATCATTATAGGAATCATATGAACATACATGTATGATTTGTGTGCTTGTGTGCATAAGTAAAAACTTCTTTACACGATATGTGATACATTATTTATTCCTCTAGCCATGTTTAAAATTAAGAAAGTTTTAATTTTCAAATTTCTTAGAATTTTATATATTTTGATTTAGGAGAGAGAGAGAGAGAGAGAGGTGTCTCAACATTTGATAAGATTTCTCACGGCACGTGGTCAGAGCACGGATGCTGTCACAGACAGGAAGTGTTATGTAATAGTTATACACACCCTAAAACACAAGGATAGCTTTTCTAGAAACTGTGTTGACTTGTGATTTTCTATATACCTGTCTGAATCATGCATTATTTTATCTTCATGCGGTAAAGATAGAAGCGTATGATCAGGGAATTATATATATACGTCCCTGGTATGATATATATATTTCTGAAAACGCCTGTTACGACAACATGTAGAGATCTGCGTTTCAATCGGAATGCCATTACGGCTACATGTACTACTTTACCAGGTCAGATAAAATATTAGTTATTTGAAATGAGAGAGAGAGAGAGAGAGAAGTGTCTCAACATTCGATAAGATTTCTCACGGCACGTGGTCAGAGCTCGGGTGCTGTCAAATACAGGAAGTGTTATGTAATAGTTACACACCCGTAAACACAGGGATGACTGATTTTCAATGTACCTGTCTGAATTATGCATTATTTTGTGTTCGAATATAGACGGTCTACCTAAAGCGCGTACGATATTTATTGTCGCCTTTATATAATTACGCGTTATTGCATAGATCAAACTCCTTTAATGTTTTACTTTTTTCTGAAAACGGCTACATGTATTAATACTTTACAGGTAACTCTTGATGGCTCGAACTTCGATTGCTCGAAGTGAGTCTCCGGTCCCGAATTTTTTCCCAACATAACTAAGCAAATTTACTCTCTTGATCTCTCAAAACCCTTAATCCCTCGAAGTCATACTGCAGTCCTGTTATTCATAATTTATTGTATTTTACTCTCGATGCCTCGAAGTGGCTGTGTATATGCAAGCGTTACCTAATTTTAACATCTACTTGGTCATTTTAATTGCCAAAGGCTTTTAATGTGGGACCCTTGTAACGGGATGTTCATTCAGGTGACACTTGTCCTGCAAGGTGATAATTCATTAATTGTTCTATGTTTGACCATAACGTTGCCTAAACTATAATTAACACCGACCGTCTTAAGATAATTTACATAAATGTACATAAAATCTTATTTATTCAAAACGAGAGAGAGAGAGAGAGAGAGAGAGAGAGAGAGAGAGAGAGAGAGAG
>WFKH01011581.1:6759906-6815843 GCA_016163765.1 Magallana hongkongensis | reverse complement strand
GAGAGAGAGAGAGAGAGAGAGAGAGAGAGAGAGAGAGAGAGAGAGAGGCCGGAAAGTAGTTAATGAGTTAAATAAGAGTCAGATTGAGGGGAAAACAAACAAGTTGAGTTGATGCCTACGGTAGTGACCTCATAATAGTACATCGCGTAATATTTGTCTTCTTAAAATCTGTGGCATATTTTCAACTCATCATATGCCAAAAAATAATACTTTAAGATATAACTAATTTTCAAGTACATGTATATGCATGATTTGCATAATACATTGTTATGTTTTGGGCTCTTGTACAATATTAACAAAACACATGTAGCAATAGTTTTCTAGAAGTTTTTGTTAAAAACAATTCAAAGAAAATAATGAATTTTTCTTCTAATAATATCTATATCTAAATTCTAACAATGATTAAAACAACGCTTTTTTTCTTCTTCTCGGTTTAATCACTGATACAGAACACACACCTGTTACGGTGTCTCACACCATCGCGGTAAAATCGTGGCCCCGCGATCACCGGGATGACAATACCGCGACGGTGTATCGCAGAAAGGATTAAAACACCATCACGGTGTCGCGGGAAAATACAGGATCCGCGTGGGGCGTAGTGTACATCACACATGTTGAAGACATGAAAAGGCCAGTGCCTTAATTCTTGACTATTTTGTTTTTGTATAAAAATATCTTATTTTCACTGGTACATTTGTCCAATTCAGATGATGACAATCCACCTGTGTCCTTTGTAAAATTCTCCCCCAACGGAAAGTACATCCTGGCAGCAACACTAGACAAGTAAGGAAGTATTATTCCTGTAATATTGTATGTTAGAACAGACTGGTTTTATACCCCCCAAAAAAATACAGTGTAGAGAAAACATGAAATAATTTTGTATTAAATTGTTTAAATGTGTATTTTACAGCACATTAAAGTTATGGGACTACAGCAAAGGAAAGGTAATTTACATTTTCATATGGTCAGCATCATAAACACCACAGCTATGAAGTTATTAAATACGAAAAAATAAATTTTTTCATTTGTTCTCGGGTCTAATAGAGAGCTCTCTTCATTAAATGTACAGAGAAAATCAGTGATTTGTTTGTGTTTGACAGTGCCTAAAGACCTACACAGGACATAAGAACGAGAAGTACTGCATCTTTGCCAATTTTTCTGTCACAGGAGGAAAAGTAAGATCTTGTTAAAAACTTGATAAGAGACAAATCAGCTGTTAAGGTTCTCCGATCCTCAGCCTCAAAGTATTTTTTTCATCATAAAAATGTTATTTGTCCTTCAAACTTTAGAAATGAAATAAAATGAAATTTTTAAATGGTATCCATGCATTTTGCAAAGTTGTAGCAAATTTGCCCAAGATGGATATAATGGAATAAATATACAAGTTGATATACGATGGATATGATGGAATAAATATACAAGTTGAGATACCAAAAAAAAAAAATTGGTTGTACCGGTGCATTGGTGGCTCGAACCCCTTTACCTAAATATATACTAGTAGATTTCCATGGATCCATTAAGCCAAGCATTTCGTTGAATAACTGATCGTAATTCTAACACTAGAAGACTAATTAAACTTGTCTATATAAAAGGCAGATTTATGGTACATATAAAAAAAATCTGGATGATTTAGAGATATCGAGCATGGCTGGGGATTGGAGATCGTTATTATTTGTTTATTTGATTCGGTGCATTCGTTGATTGTGCTGGTTTATTTTGCAGTGGATTGTATCCGGATCAGAAGACAACTTGGTTTACATCTGGAACCTCCAGACAAAAGAAGTGGTTCAGAAGTTACAGGGACACACAGGTAATTAAAATTGCTCACAAATTGTTTGAAGAGTTTTATGGTCCTGGGGCCTAACATGTGGCGTTTTAGGATTATTAGTATTGTTTATTAATTACTGTTTCTTGTAGAACAATGCATAATTTTTACTTTAGAAAAGATTTAGTTCACCTTTAAAATGAACAATTTAATGCCGCTGTTTCTTTTGTCACTGGTAGATGTGGTTTTGTGCTGTGCCTGTCATCCCACTGAAAATATTATAGCATCGGCAGCATTGGAAAATGACAAGACAATCAAACTTTGGAAAAGTGATGTGTGACCAAAGGGGGGCTAATATGTTGGGAAAATGTGGAAGTGTGAAGAGGGTTATTGCCCTTGAAGAGAATTTTGGAAGTTACCATTCCATTCTGGAGAAACCAGATCAGGAACATTGAACACAGATTAAAATAGATACAGGAATCAATGATAAATGGACAGACATTGAAAAACAGTGAAATAGTTAATTACAATTTTCCCCAAAAATCTTGGACTGAATTTTTTAATGAAATTTGGTCAAACATTATTTTTGATGAATATATTCCTTGTTGTTGAATGGAAGTATGCAAGAGTACTTGTTTATGGCAGTTAGATGTTTCACTAGTAATAAGACTGTATAAAGCCATGTTTGTACCTGATCTATAAATATCCCTGTTCAGGTAGTTAGGTAGTTACTTTACAATTTTTTATCAATACATGTACAATAAATTTTTTACAAACATACATTTGTTTATGCTGTATAATGAAATGCTTGTGCAAAGGGATGCATGCAAATTTTAGCTTAGCGATTTAAACAAAATTATTATATGGGGTTTCTCATTCCATACAACCCTCTTAGAGAGGAGAGCTGTACGGAAAAAAAGAATTGTTGGTCAACTTACTGCATTATGCCTCAGCAATTAGCATTTGTTTATGGGACATGTTTATTCCGACACATTTTCTTTTATCATAAACAACAAAATTAACCCCTTGTTTATTCTCCATAACTAATTTGTGTGTTGTAGAGAGGCAGTTCTCTTACATTTTGAAATGTATAAAAGAATTTTCCAGCCAAATAATACTAATAATTGAAATAGCCAGCATTTATATAAGAAAAAAAAACCATAATTTTTTTAATGCCATGTTGTCTCAAGGTTACTGTATAAAGGCGTTCATTCCAGCATTTCTAATTTAATTCCCTTGTTTAGGGTAATGAACTATTAGGGACCAGCTCTTCGGGCGTCCTATAATGATGAGTCTGTCAGACCACCATTACTTTTCCAACACATGGCCTATTAATGACAGAGTGCCTTTTGGTAAAGGATATGCAGTGACCTTGAACCAAGTTTTTAGGTCCAATGATAGGGTCAAAACAGACGTAAAGAGTTCTATATGGTAAAGATTTTTTAGTTACCTTTAACAGTTTCTAGGTCAAGGTTATATCGGACGTCTGGGTAAAATCTGGGTACTGACAATACACATTTTCACCCCTTGGCCTTATCTGGAATCGTGTTAAGATTACTTGGTTAAAAGGTTTGCAGTGACCAAGTTTCTAGGTCAAAGGTGAAGGTTATCTAGACAATCCATTTGAAATCCAGTTTGGGGCTATAATTTGTCTCCCCATGACTCAGACTACCAAAACTGTCTGAAGGTGAGGGGTGTGCAGCGACCTTGAATCAAATTCTGACCTCTGTGTACGGTCCTTGTCTAGGCTTCGTTTTCTCCCCTTAGTCCTATCTGCCTTATTCTACACTCACATAGTGAGCTTGTTAAACAAAGGATATGCAGTGATCTTGGACAGAATTTCTAATCCAGGAATTAAGGCCAAAGAAAAGTCCTTTGAAATGCTTTTATCTTAATGTCCTATGTAAAGATGGGGCCCTTTGAGATGGTTACCATTTTGTTTTACCCAGCATCACAGCCAAGCATCAGCTCACGTGTTATTATTTGTGGAAAAGGAGTGAGGAAAGATCTATTGAAATTCATAAAACTTTCTATTTCTGAAATTAAGATTTCTTTCAACGTGACGTTTCCAGATGTAGTCGGTTGTGCATTGGTTTTTATGCTCGTCCATTTCTCGATCAAGATTACATTAGGGCTGGGATAAAGGACCGCGATCTTCCGTTCCTTACCCTTGGGGAGGGGACCATGTGCCCGCTGTACCAAGCCCGAGGGGACAAGATGCATGAACTAAAATTGAAGAGTCCAACTCCTTTAATTAATTACACGTAAACTTTAAAACGAATTATATCAACGACGAAAATCTTCCTTCCAGCAAGATAAGACGGCCCTAACTAGGTATTTCCGCGGTTGTGAGCGAGAGATTTCCCTCACTGTTTAGTTTCCCGGTCTGAAATAAGAGACACGGGTTGTTGGTTTATTTCTTCCTGTTTACTACCGATCTCCTTACACTAAACAGGATTTAAAAACATTCCAAGGTAACCTTTTGTAAACCGAAAATTTTGTACGTGTATTCAAAGTATTTTTCCTTCAGATTTTGTTTCTGAATTATTAGGTCGGATTGCTTTCATATTTTTCTTCAAATGCAGACCAGGAAATAACCTGGCAGTGATCAAACGAAAGATGAAAATCTATGATGCCTTTCAATCGATGATTCAAGATAAAGCGAGCGTGCGATAGATTAAATATTAACTGGAATATCATTTTGATTTACGTTTTCTTTTAATGTCAGTTGACCCTTTACTTTACAATTTTGACTCTGGGTAGTGGTATATGTAACATGCATCAGTGGGAACACTGGAAAATTAATTGCTATGAAATGTGTTAATCACAGGGGCTCGTAAGAGGAAAGTGAGGACAAATATAGACCAGTGGCGACCAGTAAGTGCAACTTTTTTTTTTAAACTTTCAACATAAATCGTCTACTAAATCACACTGTCTGGGTAACTGGGGGATCGGCTATGTTACGCGTGCTTAGCAAACTTTTCAGAAGCTCTTGGATAATGTCATTTGTACAAATCACGCAACAAGAATTTGTCAACACAAAAACACAACATTTAACCGAATACTTCAAAATGTTAAATAACACGCGTAATAAAATGTTACAAGCAAACATCGTATCAAATATAGATCGTGCCCTATGCGTAGAAATTCTTTTCCGAGAAAATACATGAGTGAGATATTTCTTTTTCTCTCCTTTAGATAGAGGACCCTAGGTTCTTTAAATATTCCCCAATGTGTCTTCTGTTCATTTTTTTAAGTATCACACGCATGAGTCCTGGCAGCCCACGCAGAATCCTTTTATGAAGACGCTCTCTTATCTTGAAATACGGACACCCAATTTCTAAATTTACGTGTAAAAATGTCAAGTTCGACTCGTGTAAAAATTTTCTTTTATTTGTATAAGCGTAAATTCAGTTAAAGAAAAAAATCAACTTTTGACAGTATACTAGTAGTTTTTTTTTATTTGTTGGAGAGAGAGAGAGAGAGAGAGAGAGAGAGAGAGAGAGAGTTTTCATACAAAAATGGGAATATTCTGAAATAGTACGATTCATTTGAATATAGTGACCTGTCAGAAGCAGCTTAGAAAACCTTACCACACTCTTGTGACGTCAGCACAGTCCACGAGAAAGCTGGTGGCTCGATACACGGTGGGACGCTGGGGAGGAGGTAAGTATGTGGCCTCGTGGTACGGGAAACCATCAATGAAGGAAGGGAGTCAAATACTTAGTATCATCTATCACACAGGCACGCAAAGTTTAATGTCTGACAAAAAGTAATTTCACATCCTTTTCACCGAACTACCCCCTCCAAAACTATATGTGGTTAATGTTGATTCATTCTGATTATAAAATACATACATACGTAGTATTTATTACACTATAAACTATACACTATTCTGTTAATCATTAACTTAAAGAAGTGTCCTTTCTGATATAATTTATTTTAACAAATAAAATATACAACATGACTACCTTATTTGTTAAAATAAATTATAACAGAAAGGACATGATTGCCAATGATAGAAAATATAACGAAACCGTTAACCATCTTTTGACTGTTATTAGTTGGTATATATAGAACGTAAACTGGGTGGATGTGCTTCGATTTGCATTAAAGGGGCATGGTCACGATTTTCGTCAAATTCTATTTTTCTGTTTTTATTATTTACAATGCTTTAGGAATGCATTTCTAATGATCAAATGAAATTTGAGAGTCAGTCGTAGAGTTATAAGCAATTTTAAGTTACAGGACTCACAATTCTTTGTCATGTAAACAAGGCTCGTGCCCTGTTTTTGTTTACATAGGTTTAATATACCAGTAAAAAATCTTTTTCAAACTGATTTGTCTATCTTCTTAATCATTTTAAGCATAAATAAACAGTTTCTAACGTTTAACACATTCATTTTAGGTCTAAAACTGGAATTTTTTTTTCAACATTCAAAATGTAAACAAAAGCTTTGTTTACATAGCAAAGAATTGGAAGCTCTGTAACTCGCTTATAACTCAACGAATGGCACTAAAATTTTGGTTGCCTATTAAAATTGCCTTACTGAAGCATTGTATACATTAAAATCGGAAAAATAATTTTTGACCAAAATCGTGACCATGCCCCTTTAAGAGGGCTCGATGGCCGTGGCCATTTTTAGACTGTATTGACATCCTTTAGAAGAGGATCTCCATATAAAAATATAGGAAAATACCCAAATTTAAAAGGTAACAAGTATGGATTTTTTCTTAATTAACTATTAGTTTATAGCTAAACAAATCATATCTGAAAATTTTACGTAGATCTGATGGTTAATTTGTTGACCATTTAGTCTCCTTAAGGTAGATCTGATGGTTAATTTGTTGACCATTTAGCCTCCTTAAGGTAGATCTGATGGTTAATTTGTTGACCATTTAGCCTCCTTAACATTAAAATAAGAGATCGGTCGTGTTTTAAGTCTCCAAACAAATTTAGGAGGTCCCCAAAGAAATACAAGACGAAAGAAACTTAAGAAAGAAGGAGGAAGAAATGACACCGAAATTAGTCCTAGCTTTTGACGTTGATTGGATGTTTTTCTTTAAAAAAAATATGGATAATATCATTGTTTTTGCATATTTCCGCATTCTTTATTTTAAAATAAAGTACTAGTAATGCATTTTGGAGAGGGACATTTACATGTACCATTCAAGAAGTTTAGAAACATGACCATAGTATTAGACATTCTACTGAAAAGAAAAGCGTAACAATGATATTATATGAAACTGATAATGCTAAGTTTAAAATTCATAAAATGTATACACCGAGGTATATGTCCGTATGACGCACGGTGAGGCTGTAATTTCATCTACTTTAAGTAAATTCTTTTTTCTTGCGCTTGGTAGGAAATTCCTTAGCACTAGAAATCCCAAGACATTTCACAATATACGAACTTTTCAAATACATGCAGACTTTTAGTTGCAACATTATAGACCTCTCTGACATTTTTTCAAAATATTTGACAAACCCATAAAAATAGATAAAATTAATTAATAATTAATGGAAGTAGAAGCGCTACATTACTGCAGCTTACATTCAGTGTTAACATTAAATGACGGAAGGATGACGTTTATTGTAATCATATTTTTTTCTGTATTTTCCTTGGCAGAGTTTTTCGTTGGACTAACAGTAGGCTTTCTGGGATGGCACGTAGCTTTGGCGATTATCGGTAAAACTTTAACATAAGTATACAAATAACAGAAAATAAAAAAAACATTCATTTATCACCCTGCACTAGATAATAAAGTGACCGGTTTTTTTTTACAGGCGCCTCCTACAATACCGAATGCATGGACATCCCCCTACTACCGGTTGTGATGGTCGTACTCGGGGGGACGGGCATCCTCAAGTGTCTGTCCTTTCTGCTACAGCTGTTGATCGTTATTACGGTGTGGAGGAAGAAAAAGGACAAGGGCGCGGAGTTCATGAGTGAGACCAGCGGCCTGGATAACACCATGAACTGGACCTACATCGTCGTCCTCCTAGCAGGTACCCCCTCTCATACTCACCGTCTTCTGCTTTCGTCACATTATTTTCTTGTTTTTGATAGTTGTCTGATATACCCTTGTGAAGGGCAATGCAGTCTATCTTTTATATCATTGTTAAAGAGATGTGGAACAATAAGGTTCTGGAAAAATCCTCTCTCTATCATAGGCGCATTTTTTTATTTTCTTACAAAAGTACTCCTACTATATAACAGCCCCAAATCACAATCACTTTCAAGGGAAATATAGTAATAGAGAATAAAAATAGGCATTTTTCTCAGCATGGAGTGTACTCGTTCAATATTCAAGGAATTGAACTCCATGCAAGGATCCGGAATATGTCTCAGGGTGTCCGAGGAATAATTTTGTTTTGTCCCCCCCCCCCCCCCCCAAGCCTTCCCCTCTAGATTTGCGCATGAACTTACCGTTTGTAATTACAGTGAAGAAAAATGTCTATAACCAGTCTTGATAGTAAGTTCAAAGGTGACAACAGATTAAAATCTTTTTTTTTTCAAGGTGACGTTGCGGCCTTTACTAAGAGAGAGAACACGTGTAATCATCTGCTGTACGACATGGCCTTCTACACTCTGGTCGTCATGACAACAGTAATAGGAGTAATGTTTTTGTTAGATTTCACAGTGTTTGTTTACAAACGATGTCATCCTTCAGTCAAAGAAGAGGAGGAGGAAGATGAGGAGGAGGATGAAACAGAAGACGGGGAAATGAAGCATATTCCACTATCAGACAAAACAGCAATCGTGTGAAGGTCAACCTAACCTATCAATGACCTTGAATCCTGAATCCACATTCTGTTGGAGTCAAACTAGTGTATACATTATTAAGGGGAGTTATAGGTCCCTGCATAATATGCATTGACTGAATAAGTAAACTAACACTTTGTTTATGTACTAGAGAAATATATTTATTCATTTTTTTGTATGAGAAAAAGGTGCTAACATTCCAATATGCAGTAATATGAAAGAAATACGCTTTTAGCATTATATTATTACATGTATGAATGTACAAACTGGTTGTAATAAATAAATATTATTGGAAGTTATGATTTAATTTCTTATACATATATTTTCCTTCTGGAGAGAGACTAGAGCACACACATCATAAGGGGTTAAATCAAGCATCATCTCATCAAAGACGGGGGGCGGGGGGGGGGGGGGGGGGGGGAGAAAAAAAAAAAAAAAACAATCAAAATCAACAAAAGTACAAATATAACGTACAACAAAATCTCATGAAATAAATTAAGGAAACATAAAAAATTATAAACAAGTACACATGTATAATCAAATTCAATATGGTACATATACATACATCATTGCATGAAACTTTACAAAAAATGGTCCAAAGCAAGCAAGACATTGAAGGAAATGTTAATGCCTTCATCTATCACTATACAACCTTCAGTACATGTACAGTTGTACGCACAATGCAGAAGCACTATCATGAATTCTTCTAGGTAAACACCTAGTTCTTGTAAACACAGAATTCATATTGGACTGCAGTTAGCACTATACACTACATGATGCTATAAAATACCCATTATGTACAAATAAACAGTTTGCTTTCTGTGTGGCCAATCAACACGTCCAAAGGAGACTGCTAAATGACCACAGGGAAAGACATCATTTGTGATATAATAACATACACTGGAATAGCTGGTCACTGGAATTCTACAGGTAGGTAGTTACTATGCGTTTTCTTTTTTATTATACTGGATATGAGATTTAAAAAAGTGTATTCTTTTCCATTATATTTCTATAATTATTTATATATTATAAGGCATTAGCACCAGGAAATTAATTCTAATTACTTGTATGATAAATTTATGAGGTTGTGGTGAATCATTTGATTAACACTTAAATATTGAGTTCAAAATTGATAATGTTGAAAGTTAAACAAGATATATTTGAGGGATTTTCCCTCCTATCTGTTCACACAAATGACATCTTTCCCAGGTGCTCTAGTCATAAGGAGCTAGAGTCCTGTTGGGGGTCCTCCTCTGGGGTGTGGGGGGTGAGGGAGGGCACTGAGGCTGACCGCCCCCTCATCTGGATGTTGAGCTGCATCAGCTGGTTCTTAATGAGCCCCAAGTCAATGTCCAGTCCCATCAACACAAACAGACCTGTAGTCAGAAATTAAACTAAGTGTTAAAGGATTTAAATTATTGTTTAACCACATGTTTAAGGATTTATTGCGTGCAAAATAATCAATATTATGAGTTTATCCTGAGTTAGTGTTGATTTTACATGAAGCTGTTTCAAGAAAAACTGTTGGGTTGCTATCAGAATCATTTATAAAACACTTTTTCCTCAATTTTTAAGAAATATGTTTGTAAACAACAACCTTACTACTTCTTCAACATAATTTGGCTAAAACCACCGTAAGAATTTTCTTAAATCTGTGTTTGCAAAACTACTTTGAAGTAGTATATCAAGTTAAGCCAGTTGGGGAAAAATACTGAAATGAGCACAATTAAAATATGGATACAAAATAAGTTGATAGCTTTGACTGTACCTGTTCGTTTATCTGCTTGGGAAGCACAGTAGATATTCAGTATGGCTATGATGTCATCATCACTGGTTTGTCCAAATATGTCATTAGGCCAGTGACACCTGAGTTAGAAGAAAGTTGATGTACTTTAATGTAGCTTTATATTTAAATTAAGATAAATATCTATTGATATGATTATATAACAATACATGCACAATACATGTAGCACTAAGTAGAGCATCTATAATACTTAATGACAGAGAAACACATGTAGTTTGGCTTCCTATTTTTGTTAAAATTACATTCAGAGATCTGCATGATCGATTCAGAGCAAAAACAAAATCTCATTTTTAAAGATAAACCACATAACACTTGTATACAATATAAGTACAAATGTGAACTCAATCTTTAAATCATAAAAGCTCCATTAAAAATAGACACAAAATCATGTGGTTGTAAAAAAATCCTACGTAAAACAACTCTGACAACGCTGCATACCTGAATGACCTCAGGAGTTGGACGGCCTTCACAAACTGGTGCTCGTTCACGTATTCCAGCAGACTAAGTACGGCCTCACCCTTGGTCAGGATCTTACTGGAGTCAGTGTTGATTGGGGACACCTGGCCATTCTCCACCTCCTGCAGGGCCTGGGAGACCTCCTTCCTCACAGACGACACCTGTAGGGACATGTCCGCTATCTGTAGGGAGGTCACAAAACAGATAGTTATTGCACTGATACAGGGAACATGGCATCACCAGTACAATATCACTCAACAAACACTGTACATGTACTGGATGTAATCATATACATGTACTTTTATAAGTCATCCAATGTTTTACTTTATTGGCAGAGATGGGAGTATGGATATACAGTGACTTAATTGTAGAGATTTCATGATTTACCTGTGGAGATGTGGTAACAGAGCGGAATGTGTCCATCAGTTTCACAAAGTTCTCAAACAGAGACACCAGCTGAAAGATCACTCGGTACATTTGGGTGCATAGATCCAGTTTCTACAAAAATAATGTCAATTTGAAAATAAAGACATGCATGCATTAAATTGATTCTGCTAAGGATCAGTACTGTAAGCTCTATAGACTGAAGGGTCTACATTCTGAACTGAACATTGCATGTTCATTTCATTCTTGTATACTTTTAGAAGTTCATCAATTCTCAACAGAAAGCCCCTCTCCATTATCAAATTCTCACTTGGTCAGTACTAAGTTCTCACCTGGTCAGTACTACAGACTGCAGTTCCCTGCCCTCCATCTCCCAGGGATTCCTGCTTAATGGAGGATTTAATCCTTTCCAAACTCTGTGAAGAAATTACAACAGGAACGTCAATACCTTTAATACATGTTTATGATTCAACTTCATGAAGATAGAGAATAGGCTGGCTAACAGTTTCCATCTTAGTCTCTTGGTGTTCTGATTACCTGCTCTGCCAGGTCCTTCCTCATACAGTAGGTCTCGTAATACTCCTGGATCTCCAGCACACTGAACTTGTGCTTCTCCACTGTCCTGCTGCCTGTCAACTAAGCCAGCAATTCAACCGTTAAACATTTATAGGAAGTTAGCTCTGTGAATATGTACCCATGTGATTGGATGTACATGTACATGTAAATTGTATAAGAATCATTGTTAAAATTACTATAAGAGAATTGGTCATTATCGTTACTCACTGTGTCTGTATCAACATAGAAGAAAGGACACTCCATGTGGAGGAAAATCATGTCCATTATCTGTCGTTAGACTTGTTAAGGATAACACATTCAAAGATTTGTCAACAACTTAATATAGTAAACAATACCACATAAGAAATCAGACTCTTAAAGTGTAAACAAAATAGAATTAGTGCATTAGAAATTTATGAGCTTTCTTTTCAGCTGATTAGCATTTTCATAAAATAGGACATTGCGAGCCAAGCTTCTTTCCCAGTATGTATTATTTGAATAATATATTAGTAATTTCTATTTGAGTTAGAAGACAAACAGTAATCCTAAAGCATGATAAAAACTAATTTGAGTTTTTACAGTATACATGTATCTTCAGGTTTATTTATTTCATAATTTCTTAAGGATATTGAACTGTGTAGCCATGTGCTTCAGAGATTCTGTCTTGGAGATGTAGTAACATGCCTCTTTTGTCATGGTGTCAAGTCGTCTTCGTAATTCCTTAACAAAAATAAAAGTCAAAACAAAGACAACTTATTCAATCTAATTTAATGAAGTGTTTTGAAGTCCCAATGAAATAAAGATCTTTATATTAATATTCCTGTGCATCATTTTGGGGCATTGTTGTCATATTTCTTACTTTATAGAACATTTAATTTCATAGATCTGCTTATCAAAAAAATCAAGAAAAATTGATGCTCAATGAAAAATTATAAAACCACAGTATTTTCATACAGTGCACAGTTTAACAAGAGGCCCATGGGCCACATCGCTCACCTGAGCAACACTAGACAATCACATAAAAAAATCAGCTTTATGAAGTCATATCCAAAATATCGGGACAATGAATGAGTAAAATTGATCCTGATTTAAAAGATTTTCAAAATTTTCTACAGATGTTCTTATGTTGAGCCCCTTTTGTAACTAGATGATTTCATAGTTATATCACATATTGAGCATTACCATTCTCAAAAAGTTCTTAAACAACTGTTCATATAAACATAAACCTACATCAAACTTTGAACCCCTTGTGTGGCCCAAGAATTATCCTGCAGGTCCACAGTCTAAACAACTGAGAATTAACAAATGTCAATATGATTGCATATTAGTACATGTAATACTATATACTATATATATTTTTGAGAATGATCAAATTTATTTTCTATGTAAAAATTCGACCCCCCCCCCCCCCCCCCCCCCCCCATTTTAGTCTCATCCTTTTTTATTTGATTTTTAAAGATTTTTCTCTATAAATATTACACTATCTGAGGATGCGCCCACTGAAATAACAGCTTTTCTGCTTAATTGATTTTCAAAAAGAAAAGTATTTCTCTTTACATTCCTATGTAAAAATTCACCCCCATGGTGGCCCCACCTACCCCCGGGGATTATGGCTTGAACAAACTAGAATCTACACTACCTGATGGTGCTTCCACACAAGTTACAGCTTTTCTGGCCAATTGGTTTTGAGAAAAAGATTTTTAAAGATTTTTCTCTATATATTCCTATATAAAAATCAACCCCCCCATTGTGCCACCACCATACCCCCGGGGATCATGATTTGTACAAACTTGAATCTACACTACTTGAGGATGCTTCCATGCAAATTACAGCTTTTCTGGCCAATTGGTTTTTGAGAAGAAGATTTTTAAAGAATTTTCTCTATATATTCCTATGTAAAAATTCGACCCCCTATTGTGGCTCCGCCATACCATCGGGGACCATGATTCGAACAAACTTGAATCTACACTACTTGAGGATGCTTCCATGCAAATTACAGCTTTTCTGGCCAATTGGTTTTGAGAAGAAGATTTTTAAAAAATTTTCTCTATATATTCCTATGTAAAAATTTGACCCCCAATTGTGGCCCCGCTGTACCCCTGGGGATCATGATTTGAACAAACTTGAATCTACACTATTTGAGAATGCTTCCATGCAAATTACAGCTTTTCTGGCCAATTGGTTTTTGAGAAGAAGATTTTTTAAAGATACCAACAAATTTTTAATAATTCTTAATTATCTCCCTTTGAAAGAAGGCTTGGCCCTTCACTTTAACAAACTTGAATCCCCTTCATCTAAGGATGCTTTGTACCAAGTTTGGTTGAAATTGGCCCAGTGGTTCTGGAGAAGAAGTCGAAAATGTTAAAAGTTTACAGACGGACAGACAGACAGACAGACACCGGACAAAAAGTGATCAGAAAAGCTCACTTGAGCTTTCAGCTCAAGTGAGCTAAAAAAAACATTTCCAAGTTTTGACTGATGAAAAAAATCCTACCCTGTAAAGCCTGGGGAAGATTTGCGAGGTCTTGACAGTGAGGACGGCGGATGATTCCGACATGACCTTGGCTATGTGTGCCTTCCACACATCTTCCACCTCGTCGTTCTGTAGCGTCATAAACACGAATGTCTCCTTGTCCTGGACGAAGCTCGGGGACGCCGCATTTGAACCGCTCTCCACCAGGTCAATGTCACTCTCACTCTCCTCACTCTGGAGACTGTGGCTGTCAAAATAGATGACAATCAATAAGTACATACATTTATGAAACTTCTCTTTTCATTGATAAAAAGAACAAATAACATGAATATAAAGTATATTTCTGAAACAATTGAGGCCAAATTCTTTTATCAACAACTTTTGATTTTGTTGCATTTGATAAATGTGATAAGACATAATGCGTACGTTGAGGTTGTATCTGGGCTATCAGGGCGGTCCTTGTCCAGGCTGGGGTTCTGTAACACTATGGTGGTCCCTCCTGGCAGACTGGCAGGCAGTCCGTCCTCTTCATTACTCTCCGACTGTAACACAATCACAGTATAGGTAAATTATCATTCTTTATCAATTCCAGAATTTCACATATAAAAATTCAATACTGTTAAATCTTAATACATGTAACACAGTAACACAGGTTTAGAGTGGAAAGCCAGGGATAACCAATTTATTATAGTTTAATAAAAAGTTTTAAGGCTATAGAGAATGAAACTGACTTATGGAATGGTAAATTCATTGTACGCAGGTTCGTTGTAATCTTGTTTTACTGTAATATGAATATAATCATCTGTTTGGTAACAAAAACCTTGACTGAGCTACTGTGTGCCTACTCTCCTATCAATGGAGTTTTCAGGGACATTACCTCCTCGTCTGACATCCTGGTCTCCTTCAAACTGATGCTGTCACTGGGGGACACCGCTTTCTCTGAGGCGGACAAGTCCAACAGTTTGAGGTCAGGTACGCTACCGTACGCCCGTGTGGGCATGCTCTCTCTCTCCGGTGTTGTGATGGGGTAGGGTTTAATGGTATCCAAGGAAGAGTAGTAGTCATTGTCCTAAATATACAGTGTTTATAGGTACAATAAACAAGTTATTTTTCAGTATATACAGAAAATAAAATAAAATTTACCGTAGATAAAAGAGACATGAAATTCTTTAAAAAAATTGCTTCCATGATAATGCATTATTATGTGTAAAATATTGCAAAGGATGTAAATCCATTTCCTTTTAGATACATGTATTATATTTTGTCACTTCTATTTTTAGTACAGGGGGTACTATTGTTTCAGAAATAAAAAGGTCAGAATTAATTGCACAAAAACCTCGGAATCTTCTTCGTTGAGGAAGTCGAATCCCTTGATGGTCAAGTTGATGTCATTCACATTGGGCTCATTCATGATGTCACCTGTCAATTAGAGAAGTTTAAGAACATGCTTCAATATTAGAATATGACATTTTCTTACTTAATTACAGGCAATTCTTAAAAAAAAAACAACACAATTTTTCAATTTTTTATAATGAGCATTTAATTAAGATTGAAGTTTTCAATGACTGCCGATCAGCAAGGATAGTTTTTTTTTGCTGCCTTCAGAATTCATTACTGGCTTCATATTCTGAGAATGAAGACATTGGGTTTACTGTTTACTGTTTCATGCATGTCAATGATTATATGATCAATTCACTAAAAATAATATAATTTGATTGGCAACAAAATAAGACAAAATTGGAAAAATTTGCCCTATCACATCACACTAATCGGCTGACATTATTAATAGGTGTGCATAAGTCAACTCACTTGATCCACCATCTGCTGTGGACGTCTCTTCTCCACTTGAAGCAACACTTTGCTGGTGATCTAATGTGTCACTTGATTGGCTGAATATGACCTAAAACACACATTGAAAAATTTTGTACAAGTGAAAACAAGGGAAAATAACTAATCAAAATCTTTACCCTATCAGAAATTCAAAGGAAATCAATTACCATATGTAAAAGTTACATGAACATGTTTAATAATTTCCAAATAACAACAGAATAGTTTCTTAATAATACACATGTAGGAGTACATAAAAGATATAGACCCATTCCTTTTTTTTTAATGACAGAAACTTTGTAATCGCCCCGGATTTCTGATTATACTGATCGTAGTAAGTGATGACAAGTCGTAGTATAATGATGCTTGTTTGTTTTACACAGTCATAGTTATGTACGTGTAATTTTGGAATGTGAGTGAAGCAGACTAGACAATAAGCAGAAATCTTGTCCACAACTGAGAGGATGCCGAATGTATAATCAACATAAACCAAGCATGCACTGAACGGAACCTTGCATACAGAGACTTGTGATGCAAAATGGATGGCGAAGATTATATAATTTTATGTAAGTCAGGACTCAGGAAAAACAGGCTAGTAAACAAGAATTAAAATTCAGTTTAAGAGTAAAGTTATTATTGATCATACATTTAATAAGTTACATTATGTATGTATGTAATAAGTCTCCTTTTTAACAGGAGACTTAATAAAACAGGCAATACATGTCAATAGATGACAGCTGATTGATAAATGTAAGTAGGTCATGCGGTCAATGACGTTACCAGCCTGGTTTCCCTGCGTCTGGGTCGCAGTCCGAAGGCCTCTCTTACCTTGTTAATTACAGTGTCCTAAAGGAGGCAATGTTAGTAAACAAACACTTTATCATTTCTACAACTCATATCTTTGGTGCTAAGTCGCAAACAATACCAACAAAGTCATCAACTTGCTTTTCAAGAAAAAATGGGGTTTCATTTCGACATGCATTTTCAAGTTGTGACATGCTTATATCTTTAATTTTCAAAGCTGATAAAATACTGTTTTCTTTTTTATATAAAAATGTAAAACATCAACATGTACTCGGGTATAGATAAATTGCATATAGAAGACAGACGCATGATACACTGTAAGCTGCAGTCAAAAGTTTATCTGCCTAAGCAGCTTAGAAAGAGACTACGAAGCTCAAACAATGCAAGCAGTCACTGCCGTCCTCTTATGCAAGGACTGTTGGATGTAAGTAGGGTTACAATCAGAGCTTTTCTCCACTCTTAGCCTGCTTCTTGTACTGAAATTCTGAGATGAACTTTTTGAAGCAGAGTAAGTCATTATCTTGTTACTGATTTGCATCTGAGCTTCCAACTTACTTGATTTTTCGATATCTGTAATTTGTACTGGATCTTACAATTTATTTAGCTAGTTTTAAAGGGAAATTTTAATTGATTTGTGATTTTCTACTGAGTGCTTGAACTGTCTAACCGCTTTTGAGATAATTTTTTTGCTAATGTTACATGTATAAGCATAATTTTTCCTGTGGAATATTCACTTTCACTTCACTAAATTGTCTTTGAGTTACTGATACAATAACAAGTTGGGAACATGCCATGACACGATGTTGTGAGATGTCCCCTAGCAAAATGTCAGTACTCACTGATGGGCTCTTGGGGAGACGCTTCTGACCGTAGCATGTCAGCAGTTCAGCCAGGCGCTCACGAACACGGGGCTATAAAACAAAATTTAAACAATTAAAAACTTAAGGTTTTTCTGGAACTTATACCTTATACAAAATTGGTTGAAACGATATTGTTGAAATTTCAAGGATTTCAAGGTAACACCTAAAATTCACTTCCTCAGATTCACATTCTTCTTACAAAGGAATCAACAAAATAACATCCTTAAGAACTGTAAATCTTTGACAATCAATCAAAACTGGCCTGTTGACTTCAAACAACTATTTCACAATAATTAAACAATGCCATTAGATTACATTATGTGATCCCTTACTTGTGAGCTCTGGGGCTTTCTCCAGCAGGACTCCCCATCTCCAGGGCTTTTCCTTGTGGGGGAGGTCGGCACTTCCTGTGTGGCAGGCTGTACATTTACAGGACCATGAATATCTGTGTTGATGAAGTTACTTCCAACAATGGGCACTGCCCTCATGTCCACGGCAAAATCCAGAGTACGGCCTAAAATCAGAGAACAGGTATTCTAATAAAATAAGGGGATCGAGGTCAGGAGTGGATTTTGCAGTACAGTTTACCTTGTGTGACTGACCTGGTAACTCCTTTTTGGTGAGGAACATCTCTGCCTCGGCGAATGAGGTGTGTGTGGAGGGGGGGTTATAGTTGTGGGTGGCGGTGGTGGTGGTAGACAGAGGGGCTGCCGCCAGTGTGGAGGATCGGGTCACTGCCAGTTTGAGGATCTTTAATGCCTCCTTATGGTGGGAACCCTGATAATGGTATTAAGATAAAATGAAATAGTATTTAAGTAAGTACATGCAATGCTTCCAAAGTCAAAAGACTTCAGAAGCATTGCATGTACTTATTTCACAGGTTGTTTTTAAATATGTTGCAGAATTTTTCTTTTAATTGACTTTATCACTGTGGAATTTAAATTCCAACAGATTATTAAAAAGCCCAGTTATATATACAAAGGATGTTTTATAGTTTGATCATTTTTAGAGATGTACGAGGGTTGTTTGGAAATTATTGAGACATTTTCTCTTATTCTTTTAGGAAAAAAGATAATTTCCGAACAACCCTCGTATCTGGAGACTGAGTAGGTTACCTCCACATGTTTGCTGATGACATGAACAAGCTCTGAGTTGAGGACAGAGGAAGAGGGAGAGCTGATGTCGATGTAGTGAACCATGCAGTGTAAGATCTGGAACACTGACGACTGGTAGCTGCTGGGTCCCTTCTCCAACACCTACAAGTTACAACACAACAAATTATGCACAAGTTAAGTACACTGACATACACAGATGTGCCATAACATAATCTGCTTTTATGATGCATTGATCAAAATGTAAAGGAAATAAAACAAAAAATAACCACCCCCTCTCCCCCTAAAACAAATTACCATGAAAATAAATTTTTGGTTTTTCTGACTGAACTACAGTGTAGAATGATCAGTAGTGAGTGTTGACCTACCTCCACCAGAAAGCTGATCATACTGAGGCTGGCCGTCGCGTACACATCCAGCACATACTTGACCACACACTTGGTCCACTGGAAGCTGTCCTTACCGAACGTTCCACGACTGTACAGTGACATCACTGTGCCAAGATTGTTCAGACGTTCAGACTTCTGAGAGCATATCTACAGAGGGAAACAGAAGTCAAACTCATCAACACCATACATAGTCTATATACAAAGGCTAAGCAAGACTGAACAACATAGATGCATACAAGTCTTCATACAGTTACAGAGGTATTGGAGATCAAGTGTAACAATGGGATTATGGAGATGGCTATTCACCTGAACAATATGATCGGCAGCATCCCTGCACTTCTGACTTGGATTTTCGTAGTTTTGGACAAGAACTGGCAATAAAGCTATCACATTGATTGGGAAGCCTGAAATTAGTCATTTCAATTTAAATGTAACTGAAAACATTGCATCATTTGCATTGGGAAAAATTTAAATGTACAAGCACTTGTACATGGATCTACATGTACATGTACACATAAAATGCTGTGAGATATGTACAATTACAATATAATTTTACATACATGTAATGATACATTTTGTTGCTTACCCAAATTTTCTGTGGGGTCCACTACAGGGGCAGTAATACTGATGGTTAATCTCGACAGCAAGGACCAGACTGCTTCCATGGTAACAGACGAGGTAAATCCCTGAGAAAGACATGGTGTAATTTTAAATCATCAATATTCAACATTCTTTAGTAATTGAAAATATCACTAAACTCCAATAATCTACATGCAAGTCCTTTTTTATTTTGTAAATGTCTCTATTTAAATCAAGTATTGAAACTTTCAAATCATTTTTTATCAATTCTGCTGGGAATAATATCTTGATTCAAATCTTTACACATGCCAGATTCTACCTTCAGCAGGAGAGCTTGTACTCCGGGGAAGTTGGCCCACTTGATCTGTTGTTGGATCTTCTCCAGTCTCTCACGGCATTCCGTCCTCTCTGGCTGAATGTGCTGAAGGATCTACAATTCATGGTGACCAATGTAAATGATGAATTGTTACTTATTAGGCTACTAACATATCAACCATTACCAAATTGGATTACATTACAAGTACATGCATGTTAGTGATGATCAGGAAAGAAATAATCTGGATAATTTTATGATTTCACTTACTCGTTTCAGGAGTTGTACAGCCAGCAGAAACTCGTACTCATAATCGGACTCGAGCACAGACACAGCAATCCAGAACATCTGAGCCACAATGGTCAGTTTGTCCTCAGAGCTGCTCTGATCGGCATTTTTGAGAGACTGAGCGCTGCGAGAGCGCGGGATGTTGGACCGGAGTCTGTCAATGTCCGTACTGGCTCGAAATCGGAGATCCACTACAGACAACAGAAACAAACATGAATTCCTGACCATGCCAACAGAACAGAGACAAAAGATGTGAATGGACAGTGATCAAAATTAGAATTCACAAACAGAGAATAAGAACACCATATTAGTCAGATTCACACAAATTTTTATTACATGTAAAAAGAGAACAGTCAAGAGATTTCTAACTACATGTACTATTATTTGCATGAGTAATTAATGATAAGCCCACATCTGCGAGTTGTTAATGGATTACTAACGGTGAGTAGATCTGTGAGGGGGACCAGTCACAGAGTAACTCGTGCTTCGTGCGTGATGGGGGATAGCTTGTCTGGGGGCCATCAGTGAACCCTTTCTACCCTCTGTGTACTCCTTAGCTAAGTTAGGAGTGGACATGAATATCTCCCTCATGTAGTCCATGGGACGCATCTCTATGTCCAGATTGTCTACTGCAGCTTCCAGTGTCAGAATGATCTCAGTCACATAGCCCTGAAAAATAACAATTGATGTAACGGTACATCATTATTTCATTCTTCAAAATGTCTTGGTATTCAATGCTGATTTTGATTTTAAACTGTGAATGCCATCTGCAATGCTACATGCATCAGCAATTTGATGTACAAAGTCATGAAGTTTCTGATAATTTATAAGTACATGTATGTTCATAACAATTTTTCAGTTATGTTTTGATCCTCCATACTGCGTGTTATTTTGATCTTTGAATAGGTCTCTGATACAGCATGTATGTATACATGTATGTACATTTACTTTGCCATTTGGTGTTATACAGTGCCATACAGTTGACTGACCTGCATATCTTCCCCTTGCTCTGCTACTGTCTCTACCAAACGAGATAAAATGTCTGATAACATCTGAGTGGTCGGTCGGATGTGGAGAGCCCTTAATACCTGTATAATTCACACAATGTTAATGAGCAGTGTAAAAGGATTACCCTGAACTTTCACTCTACTAAATTTACTATTCTCATAAGTTTCCTCTATAACCACACTTTCTATTTCTGTCCATTACCTGAAATGACCTTCCAGCATAATGTCTGGATGAGCAGGACAAAGCAAGCTGTAGGGCAACATGGGACCACCTCTGTTCCACAAGGGCAATGGGAGATAACTCTTTAAAGCACTTCACAACACATTTCAAAAAGAATTCCAGCTTGTATGCACTCTGGGTTTTTAGGGTTCGTGGTGTAATGTCTTCACAACTCCAGAGTGGCCTTCCTCGTCTGAAAGGCGATTAACATGAAAGAAGATTAACATTCGTCTGAATAAAAGATTTTTAAAATTTTGATCAATCAGAATACAATGAAATAAATATTTTTTTTTAAATTTTCTCCAATTCTACCTGGTCTCCATGAATTCCAAAATGGCTTTCACAATATCTTCCACCGTGTTGAGAGAATCGGGGTCACTGAGTTGCTCTGTTGCTACAGCAACATCAGGGATCAGGGTCTGGTTGCTGTCTTTGCTCTCCACACTGATGGTGGATCTAGAGATTGGATCCTCGGTGCTGCTCTCTGAAAATAACAGTTCCATGTAACAATGCAGAAATAACAGAAAGCCAAGGCTGTATACTTCATCAACATATTCAAAGGTGTTTGTTATCATCATTTGTTGTTGAGCATCAATTTCGTAGATTTTGTTGTTGATGGGATCAACAAAATCAAATGTTCATTGAAGTAAAAAATATGATTGACAACAATTTGTATTGGAAGAGCCAACGATTTTATATATCCTCCAATATGTGTTTAACAAAATCCATGAAAAGTGATACCCACAAATATTAATGAAACTAAAGTATATAAAATTTACCGAAGGCTCCTGGTCCTTCCCGATCCTCTGCGATGAGTTTGAGGGTATCCGAGATATTACTCCGGTACTCCAGCAGCATCCTCGCAATGTTCTGACCTTCTTGTGTCGAGGCTAGAAGGATTAGGTTCTCCAGTAGCTTCTTACAGTGTTCATAAACCATCGCCCGTGTGTGGTCCAACCCTGAAAACACCCCAATAATCAACACAGTTTGTCTATTGGTTGAACACATACTGAAGCCCTAAAAATATTCCTTCATATCAAGTAGTTTTTACATGATTTTCAAAAAATCATCATGGTGCATAGACTGGTAGATTTATATTTTTACCTAAGAATATGATGTGGAGCATCAATGGTAGATGAGCTGACCAATCAATCTCCAAACCGTCCAACACAAGATCCGACAGGAACATCACAGCAATGTTACTCCTACAGGGAGAGAGAACAATTCTTGTACAACTTATCATTACACAGATAAACCTAATTTCATGTACCTGATTATGTAAGCAAGTAGAATCTATAAGCATTGTACATATTTACCTGTGAAAACCGGGAGTTGGATGAAGACTCTCAGGCAAAAAATCAGAGAGGGGAGCAAAATATCCCCCGTATGCAGGCATGGGTAGAGGGTATGGGACTGGGGACTCACTTCTTCTGTTCTCAGCCACTCTAGCAGGGGAAGGGCCAGACAAATGGATATCCTCATCTATTGTTTATCAGAGTACAATTCATGAAAATAATATTTCTACATATTAACTAACTGCAAGATGCATTTTACAATACTTCAATTCTTGCATTCAAATAAAGCAAAAAATATACACCATAGAAGGTATGGAGTTCCTAACTTGAGAAAAAACTACATGTCTAACTTATGTCTGTACGTAAATCACAGCAAATGTAACATGTACAGGAGAAAAATTTAAACCATTGTTCTTTCTTATCTCAGTTAATAGAAATCAACTGTTGAGAAGAATTAAAGAAGTAAAGCTTTCTAAATTAAAAGTAGCACACTATTTCTTTCTGTCAAAACTTGGCAAAACATGAATATATTTTGCCTCTCATCTCACTACACAGTCATTTCAATAATCCCAACTCTTAACCAAGTGAAGTTTTTTAAATAACAAGTAACATTATTTCTGTCTGTCAAATTTTGTCTGACTTAATATATTTTGCCTCTCACCACACAATTACAATGTATTACACTAATCTGCACTTCTTACCCAGCAGGAACTGGTCCTGTGTGGAGGAGGTGCTGGACACACTGCGTAGAGAGGTGGTAGACTCTGTGGGTGGGGTGCTGAAATAGTACATGTAGTAAACATTCATGTAAGATCTATCAGTGGATGAAGAAGAAAGTCACAATCAAATTGAGCGGCACCGTTTGTCCCACCTGTCACTGGGTAGATCCTCATTGGTGCTGTGTCGCTTGGTGTGAAGTGTCCCCTTCTCTAGAGGAACGTCCCCAGGTTGAGTCTCCAGTTTCTCGTCATCTGTAGTGTTGATGGGGACAGTGTATCGCTTGGTCTGAGAGAGTCTGAAATAAGGGGGTGTCTGAGTGCGCTCAATGGTCATGTTGAGCGTCTCCACCGTCTGTAACTCATTCATCAACTCATCCACCAGACGCTCGGGCCTCGCTCGCCCCAGGTAACTAACCACTCTCTTTGCCTGCACAGGAACATGTATACTCCTTATACATGTATATGTGTTCATTCTGGAACAAGTTTTTGCTGAATGACAAATAATTATCTTCCATGGAATAGTATGTACTTACAAAAGGCAAGAGTTCAGCTGCTGCCATGTTTGTTAAGATGACTAGGTAGTGAATGATCACCCTCAAGTTGTTTGGCCAGCCAATGACCAGTGCTGCCCACAGCTCCTCTATCTCCCGATAATGGTCATCACCAAACTAACAACACATATATAGTCATGAATATTAAAATTCAGAAACAAAGAACGAAGACTGATTTAAAGGAGTTACTCAACATACATGTAGCAACATGCAAATTTTTGCCTTGGTACATAGGAACAAATTTCTGTGGATGTTACTGCTTCATTAGCATCAAGAAGGGCAACTCAAATAAAGATGTTAAGCCAGTACCTTGACAGTGATGTAGAAGAGGTTGTTTAAGACCATCTTTGTGGCCTCTGGGGAGCCCCATCCTTCCCCCTTCAGTGGAGTTTTGTAGGTCTCCACTTGGTGGTCATGGAGACGAGTCAGGAAGTTGCTCAGAGGACTAGCCTGTGGCAGAGAAGGATCCACCAACTCCATGTTGTGTAACCATGGTAATAGATACCTCAGGAGAGTTTGTCTCACGGAGGGTTTTGCTGTCTGGAACCTGTGAGTTATTTCTACAACACCAAAACAGAATTAAAATATTAGCAAAGACCATCTACTGAAAATATTACCAGTAGATTTGTTTTATCATAACTCAAATCAGATCAATTAAAATGGTCATCATAAAATAAAGTCTGAGCATCAAATCAATTGTAAAGATAAACATATGCTAAATGTTCACCAGAAAACATATCTAGGGTGATTTCTGGATGAAGTTTGGCCAGTTGTTCTGAGAGACACATCTGAGCATGGCAGTAGGACACCGAGAGGAAGATGTCATTGAGTGGCAGACGTGAATGGTTCATGTCGTCTGCTGCCGACTCTGTGTAGAATATTGGCTCCTGGAAGAAGCGGGTGTCCAGTAGATGTAACAGCTGTACCGCTGTCTCGTGGGTCTGAGTCCTGGGACTGCCCACATTTAGCAAGGCAAGGTTCAACATGGCAACGTGGTCACATGGGTACTCCCTGTCACAAAATAACAAACTCAGATCAGTACACTGAATGGATATGAAATATGATTGTTCATTAATCATATCTAAAAAGCAAAAGTGAATGGATCTATTGTCATGATTTTATTAAAGTAAAAAACAAAGTGTATACACTTATAACAAATTTACACTTAGAGCTAAGCTATAGTCCCTGTAGTCTAAAACTTATTCTGGCTCCTAGGTTTTACATTTACGGTACATGTATTATAATGAATCATAAGTGTGTTTCACTGTACAGTAGATAGTTTCAATACATACTTAGACTGGAAGACTGCTGCCAAAGCATTGAAACATCCATCTGCGACTTCATTGGCCCCAGTGTAGCACCGGTCAATGACCCAGTCCAGCAGCCCACTGGTGTCGGGGTTAAAGTCCAGCAGCAGCACCACCGTCTCCTTGGCCAGCTCGTAGATCTGTCAATCAAAACAACAGGTGCCCTCAATTCACAAACAAAACTAACTTATCTGTCCAATGTCTTCTCTTGGGTTATCATTATGTTATTAAGATGTGCAATTTAATTTTTTTTTCATGAATGGCAAATTATTATATTTTTAGATACACAACATTTAGAATTCAGAATTAGGCACAATTTGTCTTATGAGATATTATATCTTCATTAAAGACCATATGCAATAGCCACCAATATTCGCATCATAAAGGACAAAATATAATACATTGTACATAATTACACATAAATTTGATTCTCTACACTGATATGAAATAAAATAAAATAAATTGTAATATAATTGTTTATTGTTGGGTTGGTGTTGCAGACAAACATGTAGATTTTGTATAATAATGTCACATAACATTTTCTTTCTCCCGTTCCAGAAAGTCAAGACAACAAAACATTTCAGAAACTAAGAGATGCATGCATGCTTAAACATAGTTTTCTTGTGCACTTCTTGAGACATTATAATGAAAACTTGTTTTCATTTAAATCTCTTTATCCTATTCATTTGATTTTGAGCCCAGAAATTGGCAGTTATTGCATTATAATCTTAATGCTGAACACTTTGTGGAACTCAAGAGATCTATTAGAGCATTCTAGTGAGCTGAAAGATGTATAAATGTTACATTTACTATCTAACATACAGTTTGACATTCATACATGTACAAGTACATTGGAGACTAGAGGAAACAGTGTTTTTATACCAACATGCTTATAAACAACATTGTACTTAATAAATCAAGAGGGATTTTTTAAAAGAAAATGTAGGAAGCATGTGGGAAATACAAAAGGGTTTCATAATAAGATTTTGAAATGAAAATTGAGAAAAAACCAGATTAAACGTTTGCAAAGCTCATGCATTATTCATAAAAATCTTGATGACTTTTTTTTGCAGTAAACAAAGATTGAATGGACAATACAACAACAAAATTCATATCATTCATTTTTGTTTTGATAATACATAGAAGATGGTCATTTTATTTCATACAGAACAAAACTGAACAAAGAAACATCCAACATAAAACATGTAAACTACAGAGGGAGTAATCATTTTACAGAGGGAGTAATCATTTCTGCAGAAGCTTTGAGCACAAGAGGAGAAACATGCGGGCTTACCTGTTCTTTGATCTGCGTTAGCAGAAGACAATCATTATATTAGTAGTCCCGACACCCATTTACAACTACTCACAACACAGCCATGTATTGAGACTGTGCAGTCTTCAAAGTAGTACATATAAGTTTGAGTTTTATTTCCAGAGTCTTTGCCTTTGATAAGACTAGATATCAAGTTTAGTTCTATTTCTCAAATACTGTATACAGGGAAATATTCTCCCCCGTTTTATTTTCGCCCCTTTCGCCCTCGTTGTCAGCGGGCGAATTTAAGACTGGGCGAATTCATATGTCTCAAATTATATCTCTTTAAACACAACCCTGTCTGGCGAATTCAAGACCGGGCGACACCGTTTGTAAGTTATATTAAGAAGGGTGAAAATAACACGGGGCGAAAATAACCGTGTATACAGTACACAATTGGCACATGGGATGAAATGTGTGTGTCTATCATAATCAGAAAAAGTATACAATAAAATGAAAATACTGATTTTCAATGTTAGATACACATACCAATGAATGAAATTTTTATTCAGGAAATGTTTAATGAAATATGTGAAAAGAAGGCCAGATATCACTTGTATACTATTCCACCAGACAGTGAGCAATCTGCCATCATATCATTATACTACTGTTGGTTTACATGTATTGTTAATAATGCCATATCCCTGGAATGATTTTAATTTTTGAATGAACCATCACCCAACTACAGTACAGTATGAATTATTAATTAGTTATCAAAACAAATACAAGTGTTTATTCTTTTATAATAAGATTAGAGAGGTTAAGCATTTACACGTGAACGTGTACTAGTACGTGTAACTAGGGGAATCCCCTAATTCTATACGCATTACGTCATAATTTCTGCATACCGCATAATTCTACAAGTTGTACAAAATGTGTAGAATCAAAAGTACACGGAGGTAAAAACTTGTAGCATTTTTTAATGAAAATATAGAATTAGTGTTTATCAGATGTTGTTCTATGTAAAGCAGACGATAAATTAAGAACGACAGTCACTACGCTTTTGGTTTCATCAAAGTCACTTAATTATTTCAAAAACAGTGAGAGATGCTGAACATGTTGAAAATGTTGATTCCAATTGTTTTACATGTACGCGTACACGTACAGTTTATTACAGCGAATTACAGAATCCTGCTAGAGTTTTCAATAGCTTGCTGGATTGCTCAATAGGGTATACAATTTGGTCAGCCAGGTATCACATCAGGTCTGAATCTAGGTCTTGTGGTTACTCAAGTGTAGATTTTTCGTTTTCATTCAACCCATTCATATTGCACAAGAAAGCCTCTAGAACACTCTCTCCTATTGTTCGCTACTCTATTCATAGTGTTTTGAAAAGAATGTTCACCTGGCCAGCACTAGATTCTAGGGTATCAGATCTGCTCAGTGAAAAACTTGGAAAATATTTCATAAATGTTATTCAAATGACATTTCTGAAGAAACAAAAAGGAAACTTACATGTATATAAGTGTAAGCTTAAAAAGAAAACAAAAATTTAACTGTACATTTTGGTTCCTCAATTCCTGGTACAACATACAGCACCAATAGTATTTTTGTGCTAAGGCTGCTTAATTAGTTCAAACTAAAACAATACTGTTGGATAATATATAGAGAAAATATATTTCCAACAAAAAAACTCAAAAAGTGCAAATACTTACTGGATATAACTCACTCTCTTGAAGTCATACCTGAGTAATCGCATAACCTAGATTTAGACCTAATGTGACACCTGGCTGACCAAATTGTATACCATATGGAGCAATTCAGCAAGCTATTGAAAACTCTACCGGTATTCTATAATTCACTGTAAATATAACCAAAATTTTGTACCTGTAAACATACTTGTAGTTCCACACGTAGTCGTAGACATACACGTTCAAATGCTTAACCTCTCTATTAAGCTGACTTTTTCATGGTTAACTTGCTTTCTTTTTTTATACTTTGTTGAAGATTTCTTTCCTTTTCAATATGATTTTTCTCTATAATAATATATGTTCATGTACTGTTACACATTAAGTCAAAGTTAGGTTAGTAAGAATACCCAGACCTTGTATGACCTTGAATGACCTACCCTGTCTTCATGAGAACTGAGCAACATGTGGGCCCACTTGTAAATGTAGCCGTCATCATTCAAACCATTGGGATCAAACACCGGGCCACAGCAGAGCACGGCGGACATCGCCCGGACAGCCGACAGTTCTAGGTCAGTTATCTCCTCCTTGGACACTCTGTAATATATAGATACTGAATCAACTTGCAGGTTTGTTATAATTGCTGCAATACTAGAATTACTGCTGTATAACATTAGCATTAACATCAACAATAAAGTACTGGATTTTGGATAAAACCACTTCAATATTTGGTTTACCAGACAATTAAAAGAATGAACAACATTACATAAATACTATATATGTTTTGGATAAGAGACGAGCACCACACCTTCTGTCCGTGGAATCCCCCATGGTGTGGCTGAACTTCCCGCTCCAATTCCCAAACAGGTGAAACAAACTGTACCTCAGGTCCCGTGTCAGTAAGGTGCGCTTGTACTCCACTAAACAAAGCCCATACAGGTGAGTGCCCAATGTAAACAATACAGTCAAACCTTTTAATTTCTTAGTCAAAGATCCAAGAAAAAAACTTCTTGATATCCAAGGATTCAAAATATATTGGTTAAAATATAAAATAAAGGAGCAGTGATTGAGACTTTAAACTCACTTTGACACATCATGATATTTGATATATCAATGACCAACTGTATATTATCTATCATCATAATTATAATGTGCTCACTCCTGTAGAGTGCAAAGACATGAACGTGCTACCAATGTCATCTACCATTGTCCTAGCAATTCTCTCATACTGGTAGACTGTGACCATGCGTTAAATGAGATCAATGACCCTATACTACAGTAAAACTCGGTAATAGCGAAGTCCTATGGACAAGTGGATTTACTTCGTTATATCCGAATTCGTTATAACCGTAAAATTTTGCAAAGATTTGTTAAGAATTTTACCGGGGACTCTAAAAAACTTTGCTATATCCGAGAATTCGCTATATCCGTGTTCGTACTAAACAAGTTTTACTGTAGTTAGGAGTACATACTTGGAGTGTTACTGATGAGTTCCCGTACAAAGCGACTGAAGTGAAGCCGGATGTCCTGTAGGTCGGGCAGGTTTCTGTCACTCTCACTCTCCAGATACTGGCGGGCTCCATCAATGTACTCCACAAACGTCTTGTTCAGACAGTGATCATCTTTATCTATCACACCCGAATCTCTGAAATATCAAATCTACAGCATCAAGTCTCAATTTGTTACATTGCTTAAATCCAGTGAATGAAAATATTAACATCAACAAAGGAACACATCTATCAATGTGTAGTTTAGTTTACTATAAAGAGGTCTCATCACAAACTCTTACGCTTGAGCAAATGTCTTGTTGGCCGCCATCAGCTCAAAGATATGAGCGAGTTGGACTCGGAGAACATCCTTCTTTCTCCGACGTTTAAAGTTCCCCTCCTTCCTGTCAATGGCCTCCTTCAGGTATCCCACCAACTCATCAATCAGCTCCCTGGAACCAATCAATTACAAATGTATGTAAGCTATCTGTTTAACTTGCTTGTCAAAGGAAAATGTATTTGCATAATTGTTAACTATTTCTGTAAAAAGGACATGTCTTTGTATAATTTGTAAAATATTCTTATTAAAGGTACAAGGTGTTAGTTAAATTTGTAAAAATCTCATTTCATACATCATTGATTGTTAAAAATATCTGTTACCTGAACACAGCAGGATTGGTGTAGCCCAGCCCATTAACGATGGTGTCCCTCATATCAATGTTCTCACACTTCATCAGCGGTACCAGCATTTGGAACAAAGCGGAGGCAGAGTAAGAGTTACTGTTCTTGATGCTGTCACTTTTATCTCCCCCTGCACTGTCAGGGGATGACCTACATGTACCATAACATACAATAAATAACAATATATTGCAAACAAATTGAATTGGATTAAAAAGTTAGCAAAGTGTATTGTAAAACCAATGCATAAATGAATAAACCAATCTACAATAAATGAAGCAGATTTTTTGTGTTTTTTAATTTTTTCAAAACTGACCCTGGATCAGGTGAGGCACATCTAAATTGTGGGGGAATTCCCTTCTGGGCAACAGCACAGGCCAGGATGACGTAGTTCTGCCATAACTCCATCACCAGATCTTTCTCTGTGGTAGGTTTCTTGTTGGAGGTACCAGATCGCAGAAGTGAAGTCCGATTCTCATTAATCATAGTGCTACAATGACAGAGTGATGTCAATTCTGAATGTGCATTTTATAAAACCCCACTGTAAATTCATTCTTGATACATATAACAGCCTTGACAATATACTGACACTTCAACTTTGACCATGATTAGTGTGTTTCTCTATTACAACTTATAAAGCTCATCTAATATCAAGTCTAGACATGTGAAAACAATTCTGTGTGAAGCTTTCAATAACATTTTCTTTATCTTTTGTTTGAGTATGACTACAAAGTGTTTACAAAAAATGTTACACAAGAAATCTCAGCATTCACACCTGGGTTCCAGTAGAGTGTAGACATTACTGAGCCTGGTGAACACTATGGGCCACGCTGCTCCCACGGCAAGGGGACACACCGTCATCCCAAAGTCACTGGACACAAACATGGCCACACACCGCATCCAGGGGCTGACCCGCCCTGCTGTCCAGTGTCTCTCCTGCATCTTGGGGTCGACATTGGTCGGATTCCAGACTGAGGCTGCTCGGTCGATGATCCAGGTCAGGTCAATGTTTGATGAAGTCATGATTAAAGACTGGTGAATGATGAAAAATATGAAGTTAATTGTCTGAACTAGTTTTTATGCTTCTTATAACAAGGCTCAACTAATGGTAATAAAATCACCTTTTCCGAGTGAGGAAGAGATGGCAGTAGCCTCTTTATGATATCACCACATGATCTGTCAATCATCTCCAGGAGGCAGGGCTCATAATTTCCCTAACATAAATAGAAGTAATACACGTATATTGACAGAAAAGTTAAAGCATATCAATTATAAGATTTAAAAATTATACAGTAAGAAACACCATAATATTTCCATGAAGTTTTCATTGCACTTTTTTCATTGTCCCTTTTCACAGATCAATGTTATGAGTCATCTTTGATGTACCTGGGTATTGGCGGTATTGAAGATATTTCTGACTTCTTTCAGGAGGTGGACCGCCAGTTTACGTGTGACAACCCTAGCACTACACATCATTACCAGAGCCAATCCCTCAACCTCATGGAGCACGCTCAGATCTGTCACTTCCTGTTTGACCAAAACCACATTTCCATCCCCTGAATTCTTATCCTACAAGAAAATAGTAAAATCCATGATTGTTTTCCTAAATAAAATTATCATTAATTTATTCATAATCCTAATTCCTGTCTGTAAAGACTTTGTCAGAGAGTGATGTAGTGTGAACAGACCTTGGTGTTCGTGTTCATGCTGGTCTTCCACTGAACTAAGAGCTGCATCAGTAGACGGAGTGAACTGTCCAACAACTGGTTCGTCACGTCACTGATCTCCTTCTGGATGAACACCACAAACCCTGTAAAGAACAGCATACACAGCTGTACAACGTTTCTTTGGCCAAAAATATGATCCCTTTTTTTCAACTTAGCAAAATCCAGAAAGCCATACCGGACAAAGCTCAAACAAGTAGTTTTTAATAGTCAGAGTATTATCGTAAATTTACAGTATCTTTTCAAAGTTGATTTACATGCATTTATGGGTTTAAAAACTCTTGTATTTTTACATTTGCATGAAGGTAGTATCTCAACATACCTCTAATGACATTTTCTCTCCATGAGGGTGACTCAAGCATAAGGTTCTGTAATGCTTGAAAGGCATGGCTAAATTGAACGGAAAAAAAAATCACAATAATTTCCAAAAATATAAATCTAAAACACAAAGTGAACCTGCTCAAACTCAAGCTGCATGTTAACATGTGCAACAGTGCTTCCTACCCTTTCAGTGTGTCGTCTACATGAACTGTCAGTCGGTTCAACATCTCCACAAGCTCCATAGGAGACATGCCGTCAGGGATCAAGCGAGGTATGGCAGCAATGCAGGTCCTGAATAACTCTATCTTTGATTTTCTCTCTCCTCTGAAAAAAAATAAGAATTTTTTTTATTGCATGTTCAAATAAATACAGGTAGGTAAAAATCTATATCCTTCAGATATGCATTCTGGCAGAGATTTCAATCACACCCCATTAAGACTTCAGGCTCCTTGCCAACATTTTCGGTCTTGGTCTGCAGGAGTTGTCGGCCTACTTGAAGATCTAGTGCCCTAAGCATGGAGTCAAAGGCCTTCAGAATGTGGGGATAGTAGTGAGCTATCCCAATACTCTTAGCTGTGGTGTCTGTCAGCATCTTGTTTAGGAACGTTCTCTTGACCCTGACAGTGCTGCCTGAGGGTAGAGTGGCCTGGGTCTGGGGCATGGGTGGGTCCCCATCCTTCTGCTGTAGACTGTCAGCTATCACAAGGAAAGCTCGCAATCCAATGCTCATCCTCTGATCAACAGAAAGATATAAAAAAAATTATTAAAAAGCATGACCAATTTCATCAAAGTTCAAAATAAATGCTGAAGACTTAAAGTTATCAAGTAAAGCTGCATGTTTTACCTCTGGTCCATGAGACAGAAATATTTTGGCAGGTCTCCCTACACAAAGCAAATCAAATACAATTTCTTTCATGGCAAAATCCAACCTTTCCTGGAAAAAAGGAAAATTTTGGTAATCAATAATGTCCTTAATTTTCCTCTCATTTGACACATATTATTTGAATGTCTAGACGCAATGAATGATGTTTATGTGAAAGAAAACTAAGGCATACCTTGGCAATAAACTGAATGATTTTGACAAAGTAATTGAGGGGAACATCTTTGGGTGTGACGACTTTTGAGCCCTTGGGAAACAGGCTGCTGACGATGCTCTGTAGACGACTGTGGGTCACACTGTTACTCTCACACTTAATCCTCACCATGTAAACCCTGCAAAACAGGAAAAATAGACCAAAATGTCACATTAAAGCAGTCAAAATAAATGTTCAGAGCAGTACTAGGCACCAGCTTATGACTGTACACAGTCTACTGCTGGCAAAGTCTTGTGAGAGAACTCACCATAGCAGCCTGTGGAGTGAGTCTAGTGCCATCCTGGAGGTTTTGGGGTCCCTGGACTTCAGGTGGGACAGACAGGTGGTCAGAAAATAAGGCCAGTTAGTAAGGAAGAACTGTTTGTGGCTGACACACAGAAGGCATGTCACCAGTGGGAAGACTTGCTGCAAACACAGAATAACCAGAATGAATTTGTAATGCTATAGCTGCTTCATTTGGACTCTTTACTAGTGAAAGCTGAGGCCTGATCAGCAGAACATGTGCTTGCAAGTGCTCACCAGAATTCCCAATCATATATACAAAATTTTAGGGAGCATTTGCAAACACCAGCTCTGCTGAACAGGCCTCTGATGTAGGAGACACCTGCTGGGAAACAATGCTTACATTTGAGTGTTTCTTCTTCATTGTCATATCTACCACAGGGGTATACAACATCTCCACCAGATTCTTCAGCACGGGAACATTAACCTCGTTCTTGGCAGTCTAAATAGACAAAAGAGAAATTAGATCACAGGAATACCACAGTTCTGCAAAAAATACAAAACATCCTCTGAATGCTGATAAAATTTGTGGTTTTTTTAATTCATAATTCCTTAAAGATATTTAAATAATTTAAGAATGATGTGCTACATAGCCCCTAGTAATAAATACATAATCATCATAGAAAAAGGGGCCACTGACAATAGTTACCGGGTATAGAATATCATTCCTTCTGACTATGAGACATACATGTAAATGGTCTGACAAAATGAACTTCAAATGAATAAAGATGACTTTTGGCCACCACAGACAGATGAAACACAGAATCAGACTCACTGCTGCCACTGGGAGCAAAATGTCTACAAACAATGAGGCCAATGCATGCTTAATTTCTCTGTCCTTGACATCCAGAAAATAATGTCCAAGGTCATGGAGGAAAGAGACACAAGCCTCAAAATCTTCAATGGGATGCATCTAATCCAGATGAAATAAACAGAGATAGAATTATGTTATTCACATTTTATAAAAGAATCTCTAAATCTGGCAAATAGTCATGTTTCATGGAGACACTAACCTTGACCCTAAAATACTTTAGGCCATTCAGCAGGCTGATGATGCTCTGGGCCGTGTAAGGAGTCTGATCTCTAAGCTTCAGTTCCTTCCACTCATTTACAAAATGCTTCTTAACAGACTGGAATCTAAAAAACAAAATTAACAATTACCATAAAAGCCGTATCATGAAACAGGACTAACATGGAAATTTGATGAAGGTTCTCTTTCTAAACAATATCTCTGGATTAACTTTCTTAAGAGATAGATAAAATCAATAGAATATCATTAATTTTATTAATTGATGAAAGATTTAACCTGGACTGAGCAAGGACTCCAATCACCTCTGCATACAGATCAGCTATTACACTAATGTTCTGGGAATTAGGATTAGCTTGGATTCTGAAATATCAATTCTTGAAGATTAACAAGACTGCTTAGGGTAAATATAATAATGCAAATACACATACTTTAATTGAAATTTTTTTGAAGCTAACCATTTTTTTCTGCTTATGCTAATATTTGAGTTATATTTCTAAAACAAACACATCAGGTAGATGTTTTGTATTGTGATTTGTGAACTGATAGCATTAAAACAATCTTTGCAAACGGTTTTTTGCCTTTGAGATGACATGGCATTGTTTGGCAAAAATTGCTCTCTGCAGAAAAATCCACTTAAACCATATTCTTAAACAGAGCAAAACTTGGCAATATTATTGGTAAAAACCCATCATGAAAATATCAACGTCCTCTATTTCTATTACACAATTCAAGCATACACATATATTGCTTTTTTTGTTTTCTAGGAACAGTCTGAACGCACGTTATTTTTTTATATTTCTACATAAAAGTGTAAAGCTTCCCATTATTTTACTGATGAGATGAAAAAAAAGAACTGCAGCCAAAGATTAAGTAGAGGTTCTTACCCATCCTTGTACTTGAAGTGTCGGAACGCCTGTTTAGTGATGTAGACAACTAGATCTTCATACCCTGGGTGAAAATTTAGCTGTAAAGACATCAAATCAACATACAGTGTACCAGTAATACTTATGAAGTATTCTACAATCAGTAAATTTACTTTTATCAAGATCAGTATTAATGCTAAATAAATATATATTGTATTTTATCTACCTTTGCTAAGACTTCAATAAGGACCAAACAATAGACAAACTCCACCGCCAACTGTAAGTCAAAGAGACAGCATTTCACAATCAGTAAATAAGAGAGCATATCTATACAACAATGTTGTTTTCACAAAACATTTTACCTTATGATAGATAATATGAATATTTGTAACTTACATCTCTCCGCTCACACAAGAAGTCTTTACTCCTACAACAGAGACACAATATTATGTACCGGTAATATGACCAATAAAACATCATAGAACACAGATGTTACATGTTTTACATGTGCACTTTGTATTTTAAATTCCTGCAATGCTGTACAGATGTGTGCACATGTATCTGGTAACTGCTTCAAGATACAATAAATGGATTTGAGTTTGCCTCTCACTGCCAGTGTCTCGTGTTTTGAACTCAATCCTAATTTGTGTGTAACATTCCCAAGGTTTCGTTACTAGTACTGGTACATGATTTGTAAATGAGCTGAATCTGTACTTGTGAGCTACTTTCTTGTCAAATAAAACATGCCTGAAGTCAAGCTTGGCCTACCTTGTTTTTTGACTCACCCTTTACTCCTATGCCTCTGTCTTGAATCCAGCTGAGATGATTCTTCTATAAAATTCTGCTTCTCAAACCATTTAAACAAACTTTGCAGGATTGAAGGCAAACTCTGCTCAGCAACACAACCCATGGCCCCCAAAATCTGTTACAAATTAAAACTTTAATTTTCAATACAAAGACAAAAATAACACTTTGAAACAAGCATTCTGAGAGTATTGCATAAGTAATACATGTTTTATTCCAAATCATGACTTATAGATTATAAACTAATGCTTTAAAAAACTATTAAGCTACAGATTATAAGTCATTTTAAAAGAAAGTATTCATAAAACAGAGGTACAGGTATTCCATTCCTCCTTCACACATAAAGTGTCATTAATTTTCGTGGGCATTTATTTTCATGGATTTTGTAAAATTAACAGTTTCAAGGATAAGTCAATTAGTGGACACTTTGTTGTTACACAGCTCACTTTGAATGAACATTTAAATTTGTGGATCAACTCAACATACAAATCCCCCCCCCAAAAAATTTTCAACAAATATTGATGAACAGATATGAGAACCAGATATGTCCCAGATCTGCATACTCACATTCTGTTTTGAAACATTGATGAACAGTTCAGAGAGCCTGACTACCGTATAATAACAACAGAGGGGATACTTGTTATCCCCTCCTATTTAAACTGTAGGGAACTAATCATATTGGTTTCCATCCTTTCGAAATGCTTGACAATCATTTCAATGTAGCATGATACCTGGGTCATATACATGTATTCATATGTACTAAATAAAAAGTTGGCTATTTTGCCTGCAGTAACATGTTGTAAACTGTAGTAAACATGTATTGGTCAGAAATGCATTATGATAAACTCTAAAGAACTCCAATTGTGTTAATACAGCTTTTGAAAAACTGGCTCACAATCTAACCAGTTTAAATCAATTTGTCTATGTTTGAATATACACATTCCTTAAACTTTTTAAATTGTCTTCAAATGCATTTTAGCAGTTTTTAGGTCATTTATGAAAACTTATATTCAAATAACTATAATGAATGTTTACATTCTTAAATGATTTTTATTTTATACTTTTGAGGTTAACTATTGTGGTCAATGGATTATTTTGTGATTGATCAGAAGACTTCAGACTTCTAAACACCCGCCATTTGAATAGCAACCTTACAAATATGGTAATTAGAATTGGAAATTGGCTGTTTGTGCTATGATGCGTATGAAAAGTAGCAATAATTTATGTACCTTACTCACTCTAGTTTATATGTACATCTGAAGAGAAATATAGAGAGAAATAAGTATGAGGGCCGTTTGGAAATTATTGAGACATTCACTTTTATTTCCTAGGAAATATAGATAAACCCTTCAAAATTCATCAGAAAGTAAACCGGGATGAATTTTATTAATGTGAAAATTTTCTTGTCCAGACATCAATAGATCATCCCCAGTTTAGATGACAAACTTGCCTACATCTAGTGACTCGGAGCAATCACAATCTTAATGAATAATATTATATAAGACAATAATTTTCGTCCTTTTCATTGGCTGAAAGTACATCACGTGACATTCGTCCTTTTCTGATATCGATGCGAAAGCGCGTCTGTGGAATATGATATCGCACGACTAGTCAGTATCAACAAAAATAGGTATTGTAAAGACATTGTACCAACGGGAATTTTTAAATACAGAATATCAAAAATAATATTTTGCAAAGCATTTTTCTATCTTATTCCCTTTATCTATAATCTCTAATTTTCGTTGTTTTAAAACTGATATTGATAGCCTACTCTCTGTTTACTTATTGCGTCATTATGAGGCAGATGACGTCATAGTAAGCTGTGCAGCAAGATCGGCCTCTTGCTTCTATACAGTATGTACTGTAGGCTTTTTTTAACATTTGATGACGGCGTTGTAAATAATGTCATATGTTAGCAGTGATTATTAAAATAAGGACAGCTTGAATTGGCAATTGATGCGTTTGGTATTTTAAAGGATAGCAGATTATTTTGACCTCATAATGTACAATTCCCGACTTTTTTGTCTAAACAAAATTCTTCCATAACTGTGCTGCGAGTGATTATATAATATAACTATTATGGACTTCGTTGCACGGTCAATATGTGGTTATATGGACCCATGTCAAGTGATATCGACCTCAGACACATAAAGTGATATCCACCTTGCAAGCTCGGTCGATATCACTTTCTGTGTCTTAAGTCGATATCACTTGAAATGGGTCCATATAACCACATATCGACCTACAATGAAGTCCATAATAATATTGTATATTATCGCACTGTCATTTTAACACGTCTCACTGCTCCTATATTTTAAACACCTCACAAACGAACAAAAAACAAGTGTATTTATTATTTCTCATCTTTTGTTTTAATTTGAAGCCAATATTTACATATTCTCTATATTTCTGATTTTTTGTGAACAAAATTTGAGTTATTGCTACCCAAAAGTCAAATTACTGTAAAACGTCTCTTATAGTCATTTGTACATATTTTACAACCATTGACATCAGTTGGTGTGTAATAAGTATTTGTTATGTAGTCCCTTTGTTTTCATTCTAGTTACACCCAAAAAAAAAAACGATTAAATGAAGCTCCTGGTTCCTTTCCATTGTGCAGTTTTTGTTTACGCAGTTACTTGGCTGAGATTCTTACAAATTTGATATATCTTCGCTGCACTGCCTTGATGTCAAAATACAATATGCCGTCATAGTCAAATTTCCATAGCTTGGTAAATATACTTGTACTATCTCCTTATTTTAACTCTGACACGAGTGAAACTTGCATAAATGTTAGTCACAATAAAAAAAAATGAGCATATATGATTTGATTTTTGTTATCATTAACTGTAGGTCTACCAACACTTTGAAAGTAAAAGTTTTCTATTCGACCAGTTTGTGTCTGCATAGGGTACCTTGACCAGCGACTTGGTTATGTACTGTCTTAAACAAAATATTATTTTTTTTTTTTAAATATTACTTTCTTCAATTATTTTGTTAAGGTTTGTCCAATGTAAATGCCAATTTTCACTAAAATCCATCACTTATATATATAAATATATATGTTGTCTCAATAAGATCTGAACAACCCTCGTAATTTAATATATACTGTAGATTCCTTATTTTACGCGAGTACTTAATTCTGCGATTCAACGGTTTTCCATCAAATCGCGAGAACATAAAATCGCGAATACCGAAATGTTATCATACTTTCATGTAATTTACATATGTCCGAAAATTAAAAGCGAGATTTTAAAATTCGCGAGACGGACTTTTCGCGATTTTACGCAGATATTTATTCCTCGCGTTTAATTAGGGATTTACAGTAGTTAACATTACAATGCTTTCTTTGGCTCTGTTGTTCATACAGGCCATAAATTACATAACCCACTAACAATTTATTATTCAAATAATTATCATTTGAGTCTCAACTTTTTTTGTTCATTTTCTGATGAAGGAATTGTAAAACATACACCACTTTTACTATTTCTAGAACTCATCTACAATAAAGAAAAAACTCAGTTTTTAAAAATTCTGAAGATCAACATTAACAATTGTTATATAAAGAATGGGTTAACAAAAAGTCGAAAGAAAAAAAAGTTTAACTATCTAATCTTGGGGGGGGCACTTAAGGTGAACAAAATTCATTGACTATCTACATTGTTCTTAATAATTATGCCAGTTTTCAATTAATTTAAAACTGAGTATATGTAAATTGAGTTTGATCCAAAATACATTTTGATCATAATGTATTGCTTCTCGGTAAAGATCTTTATGTTCAATAAAGGTAATTACATTACAAAACAATATGCACTTCTTGTGCTGGTAGCTTATGTATAAAGTCAATAAACAAAATAAATATTTAATTAATATATTGTTGACAAATGCTTAAAAATCCACTTTACTTTGAACTCAACAGTTAGTCTATCATGCATAAAAGACATTTTTTTCAAAGCTTTAGAAAACTACATCTACACAATAGAAAAGTAGGCTTTGTAAATGTTGAATAATTGCAAATGTGTGCTGATCACAAAAAGAAAACACAAACTAGATATGAATGTTGCTAAAAACGAGCCTGTATTGATTTAGAAGAAGGAATGAAAATGAATGTGGTAAAAGTAAAAGCTGCCAAATCATCACAGGACAATGATTGCAGTCATATACATAATGTAGGCTAATTAGTTCAGATAGATTTTCTTTGTTTGCAATTTTATTTTAACCCACCAATGATCAAAAATTGTTTAAGGTGGTATGGGACACCTCCATAATGTGACATACTTCCTATTGAAATAAACAATTAAAAACCAAGTATAATTCTATATAATTGTTTATCCTCAAATTTGTTTCCTAACAGCGTAGCGCAATGGGTTTGAGCATTAGCTACGAATCTGTAAGTCATAAGTTTGAATCCTGCTACGCATTTTATAATTTTTCCCTTTCCAACATTTTTAAAAACATATATTTTGGTCAAATATTTGGAAAATTTGAAAATTCTAAAATGATAGAAGTATTTTGATTATTATAATGTACTTTTATCCACATCAATATCGACAGGTGTCACATACCACCTTAAGAATTTATTAACCTTTTATTTAATTTTCATATAAGAAGAATATCAAGTGTAAGAAAAGAAAATGGCTTTTCAGAAAACTATTCAATATTTTTTAATGAAGAAGAATGTGTAATATATTTAACTATACACTATACATTTGGAACCAGCATGAAATCTGTAATCAAATTCTACTGTCCAACAAAATTCCAATATATTTGAAACTCATTCATAAAATCAAACAACAGAATTTCCTAGAGCAAACAAACTTATACACAGTCTGTACCAATTCAAAGCAAAGAATTGAATTTACAAATGTGACCATGCTTAATCTACTAAGCCTATCTTGTAATTGTAAAACTTGTCATCTTTCAAACACTGTAAAATAAAGATCAGATGGATAAATCACCAGAAGTTCAGCATTATCATGGGCAAAATTATCAAGAAATAAGTTATTTTATACATGTTAGATATCTTATTGAAATCTTTGATCATTTAAACACTATTGTATTATATGTAGGGACAACAACCAATTCAATTTGCTCACATGCAATTATTTGCATGTGATATTTAAGTCTTACAAGGGCTACATGGTCTTGGCCATATTTAGACTACTTTTAACATACATGTATAAGTGGCATCTAGATGAAAGGAAATATTATTCTGTATGCACTCAAACAAACAAAAGAAAAATGTCATTTTTCTCCATACAACAGAAATTAGTAATCCATTTTTGGGAGATCAGTATTTTTCAAAGAAATAGTTGCTTAAAAATAAAAATATCTTATGATAACAACATTGTATTACAGCAGCCCCAGTAAAACAAATTCCTTTTGTACTTGTACAACTTTCAAAAAGGTTTGTGAGCACTGTTTTCATTTTTCATCTTCTACTTAACCCTGTTCTAAAGGAAATACTTAAGTTTGTCAGATATTCATGAAAGATATGGTATTGTAATTTGATATGTTCAACTGACTAACATGAAATCTTCTGTGAAGTGATAAACAGAAATATTACAGAGTGTACCTAAAGCGCCTTTCACAATTGGCGCACGAGCACTTTACAACACTTTGCGATCAGATTTTTTGGCTTCGCGTGAGCTATCACATACGTTGCAAGAGCTCTCGCATTCATTGCATGCGTTTTTGTGGTCGCATTAAGTCTCCTCAAAATAGTGGACATGCACACTATTCAGACGCGACCAGATGCGATCAAAATTATCGCAATGCATTGCACGAACATTAGTACTAACGTTTTACAACGTATTGTGTAATCGCAAGAGCGATGCACGATTTATAATGATCGTGAGATAAACCACAGCTGTTTATGCATGTGTTGTGCGACCATGAGACTGTTGCTCAACGTGACTCATGTAATCTTGCAACGTTTTACTATCATTGCAAGATTTATCGGTTTCAGTTTTCATGCTTTGCCACTAGTATATACTGGATACAGGGTTATTTTCGCCCCATGATATTTTCGCTTCTACTTACGGTTTTGCCTTGTCTTGAATTCGCCCCAACAATGTTGTGGTAAAAGAGAGATGATATGAGACATTGGAATTCACAAAGTCTTAATCCGCTAACTGACAAAAAGAGCGAAATGAGCGAAAATTAAACGGGGGCAATTATATCTGTTTCAGGCCACAATTGATCTTGATTTTGGATGTTGCTTTTGTCATCTTCTTGGGCGGTATCTTCTCTTGCATTCAACTATTTCTACTGAAGAGCGTCAGAAACGGGCGGTATATATACACCCCCTCTGACTCATATTCGTACGATGAAACGCATGATCGGACGAGCATCCCTCGTCCTATTGCATTGGCACACGTTCAATCGTCATATTATCTGGTCTTTTGTGCGATCCTATCGCATTATCTTACAACACTCGCTTTCAATGTACAACAGTCGCATATAGACGCAAGATATATCGCAAGGTTTAATGCGTTTACATCGCACAATGGTTGCTCTGAATCGTGCGGGTTTCCTATGAGTACTTATTCATATGCGATTACTTTGGCAACAGTTTACGAACCATATCTAATTTTTCCGGTCGCACGAATATTTTGTCGCTTCTGTTTGTGCGCCAATTGTGAAAGGTGCTTAACCTCTTTACTTGTTTTTAACCCAAAATTACTTGCTTACATTATCTATTAATGACAAACATTTATAAAAACATCACAATCTGTGAAAGCAGTTTGAATGAGTAAGCAGCACCTTTGCATGAAGTAAGTTTGCTAAATTCATAAGTTTTTATTTCATTCCCCTCCTTTGACCACATTATTGACACATCTCTATAGCATATACCTATAATACAAGTCCAACTTACTTGATCAAACTGAGAGTCCTCCCCTCTCTGTAAAGACTTTGCCAATGGCTTCTCCTGTAAAATATGACAAGTGAGCATTCAATAATGGTTAATAAGGAGTGGTTGTGAAATTAAGAGAATAAATTTCTATTAGTACAGATAAAGGATTGTCTGTTACTAAACAAACTGTCCATAGTTCAGCACCCTGATCGCAGAAGTAAAATGTAAAAGTACCCAGTTTAATTTTTAGTAGCATTAACTCTTTATAAATATTGAGCTAAAGATAATGTTTAGTACAGAGAATAATTTAAGAAAACCTGTGATTTTTGAACCAAAGAAAATGCTTTTATTCTGATCGAATGATAATGTTATTATCAATTTGTATTGGATAAGTTCTAGCTCTAAACCTAGATATGTCGCCTTTAATGACATTGCAAATGGCATAAATCCAAAATTAAAGTATCTGATCCATAATCAAGATAATAGCACCAGATTCAATGAATCTGGATGCATAACAGATGTGTATGGGCTTAATACGCTGTATACTTGGACATAATTTTCATGTTTTAAGTATCAATATGTAAGAGAGGAATGTGTCCTAATAAATGACCTTTTCCTTTTCTTGAAGAGTTGCCCCCCTTTGCTTTTAATCTAAAACAATTAATTCTTTAAAAAATTGCATTTGGTATAAAATTTATTTTCTATATTTTTTGTATTCCTAATGATTAAATACATCTTTCCACCAAAGCATTTATTGATATTCTTTGTATTTACTTTTTTATTCTAAAAAATGGGCTTGTCCCCATAGACCTTAATGCAATCTTCATTAATTAATTACTGCTTAGTTAACAATATTTTTGAAAATTTCTCTCGGTAAATCTTTTTCTACCCTAAAATGCTTTGAATTAATATCAGAGTATTTAATTCATGATGGATATTCAAGGTTAGAAAAAATAGGTCCTAATATGGGTCGGATACCTTAAAACAAAATAAGATTGTACCGAGCATCATATCCAAAACATAAATATATTTCTCAAAGGAAATGAAATGTAAATCAATCAGTTTTATGGTGAATACATGTAGTTATGCAATTTTATCTCCTGAACCAAAATTTCCACAATTACAGTATACATGTACATTGGTACACTTTGATTTGACCCATTAATATTTCTAAATGATACAATTAAAGATGCAATGTTTGAGGAACTTGAAACTCAGTCATACAAATTATTCATCCTCCCTGATCATACCTTGAACTCTTATGACCTTGAAACCATTCAGTAATTTATTGTATCAATCAAGCACCCATAATGCTAATGAACTAAAAACTATTCAGTAAATTAGTGTATTAATCAAGTAACTTGAACTCTAATGAGCTTGAAACCTATAGGTAAATACCGTACTTTAGATTCCTTAATCCTTATATTGCATGAGTACTTAATTCTGTGATTCTGCCATTTGTAATAAATTGTGAAAAATAAAATTGCAAACCCTGAATTTTCAGGGGTGCCTCTCACGATTTTGCATGAATATTTATTCTTCTCACTTAATTACGAATCTACAGTATATCTATTGAGTTTAAGAAGCATGACCTACCAGGGGCTCAGTAGCTACAGTATATCCATTGAGTTTAAGAGGCATGACCTACCAGGGGCTCAGTAACTACAGTATATCCATTGAGTTTAAGAAGCATGACCTACCAGGGGCTCAGTAACTACAGTATATCCATTGAGTTTAAGAAGCATGACCTACCAGGGGCTCAGTAACTACAGTATATCCATTGAGTTTAAGAAGCATGACCTACCAGGGGCTCAGCCACAACCTGCTCCACCTTCTTCTCGGCAATAGAACAGAACTGTAAGAACAGGGTCTGCAGAGTGAACTCCCCTGGCTTGACAGGGTCCACCTCCACACTTCTACTATGCTCCCGTCTCCATGGAAACCTGATCACGTGGACATGACCGTTCTCATGACTGTCTTTCCTTTCCATGATGGAAAGACTAAGGGCACTGTCTTGTTTTTAGTCTGTAAAAGATACCTCATTTGTTGGTAATGTTTTATGAAAAAATATTTTTATAATTCAAATTATATTAATTATAGTCTAATTTTTACTAATATGTTCAGAAAATATTCATAAAATATCTTGTGTCCAACCTTTATATACAATTATTTACTAGAATAAAAAATAAACAGGAGTTATTTCTCATTAATAAATCTGTTTGTCTGTTTGCAACCTACATGTATAAGTTTGCATATTCATTGGTTTGCTAAATCTCTCTATATTATACTGAGCGCAGCAAGAGGCAGGCAAAGCCTGCTTTGCAAATCGAGGCTTGATCATAACACGTATATATAAGAAAATCAGTGAAAAATGAAAGTTGAATCGGGAGTACTAACAGCAAAAAAAATTCCTTCCAGCTCCTGGGCGCCGCCATATTGGCCGCCATTTTCTTTGACAAAGTTAACTCGATCATTAAATGACTGGTGCTTATCGATGTTTATTGCCCTTAAACTTTATTAAAAACTTTTCAAGGTTTCAATCAAAAGTAATTCAAATGAAAATAATTGACTATGCAAACCAGATAAGTTTCAACAGTGCTTTAATCAGGAGATACGACTTATTTCACATATGTCTTATCAAATTATTAAAGGCCTTAGGGGGAAAAAACATTAACATCAAGGAACCGATCTCTTAGATACTGAATAAAGTAGCAAATTTTTATGCATAAACATATGAAATTAATAAGTATGAAGAAAAAATTAAAAATTCTCGGAGTCACCTTTCTTCAGCCTGCATATTCCCAAAGACTAAACGTATGAAATATGACATCATAATTGTAGACTGAGCACGCAACGTTTAGTTTAACTTTGGCTTATGATTTGAGTAGACAGGGCTGAGGCGGATCTTAAGTATACTGTGTACTTTTCAAATGAATTTTGTTCTCTCTTTTTACAAAAATCAAACTGTACTGTCTCTGTTTAACACAAAAAATCTGCGCTAGGTCCAACAGTCACACCGTTTGCATATTATCTCAAAAAGGCTATTAAAACTGGTCATACTAAAACACGCCTGCCGAGAGAAAACCACACGCCTGCCGTTTATCTAATGAATTTTGTTTACAATTTCTTTTATATTTTGTTTCTCTTAACTAAATAAAAGGTCATGGCAGGAAAAAATTGATTTTAAAACTCAATAGGGCATTTGGTCCAAACCTGTGTAAAAGTGAATCCTTTTCAGATCTGATATCAAACTGTGTACCAAACTATACTCTGTTTACGTTATAACAGAGGAAGATGACCGACTGGCAAGTCAACTGATTGGTATTCAGTTTTGATCATATTTACTCAATGTTACAGAGACTGACGGAGTGAGAAAGATGCATTTCTCTTAAAACTTTGTCCAATTTCAGCAAAATATCTACTGTAGTACTGTATTTAGATGCGCTTATGGTATTGCAAATAATGGGGCACTGAAAGCATAATTTGCAAAGTCGTCGTTTAACAAAATACTCACGCAATGTTCTTTATTTCAAGTTCAATTTCCATATCTGATCGACTGATCTGAAGTCAGATGTTTTCATTTTCTTTTCATTTCCGGTTAACTGGTTATCCTAAATGCCGCAATAAATATACTTAAAAAACACCGAGTGTCAACATCAATAATAATATATCAAAAGCTATGCCTACGTAAATGTTTAAAAGCTTTGTAAACGAAAGTTTCTCTGATCTACCAAATGTTGTTTTTAATTACAGAATAAGAGAGAAATTCGGCATAACTATAATGGATTGAAGATGTATTCCGATCCCGAGATGAATTAAACCAACATTTTATCATTCTGTCAGCTTAGGGATCCTACATGTACTTTAATGAAAAGTTATTCAAATGTTATTGAATTTCACAAACACAAAAAACTCTATTAGATTTATCGCCACTCCTTTGAGACCGAGATCTATTAAACCAGTATTTTAATTAAAGTATAGGCTATCATTCAGTAAGGTTAGGGGTCGCGGCCGCGGTTTAATAAAAAGTTATTTGAAGATTTTATCTTTCACAAAAAATCTGTATTAGATTACTTATGCAATAACTGTTTCCAAATCAATATTCAAAATGAAACAAAATTCATTGTAGATCAATTCCTTGCTATGTTCTCTTAATTTGTCTTCATCATTAACTATTTCCAATTGTTTCTATAGAAAGATGTCTTTTGGTTTTTGCTCTGTTTCTGTTTTCCTTCTGTAACGCATTCCCCCTTTCCCCGACTTATGAGGCAAAATGAACAGCTCATCAAAGAGGGCATGAAAAAACTAATCGCTACTCTTTGAAACCAATTCAAATCATCGTCAAATTGAACTATTGAATAAATAAAGTATTCAGCGCCCTACAGGTGCTTTTTATCTCTTCATGAAGCTATAACAACTTCTTAGTACAGTTAATTATTCTCCTTCAACGAATTAGTTGATCAAAGAATATCCCCACATTCTTATAACGTTATAACGTCAAAAACTAACTTTATTGAAAATAAAAAAAACCTTAAAAAAAAATCACTTAGTTTTAATTAAAGTAGATCAAGTCTTCTGTGATGTCATACTTTTTTTTGAAGTCTTTAAAATTTGTGCAAGATAGTTTTATATATTTTATGTGAATATTACCACGCGGAAGTAATTAAAAGTAAAGTTGAACGGATATTTTCAAAGCTTATTTTTCCCCTGAATTTCCAATTTTTTAATACATTTTATCTATTCTAAGAGGGAAATATCTCTTTTTGATTTTTCTCTCAGTTGTTTGTCTAACTGCTATAATTTTTCTTATACCAACGATTAATTTTAACGTATGTTTGTAATTTTAGTTTTCTGATACAGTTGACAATAAAGTTAAACTAGATATAAAAGTTTCTGCCCACTTAAATTTTACTTTTAAACAAAAAGATACGATTTTCTGATGCTAAAGTGTGCTTCAGTTTATGTTTATCTGACATCTTAAAAAGTGTGATGACATGTATATTTTATTTAATTATTGAGAAAAGTTAAGTCTATTAAGTTGAAATCAGTTCTGTTTTTCAACTTTTATCAGGAAATTTTACAAGTATGCAGTTACCTTTATTCATAAATTAATTTATACTGAAGAAAATTAAAGTTGAATTGTACAGTGAAATAAAGATCAAAAGGATAGAAGTACATGTAGTTCATCAAAAGACAATTGGTGTATTTGTTCATTTATTCATTTTTGCGTTTCTTGTATCGCAATATATTCTTGTTGAAAATTATTGTAACACCCTGTTTATTTTTTGAAGTAAAATGATTGGATGCATTCCAATTTTCTGAATACATGTAGATCCTCTAGAATCAAAGACAATGATTCATAAGTACAAGGTCAGCATTGCGTGATCTCGCGTGCATCTAACATTAACATATTGAAAAAAACTCATACTGAAGTAGAAAATATTGAAGCTGTGAAAATATTGATTTCATTGAAGGCTTTAATATAAATATGCAGGGCGCCGTTTGGTTTATATTTGCGACAACTGTAATTAGACCCATTGACATTAGTTCGCTCGTTTGCAGTCATTTTATTTTAAACTGATCTACACCGTTGTTTTTCTTTTTATAAAGATGAGCATTTCAAAGTGCGAATATTTGTACTTTTTCATATTTCTTGTTGGATATTGTGAAACTTTGAGTGAAACGTATTTGTACCGAGAAGTATTAATCATGCAGGACAGATATAAAACTTCTAACCTATCCTTTGCTGAAAAAACTCGTTCAAAAATCCAGTGTGGTATACAATGTACGTCGGTGTGTCAAAGTTTTTCGTACCATAAAGCGACATCCACCTGCCGTGGATATGACGTCATAATCAGTGACGCGGTGTCCAGTGTTTTGGAGGGTGGCTGGAAGACTTACAATATCGATAGAACAGGTACGCTAATTTAGTAAGATCGATAAAAATAAAAATAATATTTTCCAAAAAATTGGTTTACCTTTGTGACAATGTACAAACTATTTTTTATAACATTATTGATACAGACGACATATTATATCATAATCATACGAATCATTTGTTACAGTATTATTTTCCCTATGATACGATGTAACACTATAGCATGCAATGCTATTTCTTAAGATAGGCATTTAGAAATTTTAATACAAAGAATTGCGATATAATATTCTGTGTTACGCAGTGTTATTTTACATTTATTAAAACTAATATAAACTATACAGAAGAATACTCTGAATGTTTTCTTAAGTAAATTAAAAATCAGATATAAAAACATTTCAATCACAATTATAAAAGAAAAAGTCTCCATTCTTTAGTTACCGCCATTCTTACAATGTAATAGGTCCTAAAAACATACAATTAATTGTAGACATATTTGTTTTGAGATGAGATTTTTCGAGTGATATGATCAAACCCTTAAAAAACGTGCTAATCAATAGCTTCAAAGATAACCGACCGACGTATATTTGTTAGCATAGCAATGCCAAGCCAATTATTTGTTTTCAAATTGAAATAATTGGTTTGGCATAACAAAGCTGAATATTCTACACAAAATTTATGCATCTAAATTGTAGCTGACTAATCTCAGAAGTATCTTAATGCAATCCATTTAATATGGAGTAGGTTGCCATTTTATTGAATGACGAATGCTGTGTTAAATTATTTCAATTCTATGCTATGTTTTACTAATGCTGTGATGTAAGATTTAATTTTATTCCTTCAGATTTAAATGTTTTACTATTAGGTGCTGTAAAAGATAAGTCTACAATGGTTTGTATCTAATTAATTATCTCGTTAATAAACTAAAATCTCGTTATACTTAAGGGATACTTAGTAATACAGATTACTTACGGTACTCGCTATAACGAGTAATTTACTCGTTATAACGACATATTTACTCGTAATAAACAGATAAATTATATAGTTATAAAGTAATTTTTTTTAGAAAATATGTCGTTATATATAACATGCTAACCCATAAAAGCGATATTCTAAATGGTTTAAAAAATGGCTAATTATTTTAACACTAAGACAGCCCGACTTTAACTTTACCTATAAAATATACTAGTATATGTATAATTCACCAAATAGCACTTATATAGGACTTTATAGGTCATTACAAAGAGATACATAAAAATACTTATCTGCAGATCTGTAGCTACAGACATGCAGCTAAAAAAATACTATGCAGTAATAGTGTGATACTCAGTAAACTTGCTGGACTTGAATTGGAGTGGCGTTAGACTTGTAAAAGTCGATGTTTATCACAAGAGACCCATACAAATCGTATAAATTAGACACAAAAATGTCAAAAGCTCTAATAAAAAAACTGATCTACAATCGATTGATCGATTTGCTTTTTTTAGTCTTGTTTCTATATGATGGAAAACATATCGAGCTATACCCCCGAGCTGTTTTTTTGAAAGAGGATCATACATGTATAGACTCGGCCCGCCATTTGTGGCTGTTGATCTTGATAGCTATGATAGAAGTATTCCAGTTGTTGATTTAACACCCGCTCTATCCCACTCTTTGATATAGTGTGCTTTAGTTTTATCCCCGAGGAGATGGTGATATTCTATTTTATGTTATAGTGCCATCTACTTTTGTAATGATGCGCACGAGTAAAACAAATATCACTGAATCTATGGATAAGTCAGAATTAAATCTGGTGAATATATGAATATATCAGTGATTTTGCAGAGAGATGCCGGATTTATTGTCATTAGGATTTCCTTTTTGATGAAAGGCAAGGGAGGTGTCCAATAACTGCATACATTTTTTTTTACGGCTGAACTTCTATTGCTGTGTAAGTTATGGATGGGTGATATTTTAAAACTAATGTTGATAAATCATTTCAGTTTTCAAAATTAAAAAAGATCTCATATTGACGAATCCTCAATATAATATATATTTCTTTGAAGAAATATGAAGATGCTGATTGTAATATATATTGAAAACATAATTATAGGTATATAAGCCTTTAAAAACAAAATTTGTTACCTATAAAAATAAAATATTTACAGCAGAACAAAGCTTAAATAAGCACTTAAAAAAATTAAACAAAAACTTTCAAAACCATCGACACAATTGGATTAATGAAACAAAGAAATAAATTAGATAGAAAGGCTTACATAGAGGCCCAGTGTACCGATTGTAAACATGAATAGTGTATATACGTACTAATGTATTTCCGATTGGGTGGGGTGTTCCTTAACAAGGCCAATATTTCTGTGTAGATGACAACTTTTCGTCCCCGTAGATTATTTTTCCAATAATTGAATCAGTTGGCAACTACTTAATATTTCATTAATATTTGCTATTTACTAAAAAAGAACAACACACCCAATTACTAAAATAGAGGATAAAAATTTTATCAACTCTCATAAGTAGTTTCACTTCTTTGATATATATTTACTTAATTGCCATACGCACGTCAAAAGTCTAGACTCTTTTTTTTATCTTTCATAAACTTTTCAAAAAGAATAATCATAAAAAACCGCACATTCCAGGTACACAGCATCGTTTATGAAAGTGGAGGGGGTACAGACAAATAAAAAATTGAAGAGATGTTTAATCTTCAAAATGCTAATCCATACGAGGGGAGAGGGTGGCAAGCAATTGCCTCGTATTTTACAGTTTGGTCCATTAATTGTTAAGAGATGTGTTCTGAACTACTCAACATCAGTTTAACAATTAACATAGAACGAGGCAACTAATATGTCTATTCTTTACAGGTGAAGGGCTGGTATGGAATATATTTTATACAAAATGTCTTTTCGCGGCATAAAACTTTATTTACTAGTACCCAAAAGCCTAAATAACAATTCTGAAAACCTTGTTCCAAGAGCAAGTCATAGACGTCAACGATTGTCTCAACAAGATAATAATAAACAATATCTTCTAAAATTCTCCTAGAAAACTCCACTTTCAGATAGCCTACCAGGAACAAGCCCTTCTTCTAGTACAGTGTCATCAACAACAACAACAGTACCAACAACAACAACAATACCGACAACAACAACAGTATCAACAACAACAACAACAACAATATCAACAACAACACTAACCACAGCGCCACATATGACGACAACTGAACCACAAACAACAGAAATAACAACGACGTTATCCACCGTAGAAACAACCACAACAGCGCCGCCTACCACAACTGTCACCACGGCTGCACCGTCTTGTAAGTTAAATTACCAGTATTTTCTATTGTTTTCTAAACTTAAAGATAAGCTTCGTTTGTACAGTATTCAAATAGACATTTTAGTTAAAGTTTACACATATAATTCGTTTAAAAATGAAATGCCGGATGCAAGAAATTACAGAAGTGCATGTAGATCACATGGCTTCCCCTTTCATTGTATTTGCACATTTTATTTTAACGATAGCGCCTTTCATTTTTAAAGGGGCATGATCACGATTTTGGTCAAAAATTATTTTTTCGATTTTAATGTTCACAATGCTTCAGTTACGCATTTTTAATATGCAACCAAAATTTGAGTGTTATTCGTTGAATTATAAGCAAGTTACAGACCTTACAATTCTTTGCTTTTGTTTACATTTTGAATGTTGAATTGAAAAGTCCAATTTCAGACCTAAAATGAATGTGTTAATCGTTAGAAACTGTTTATTTATGCTTAAAATGAATAAGAAGATAGACAAATCAGCTTGAAAAAGATTTTTTTACTGGTATATTGAACCTATGTAAACAAAAACAGGGCACGAGCCTTGTTTACATGACAAAGAATTGTGAGTCCTGTATCTTGCTTATAACTTGATGACTGACTCTCAAATTTCATTTGATCATTAGAAATGCATTCCTAAAGCATTGTAATTAATAAAAACAGAAAAATAGAATTTGACTAAAATCGTGACCATGCCCCTTTAAAATGAATTTTACATTTTTTCCAAGGCTTAGCATGTCCTTCGGACTACATCTGCAAGTTGTCTATTCTGTTCTGCTACAAGTATTACCCGACCAGGAAGAATCGCGGAGACTCTGAGCTGGATTGTAGTAACGACGGTGGAATGTTGGCCATTATTGATAATGTGGATAAAGATAATGAAATATTGTCTTATATAAGTAAGTCAATGTTATTCAACACGTTAGACAATGTTATCAACAAAGTCATCAATTGGAGTATATTTAGTAAATAGATGATTCTATACCGGCTCATTGGTGATTTTGAAATGTAATATAACCTTTAACTTGTAATGGGATCATTATAATAGGGGCCCCATGACCATGAGCTACAGAGAAATGTAAAAACTAAAATCACTTCCAGAATTTGAAATGAAAATTTCATGACAGGTCTTATTGAAATAATAAAATCAAGCTCATTTTAATAAAATAATTACAAAAATAATCATAAAGACATTAATTTCGTACTTAGTTCTATACAGAGAAACTTATTGATTAAATTCGTGACACAAAGTTGCTAAGTTTACATCAATAAATGTGCATTTGTACATCTCCGTATTACTAGTATAGACAATTGCATATTTCGTTGACATTATCACTTTTTATACTAGATTTGATATAAAGAGATATAAAGTAGTTAAGTTTTTATCAATAAATGTGCATTTGCACATTCAATATTTGATACTTGCAATCAAACAAATGTTTACCTGTGAATATGGTCAGATTTAATGGTTATCATCAATTTGATTTTTATAAACTAGATTTTCAAACACAATCGCCCCATGTTTTCAGTGTGTGTTACATGTAGTCGTTCATAACAAAAGTCATAGTATATACCGCAAAGCACTGACTGTTTCAACCCATCCTATACTTGTATATTTGGTAGCTTTCGGATTTATTCTTTGTAAATCAATTTTTTTTTACCATTTAGAGAAATTATACATAGCGAAACAATGTACAAAAAGAATTTGCACACCATTCGGGGGGATCATTCAATTGAACCCGTGAATCTCTACTTGATTCTTTCTTTGATTTTAAAAAAATGCTTTTTAAGGCACCAAATCCATTACGGAGACATTTTACTGGGTCCAAGGCAAATATCTCAACAACGAGTGGCGCTATGACGACGGATCATTGATAGCGTATTTCCGGTGGGCTCCAAACCACCCTCTAAAAAACGATCTTCTTGCATTTAACAAAGACAATGGCTTTCATGGAACCACGGACACTTACCAAGACGTGTTTTTCTGTGAAATAAGACTATAGACTGGTGTGTTTCACCTGTAAAACCAAAAGCGCGCCTTATGAAATAAAAGTTTCAAGAACAACACTTTTACTACGAATCTCCAAGAACCTAGTAGTGAAATTGGATATCCTTTTATTCTAAAATTAGAAGAATTTAAATACGATTTGAATGTGATAACTTGATGGCTTTTTGTTTTTCATAATCTAGTAGCAATTGTTGGCAGAATGTGTGTGTGTAGGTTAATTTTCTATCCATCAAAGAGGTGGTTACATGACATTGTTTGATTTCACTTTCATGGATTTCTTCTAAAAAAGTTTTTTTGTTTTTGTTTGTTAGAACTCTTCCTGGATACTTTGATCAATACGACGAACTTTTTTGCATTAAGTAATTTATATAAAATTAGAATAAAAGCTTTCACATTTAAACACAGACTTTTTACTTAAAATTGAAGGGAATCACAAACAATGAATGTTGGAAATCAGGAGAATAGGACTATGTATTTATCAATCACCACATATTGAGAGAATGAGAAAAAGCACTTTGCGGAGTTGAAATTGGATTCATTAATTAATGTGCACCATAGAATTCAATTGTGTACATTTTCCTCTCTACTTTTTGCTATTCTGGGATAGTTTGTGTTTTTAAACTTGGTGACAATTATGTTTAATGCACCAAGACCAAAGGACGAGATCTTCGTGAGATATGAGATGACATTCAGTCCACCACGAGATCGATACATTATCTCATGATCATGCCGTTCACAATGGATAATGTTAATTGTAAATGATTATTCATTTTTTGTCTTTTGTTGCAAAGACAAACAGTTGCTTGTTGGTCAGCCCTCTGCAATCAAAATATTACATACATAAAATTGTCACGGCATATTATATCTATTTAGGTCGATGCATGTTTATTACAATCTCATCTGCACATAAAAAAATTAATCGTATTTCTTTCTGAGTTTACTTTATATTTAATCTACATGTATATGATACAATACAGAGGTGGATCCAGCAATATGGGAAAGGGGTGGGGGGGGGGGGGGGGGGGGGGGTGGAGGTGGGTTCCAATCGATAAATACCAAAACGTGTAAAATTCAGTGCCAGTTAAGGTGGTATGGGACACCTGTCGATATTAATGTGGATAAAAGAAAATTATAAACAAAATACTTTCACCGGTTTAGAATTTTCAAATTTTACAATATTTGACCA
>WFKH01011581.1:6700247-6733731 GCA_016163765.1 Magallana hongkongensis | reverse complement strand
GATATAATCATCAAAGGGCACCTGCTCCAAAAACTTTAACCAGCTCTAAAAACCTTAACCTCCTCCAGCATCCGAAACCTATGGCTCAGATTCAGCATTCAAGCCTGTCTGGTGCATTAGTATCATAAGACGCACCATCCATGCAAGTTTGGTGAAGTTAGGACTAGTAGTAACTTAGAAATTGCTATCAAAGGGCACCTGCACCAAAAACTTTAACCTGCTCCAAAAACCTTAACCTCCTCCAGCATCTGAAACTCATGGCCCAGATTCAGCATCCAAGTCTTTCAAGTCCATAAGTAGGTCCAGATGCATCATCCATGCAAGTTTGGTGAAGATAGGACTAGTAATAACTTAGATACAGGACCTGCAACAAAAACTTTAACCAGGTCCGGACGCCGACGCCGGGGGGTATAGCATAGGCTCCCCCCAACTTTGTCTCGGTGAGCTAAAAATGATACATGTCTATTTAAGAGAACTGTGACCATTTAAATGGAAGGTGGTAAAAGTCGGGACTAATTTCTAGCCATGTATAATTTATTCTACTTTTAGTATGTGAAAGAATTTGAATTTTACTGCACTAAAAAAATGGGTTACTGTCGTTTCGCCCCAAAGCCAAAGCGCCCCAAATTTTTTTTGGAGCACCCCAATTACATTTCAGGAGCGCCCCAAATATCTTTCACGAGCACCCCAAGTAAAAATTATCATTACGTTAAGTCTTGGATAATTTTCACGAGCACCCCAAAATTGGATTGTCCGATATTGCACTAAAATCAACGTTGGCGTAATTTAACTAGCGTTAGTAAGTCCCCAAGTTTGGATTATTTTCGCGAGCGCCCCAAAATGGGTTCACCTGATTAGTCTTAAATCTCTGATGGAATCTCAATTAACGTATACTTGGGATCATTTTCACGGGTGCCCAAAAATGTGCCAACTCAGTTTTGCTTTAAAGCTTGTTGGATTATTTTCACGCCCTAAAGTTTGATTTGAATTAGGGTTGACCCGATTTAAATTACTCTAAAATCGATTAACCAGCGCCTCAAAGTTTGAATTTTTTTCACATTAAAATTAGATTATTTACACGAATTGGGTGCCTACGATTTGTAAAAACTACATATCACTTTCACATAAAATTTGCATCATTTTCACGAGCACCCCAACATAAGTTTACCCAAGTTTGCTCTCAAATCAGCCTTTTACGTTGCTACAAAGTTAGAATCTGACTATTTGAAGTATTTTGAATTTTGATTTGTAGAGGTAATTATTTTAAAACCCAGGGTGAGGAAATAATATTTTGAGAATGAATAATATAAATAATATTTTCACATAATGGACTTATCGTATTCATGTATACTAAGACTTTCAACACCTTTAGGAACCCTGACATGCACCTGGACATAAGACACATCTGTTGTGTATATCTTGTGTATTCTGTGTTAGTTCCAAGGTTTTTCTCAAGTTGACCAAACAATGGACTTTAATTAGATATACACAAATGATTGAAACCATGTCTAGACAAACAAAGCAGCAATATCCAGCCCGATTTAACAAAGGCAATTGAGACTCCATAAAGATAAAATTAAACATAAAAACTATTTACTGCCATGAATACTAGTATTCATAAGCATCCAAAGTACTCCTTAATTACAAACAAGAAAAAATTAAGAGTAAATTCTTGCGCATGCATTTTAAATCTTTACTTAGTGTTAAAAGTGACTTATTGGTCCAATGGGCTGGGTGTTTGATTTATATGTACATGGTAAATAGACAAATAAATAAATGTTGCACAATTGCCACAAGAAATTGATATATTATTTCTTTGGATAATGGATTTTGTATTTTTTATTTTGGGGTGCTCATACGTAAAAAATATTAATCATAATTAAACCAACATTTGGGGCGCTCGTGAAATGTACTTGGGGCGCTCGTGAAACGTAATTGGGGCGCTCCAGAAAAATTCAGGGCGCTCGCACAGGGGCTTGTGTAGAAAAAAAAACATCGTTAAAAAAGTGGGTACCTCGGAGGAAAAATAACAAGGGAGGACGCCATCTTGGATACCGCCTCACTTCATCAGCTATTTTCTCATTTAAATTGTTAAACTAGACATATGCGCCGATTTGTATTCCTTCATAAATGATTCTTCTTTAAGATCTCACCTCCAGTTTAATTCTATTTACGTCTACATAAACAAATTTTATCTTTTACTCGCGTAAACATCCGAAATCGACAACTCCCTGGCTTCTGCATAAAGTGAAAGTACGGCACGCGAGATCTCTGTCATACGATTGGCTATGGGAAAAGCCAGGGAGTTGTCGATTTCGGATGTTTACGTGGACAAAAGATACAATTTGTTGATGTAGACGTAAATAGAATTAAACTGGAGGTGAGATCTTAAAGAAGAAATTAGCTGATGAAGCGAGGCGGTATCCAAGATGGCGTCCTCCCTTGTTATTTTTCCTCCGAGGTACCCACTTTTTAAACGATGTTTTTTTTTCTACACAAGCCCCTGTGGCGCTCATGCATGGGGCGTAATGGTTTTGGGGCGAAGTGACCAGCACCCTAAAATATATTGGACCTGGTTCTTAAGAAATATTTTCTTATTATACTTTTTAAATAACATTGTCAGTTCTATGATTTGATTGTCTGCCACATCCATGTGTTATTCAAATTCATCTATGAATTCAGAAACAGTGCTCAACAAACTTGAACATCGTTGAAACTGATAATTCATCAACAGATAGATGCATGGTTTTGAGTGACGAAGTAAGTACTTCGCTGAATTTTCTAATATATATAAAGATACTATCCACTGAGGTCAGTGGCATAGCTAGTTTCCAGTGGCTTACACAGGTTCACATGTATGCAGAACTTAAAGAGAGGAAATAAAGATAAATTACCATCGTTTGCAGTGTCTAATTTCAACCCCTTTCCTTTAAAACTAAGCTCATATTGTTCATCTACTACTGTCTTGGCCAATTGTTCTGTAACACTTGAAATATCCTTCGAAGTCATCTTGATAACTTTCTAAACAATATCGAAAACAACCATGCGCGCGTTTTCAAAACCAAACTTCCGGTTTTATTAGTTAGTAACTCGCGTTTTAAATTAGTCGACCTTCATTTATTTTTTCGTCGCTGGTTAATTTGTAATGAAGCTTGCAAAATTAGTTCCAGAAAAAGATGTTCAGCAATTTATAAATATCAGTTATATAATCTAAAGTGTTTTAATTTTAACCATTAACTTTTAGTATACATGCAACAATCTTCATTTCAATTCTTTTAAAGAAAAAAAAAGTTTTATTTTCATTAAATTTGAAAAAATGCACCAGGCTCTTCTTGGTCTTTTAAAAATATAATGCATTTATTGGCTTAAAAGCAAACGTTTTTATTTGCACCCCCCCCATCCCATTTTTTTTTCTATACTGAAAATAGAATTAATAATATTCACATAAAACATTTCATTGCTTTTATTGTCCTTAATTCATAGTAATCCTACTTTAAAGTGGATTACTTTAAAGATAAATTTAATAAAAGTTTGCTGTTACATTACATTCCTGCAACAAGTTGTTGATACATGCAGGTTCTGTAGTTTCATAAACATTTGCCGAGTGCCAATTTTGTGGATTTCGTTCTTGAGTTGATGTGCACATTGTATTGATATGATTATTGTCCACAAATTAAACATAATATTGAAACTGGGATTTCATTAAATCCATGAAAGTTGACACCCACAAATATTTATTGGGTCAGTTTGCCCAGTCTACCTGTATCCATAAATCCGGGTTATCCCTTTGCTCAGTCTGATTGCCATAAACTCTTGTTTGCCATATATCCTGTTTTTCCTAGTGACTAATGTTATATATATATATAATGTAATAATGTAACAATAATAAAAATTTCATTCAGATAAAGTCTTTTCTTGTTTTATTAATGTTTTTGTACAGTAAACACAATCTAATTTTGAAAATTAGATCCTTCACACTCCCGTACGCAACGTATCGAAACCGGAGAGCGGATGGAAGTTCTAATTTTAATAAGATTGGTAAAAACATTTAATTCCATTCTATTCTTTGGACATTATTCAACTCAGATTTTAATTTTTCTTTATTCGTTTTGTTTTGATAAAAAGAAATTGAGATGTTAATGAAGGCCCACTGTGGAGATGAACAAAGAATTAATGAGAACTGTTTTGATCTTATATTAAAAATGCTTGTTTTCCAAACTTTAAACCATTCATTTCATTGTTCTACAAAATTATTTATAAGGAGACGAAAGATAAAAAAGTTATCAAAAATACATCATGGTGTGTATATGACTATAAATTCTGGAAAATTGTGCATTTGAAATCAATAAAAAGTATAGATTTTTAAAATTTATAATGAAAAATTCTCTGTTTTTTTTCATAATCTTAAAGGAAAAAATAGTCTAATGAGTATTACGGCCAAAAACTCTGGGGGAATGGGAATCAGGGCAAACAGGGTCAAGGGCAAACATGTTTTAAAGCAAAGAACAATACATTCTTTGAAATCCTAAGTCAATGTCTCTATGAACAGAAGCCTATGATTTCATTTCAATGTTTATTAAAGCTTTTTGTTCCTTTCAAGTAAAACAGTTGGCACTATAAACACAAGTACTGATACTATAAAGTTCACAAGATGATGCAGTATATGTCATAATCAACTCTTACAATTACAATGAGCACAATTAATTGTAAATGTACCAAGTTTGATGCAATTGTTCATCTCAGAAAGTTATTTATAAAACTAAGTTATACTATTGTAAAAGTCACTTCATTAAAGCACTACACATGGAACAGATGGTACATGTATTACTAAATGCATTAAATGCATGAATCATTACACATTCACTCAACATACTTCAAACATTTACATTTAGCTTACATGTCCAGATTCTGGATGAAGAACATTCAAACAAAACTATAATGGCATGGCAGTCACACATAAATATGTTAAAAGAAAATACATAATAATCTCAAAATTTTCACCATATCAAATGTATGGTACAAGAAATTCAGTAAGAAAGAACTCATATTGCAATACAATTGGACTACATGGTAATTCTTAAATTAATCCCATCAGCAATCTGATCAAGGTGTATACAACTGCAGTTTATTCTTTCTTACATGGCAAGACAACGCTGGAGAACTTCTCCCACTTATACAGCGGCCAGCTCCTCTGGAGGTACATCCACCACAAAGCTGCTGTGGAATCTGCCCGTGGTACCATCAGGCAATCGACCCACACACCAGCCGGGGTTATCCGCATCCTACAACAGTAGCATTAAAATAAAGCTTTTGGAAATTACATAATATATTTATCCTGGTCCAACAACTTTAACACTGTCACTTATATTAATGTAATATGTTAACAGTAGTTGGATTTCTATTTTACCTGGCTAATTTCTGTTATGAGGCTGCCTTCACTGAAAGACAACTCTCCCTCTTTCAGGGCTTCATAGCCAGACATAGCTTTCTTGATCAGGAGCCTACAGAAAGGAATAATGACATATTGATTTCTATAGAAGGCTTGGTAATAGATACATGTAATTGGTCCATACCATCACCTTACAGCTTATTTTATGAAACTAATAACAATTGACATCTTGACACATGCAGTACATCGTTGTCAAGAAGTAAACATTTGTAAAATAATCTAGTTGATGTACATTTTGCATAACTTGTTTTTTTAATAGGAAACTTAGAACATGAACTACTACTATGACATAAAAATTTTGCTTTATCTCTGCTGTATGAAATCTGTAATTTTTACCCGTGCTGTGGATGAACAACAGAGTTGTCTCCTCCTGCTCCTACTTGATCTGGGGTGACAAATGGTTGACTAGGTCTGGGGGGTTTAGGGATTGCACTGCGTCCCCTCTTGGAAGGGCTACTCTTATCAGAGGAAGGTATTTTTGAGAGACCTTTCTGGTTTTCTGATGACTTGGTAGGAGCCCCTTTTTGTCCATCTGTTGATGGGATTGTGGGAATCTTTGATGTCATTTTTGAGTCTACTTGACTTGATTTAGACGAATTATTCTGAGGTAATTTTGTTTTAGCACCAGAGTCAGAGCGTTGGCGTGTTGGAGATTTTCCCAAGGGAATGCGACTTGGACTAGCACTTGTTTTTCTATGAGTTGGTGTGTCAGATTTGATTGGTGGATTGTCAGGTCGCTTTGGTTTCGGGGTAGGGGGCTTTCCTGGGGAAACTGCCTCAGGGAAGCCTGTGGAGTTTTGTGATGTGTTGGATATCTGCCTGTTGAAATCTTTGCTAGAATTCTCTGCTTGTTTCCCAGTCATAGCTGAACTTGGTCTTTTGATGGCACCGCTTGCTGTTTTTGGAATTCGACTGTTGTTTGTAACCTGTTTCTGTGGAGATTTCTGTGTTAAGGGCATGTTCAGTTTCTTAATTTGAGAGGATGCACTTTGACTGTGGCTATCATTCAAGTAAGTTGAATTATTATTAGAAGAATCCAAACCATCATGTATCAATATACTGCTACTGTCGTCTTGTAATGAGGACTGGTCATGTGATGAATCCTCAGCCTCTGATTGGTTTCGTTCTAACGACTTCAACCTTTGAATCTGAGATGGTCTATGAAGTGGTTTAGGAGCAACTGGAGGGGGGCGCTCTTTGGATTGAGCTCGGTGGGAATTACTTGCGTTCTCTCCTGAAAGCATTGGAAGCCGACTACGTTTGGGACTAGGTGGAACTTTAGGGCTCTTCATATCTCCATCTGTTTCATCCAAAGCTGACACTTCAGTAATACTTGGCTCTGATTCAGGTACAGTGCCATCACTATCAACATTTCCATTTATCTTTCTGCTGTCAATTACTGGAGGATCAGAAAATTTAGGAGTATCATGATATTTTGGGGTTGAATGTCTTGCTTCATTTGGTGAAAGTTCATTGGGGTTGTTTTTAGATGATGAGAACATTGGTCTCTCACTTTCCTGGCTAATACTTGGTTTAGAATTTTTTTGAGAGGAATTATTCAAACTTTTTTCACTTTTATTCTGAACTAGGCTTTGGTCCTTTTCCGAGTTTGATAGTTGTAACGGTTCCACTCCACTGATATCTGAGTCAAGCATGGCTGAGTTATTCTGGCTGTTGGATCTGCTTTCCCGACCCTCAGAGGCAGAATTATGGGTACCATTGAGTTTACTGTACTGATTGGTCCCGTCCTTGCTTCTGTTGAGAGGACTCTTTGGTATATGCTTCGGGAAGTTTGGACGAGGTGGGGGAGGTGACTTGGAGGTGCGCACTGAATTGATGGACTGTTTCAGGTTGATTTTCTTTTTGGATATTTTCACCAGTTTAGGTTTGATAAACCTTTTTGGTACCTCTGGTTTAGTTGATCCGTTTGGTCCCCCATCCACTGAGTCTGACTCATTAACACTCCTTGTGCTAGCATTCAGACTCATATCTCTGCTCTGATTGGCCGACTTATCAATAGGAGTCGACTCTGTTTGATTGGCCCACGGTACATGTGAGGGAGGTCTAGGTGGCTGTTTGGTTGTGGGAGTTCGTGGGCTTTTTGGACCCACTGGTGGAGGTGGTGCCTTCCTGACCGGTCGTCGCCGGCTGTCAGTGGTGCCAGTGGAGCAGATGGACCCAGTCTCTTCGTCCGATGTCTTTGATACATTGGTAATAGACCCCACAGATAGGAAGGAGCTTGACCTGACTCTGTCCTCTGCGGGGACACTCAGCTCTCCCGGCCCTTTGTACTTGAGTTCTGTTGGGTCCTCATCCACCAGCTACAAAACAAAGCTCTTTGTTACTTCCATAATACAATGATTGGAATATAGTGGTATCACTAGCCGGTAAATAGATGCTTGATATTTTGCATTCCAATTCATATTAATTCTTGATTTTGGGTCATCTCTATATACTGTATGTGTTTGTTAGTGGTATAATTGGATGTTACAAAATCAAGCATTGTATATTACTGGTGAGTGGTACATGTTTTACAATGACAATTGTTTTCTTTAAAGAAAAGATATGACAAATTGATTTCATTTTTTATAATATAATCTTGACTTAAAATATATGCCGGTACACTCTTGATAAATATATCTCAATAACATTTACGATGATTTTATGTGTTTGAAATGAATGATGATGTATAACTCTTGATAAAAATTATGATATATATTGAAATCCAAGTCAATTATTCATTATCGATACAATAATATATAATATACCCTACATTATCTGATGATTTACAAGGAATATGGAAAATATTTAGAAAGCAACATTCAAAAGCACTGTATTACCATGGTTTAAAAAAATTATAGTATTGGGCAAGTACTGAAATTATAAACAAGATTAAAAAGCTCTCGAAAAAAAAACAACCTAAATAAAACAGTTAAGCTAAAAACAACCTGCTTAATACTGAACTTACAACTAGATGTTGTTCATGTCAGAATAAACTCATCAAACAAAGCTTAAATTTAGATTCGGCCATCAAAATATTATGGTGCAATGAAATCACTTTTTAGTATACTAGCATACTTTTATATAATGGACTTTTTTTGCCTTAAGATTTCATTTTTCTTTATAAATAATTATTCATCAACAGAATCAATAAGGTAATCAGGAATTATAGAAAACAGACAGTTTTCTTTGTGGATACATTGTATATAGGCAGTAAAAGTCAAACACATTAATTTATATATTGTATGGAGGAAAAACACACAAAAAGAATATTTATCCACAACAACTCACACTTAAGCTGAACACACAGTAAGCCCATAATGGGAAGAAAGAACGACTGGTCACAGGGATAAAGCTAATCAAATCCCAAGTGAAACTTTATTTTGACAAAAATAGAAAGCAAAAACTTCAAATTGATCTCTTTTTTAAAAATAGGAACATAGTCATAATTCTTAATATTTCACTTCCTGGGAGTTAACCATGCTGTTTATCTTAAAAAAATACTATATTTTTAATGTAAACCTATATAAATGATTCTTGACTGATATTCTTCATGTGAACATAAAATATGAAAAAAGAAAAAAAAATTGCGATCTGGGAATAAACTGGTTGTTTTTTCAATATCTAATTTCATTTTAACATAAACAACAATTCTAATAATGAGAATGTTCTTGAAGACCTGATATTCTGAAAGACAAAACATACCACTGACCATTATTTCTGAATGGTCAGTTTGGAAATGAAGACAGAATCTAATACACACACTTCTAAGAGAAAAAACACCAGATATGTAACTAATGAAAGTAATCCATAGAATAAATTTATTCATCAATAAAAAGATTACCAAGGTACTTTAAAGTAGGACTCTCTTAAATTAAATTAGAGAGCAGAAAAAACCCCATCGAAATAAAATTCTGTCTTCCTTCCAAATTCAAACAAAGTTTGTACAGAACTATAAAACCAAAATGAATAAATGAGACATGCATGACAAATCCTTCACCTCTGATGGCCAAACTGCCTGTGAATGTGAAAATATCAACATACATTGTATGCAGTTTACAGTATAAAATACACGATGACTTATGATTGTGCTGTTGATTAACAGTTGTTTTGATTAGTGATAAAAGTGGTTGTTATATGACGAATGAATTGTTACATTAACTGGATGTCACGAGGAACAAATATAGGAATACGAACCTCGACATAACTTCCTGGGAACCAGCCAACCTCCTCGCCATGCTTTCCGCGCCACCATCCATTTTCATTGACTTCGTACACAAGAATTATGTCCCCTTTATCAAATGACAGATCTTGTTCATCCTCGGCAGCGTAGTAGTGCAGTGCTCTGTGTTCTGAGATAACAAACAATTACCACAATTACTTTCAAAACTTCTTCTCTTTCAGCAAAAACTTTAATTAACATTATACACTCTAGAAAACAGAAAGATACCTGTTTTCTATTAATTACTGGTAAGCTGTATTTATAAAATTCTTAGTTGCAGGTCTGTAGCTCCCGGTCTGAAAAAATTCGGATGGACGACCTGGGAGCTACGGTGCCTACCATTGTAAAAATCTGCAATTTACGGCGCACAAAAAATTGCGCTAGTTTTGGATTGATTAACCTTATTTCCGAACACATTCTATACAAATACTTAATTCCAAAAAAATCCTCGGACATTTTACTACAGACATGAACACTTTACTAGCCTCTGATATTCTTTGAAACACCATCACCAGCCCCGTAAAGTGAAGTGGTGCAGTTTGTTTACATGTAAAAATGGCGACTCTCGACCTCGACGTAAATTTAGCATACTTCAATTTCCAAGGTCAGTTAGCGTGTTTAAGAGAAAGTTTGAGGCAAGTAAAGTACCGATATTAGTAGTAAATTGACTGAATAATTTAATGATACTAATTTTTTCTACAGAATTTGTGTGAAAATAAGGTTAATCAGTCCAAAGCTAGCGCAAATTTTTGTGCGCCGTAAATTGCATATTTTTACTATGGGAGGCACTGTAGCTCCCAGGTCGTCCATCCGAATTTTTTCTGACCGGGAGCTACAGACCTGCAGCTATAAAATTCTATGTTCCAGAATAGGTAAGCAAACAATCTGTCATAATCAATTCAAAATGGTAAATGACATGGAACTAATTAGCCATCCACTTTTATCTTTATTAAGTTTCTATCATGTCAGCAATAAATAATAGTTTAATAGGAGGACGATTTGAAATTTGAAATAGAGAATAGACAGTATAATACTATATAATACTAATATAATATAATTAGATTTGGCTGTGTATTCCAATTCCATTAGGCCTTTTTTGGCAGAGAGCAGCTAATATGCTACATTGAGTACATAGCTAAATGTCATTGCATATCAGTATAAATATAGGAACATTCAGAAGTACACTAATTCAAATCCACGCCAACTTGTTTAAAAACCAATTTCCGCCAAATTTTGTACGTTAAACATATAATATGTTTACAGTAAAACAACATTGTTAGTCTTATGTAAAATTCATACATTAAAAATTTTGAATCTTGTGTGGAATGCAGTGAGAAAGAATTACCAATAAAGTAAGCGCCTTACCAATGCCAATGAGGTCCTCATCGTGGTGACTGGTCTTGTTGACTTGTAGCTGTTTGTACACAGTCTCTTTATCAGGGTATCCAAACTGGGAAAAGCTGGCAGCCTCTATATCCTCCTATGGAATAAGTGCAACAGAATATATCAGTATTGGCTGGAAACTAATACATTTAAATAAAGCAATGTTCAATATCAGCTGGGCACATGTATATACTAATGAATTTAAATCTAATTACTGCAAATACATGTACCATGCATAAAATACCCTTCTTCATTTCAAACCAATACCTTTAATAGGAACAAAGTCTTAACCTACTGGGTTTAATACCAAACAAAGGCCACACAGGATTCTACATCTTTTTTTTTTTGTACTCACTAGAAAATATGGGTGTCTCATCCTCAATAAGTAACTCACCTGTGTTGCTACCTCAACATAAACAGCTGGAAAATGCCCGACTTCGTTGGTGCGGTTTTTGCGCCCGTACATCCAGCCATTGCGGTCTTTTCTGATTCCAGTCACTATCTCCCCTTCCTGTAGACTAACCTCCTCCTTAAAGTTAGCGGTGTAACTAAACAGCACCTTAAACTGGGTTCCTTCTGTATAAAATATACAAAAAATCACACTTATTAAACATAGCTATGCCTAAAATTAACATCTCAAAAAGTAAGGAACCAATATGAATGAGTTGGACACAACAAAATGTCAGATAACAGTCCTCCATTAATTCAGTAGACATTCGTTGTTGTATGCAGATCTTACCGATATTAATGTCCTCCTTGACAGGAGAAATGGTAGACCTCCTCTTTACAGCCTTGTCATCCTTCTCTCTAACCTCCCCCGTCTCATCAGGAATGTGAGGAATGGCTACCTCCTTGCCAAGGGCATGCTGCAAATTCAGGATACAAATAGAATTCAATACTATTTATCCATAATGTACATTATGCTGCAAATTTAACATACTGATTTCTTACTACCTACAATAAAGATCATGTATACCTGATATACCGAAATAATACAGTATCTAAACAAATTAAAATGTATTAATTAAGATTGAATTTATTTGAATTATTACCCTAGCTGACATCCCTCCGTTTAAGTTGGCTTACAGACAGTACAAGGATATCTGCACCTTTGTATTGATGGATTTGATGCAATGACAATATCTGTAGCATTGCCTGCTTACCTTGTTCAGTGTGGAGATCTTGTTAGATTCCCTCTGAAGAGAAGAGGCTTTCTTGGTAAATCCTGACTCTGGGGCCATAAAGGAGGACACAGGGCGGGGACCATTGGTGTCCACATCAAGGGATATCTCAAAAGGCTGAGAGCCATTGCTTAGTCTGTTGTCTGTAATGAAATCCACACAACTGTCTAAACAAAGATCTTAATCATAACATGAGTTACAACAGTTGAAACATTTCTCAAGTCCTGAAATCCTATTTCTGAAAATGTATTGCACAAGATTTGTAACAAGGAACTTACTTTTCTCAAAATCGACCTCTGGCGGGATTTCTTTGAGGTAACTTCCCGGGAAGAACCCGGTTTTTCCATTCAGACTTCCTTTCCACCATCCATTGTCATCTTTGTGAGTTACCACGACAACATCTCCCTCTTTCAAGGTCAGATAGTCTTCATTCTTTCCCTCGAAGTTAAAGACTGCAATATATTTTTCCTCTACTGAAAAAAATATAATGAAAAATTAAAATCTTTATTATGCTGAAGTTGTACATGTAATCTCAGAAATGACATATTTTACATGCTTCAATGAAAACCAACTTCCCAAAAATTCTAATATAAATGATAAGAAGAGCAAGTTCCAAAATCCCAATACATAAATTATGATGTCATGCCATATCAGTTGTGGAAATAAGAAACACTTTTAAAAAAGTTTTTGTTATGGAATTGTTCTTAAATTCAGACAGCATCAATTTAATGTTAATAATAATGCTGCTAATAATAATTTAATGGTTCCAGAGTGACTCTTGTCCATTTGGTTTCAGTAATTATTCATCATGCATTATCAAGCTATCCATGTTCTCAAGCTCAGTGCGAGCCATAATGCATGGGCTTACTCCGCAGGCTGTAACAATTAGTAATGTAAACACTTTAAAAAACTTCTCTGGCAGAAATCACCGGTTACATCTTTGTTTTGCAGACTGCGCAGAACCAGAGAAATAATCTGAATCATTAACAGTCTTAAATTCGGTTTTAACTCGCAGCTTGAAGAAAATGTTAAAACAAAGCAATTTGAATAATAAATGTGGAAAAAAGTGACTGTGAGTGGGTTAGATGGAGTTCAACATCAAACACTTTTAATTCTCAGTGAGAGAGCACTGGGGGCTATGTAACATACTCTTTTTTATTTCTGAGAAAATTAACCAAGTACACTGATGTAGAGGAAGTCACAAAAAGCATAAATATAAACAGGCTTGGTTGTGTTGGTGGTAAATCCCGTATAACGACCTCGTTCACCACAACATCTGGGCTGAAAAAGGCTGCCAAAAGGTTGACCTGCCTCCAAGCATAACTTGTTTGACAACTAATCATAACTATTATCTATCATGTGTATTGTTTATTATAAACAAGATTTACTCACTATTGAGCTTATTTAATGAATATGAGCTGGTAAAATTGAATTTTATTAAAAGAAAAAAATAAGAGAGCCAGAGGTATAGTGCACTAGCTTAGTATACGATTTCGCCTACAATATAGTGCTTTTGCAAACATCAGACATTTTCAGTATTATACAATATTTAGTTAAATGTATTCAAAGAAATGCAAATTTCACAATTGCCATGTTTAAAGAGTCTTAATTATCTTACACGACATCATTAAAATCTTCAGGTTTTATTAGGGATATATAGGAAAATAGTTAGTATGCAATAAAAAGTTGGGCATTTGACTATTTGAACCACTTTAAACCAAAGAAATCCGACTAAAATTATGTTCTACAGGTGTTGAAGTACAAGTTTACATTGAATTAATTTTGGTTTAACGTGGTCTTCATACTGAAAATTATACAAATATTTCAATTAGTGACTTTTCTAATACAATCATTTACGCGGGTTGTCCAAAAAGTTTGTGGACACATGTAATTTTATTCAAAATAACGGTGCCATTATCAGGAAAGTATTATAATATTTTAATATAGAGTATAATAATGTATATGTGTAAAAATCAGAGCAATGTACATTTTTGTATTGGAGTTATCATTATATATACATTGCCTAAACAGGCCACACGGCCCAGTCTGACGTTGAGTTATAACGATGTTTCAATAACGTTGTAGTCCTGGATTTACCTGAGAGTAATATGCCGCATACACCGTTTGGTCAGAGGGTACAATTGCATACTCCATCAAAATATCGCTTGTGCCACTTGTGGATAAGTAAACTCGAACTATTTCGATGTTTTTCCTGTTTCCTTCATCGCTTGTTTTGTTTCTATCGGTGTTTTACCTCAGTCTACACAATTTTATGATGGCGCGCTGTTCTGTGCGGTCAGCTGATGTCGCTTTTTCAGGCGTTTTTAAAGACATGTTCTTGCCGTAATATCTTTTAAAAGTCCTCTGCTAGTTTGAAAATAGCTTAAAATGACGTATGAAAATGACATAAACCATACAGACTACATCATAATAGAAGATTATGAAGTTTTGAAATGTTGTATAAAAACTGTAAATATTCATATCTAAAAACTCAATTACAAAGTTTGGACAATTTTTACGCTGGGCCGTGCATAATTTCCGTGATCCTTTGATACATTAAAATTTTAGTTTATTTCTATGGAAAACATTCAAAACCACTTTAGTTTGATTTGAAATTTTATGACAAAGATTTAGATATACAATATGTATATATAAACCCATTTAAAATGACAAAAATGCGATTGTCCACAAACTTTTTGGACAACCCTCGTATATAGCCACATATATTGAAAAGACATACTGTGAAATTGTAATATGCGTAGTGGTAACATGTAGGGCTTTTTGATTTTGTGGTTGCTGGATCGATTCCGTCAAGTAGTAATTTTTTTTCTTTTCACATAAGCACAATAAGAATAGAGAGTTTAAATTTACATTTATCTAATCTGCTGGATTTTTTTTGTATAATTCTGAGTATGAGCACACCCAATATAAACAGATCTTTTCAATAACACTAGAATCTATTTATACTTATATTCATTGCAATTTGCTGGCAGTTATCACGGTTCAGAATATCAACTGTATTTATACACGGAGTTCTATATATATTCAATCTCGATGCTGGTTTCCTGAATTTATGACAAATCAGTGGTTACAGACACTATTATAAAATCAGTACCTAGGTTTAAAATCATATTGCAAGAGGAACCAGTATCTATTTTTAGTAACAGGTACTTTCCATTCAAACACGGGTGTAGGCGAAATAATAGGAAAAGGCGCTTTACCTCTTTAAACACACTGTCAGCTCAAAAATTAACATGCCTAACAGAGCAGACTCTAAAAATGTGTATATATATTTATCTATTTCCTTCAGGGCATCATTTTCATAGTCTTGCCAAATATATAATTCACATGTACAATGTATACACTCTAAATACAACTGCCATGTATAGAAAAATATTGTGCCACCTATTTCTTGTTGTTTAATTGTGAATAACATTTGTAAGTTTGAATCCTATCTAATACTAGTAATAAACCATTATTATAAAAATGATAAAGAATTATATGGGACAGCTATACATTATGAAATTCAATTTGATACATGCAGTTAACTGGTTTGAGAATCATGGCATTGCTCTGTTTCATTCCAAATTTAGATTGGATTCCCCTGTCACAAATATAATCAGATATGCCTGAGGTTTTTCTTATCTAATAGATATCAAATATCAATGCCTGTTTTATATGCACATGTACAGCTAGTGTATTTAAAATATTGAATAATGTGATGGTAATCACTAAATCTAATACCATGAAATTTTTATTTCTTTATACATGTATAATATTCCCTATGTATTAAACATTCAGCTGTTCCCCAGAGAGAGGTGGTCACAAAAAATCATGTTAACTTAAAAGTTAGTAATTAAATCATGCACAAAGAACTCAAGCTGTAAAACAATTTAAGAACTGAACAAGAAAAACAGAGTATAATATATATATATCACAATACCCTCATCAAAAAATGTGACCGTGTGTCTCAAGGCAGGGCTATAGCTTCTTCTAACTGTAACAAAATTCCCAAACTTCCAAAGTACAGGATCAAGCAGACATCAATCATTTATAACTGATGAACCAGCAAACTAATCCATTAATGGTTTTCCCATCAGTTCTCAAATCAAATGTCAACAATACTCTACTAAACCATGTAACAATGAAATATTTTTGTAAGGCTAATACAATAATGTCACGAACTCAGCCTATTACATATGTGATTATTAAACCCACAAGCATAGGCTTTCTTTCACTGATGTGGTACATGTTTCGCATCAGAAATAGTAAATATCAGTCATACATCATACACTATATAACATGCTATAATATATAATTTTAATTTAAAACATATTTCATTGATAGCTTAATAGAATTGGGCAAAAGGCAAAGCCTAGTATATAAACCTTCTCCCATAGATATGATATGTCATGACCTCTATGGTTTCTATTTTCCAGTAACTGTGCTATGATATGTTATGATACATATGGTTCCTATTTCCTAGTGGTGTTCAAGCCATGATATAATTTCTGTTTAACTGTGGTGTGCTGTTATATACCTGTAGCAGTATTAAAATGGGTGATCCCGTTGCGTTGTTTGGCGGAGCCCCTGTCCCCCTCACTGGTGACCTTGACTTGGGGCAGCAGGTCTACGTGGTTTAGGGGTACCTCTGACCTGCCAGACAACCATAGGTCCTCAGTCACTGGGTTAGGCTGGTATTTCTCATGCTGAAGAAAAAAGCCCATGACACTTGAGTAACACACAAACATCTCAAGAGCTTCCGATCTTAAACAGATCAACCGACACAAAAATAGGATTATAAATATAGTATGTCAAAAATAATTGAGATATGCATGTAGTTATTAACTTATGTACAAAAATATCTTATCAGGTTTTCAATCTCAAAATCAAACAAGCAAATATAGATCGAGTTCCTTAACATGAAAACCTAATCCACAGTCCTTTAGTGTTGTTAGATTGATAGTGGAACAATTGATCTGACTTCAGCATGTGATGAATGACTTTAACTCTTACTTTGTATAAAGTTTATACCTTTGATCTTCACTGAGAGTGTCAACTCCCTTTATCGTGTACATAATGTTTATTTTTACATCAAAATCAAAAGACAGATGGACTGAGATACCAGGTAACTTAGACCCCCATCAAAACCAACTACATAGTAGTCCAACAGTTGATGCATAAAATCTTGTACAAAGTTTGTGTGTTATTGTATTTCCATTTTCACCTGTCATAGAACTTTTGATAATTTTCTCACCTTTCCTGGTTTCTTCCTCCGCACACAGACACAGACAATGATGATGAAGAAGATTAGAAGTCCGGCTCCAATTATAGACAAGGCTATGATAAGTTCAAGTCCAGTCCCCAGCACTGAAAACACATAGAAAGTGGAAACCATCAAAAATTGTACACAGAAATCCCCGAGAGGCATCGCTCCATTCAGCACATCTCATCATCTCACTCATTAACGTGCCGCACACATGACTGTTTCTTCAAATGCACAAAATACAGCGGCCTCTATCTGCTACATTATGTCAAAATTTTGCTACTGAACAATTACTACCACTGTCAAAATCCACAATGTATATATTAGAGGTAAATGGTGATAGATTGTGAACAGCTTCGAGTGCAAGCAATTAAGTACACTAAGTTATAGCACAGATCAATGAGTTGTACAGACTAGGAACCCTACAGCAGTGGTACACTGCATGACTCTCTGTACAAGAGGATGTGACCTGGACAAAGTACTTTTGGAGTAAAGTGGAAAACTGAGCCATGAATCTAATACCTTATTTTCAATACAACAAAACTTCTGTAGATTGAAGGAAAAACCCAATTTGTGTGAGCTCAGGATACATCCATTAAATTAGGATGCTAGGGGGGAAATAATTTTTCCATCATGAAAATTCTTGGAAGCTCATGAGGTTGCGCAACTGTCAGAAACTCCCATTGTACCAAGAGTCTATGTGCCAAGTTTTGTCACTTTCCATTTAGTAGTTTGCTATCTTGATGTCCATAGACCTAGAATTCTTGGGAATTATGACATTTATTTACATGGCTTATCATTTTATTTATATTATATTATGCAAACCATTTAACACATGTACAGATTGTTCATACAATATTTATTTCAGTATATCCTGATTTATTTGGACTTAGGGCAGTAACGACTAGTCTCCTTCTCTTCATCCAAATAAATCAGGATACACCAAAATAAATATACAATTGAATTGTATCATAGACAAATTAAAAAATGTACATTAAAACAAGTGATATTATGATAAGTCTCAAATCATTACTTGATTATTTTAATTTTTCTCCAACACGTCCAACACAGTGATTGAGATCTTTAAGCCATAAAAATCACTTTTGGCTAAATAGTTTGATATTTCTAAATACCTTCATGTACATGCTACATTCTTTCCCTTGAATAAAAAATCCAAGAATTAATTCTGTTTTGAAATACCCCCTCTATTGCATCAGATTGAAAGACACAGCTCAATATAAAAATTTTATGGGGATTTTGGATTGAACAAGATGAGAGAGTATCAAGATGATTATGTTGAAAAGTCTTGCAAGGTGTTCTGAGACTTTCCAATTGGATAAAAGATGTCCATATTTTCATTATCAACCTTTTTAACTCTTGTCATTTCTCTCTGTAAAGGGAGGGGATCGACATGTGGAAGAGGGAATCTTGGACTCTTTCCCTTGTTATCAATTTCAAGTGTTCTTTTAAATTACTGATTTGTATGTGTATTTATTATGAAAATTGACAAAAAGTGACTGACTAGACCTTGGTATTTAGAATATCTGCAACAGAATAGCAATATACTGATATGTAAAAATCTTTTTTTTCTCTTAAATTTGATTATTGTCTGTTGGGTACAAGAACCAAAAATATTTTAAACACATTTATAGTGTAAAAACAATAAAATCAAGTAATAGAGCTCTTCAAAAAGCCGTTAACTGGAATTGATAATGGAGTGAGTCCATTAAATGACAGTTTGACTTCCTGTGTTGAAAATTACAAATGATGCCTCCAGTCCATTTTATGAATGAATAAAAATGTAGGTTGATACACCATAGCCTAGGTATATCCTGGTCAGTGACTTTCTGACTTCACTTTTATTGTGGTGACTAATGGCTTTATTTCTTTATGACTAAATCAACTGAACATGAGTCCACACTTAAATTCTATTAAAATACAGTGCATCTTTGTCTATGGCATTTGTTTATAAGTTTGTACATAGATGTGGATAAGCCCTAGCATAAGATACAGCATCAACAGTCTCTGGTGTACAATCTACAAAGGTATCTCACAACTGATGCCTTGTCTTTGGTAAGGTACAACAATGTAAATCAGTGAACATTTTGATTACTTAAGATGACAGGGGAACATATACTGGTACATGCAGCTGCAGCACAATGCACACAATTACATCTGACTCTCTCTTTTTCTTTTTGGGACCCCCCCCCCCCCCCCAAAAAAAAAAAAAATAAAAAAAAAATAATACCTCTTTTTGTGCAAATCTTGATAAAATTCTATGATATAAAGTCTATGAAAACCAGGCTGTTGACATTTTTTTTATAGAAATATTTAAAATAAAAGGAGCAGCTATATCACAGTGAACGGTTTCACCTGAATCCCCACCCCCTAAAAAGTCACTTATGTGCACATGTTGGTAAGATTCCAAGATATGAATTCTGTGAAAATTATTACTTTAGGTGACAAGAAAAGATATAAAGCTATATAACACAGTGGACACAGTTACACCTGACCCTTGTGATCACATCTTGAATTAACAGGTCAACAATATCTGGAGGCCACTAGACTAGTCATCATCACTCTCCCCACTTGACTCCGGCTCATTCACCGAAATTTTTAACTCAAGTCACAGTCAAGTGTGCCAAATACCTGACATATTATACACAAGGAAAACATTACCAGGCTATTTGTTTGTTTTGTTGTTTGCTAAACTTTGATAAAATCACATTTTTTGAACTAATTAATATATGATGCATTAATAAAAAATTGGAGTACTGAAGTTATTGAGTAATGATTTTTTTTTATCGGTTTGACTTATTGATGGCAATTGTCTACAAAATTGAATATTATTGAACTTTAGGTACACTTGTTACACTTACTGTTAACAGATTAACAATCTGTTAATGAGATACAATCTCATTAACAGATTGTATCCTAGCTGCTTTTAAAAATCTCATTAAATTAAAAAAAAAAAGCTTATTATCAAGCAGATTTCAATGGGATAATTATAACCTACCATTCAGTCCACATAAATAAGCCACATCAGTAATGAACCAGATTCCCAGTGAGACCTTTGGGGGGATTGAATAACAGATGTAAAAGTGATGATAGCTATCTCAGCCCTAGGACTTACATTGTATCTAGCATGTCAAGTTTTACTTAATGGAGCTGGGGTGCCCAACAATGTATCTAGCATATAATGTTTTACTTATATGGAGTGGGGTACGGGTGCTTAACAGTGTATCTAGCATGAGATTTACATAGTAATACATAGACTGGTACGTGGAGCTGGGTTGTCTAACAATGTAGCTAGAATGTACAATGTTACTTACGTGGAGCTGGGGTGCTGCTGACCGTGTTGTTTGTCTCTCCGTGGGTGGTTGTGACCCCTGGGAACACCGAGCTGGATGTAGGTAACACTGGGAGGGTGATGCTTGGAGAAAATGTCTCCTTAGAGGACGCTGGTAGGACTGCTATAGAATCATTGCTGAAGCCATGGGTGGAAGACAGGGTTTGTGTCGGAGTGGAAGACAGGGTTTGTGTTGGAGTGGAAGACAGGGTTTGTGTCGGAGTGGAAGACAGGATTTGTGTTGGAGTGGAGGAGACATCAGGATTTTGGGTGGAAGGTTGCAGCAGAGTAGACGATGCCATCAAACTGGGACTGGATGGGTACAAGGTGGATGATAATGATGATAATGATGATGATTCTGTGAATGTGGATGTCAACACAATGTCAGATGACAGCTTGGGTGTGGGGGGAGAGGAAACAATGGATAATGATGATACTGCTGATGATGGTGATAATGGTGATGATGGCAATCCTGATGGTCCTAAAACTATGGACTTGGAAGAGATGGAGGATGGTGTTACTACAGAGAACACAGAATATTCACTTGACAAATGAGGAGTGGAAGACAATTGGGAGGAAATCACTTCAGATGAAGGGTCAGCACTGATGGGTGCACTAGGCTGACCCACATTAGAAGACAGTTCCTGGGAATTCCACACTGTATCAGCTGATGAATCTTGTAATGCTGTTGTTGTTACAGGTAAGCTGAACTCAGAGGATGAAGACTCTGAAAGAGAACTTGTAATGCTAAATGTTGACAAGGATATCATGGGAAGACTAGATGTCTGAATGACAGAACTAGGGGATGAGGAGAGGGGCTCTGAAGACATACTTGTGACTAATTGAGTGAAAGATGAGATATCTACAGTCACTGGTGAACTCGTCAAAATGTCTGAACTCAGTATGTTGGGGGGTGGAAAAGAAGTTGATGAATATGGTAAAGATGATGTTGCAGCAATTGAATCGCTGGTCCGATTCTTTAGCACTGAACTAAATTCCATGCTTTCACATTGATCAGTTACAAACTTTTTGAATCAAACTGCATAATTCAATAAATATTCACACAATTTTGTCAATTTTTAGCTGTTTCCTTAATGTAGTATCAATTTTGTATTTATATCCTTCCCATTCTCAGCTGTTAGAAAAAAACACAGTGCATAAAAACAAATACACAACAAAGTTAATCAAATCTGAACTGAACCAAAAACAAAAATTTTTCCATCACATCTGTGCATTTGATTTCTCACACACTCAAAATCCCCACTTTATACGCACAATATATGAGACATAATTCACTTTCCAATCATCTCCTGGCTGGTTAAGAAAGTTCCGAGGGTTAAGAGTCACTTCACACTTTTCACGTATGATAAAAATCCCAATACAGCAGGAAATTTCCTAAGAGTGCCATAGTCTTCTCTCTTGCTCCAAGTCATGGTATGGTGTGACCTCAATATCAGAAGATAGCCCCACATATGTCAAAAGAATCAGTGTTCACAAATATTACTGTTTCCTGCATCAAGATGCGAGCCGGCTTTACAAGCAGTCCATCCCTCCCAGCTTTGAATCACAGTTTTCCTGTTGCAGCTCTTACTTCTTTGTGCACATTTTTGTATAACTGCGTTTTATTTTCTGTTATAAAATCTTATCACAGATATGATGGAAGGCAAACAAATTCAAAAGTTAGATCAACTCAAAAACTTGAAAATGTCAGAAACAATTAGTTGAACAGAACAAAACGGTCTTTAAAACAAAGTCACAAGAAGAGTGTTTACTTGTATCCACACGATGTCTGGCGAATCTGAAAATACAGAAAATGCACATGGGTGAGTCACTGGTTTTACAGAGTTAATCCAACGCTCATACACAGCATGTATACAGGAAAAGTGAAAGTTTAATAAGGCCAAAGCTATATATAAATTCATAATACACATTACATTTCAGAAAACTATATTCACTGTTTGAGTGGATACGTATGGGTCCCATCCATCATAACACTTGATGGTAATAATTTGTATGTTTATTTTCCTTCAGCGTTGTATTTCATACACTCATAATGTTTCAGTCATGGAAGTTATTGAATGACATATTGTAACGATATCAGATGTAACTGGCATAAAAGCATAACTGATACATAAGTATAATGACATCAGTACAGATGATCATGCATAAGGAACAATTATAAAGAATATTGAAATATCTTGTCATTTTGATGCATTAATTGAGATGCATGTTTATCTCAAAATGTACAATATGTGATCCAGTCAAGAGCAATGTTACACTGTGTTAAAAGCTCATAAAGTATATGTAGGAAACAAATACACACTATGGCATGCAGCAGCACATTTATGTGGCTTTTAGAATTGTTTTCAAGTTTTAATGGACGTGAATTCAACTGCACACATCTGGCTGCATGTGCAGTAAATCGCAAGCAATCACTGGGAAACTATGTTGTTATTACCCAAAGAATGCAGGGCTCACAACATCACAGAAAGCCTTTCTTTGTCATAAAGAAGTGTGAGTCATAGCCAGGATGCCTGCCTTCAGCAGCTGTTTGTGTTATGACGGTGTTCATTTTGTACCTAATTCTCTCTCTCTTTCCCCCTCTCTCATTCTGTACCTAACTTTGTATCGACTCTCTCTCTCTCTCTCTCTCTCTCTCTCTCAACCCTACCTTTTTATTCATTTTGAATCATATCATAATTTACTTCCTGTCCTCTGTCCTTTACACATAACAGAAAGCTGAATATTTAAATGATGTAAGTTAAGGAAGGAAGAAAATACTATTTGTTTAAGATTGAAAAATATGGCAAACATACTCTACATTCATTATAAGCACTAAAGCTGGGATATTAAAGTAACAGGCAATAATATTAGACATAAACAGAGATTACAACTACAAAGATAGGTAGATTCTTAAATTACTGTATAGCAAAATCAGGAACCAAATAATATAAGATAAGATCATAGAAATTACCTGCAGAAACTAAGGAAATTATCACAACAATGGAAACATAGACAGAAAGACTGGTAAAAAAATAAAATAAAGATAGCTTCCTTCAACTTTACTTTGACTAGGTAGTTCCTCCTACTGACCAACCCTTAGCCTATACCTTCAATATCTGAGAAAACAAAACCCTTTTATCTGAAATCTATCATTTCAGCACATTTCTATATCTCCTCTGTAACATTTACAAACAAGTCCCATACTTGATGAAAGAAGTCATTAACCAAGAGAGGGCATATATATAAATATTTTGTCAGATTCCAACAGCAGATTAATACAGCAAAGTTATCATCCAAATAGCTTCTCCCTGTCTACGTAAACAGGAGCCAGGCGGCTGAATGTTCAGCTGTAGACAGCTCCTGCTTCCTCTCCCCCCTACCAGTCAGCGAAAGTCTAAAAACATTGATTGGCTGTCCAGACGGAGGAGTTCTCCGGGGGATACGGATCTATTAATTGACCATCAGCGGCTGATAGATTGCTCCCTTATTGTCAGATCAGTAACTCACCTTAGATAAACACACAGACGATCCTCATCAAACCACTGTGAACCTCTAGTTCCCGTTAGTGAAGTGAAAGCTATACAGCCTGTGTTGTCTCTGAAAGAAAGCATAAGAAATGTCACTAGGTTTTCCTTTGCCAAATAAAAAAAAATTCTAATGAAAATCAAGTTCACAAAGTTGTGTTCCCAATTTTCTCTCTAAATTAGATTAGCGTAAAAACAGACCAGGAAGCAAGGGAATTATGTAATTCTTCCAAAGTTCTCACATATATTGGATTTCTGCACTCTAAACAGTGCACTTAAAGATAAAACAATGCATTCTTTATGGGTGCTCAAAAACATAAACATTGAGGGGCTTATAATAAGACTACCATTTATTTAAAAAAACAAAACCCAAATGATGACACATTACAAATCCCTGTGCAGGATTCACAGTAATCAGAAAACATGTCTCATAAAGTTGTGTTAACTGTTAATAAAACCCTCGTAATAGTTACCAGCACATAATCCTATCATAGGGTCTTGCAAAAGTACTATGTAACGCACATAAAACCTCTCTTTGAAGTACATCAACTCGCTTTTGGTTTAACAAATATGAGCAATTAGAAAATACAGAAGTCTTATTGCTACTGCATGTCATCTGTGTAGTACACCTTTTTCTCCCCATAGGCTACATCAGTGACACTTCACGTACTAACTAACCAGAGAGGAACAAGTCGTAGATTAATAAAAGATAATTACTCAACACGTAATATCAAATGTCATCACAATCTCCTATCAGTCTCAGTTTTGTAAAAGTTACTTGATAACACATTATAGTATCTTTAACAATTTTAATATATGCCATATGTTATTGCAGGAAATAAAGCTTTTCCAAAATAAAAATTAATCTTTTCATTTTAAACCGAAATAGAATTTTACAAAATGATTTTTTTCAAAGAATAGATTTTTTGTTTTATTCTTGATATTTCCAAACATTCACAAAAGATACTAAATTGGGAACATATAAACATAAAATAAATATGTTTTAATTTTTAATACCTTAAAAAAAAGAAGGAAAAAGAACCCTTAAAAAACATTGTAAATTGTGAATATGAGACTTTATGGAACATATACTGAAGTTTGAATGAGAATTCCTTGAGAGATATGTCATTCAAATTCCCGGGCATTTAAAATTATTTGAATGGGAATGTTTGTATTTGAGCAATTTGTCATAAGTTAATTCCTTACAACAATCAGCTTTTAACACAGAAATAACACTTATACCAAGGATTTTCTACAATGGACCTTGACTTAATGTCTCACTACATGTATAGTAAGAAAAAATGTGACCAAATTCATACAGCCTTTCAAAGTTTTCACACAGTCAGTTTAACTTAATAATCAATTTGACAAAAAATTTAAAATATCTCATATTCTAACAATTATTGTTGACATGCAGATAATGTATAAGTATTGTTGACAAGTGAATAACTTCTTTGAAGTCTACAGACAGTGCATATCAGTTACTATCTCCAATCTTTAGTCAAGATAATTAAAAACAAATTATTTAGTCAAAAACATTCTTCTCTTTACAATAAAAAATCCACATGTATATTGTCTTTTTATCAATACTTACCCATTTCTATGAAACAGCCAAAATATTAATAAAGCCGTTGAACGGAAATTATCACAAAAAAGACTAAACTGGCTCATCTTATGTATTTATATTGGTTGAAGATTTCATAGGGAAGTTTATCATAAACAAAATTTGGAAATCACAATAAGAAGTAAAATCTTTACCTTACCCTCCACAGGTAGGTCCCGAGCACTCTATTATCATCACAAAACACTAACGACGGTAAAGTTACACCATGCAAAACAGACTTAATCTCCTATAGTCTTGCTTTATCTGACTGTCTTGTATAATCAAATAAAACAATTATCTTGTCCTCTTAGATTATGTACATGCTAAGCCCTCTCCTCTTTAGGTGTAATACCTGTTTAAACTAACCTGGCACCCAATTGACAAAGCATTAAACTGTCGGCCATCCTCTCACCTCTGTGGTGTATTCCTTTCTGAACTGACTTTCCAATCTATCAAAAGTCACGATCAGCCTTAGAGCAATGTATGACTGGCCAGCTATTCTCTCCCAGTTAACAGCTTTAACAATAATGGGTCCTGCTACAAAATGTTTACCTTTATTTTCCACACAAACAGCATATGGATACTTTATACTTTGCATTTTCTTTGCTTTATTTTTTTTTCCAGATAGAAATTTTAAACCTTTCACAAAATCTATTCAGTATTAGTTTGTTCTTTCAATTTTCTTTTTTGATGCCTTCTGCTTGTCGTCAATAATGCTTGCACAGAATAAACATACATGTACAAAGTTCCAAACTTGCTCTATGAATATTTCAATTCAGCAAACATAGATATTCATTCAAAATAAAAAAGGCATCGTATCATTTTAAATTATAACTCTATACCCATTCGTATTTTACAGACATTTCATTAAACAGTTTAATTCAACCTACAAGTCATGGATTGCACTAACTATTTAATCAATCGTAAACAAATTCATGTATAGCGCTATCAACAAAGACTGATGCAGTCTTTAAACTCTCTTTGTAGTAAGTTCACAGTATGCTTCTCGTACTGCATAATTCAAAACATGATAGACTGTTCAAAATTAAAACAAAAACAAACTAATAAACATTTACGACAAACAAATCTACCCGATATTCCTACCATAAATTATATCTGCATCAGCAACAGATTTCGCGCGCTGAAGAGTTCTTCGTTCAAGGGGAGACAATCTATACAAGTTACGCGGGATAATCGGACAAACAAAATAAGATGCTATTTTGAAGGCTTTGTGTGCAGCGGCTACGTTTGACGGTTCTAACATGCACATAATTTTTTTTCAAAATATATAAATATTACAGTGTGTAAATTTTAGCTTTTAAAAAGTATATTCAAATATTGAAAACCATCAATTTACAAAGAATAAATTCAAGTTGTGCCAAAGTCACTTCTTTGAAAATATAAGTCGATAATTTATACTATAAATAAGTAGATATGGTGAATGAGGAAAATAACCTGCTAAATAAATTTAAAATATGTTCAAAATCCGAGATAAGTTATCACCATACATCTAGATGTGATCAAAATAAGATTTGTTCATGGAATTGCGGTGGTTTGCGTTTTTGTCTGGTCTATAAAATTCTAGAATTTGGGGAAATTTCTTGTAATTTGTTTCTTTAGGAGGCTAGGTGCTCAACAAATTAACCATCATGTCTGCCTTCAACTTTTAAATATGATATTGTTGGCAAACTAATTTTTAGAAAAGACAAATATAATCAAGCTTTGAAGTGTGGAGATTTCCCTATGTCTTTATATAGAGCTTTTTGTCCAAAAGAAGTAAATATGGCCTATAAATGGTACTAACGACCTTTCAGCCCTCTTAAAATAACCATTCGTTCATTTCATGATTCAAAAAAATAAAGGGAGGGGGTGATTTTGACCGTTGTCAAAGCAATATCCTCGCCGGATATTTAAACACTGATTACCAGTATTTCTCAAAATATTTACATGTATTGATATAATCTTTTTAATAGAATGTGTCAATACTACTGCATCATATAATATCATAAATATCATAATTTTAAGTTCCACAAAGATATCTTTTTTTTATTTTGAACACCCCTAGGACCTTTTCTGTTTTGACTTAATTAATATCTTCATACAAGAAGTGTGAAAAACATTTATTTTTTTCGTTTTTATTTTATCATGTGACCTTCAAAATAACTGTTTGGCTGCTTGAGTTGGTCAGAAACGTTTAATTAAACAACAACAACAACAACAACAACAACAACAACAACCCAACAAAAAAAAACAACAAAACAAAACAAAACAAAAAACCCAAACAAACAAACAAAACCAAACACCTATATAAACGGAGATAGCTGTTCTTCACGCTTAAAAAAGAATTTCCTCTCGCTTTGTTTACCTCATTTCTTGTTCATTAATCCCTCACATGCCCCCTTCATTTTAGAGTATGCATAACAGTTATGGTCGGAATTCTCAGTAATTGTTTATAACCATGATTCTTTATGTTCATACAGGAAAGTATCAATTGTAAAATTTTGCGAGATGGGGAAAATATAACGTCCTTGAAATTTCTAACCCAAATTTCCTTATATTCAAGTTCCTAATCTAAGATAGTTGTACATCCATTTTGCACGGAATTTTAGAACAAAGATAGTCTAAAAAAAAAACAAAACAAAAACAAATTGTAAAATATTTGTAAACGCAAAATTTCTATTCGATTCTTGGCACAATTTAATTATAAGAGGTATAGCGCACTTAATATACGATTTCGTCGACAATATATCGTTTTTGCAAACATAAGACATTTTCAATATTATACAATATTTAGTTAAATATAATTAAAGAAACTCAAATAACACAATAACGTTAAAAGAGTCTTTTAAAATTATCTTACATGACGTCATTAAAATCTTCGAATTTTGTTAGGGATATATAGGAAAATAGTTAGTATGCAATAAAAAGTTGGATATTTGAGTATTTGAACCACTTTAAACCAAAGAAAACCGATTAAAATTATGTTCTTCAGGTATTGTAGTATACGTTTTCATTGAATTAGTTTTGGCTTAACTTGGTCTTCGGACTGAAAATTAGACTCATATTTCAATTAGTGACTTTTCTAATAAATTCATGTATATAGCTAAATATATTGAAAAACAATCTATAAATGTGTTGTATGAGTGGCCTAGTGGTAACGCATAGGTCTTTACTATTTTGCGGTCGCTGGATCGATTCCACCAAGTAGTAAATATTTTGTTTTCACTTAAGGCTGTTTAAAATTAATTCTACGTTTAACGTCACATGAAAATTAAAAACCTACGAGGGAGGGAGGAAAAAAATAAACAAAAATTCAAACAATCGGTATTTATTGAAAGTCACCCATTCAGTTACCAATATATCAACGCTGTCATATAATACATATGGTAGGATTCAGTCCATGTTAATTTTTGTATTTTCCCAAGCAAATACTTTTGTGTAATTTTGGTTTATGTCCTTCCTGTGAGTACATCATGTATACTGGATGAGAAGTGGAGTGACTTGCAAGCACATCAAGTGGTACATCCAATGGATTTTCATCACCACAAACGTAGCAAACCAAAGGAAAACTTTCCCTTTTGTGAAAAAAAGTTGCTCAACACATGTGACTCACTGGTTATCTACAATCAAAATAATGACATTATTTCATACATTTTCATTATGACACTTTTTAAAATTTAACATATCAGAGTTGTGTTGTAAGATTCACTGTACCTACCTCTAAGAACTCAAGACAGGGTTCTTGAAATAACTGCCACCCTACAAGTGTATTTCACTTCTTCTTTCCATTCTTGTTAGCTTCTTTCTATTATATATTATTATGAATGTGTTGTTATTCCTTAAAATGTTTTTTAAAATGTAGATACATTTCAAATGTACGGGATTTGCAGTCATTTTCCTGCGAGAACTCTAATCAGTAAATTATGCTGACTAGCCTGACTTAATTCAAAGCTCAATCATATTTCTTCTTTGTCTTTCACTTCAAGGTATTACATCCATTACTATCAAATTTAAAATCAAATATTGTTAGGTTGAACACTAAAATCTAAATATGATTTTAAAGGGTTCATTCACTTTTGAAATTGACCAAATATTAAATAGTGAAAAAAATCACATCTTGAAGTTAACATTGAAGTCTTTGGGGGAAAGGTATAATCTTTTTAAAAGTCTTTTGAATATATCTTTTCAGTGCAGTGTTGGTAAGAAGTTGCTTAAGCTTTCTCCTTCTTAAAAAATGCTAAAATCTTTTTTTTTCATTTTGATTTTTTTTTTATTAAGACGGGGAGTCATTTCAGTTGTTAATGGAGTAGTTTAATAAATATATACAACAAACCTCGTTTTTGGGCGAAAGATGGTTCAGCATGGTTCAGGCTCTGTTACTTGACAACCGATATTATACAATCTCGAAATAAGAATTTTACTGTCAACTTCGATCATGTGATGATCCATTAGTGTTTGTTTTTAAATGGTTCTTTTTCTTTGATAGTGGCGTAGACTCTCATTTTCTTCGTATATGAATAATGAATACTTTGATGCTGTTTTTTTGAGCATGTTTTTCTCTCATACAGGATGAAACCGGAATAAACGTAGAATTAATTTTAAACAGCCTAAAGCATGATAAGAATAGAAAGTTTAAATTACATGTATGTAATCTGCTGGATTCAAAAAAGAAATTCTCTTGTATTTAAATTCGATCTGAGTATGAGAACATCCAATATAAAAGATATCCTCAATAACACAACACTCTGTTTACACTAACATTCATTGCATTTTGCGAAGTAATCACAGTTTAGAATATCAATTGATTTTATACACAGTTCTGTATGTTCATCTCTCGATGCAGGCTTCCTGGATTTATGACAAATCAGTGGATACAGACACCATTATGAAATCGGTACCTAGGTTTCGAAAATCATATTGCGACAGGTACCTGTATCTATTTTTAGTAAAAGATATTTTCCGTTCAACCACGGATGTAGGTAGTCCGAAATATCTGACGTTTTCCTGGCTTTTTTTTTTTTTTAACAATTTTGATATTTTACTTTTCCTGGCAAGTAAAATATTAAAATAGTTAAAAAGCCAGGAAAACGTCAGATATTTCGGACTATAAGATGTAAGCGAAATAATGGGAAAAGGCGCTATACCTCTTTAATACGTCATTTACTGTAATTCATGTTTCTACTGTACACTAAAGAGGTTTAGCACGTCTGGCTTTGAGGAATATCATGTACCGGTACACTTTATCATTTTGAGATATATGTTTTCCCCCTCCCCAATCAACACTTACCGCATAGAACTGTTATCAGAGAGAGAGAGAGAGAGAGAGAGAGAGAGAGAGAGAGTTAGAGTTTGGTACAAAGAGATTACGTACAAAATGGGAGAGAGATTTGCAACGAAGCCAATGGTTCTACTCTACACAGTGTTAGTACGGATAGGCAACCCCGATCTTCGCTAACCAAGTGTCCGTTTGAACTTTCGTACGAGAGGATACGAATCGGACATTAGATAGCAAAGACGGGCAATCCCTGGTTTGTTAAGATATGTTACATGTATATATACACATCTTTTCAAACGATTTCATTTTATGCACCTGTCTATAATCGAAAGTACATGTATAATGGCATGGTATAATGCATCTGTCTATCTTCCAAACATTGTCAGCAGAAAAGATTATCTCCTTTGAGGTTGAATAATAATGCATGGTTCATACATTTATTTACAAGGTTGGTGTAGAACTAATACAATCTTGTGGGAAATATACAAATTGGGCTGGATACAGTACAGGCTGCTGAATTGTAATGATCCTTAAGTCAGAAGTCATGGAACAGGCCAGCAGGGTCCCCATATGATTAGTAAAAATGGAAATTCATGGTATAATTAATTACTGGTAAGTCTCTTATATTGTAGATAGGATTGTAGATAGAATAATATGGAAGGGTAATCACACCTGGTACACAGTTTGCCTAAAGTAAGGGAAATAACCCCATTTATTATCAAGCTCAGAGGTCAGAGATCAAGGTCAAAAATACAATGATTTAAGGTTATAGTTCAAACATCTATCCAATCCATTTTTCTCCCAGTCATTTGAACGAGCAAAAAAATCACATACATGTTTGATATGATTATTTCAGTTTATATTAACAGAAATCAGATGGATTCCAGCAATGATCTTGCTAGCTTTACAAACAACTTGTAAACATGGACATTAATTTTTATTCATATAGATATAACAAATTCATATAACATAAACAATAGAAAATATATTATCAAATATTGATGGAAATAACTCCAAACCAGAGCACTTATCTTGCTGATTCCTTCTACTTTGGTATTTCTAAATAGTACCATATTTTACAGACTTCTGGAACAATTCCAAAGTACATGTAGTACTGTAAAAACACCTACAAAAATTGACACAATTCCCTCTGATTTACAGAACATTTGCTTGTAAATCATCTGAACAATATCTGTTACATTTCTTCAGTTCTAACAGGATCCAAAGTATTTCTGCAATTTTGAAAACTTTAAAATTTGTGGGTTTTTTAAATAATTGCTATAGATTAAGTATTTCACGTATAACTGAAAAAGATGAAATAATACAGTACTGAAATATTAACTTAACTATACTGCATAAAGTATAAATAAAGATATATACAATAATGTGGAAAAAATTCAATTCAGGAGAGAGAATGAGCCAATTTAAGTGGTTGTAAACTTTTAAATGCTTCTAGTGGATGTTATTTTGTGGATTCACTTTTATAATTTGTTGGGAATGTCAGTTTTTGAGAGGTACCAATGAAATCCGTGAAATTTCCAGTAGCTGTTTTTCTTCTGTGATGCTATAATCCCATTCAAGCATGTCAAGAGAACTGATTTAGATGGACAAAAGTAATTCTATAGCCCTATTTTTCTTTTTTCATTGACAAGTAACTATCTTCAAAAAAGAAAAAAGTAAACCATTCCCTAAAAATGTATTTGCAAGATATAAAAAAAAAATGGAGATACAATGTATGTGCCTCTATAGCCAAGAATTATGGTTTGTATTGCAGAAAATAATGATGGTTGTAATATTGAACACTAGTGAAAAGTACACATTTTGTATACATGTATATGGCTTTGACAGGTTGTGAAATCTCTGTCTGGCACGCAAGTCAGGATGAAATGAAAGACTGGATTTATTGTGAAAATGGTCAGGATTCTGTCTGTTCAGCTGGACTTTGTGCATGGCCAGTCTAATCCCCCACATGCAGCAGAAACGATAAAGTAAAGAATTACCTACAAAAGATGTGATGAAAATGTCATGGCCATTGTGTCTCTTTGATAAACATACATGTATACAGTAAATGTGATCATTAAATGTAGAACATCCAGCCCAAAAATTTAGTTTGTTTTGTTTCTTAGGACTACAGCATCAGGTCAAATGCTACCAAACTGATTAACTTTTTTGTCATATTGAAAAGGGGAATAATTCCATTTTTAAAAATTTCAGATTCAGTTATTCCCC
>WFKH01011581.1:6669568-6690312 GCA_016163765.1 Magallana hongkongensis | reverse complement strand
GAGAAAAGGGCCCTTATCTTTTGACGTCACAATGCTCAGAAAACGACGTCAAAGTAGCTGCATTGTAAACGCAGTTTTTTTTATTTTCTGTTTCTTTTTTTTTTTCTGCATCTGGGTTGTGTTTTTTGAATAATTAGAGTATGGCCTTGTTTAAATACAGATAATAGTAATTGATAAACAATAATAATATATAATGAAATAATTAAAAAATAATTAATAATAATAAATAATAATAAAATAATAATTGACGTTCGTGACGTCGTGTCGTTTTCGACCAGCTACGTCAAAGTCGTGTTAACATGTCTTACTAAAATTGTCATAAAATGCTTAAAACACACAAGATCTTAGATATCTTTGTATATTTGTATTCAGAAAGAGTTGACTAATCGAAATTGTGAAAAAAGTGAGTTTGTGAAATTTTGACTTTAAGGGCCCTTTTCTCGTGATGGCAGTCATATATTTAAAAATGCATTTTTTCCCATAGACTTCAATGTTAAATTCAAGATGGGATAAATTTGTTAATATTCAAATTTTTTTAAATTTTAAAGATGAATCTTTATTATTAAATAAACCCCTTAAAACCACACTACGAATTTAGTAATCAATCTTGCAATCTATTTTAGATAATAAAATATGATAGTTATGGATGGACTACCTTAATATAAAATCTCTTTTAAATCTGACAAAAAATAACGCCAGACAACCTTTTTAAAATAAGTCTTGTTTTCAATGAAATATATAGGGAAAAAAGAAAAAACTGACATACTTTTGGCACGTGAGTGTAACTACAGAAGTGAGTCTGTGAGTACACAGGTATTTTTTCAAAAGATGCAATATGTATGATCCAACTACAATGATATTGAAAATGACAGCCTACATGGCACTATGCTTAACGGCAATGGAGATAATTATTTACCAACCTCACTGAAAATTAATTCCACGAGAATATCTTGTACGAAAGCGATGAATTTCCAGACAAAAAGTCGATGGAAAGAAATTTCTTTTAAATTATCATGGCCAAGCAAATGACATCATCAGTCATATGACTATCACATAATGTACAATTTCTACCTAACCCTATACTAACGAAAGAGTCTGGTGAAAAATATACGAAAATGGACACCTCCTTACTTAATATGTCAATCCTATCCTCTTTGTTTTGTTGTTAATACCAATAAGAATAAAATTTGGATGGTTTGTTTTGGTCTTTACTCCTTTCCGGAAACAGAAATGATATTCTATAAATTAAAGTGAAACTGGCTCTCTACCCGGATGTTGAAAGATTTTTTTATCAGCGACAATGAAAGAATTCCCAATGATGATCGCGGTATCTGTATGTTTTAAATGTTGCATAAAAAATCAAATGCATATTGTTGTTACGCGACAATACCCAGACGGTGGAATGCGGAAGAAGAAGAAGTATTTATCCATACCTGTACTTTAAATGACAAATTACTATAAATAGTTATTACATACGAGTACTTTCTAGATTTTGAAGCAGACACGGTAAGGAGCTGGTCAAGTCAGGATATACAGGTAACTAGTACCTTTCTCACAAACTGTAAAAACGTATATCAAATGGTAGGTATGTAGGAATATGTGTATGTCATTGATTATTTAAATAGAATAATAAAAGACTTTTAACATTAACAATTTATATCTATGGCAAGCCAAATTCACAAAAATGAGCTGAACATAGTTTATCTGTTGATAAACTAGATTTATGGACTGTAAACTATAGTTTACGAACAGTAAACTAATAGTTAAACTGATAGTTAACGATTCTATAACTATATATATAGTTTTCATTTAAACCATATTTAATTTAACGGTTGTAAACTACAGTTTACTAATGCTAATCTAAGTTTGTCTGTAAATGAACATTAACAATAGATTTTTCTGATAAATATAGATTAACATTTGTAAACTATTATTTATATTTGTAAACTATAGTTAAGAGTTTTTAATCAAGTTTCACAATTGTGAAACTATATTTATCAGATGAACTATGTTTTGCAATCGCAAATGGTTGTTTTCAGTGTTAATTATAGTTTACACTTCTGAAACATAGAAGATCGCGTTAACTATGGTTTACAGATGTGAAATATAGATTAACGGCGTTAACTATAGTTTACAGCCTATAAACCTAATTTTTTCGACTGAAAAACTATATTTAGCTCACTTTTGTGAATTTGACACTATGGCATGCACAAATTCAGAATTTGTTTTCATGTTAATTATAGTTTACACTTCTGAAACATAGATGATTGCATTAACTATGGTTTACAGAATAATGTCCTTACCTATAGTTTATGGTTCATAAGCTATAGTAAAACTATGTTTGGCTCATTTTTGTGAATTTGGTGTGCCATATATAACTTTTTTTATATATTACTCATGAATTTATTTTTCTTGATCTATCTTTAAAAATAAAACATCTCTATAAACAGTGATATATATGTATCAAGATACATCGATCATGTAATAAGTTAAATTGTAATATAGTTGGAATAGCATTTAGGTGTAACAACTTGAGGATCATTGTTTCATTTTGAGATGTGGTTTGATATATATGATGTATCAATATGTATCAATATCTTCTTACAATGTTGATTTTGGCTATAGACAGGTATTTCTGAGTTTTGGTGATGCAGCTGTAAACATTTTATTAAGCAACTAGTACTCTCATGAGTTCTAGTAGATCTAATCATAGCAAATAATTAATTTTCTTTACTGTTAAACGTTTTATGCAAGTACACAGAAATGTTAAATTTGATATTTTGTAATGATATACCTTTGTCTGACTTGTTTGGATACCAGTATCTGTGCTTTATTTTTTGTTCAGAAAAGGATCATAAGGAATGAAAATAAATCCATGTTGAGACAGATCTTGCAAAAGATTGGAATCTCGCATGAAACAAGAATGGAACCTCTCACAATTGAACAGAAGAGGAAGGTTAAAATTAAACCTGACCCAGACGCACATCATGCAAATAAGAAATGGGACAAGTTAAAGGTTAAGCAGGCCTGGAATAAGGTGACCCTGGTTGACCCGGCAAGTGGTCCAGTGACAGAAGACTGTGTACGATTTGTATGTATATCTGACACGCACAGAAAACTTTTCATAATCGCGGATCGGATTCCAGACGGAGATGTTCTGCTACATGCAGGGGACTTCACCAGTGTGGGCTTGCCTGCTGATGTCAAGGAATTTAATGATATTTTAGGTATGGCCAGAATTCAGAGCTTTTAATTCAATATGCTTTATTGATTGTTTTACTGTCCTGTAGATTTCATGTTAATAAATGTTGTTGAACAGTATTAAAATATTTTAGAACTAATTTGTAAATTCTAATATTCAGAACTAACATTTTAAGGAAAAATTTAGCTCAATATAAATAGAAATGAAATAAACATTAAAAGAAATGAAGGTTTAATTTATACCTGAAGTGTAAATGGAGATCTTTTTATTTTTTCAGGAAGACTACCTCACAAACACAAAATAGTGATCGCTGGTAATCATGACATAACTTTTGATGAGGAGATGCTACATACAGATAAAAAGTTGAGGAGGTTTGGTCTGGATACGGATAAAGTCGAATCGTACTTGACTTCGGAAGGGGTGAGCAGTGTCAAAGATCTTCTAACAAACTGTGTGTACCTAGAAGACGCATGGGTGGAGCTGTACGGCATCAAGATCTACGGATCTCCATGGTAACTGAAAAAAATCAATTAAATAAAACCTTGTCGAGCTGTATCAAGATAAATATGGATCTCTATGGTAACTGATTAAAAGATGTACTTAAACATAACCTGGCCCTGCGTCACCAACTTTCCTTGTCTAAATTCTAATCCTCAAAGGTGAGGTTTCAACTCAAAGTTATGCACTTGTCTTTAGAGACTTTGAGTTGGGAACTAAGTTGAGTACCCAATTTCAAAATGTTGGCCGTGAAGTTTCATATCAATTAAAACAATGTTATGCAAATATTGCAGTAATATTTGATTATACATGTGTATACCTTGATTTGACAGGCAGCCAGTTTTCTGTGACTGGGGGTTTAACTTAGAAAGAGGAAAGCCATGTTTAGACAAATGGAATCTGATTCCTTGTGATACAGACATCTTGATAACACACGGACCACCTTTAGGTATAACATTGTTTTCATAATTGTTAAGTAAACCTTGAATCTAATAAAAAAAACTATTCATTTACTGTTGAATACCTGACCAACATCATATTCAGGTGTCTAATGATGTCTATATGACATCATGCTAGCCCTGATACTTATCAGTTGTCCAATACTACAAGGCTGCTAGACTCAGCCCCCTAGACTCATTGTTGGGGAGAAGGGATTGTGAGGGGATACAATGTACATGTATTCACCTCAAATAAATGGTACTGTACACAAGGTTATTTCCACACTGTTTATATCATCCTTCTACACTTGCAAGCGGTTTCTCCTAGTCTTGAATTCACCCAGACTCAGTTGCATGATAGATACTCTTTAAAATTAACACAGTAATTCAAAAATTGTTTTGAATTCGCCCTGTCTTAAATCTGCCCACTGACAACAAGGGCGACGGGGTGAAAATAAATCAGGGGTGAATATTTCCCTGTATACAGTATGTAAGATTCAAATCCATTTGTTATTTGTAAGATCTTTGATAGTTTGGGAAACGGGGCCTATTTGGGCTAAGTTTTGTGACTTGTTTTTGTTTTTAAAACCAGGCAGCTCCATCTTTAGTTTGTGTAGTGTATCCGATAGAAATTTCATTTCAACTACAGACATGTTATCAATAAAAGTAATAGCTCTATCACAGGTAAAAAATGGAATCTGGTTGCCAGTGATTGAAGCAAAGGAAATTATTAAGGCCATGAACTTAATTTTTTGTTTCTTTTATTTTCTTATATTGAAAAGGAGAATAACTCAGTTTTAAATTTTAGTTACCTGTAATCTATGAAAATTTAGTTATTCCACTTTGCAACTCTTACTATAAACTAAAAAATAAAATACATGTCTGCCATTGTAATTGATTTTTTTGGCCAGAGAAACTTGGATCAATTTTTTGTTAGCTTAATCAAAGTAATCATGAAATACTGGAATTGTAGGCCACGGAGACAAATGCTTTGACGGAATAAGAGCTGGATGTGTGGATCTTCTCAATACAATACAGCAGCGAGTTCAGCCCAAGTACCATGTGTTTGGACATATCCACGAAGGTACAGAATAATAGTTCATAGATAATTGTAGAGTTTAAAGAGGAAAAGGCATATGATCCTGCATTAGTGAAAAAAGTACAAAATGATACATACATTAAACATGTACTCCTCACTTTCTTTACATGAAATTAATGGTTTAAATAAAACATTTACACCACACTTGCTTTAGTTGGAATTAATTGTCTAATTATGAAATGTACCCCACACTATCTTGATGTGAGATAAACATTCTACATATAACATGTGTCCTGAAACTGCCTGTTCCTTTGGTCAGTGAATTTTCCGTTGTTTTATACAGATTACGGTTGTACCAGTGATGGCATCACCACCTACATTAATGCCTCTACCTGTACCCTACAGTATAAGCCTGACCACCCCCCAGTAGTGTTCGACTTCCCCCTCCCACCGGGCCACACAAAGGATGAGGTCATAGGAAGCATACAGAGAGCCAGTCAGAAAAATTAACCAAACTCTATGATGACCAGAAGAGTTAGAATCATATCAGTTTAACTTATTAATGATTTTTTAAGGCGTCGAGCTAATGCTCGGCAGCCTTCTAGCGATCGTCTGGATTGGCAATCGTCCAAAAATTCACACTCTGCACCGCCTTTTAAATGCGCATAAGTAATAAGTTCCTTAAAGTATTAAACATATTACAAGATTTTTATTCCATTTATTCAACTAAATTGTGTACAGAAAACCCAACTTTGCCTCCCTGGTTATCGACAACTCATTGCATAAGTATAAATTTGCTTAAATAAGAAATGGCGGATGAATACAATAAGGTGTCAAAATTCACTAAATATTATTTAAGTTTATCGCTTACATTTTAATTGGAGACTGTGCCCGATAGAAATAAAATTTGATGTGTAAATTTATTTTGTTATCGGGCACGGTCTCCAAAATAAATGTAAGCGATAAACGTATCTAGTGATTTTTGTTGCAATTAATAAACACGATAATGCAGTTGGTTTGGTCGAGCATTTTAGGTAACACGTGTTGTGGATTTGTTTGTAAACAGCCATATACCATAGGTAATCTTGTTTGAAACGTGAATTGAAATAAATAAAAGTATGTTTTATTATTATAATTAGGGACACACTGTTGATGTATTCAAGTTATGAACCTGTGAAAATTGTTCAAAGACTGTTTAAAGCAGAAAGAAAATAATTTATTTTTGAACTTTGAAATGTCTTCGATTTTTGTAACCATGATGAGTTATTGTATTATAAACGCATCACTACCTATTTTATAAGGAAACTAATTTTTGTTTTAAAGCAACACAAAACATAATTCATTTACTTTTTTATTCTTATATTATTTGATATACGACTATTATAGTACAGAAATTCAAATAATTGATATCATTCTATATAAAAGAAAATGTCAGCGCGACGCCTTTGTGGCCGTTCCGGCCTTTGATTTAAATCTTTATTTGCACTCAAAGTATGTTTTTATATCAACATATTACCACATGAATTGTTATTTATTGTGTTGTTGAGCAAAGCAGCATTCAAATCTATATTATTGTTTCTAATATGTGTATATTATTATTTAATAAATTTATGCAAAACTTTTATCTGCAATTGGGGTTATCTCTCTTTCTATTATGATTTTAAGCTCACCTGGGCTGAAAACAAGGGCGCTTGTTTCATACAGTAGGCTTATTTCTTACAACATACGTAACCTCTAGGCTAATTTCAAACTTGGCAAAACACTACATGGGTAAAGAGCATTCAAGTTTGTTCAATTATTGGGTCAGGCTTTATTCCAAGGGTAGATAAACAGGAAAACCTAGTACTGTAATTTGATGGGGTTGTTTTTTTTTTAAGAAACAAATTTTCCAGAAACTTCAATACGTGAACATCCACCTTCTTAAATATTGTAATTTTAAGTTTATTGGACCCCCCCCCCCCCCGTGCATATGGGGGTTTAAAAACTTATACAAGAATATTAATCTTAAAAACGTCTGCAAGTTTGTATCAACGTTACCGCCTTGGTTCAGAAAATGCCAAATATTTCACTCAATCTTATATTCTTATATGAATAAATGTACATTTAAAAGAATTTCAGTTTTAAAAAAAGAAGTTAAAATCTACTTTTCGAGGATTTTCTTGTAAACAGATTTTGCTGTATGAAGAGCTTTCACACTTTTCCCAAAATGTTCAAGGGGAGGTTTAAGACGGAGCATAATAGAATCTGAATCATTTAAAGTCAAAATTAATTATCAGTCTGATTAAAACCACCTCCTGACGAGTGTAAGGAAAAGGGGGTGGTTTTGATCAGACTGAATCATTTATGTAATTGATATCGTCAAGCTTCTTGGCTATTTGTGTCCCGAGTTTGGTCAGAGCAAGATCATGCTCAGGTGAATGATGTGGCCCATGGGCCTCTTGTTTATCTTCTAGAATACACTAAGGAGTCAATAACTTCAAGATCGATGTTTATTCTCTCAGTTATATCAGGGCTCTTTAAAAATACTACAAGCCTCAAATTTGTGTACATAAAAAATAAACGTCATATAAATTGAGCAATAAACACCACAGGAACAATAAAGGGATCATATATATATCAAAATTACCAGTAAAATGAGAATTTTTATATATGTAATTTGATATGGACTTGTGCATTTTTAAATGTGGAATGGCAAGGTAAAAATAAAACTATGTAAAAAGTCTGAGAATAAAAGAAATAACTCCGGTAAAGGATGTCAGGAATAAGGTTCAAAAACCATTTCTACGGAGAAATCGTCAGTAAATATCTTGTGCGTTTTCTTCTTGTGTGGATTATCAAGTTCATCCCTGGGTATTAACAACCTGGAAAAGCAATCGGATGTTATCAGCTTTATCAAATGTACACGCCCTAATAAATAAACCATACGCTAGTACACATTCCTACTCTACATTTACTAAACAAACACGCGGGGAGGTGAGATGACACGAACCTGTTGTTTTCAACAAAGTAGGTGTGGAACCAGAAGTAAAAAGCACAACCATCGTACCCCTTTGGTATTTTGTTCTGAAATTCGATAGAAATCAAATAAGTCAACAATTTTATAAATCGTGTATATTTTATGGAATCCCCATCGTCTCAAGCCACGGTCTGTAGCCCGCATATAGTCATCTCGTAAGAGATAAGAGCGGATCGTACATATTGACATATTGACCGTGGTTAGCGACGACGAGGCACCCATATATCCATATAGTTTGATTTAATGTAATTAAAATATTTCAGTCTTTAGATCTGTAGGTCCATCCGATATTCAGGACCCCCTCCCCCCTCCGTCCACTCACCGAATTAAATTTGACCTTCACATCGTCATACAACACCACCTCTTCGGTCGGTGACACTTCCACCACATCTTTCTCCTTGGAGAACTCCACCTACAAAAGTCCATTTAATCGAATTTCATACCTCCGTGCAACCTGTTATTAATTATAAGACATGTTTACAAACGTTTCCTAATTAAAGAAATTCGCGTATCATGTGACAAAGCAACTCGGATAAGTCGCGGTAAATTATGACATATCATAACGGATAAATTCAATCAAGATAATTTGTCTCCAATGGAAAAAATGAACGTGATTGACGTAATTACAGGTCTGTACAGACACGCCGTTCCGGTCGTTACCTCGCACTTGTCCTTTTTCCCGAGCTTACAAGAGAAAATGTTCGTCTTCTGAAGATATATATCTAACACCAGGTCACTGCCGTCTCCATTCCCCACGGCTGCGAAAAAAAAATAAATGAAAAAATGAAAACTGACCCAAAGTCAGTGAAGCAAACGCGAAGTCTCATGCTCCATCTAGCGCGAACTTACTGTGAATTCCTGTGATCCGAATAGATTTCAGTTTCAGCTTTACGACTGGTGGCGCTTCGCCGTCCAAAGTCTTCACGATTTTTTCATAGTAACCAACGTAACGACTCTACAAAGGAGGAAAGATAAGAATCAATCTCATTAAATGATACATATATTAGGAAATATCCGAAATTTTAGCGGAGGTATCATTCTGTTTTTTATCGTTTCGGAAGGGACTGCTTTCGATTCCCACTAATGAAGGCAGACCTCCGACAAGACCGTAAAAACCTATAAAAAGCAAACCCTTAACTTTCATTTGTCTATTTTAAATTCTTCAATCCAAACCTTCTCAAAGGATACCCCAAAAATGCATTGCAAATACTTACGATTAATTAAAAGGCATATCTTTTCATAAAATTGATTTCCTACCTGACTCGGTGTCTCGACACCTTGGAAGGTTTTCCCTTTATCTAGATCTGTTCTTCTGTCACCAAAATATACAAGGCTTTCCTGACAAGACACAAATTCTTCGCTTCAGAAGAGAGTTAAAATAATTAATCATCATAATGCTTCACTGTATCATGATATACACAGCGTGTATCTACCTCTGCCTCTGTGAACATGTCACAGTCTACGAGCCACGTGCAGATCATGGTTCCCGTGCGCCCTTTCCCGCCTTTACAATGAACAGCAATCACGTGATCTTCTTTTTCTGACAACCATTTTCGGACTTTGATGCAGAAATCAATCATATCTCTGTGGTTTAATAAAGGTATAGTTGTTATATTTGTTTGCTCTACTTGTTGGAATGTTGATGCAGAAAACAGGCTGTATATTTTCAACAGCTTACCTTATGGAAGGCACATTATGATCGTCGATAAAAACTCTCTCTACTCTGCCATGAAAAATGGAAGCATCATAATTTCGTTCACCTGCAAAAAAAGTATTAAAGATGAAATACTTCGGTCAATCCTAACCCTGATTTAACAAGTGCTGAAAAATGTTTTGGATAGTATCCATTTCTGTCCTCAGTCAATTACCAATACAAAGTCAAATAATCATTCAAAATATCGTTATGATGACCTACTGCATAAATCAAATATAAGGTAGCTGCCTTCGTGTTTAGCATCTAGAAACCGAGCAACTTCCTGAAATAGAGTAAAAGTGTAGAAACGTTTACTATATAGTATATATACATGTTCAGTCAGTCGTATACATGTTCGATGTATTGTATCCAGTCGACTTTATATAAAGACGACTGAGCCAGTGGATGACTCACTTGAATTGGATTTCTGTACATTCCGCGGACCCCTGACGATGGAAATGACATGGCGATCACTCTCTCTGCAAAAAAAAAAAAAAATCATACTGACTACAAGAAGAAAGAAAAGTGTTACCCTACAATCTATACAATATATACAGATCCTATTACAGCATCATTTTTGTTTTTCTGTTATGGTATTTTAAATAAATGGTGCTCGATATATCTACTTGGTTGACAGAGTTAACATACCGTGAGTAGAAAAGGACATATATCCCCAATTATCAAATCACTTGATGGTATTTCTGAGATCTTTTAAATACGTAAACTTTCAGAAAACATATCGACCTAACACTTTTAAATTCATTCTTGCATTTCTTTGTTCAAATTGACCGATATTTGTTGTATTGTTTTTTATTTAACAAATAAGGGACATCATTATAGCCAAATCTGTATGTTTTATCCTCCATGTCTATTCTGAATACGTAACTCGGAACAAAATATGAAAAGTATTTTTGGCACGTGATCCATCAGATTTCGAGCATTACACAGGATAAAAAAGAGAACATGACCTAACTATGTTATTTCATCGATTGCTGCGCACGTTTGTAAATAATTAAGTCGCTTGCAATCCAGTTGTGTTGTATCAATTGGTTATCGGTTATTCCTCATGTTTAATTGAACAACAATTGTGTCGAATATTGGCCAGCCATCAACAATACAGTTAGACTTAATCCTACGAGTGTCCTCCCTGGAGTTTAATTCACATTGTGTCATGACAGACGGGCTTATTAATTATAAACGAGTCCCAAGGAAAACGCTATTTCCTCTTAATATGCTGTCGAATTAATCAATATTTTGTTACCGAAAATCCCCTCTAAACCCTAGTTGTCAAGATTATCGGTAAACTGGCCGAAGAAAGATGGATGCATTGTCTGCAAGTGAAATCGATCTTACAATTTAAGATGTCAAAAGATGCTTTGCCAAATTCCATTCTTACTTGTTATGTAGCATAAGTCAAGGTCAAATCCGTCTTTTTGGTATCTACGTTTGTTCTGTGACACGGTTTTTCTTGCTGCCTGAGTCATGTGACGGTATTGCTGCACCATTATTATTACACTCCTCCCGATTCTGAACACCCTCAACGCTCGCCCAATGACCCCCAGCCTGCAAATACATGGATCAAGGTTATTTGTCAAAGAAAAAGGAATTTATATGTTAGAACTTTTTTTGAAAGTTAATATGATTCTTTTTGCTTAGAAGCAAACACAGTATGGCTAGTATTATTTACGTCTTTGACATGTTGATAAAAAGCATTGTATACCTTCCGTAGTTGACCTCGGCCAGGAAACCAAGAATGAAATCTAAAATGAACGTTGCCAAGACGACAAGCAAGTCTGTCACATCTAAGCAGCTCTTAAAGAACTCTTTTCTGTGAAAAACAGAAAACAATTTGTAAGAGTAAACCTATCGACATCATGAAACTGACTCATTGGTAATGTGAGAGACATGGTGCTTGGAATTTGCATTTGCAGATGGTAGCTATAGATTAAGAGATAATAAGATACGCAGAAGAGTGAAATTTATTTTGATTGCCCAACACAGCGATGCACGTCTACATGTGCGAATATGTGTAACTGTTGTTCTTGAAATTGTTTTGAGGTTCTTGAAATAAAAATAGCAGACATCTACATCTAATATAAAAAAGCAGACGTCAAATAAAATAAACGCTCACCCGCGATAAAAAATCCTAAAACCAATCTCGATGAGGAAATAAGTGATGATGATGCGTGACACTAGATTGATGTCATGTGACGTCTGATTACTGAGGTCAGTGACGCTGATGTCAACCACGACCAACGTGACGTCAACCAATATCAGCAGCACTGTGAAGACGCGGAAGAGCACGTGCTCAATCACAGACTTCACAAGAAACTGGGCCTTCCTGAAAATATAACATATCAAATACCAGAACTTTTATGTATAACTGCAGATTAAGCAACTTCAAATCAGTTAATTTTTATGTATAACTGCAGCGTTAAATCAACACTTAGTTTATACCTTTCTGAAACAACTTTACATGGTCTTATAACTAATAAATGTCTGTTAAACAAAGTAAAAGTAAACAAACTCATAGCAGCTTTACCAGCAACCTTTTTCTAATTAACATTTGAGACAAATCACTTACTGTAGTTTGGTTTTGGGGACCACCGTGTGCGTGTGGTGTTCGTCATCCTCCCTGATATGTAGGTCAGGAGGGTGCTCGCTTCGTCTGCTGCACACACTGACGTTGTCCTCCTCTATGGTCAGCTGTAGGAAGCGAAACCTCTCACCGCCCTCGTCGTCGATGTCGTTGTTTTGACTCACAGAATCATAGTCCATTCCCATCACTTCACTGCCCTCGTCTGTTTTACTGGGCTGGTCCATTCTCACTTTATTCACCGGTCAGTGTACTAACACGATAAACATTTCAGCTTCATGAATACGAAGAAGGCACAAGAATCGATTTGATTCCATCACATTACAACACAAACGCGTTTCGAGCCCATAATGACATACACTATAGATTTTATCGCCATGGGTTTTTTAACTATCAATCGGACAATAACAAACCAGTTGATATGTGCATTAACTGATAAATATTTAATCATGCTGTTCGTGGAGTATGAAACGGTTTTGATTAACACATTTTCTTCTTATGACATAACAACCAGTTTATTTATCAATCTGATTGAAAGGACGGCCTTTAATTAACAATGGCATAAAAAGTCATGTACGTACCCGACATTAGCTGTAGGTAGTCCAACGCCCGTAACACACGCTCGCTGTATGTGTAAAACATTGTATATATGCGGATTGTTACAATAATAAACACATGTTTTCTGGCCCCGCAGACGAGTTCGTCTACCGAAGCATTAACCTGTTAACGTGCAGTAAAAACTCTACCATGACCTATCAAAACATACCTGTGCCAGGGGTCACAGCTTTCCCTTTAATTGTGTGCAATCTGGGGGCGGATCTAAATCCAGCTGTGTGAAACTTCTGGCTTATTTTGAATAATCCATAAAATCTTGCCTATAGATTCAATGCTTTAAAAGGTTCAATATATAACTGACGGAAAGACAGCTCATTCAAACCCTTCCGTAGGCACTGATATATTTTATAAATAGTAATGTTGTAAATATAAACGGGTATTTTGCAATTTCCAAATAATAACAAGTTAAATACGTACACAAGATAAATTTCAAAATGACATCTTTTAATCAACGTCTATCCAAAATATTACACTCAAATTGTCGTAAAAAGTTACTGAATGGGACTTAAAAATACTACAGGCTTTTGTTTTTGTAATAATTAAAAGTTTAAACGTCATCCCATAGTATTATTACAACAATACTTTGAGAATCAAAACTAAAGCCTGTGTTATTAAAAAAAACCCTAAAATTGAAACAAAATGTTTTATGTCGTATGACTCGTTGCGGGGAAACAGGGTAGAATAAAGCAATTGCCTATTATTAATCTCCGTGGTAAAACGCAACAGAAAACCATGTATTCAGCAGTTTTCAGATAAATAACGCAAATATATATTAGTGTGCTGTTCTATGTTAAAGTTAAAATTCAAAATTCGACTACTAGTATTTCAAAATATTTATGAATCTAAATCGGTATATGACATAATTGATATTTGTTTATAAATTTTGCCAAAAATTTTTCTGATCTGTTAACATCAGACCAGCTATTTCGATCAAGTACATGTACATCAAACACACCGGATTGTCATACTGCAATTTTCTCCCAAATTAATAGAGGAATAATACAAAAGGCAAACTATACCGTTTTGATTTCGTAAAAAGAGGGTACACATGTATGTATTTTTTAAGATGAAGATGGGGGGGGGATGTTTTTGCTCTGTCCCAGTTTCAAAGAATCTCAGTTTAATTAAACATTTAAAAAAGAACAAACAAAAATGTATTCAAAATAAAAGGCCAAAGATGAACTCGACACCAAAACTAGTCAATGAAAATTGACAAGTACCCATGGGAATTAAAAAATAGAAATATATTCTATTGTTGGGGATTTATAGGTGGCACTCTTTGCCCAATAACCTGTCCAACACCTCCTCCCTCCAAAAAATCCGTTTTCAAGGCGTAACTTATTGACGAGCGTTAATATTCATGATGCAGTTTCGTAAACAAGTCTATATACTATACATTTAACTTTCACTGTGGTCATTTCATATGTTTCATACATTTCATATGGCTATGTCGAATATATCTATATTCTTCTCTAATAGATTATAAACAGACATGAAGAACACTAGAATATCCCTCTATCAGCTTTCAATGTTTTTTTAAAACAAGTAAATACATGTACTTACGTACTTGAGTACTATAGTACTTTCCATAAACGTTTAGCACGTGCGTCATATATATTATGACGTAGACTACACATATTTATGAAGTGTCGTTATACTTCTGTGGTTAGGTGGTAAATACATGTACAATTTTTTCCAATTAGTTGTGTGTGTTTTTTAATGAATTTAAAGCTGAACCTGATTATTTCAATACTGAATTTCGAGAGCCAACATCTGCTATATGTAGTTAATCAATGAGAAAAGATACGTGAAATGGGTATTCCGAGAGATTATAACCAACGCTACCTGAACACTCTCTGAAGGTAACGTTTATAAGGTACTTTATATATCACCAAACATGAACATAAAAAGATAAACAGAACGATGAGTGTTTGCAGGAGGGAATGGTAGTTTTAGATCATAAACGAGAGCTAAAGAAATAGAAGAAAAAATAGAAAAGAGAGAGAGAGAGAGAGAGAGAGAGAGAGACAGACAGACAGACAGACAGACAGACAGACAGACAGTCAAAGAGAGAAATACTTTGCAAAAACTCCTTAAAAGGCTGGCATGCTGTTAACTTAATGAGAGAATGACAGCCATTGCAAAAAAACAAAAACAAAAACAAAAAACAAAAAAAAACAACCCAAAAACCCAACAAAAACACCCCCCCCCCCCCCAAAAAAAAAAACTTCACAAAAATGCTTTAATGTACAGAATTAATCTTTGATGTTGCATATGAATGGGACTACAAGTTCATCACAAATCGTTACATTTTCAACGATGACGAACGATTGTTGTAAAATGTTCAGAAATATGAAATGATAATCAAATCAAACACAGGATTCAAAGCTGAAATGCTACGTCACAAATTCTTGGTTGTAAAATGTTTATAAATAATATATACGTATTGATAATTGTAAATGATTTGTCGAATTTCGCAACGTGGAACGACAGAAAAACGATGACACGTGACCAACGTATGTTAACCTATATGTACTTGTACCTTATCTTACGCTAGTTAGTATTTTGAAGAGACTCTGTCAAAGACAATGAACGTACTAAAGTTGGCGTTACTTATTAGTGCATATGGCTTAATTATCCTTATTCCAATGTTCAAAGGGGCAGCATTTCTTAATATAGGTACGATATGTCGCAATAAATGATTTTGTAGTCTGTGAAATATTGAGAAAAAAGGATACGTCTGACCACGTACACGGTAAACATTTTGTGTCAGTTTACAAAGTAAATACTTTTCAAACCCAAGAGTAGTTTTGAACCTTCTTTGATATCCTGTATACGTAAGTATAAAAGAAGTTGTGAAGAAATGTTCTGAATGGAATACTTAGTATGCTTACATATCATTTTTTATCCCAATGTTAGGGGAATGTCCAGAAGGACACAAAGAAGGAGATACCTGGGCCTGGGATGACTCCTGTGGAGAGTGTTCCTGTCATGTCGATAGCTGGGGATGTGTGTCGTAAGAACCATTTAACATTCCAAATATATCCGGACAATATTGCATAATAATAAATTCATAAGTAAAAAGGTGGCCTATCCTTTAAATAACTACTATCATCACATGCATAATTTATTGCAAACGGTAATTTTTAGCATTAAGATTGTCATTCATAAATTAGGGTATTTGGTGTAATGTGTTATTGTTAATTTGTCAAGTTGGCTTTTCTCAAAGATTAAGACCTCAATTTATAGATAAGACAGTGGTTGAATATACATGTATATTATAGTTAATTTGTTTTCTTTACTTTCTTTACTAATTGCTTAATTACTCGATTTTTGTAAATACCTCAGGGTTCAAACGATGTTCGTTCAAAAGTATGAAAAAATTCCAAGATTTCTCTTTTGAAACACCCACTCTAGCTTATCAGGTTTAATAAACGGCTAACAAGAATAGATATGGGTTACCCCATATCCAAGATATTCGACTGTTAAATTACTTGAATTTTCACTGTGCTCAGCCGATCTCTTAAGTTAAAATCACTGAACTTGTTAAGAAACTGACGTATAAAGTTCTTCATGTCCGTATTAAATACTGCCACCCGTTATTACCAAACAGTGCACACATCTGTGCTTAAACAGAGTCTACACAACGGCGACCAGAAATATGGTGCAGGTGTTGCGTAACCATTCCGTTTAAAAAAAGAAAAGAAAAGAAATAACACAAACTCATACACAACAAATAATTAAAAGAGATTGTGTAATAGCTAACGAACAATAATCATGAAAATAATATAATTATTGTAATAATATAAGCAATATTCATTAGTGAAACAATTGTCAATCGAAGAATGACCTACATTTTCGTGAAAAAGACTGAGGAGGCAGCGAGCGTAGGAATATGAATACTTCACATTTACATTTCTTGGGGTAGAGTGTTTTTTCAAAATAATTTTACGTAAATTTTGTTTTCTTCCACGTATTACATATACATCGCTATTCTAAACATTTATTGTAATGTTGTATCTGCTGATCATGAACAGAACTATATTTTTCAGCGCAATTGTGTAAAGAGAACCTGACTATAGTAATATATCTTGAATAGATAGTAGGCACTGATCGAATATATTAAAAATATGATGTTTATGGGAATTTTGCATTGCAACAGACATTGAAAGTACCCGGATGATAACGTTGAAAACTTGTGCGAGGTATTTCGAGTGCCTTCCAAATGCAATCGCAACTTCTCGGGCCTTTCCGGCAAGCTCGGAAAAACACCTCGAATGTATTAACATCACCGGATGTTAGAAATTTATACAAAATGGAGTCGCTTCCCATTAAATTAAGTATCGGCTAGACAGCTTCGTGTGTTGCTTTTGTGGTATATTTTAGGATATATCATTGACTTTAATGAAGTCTAGCTCACATCTCAACAGATCGTAAAATGCATTGTATTTATATCAAATTTTATAAAAAGTGGGGTTGTCATGGACGCCTAGGTAATACATTCGAGGTGTTTTTCCGAGCTTGCCGGAAAGGCCCGAGAAGTTGCGATTGTTCCAAATGGAGAAAAGATGTCAACATTTCCCATTACAAATATGTTTTGATCCTGTGAATTTTTCAGAGTGAAAAATGATCATGTGTCAATGAAGATATCTAGAATATTTTCCCTTTCATCAATTTCAATTGTACTTCTTTTATAGGCATGTGTATTTTTATCAAAAATCGTCCAAATGACAGTACAATAACTTGTGACAGACCATAATAACTTTTATCACTAAATGCTTAGTTTATTGCAATCTGTAAGGTTTAGGTAGAATTCTCGCAAAATTTCAATAATCCAATCTGTTATAATTTTATAAATTAAGCTTTCTAAAGATTAACATTTCAAATGATATTTGCGAGAGATAGTTTAAAACAACAGATTGTCTAATTTTAAGAATGGTTCAAACTGCATCTATATGGTTTTGAAAATTTTTATTACTTTTCAGATGTTCTCCATATGTCATAACTGAGAACTGTTACCACGAAACTAATACAACTGCACCATATCCCGATTGTTGTCCATCACTAGTTTGTAAAGGGCATCCACATTTTAACCCATCCAAAATCGAACTTGTTGGGAGATAAGTAAAGGTGTACATCAGTTCAAATTGACCCTTTTTTAGACTCTTAAGCTCCATGAGTTGTTCTAACACAAGTATCGACGTGAAATAAAAACATTATTGCATTAATAAAAATGTTCCTGTCTTACTTCAAATGTTCTTTATATGTTAAAATAGCTCGCAATTAAGCATGTTCAGAGGCTTTGCGCATTTTAAGAATTAATAAAAAGTTAAATGCTTCCTTACCACACAACTTTTTTAGTAAAGACAACCAGCTTCAGTTACATCCACACACACCTGAAGTACGGAAACTACCACCCGCCTTTTCCAGGGAACTAAGTACTTAAACATTTACATTTTTATTAAAATCACAAGCTCCCAATAAATTATATCATTACATGTACATCGTCTCTCAATATGAAGTATGTTATGGTCCTCTGCAATATCCCCATATTTCAGGGACAAATACACTTCTAATACTAACGTAAATGTCGAATTAGTATCAATATTCTGCTTTAAATCTTTCATTCTGTTGAATAAACATACAGTCTTTTTACATGCTACAGATAGGAAAATATTTTCAGAGGTCGAAGAATAATCCCATCAAAGTTAAAGTTTTGACATGCAGTATGTAATGAGTATTTTAAAAGAAAGAACACAAAAATAGCCTTAAATTTGGCACATATAGCTTTTAACTTCAGGCCTATACATTTAAACTGACGAATAGTTCAATGTTTTGGCAAGGAATATTCCATATATTGTATGGCTTTAATCTACCATCATTTTTTTTAATATAAAAAAACTTACTGGTTATTTAATGGGTTAAACTCCAGAAGGATAAAGAAAAAAAGGTTCGGAGAAATACATTCTCACGAGAAGAAATGGAGCCTCGCTGTAAATTTGGTTTATTAAAATTGACAATCATAAACATTCAGACCTTGGGTAATGGTAATGTGTTTGGTAATACATTGTAATCAGTATATTTTTTTTAAGTAATGAGGTGTAATGTGTAATGCACCCATTTTTCAATAACAAGTAATTTGCCTTCACGCAAATTACAGTAATGACCATTAAATTACATTTTAATTACATTTATTTATAGCCTTTTTTTCTTATTTTATGAAATAACTTTTCAGATACATTTTCAAATGAAATTGATAAAAAGTTTTCAAAAGCTAAAAATACATTCTTGAATTTAATCAAAGATTTGTTTTTTTCTTTTTTTTAAGTGTTTACATTATCTATAAACTTTAAAAGATTTTTAGGTGGAAAATTCTTATAAAAATTATGAAATCAATTAATGGAAGCTATGTTAAAATTAAAATTAATTTAAGAGATATCAGATGTACTTGATTTAGCGAAAGCCGCACTCCACCAAAAACGCTAAAAAGAATACACAGCCAAATGTAATACGTTTACAGTATTAAAATTGATATTAAGGAATAAGGAATAATTCTTTGAGTATTTCGAGGTGATCAAATACGGTTGGGGGTGATCACATCCAATAAAGCCCGAGATACTTGGTCTGATGGGGCTAACCATTGTTGAGGTTTAAGCTGGCATGTCCATGGCTGGAACTGTATGACATAGGCTTTATTAATTACTTATATAATCTAACTATTATGTTTGTACTATTCTGAACAGCGACAGAAATTGTGATGTAAAAGGTACATTTCAAAAGGACTGTTTCAATTGTTATGGTCTGATTCTCTGAAGAACCTGAATCTCCGTTTTCATCGTATGTCAGGCGAGGATTGTTGTTTTAAGTTCTGAAATCGGATTTATAAATGGTTCGATACGCACAGAAAATTAAATGTTAAATGAAATGATATGACATGCTTATTGAGACACATGCGCAAATGTAAAATACAGTTCTTAATCTTAACACCCAACATATACTGTAAAGAAAAACATCTTTCCATGATATTATTATGTTAAATACGTCTCTTTCTTGAATAAAAAACACCGTGCATTACAGCTTTTCTTTTTTAAAATGCAATGTGTAACACCAAAAAGATGTCACGTGACTAATGCTAACCTATATAGATAAACCTTATCTAACGCTAGCTAGTGCTTTGCAGGGACTTTGTCAAAGACAATGCCTGTACTAAAGTTGGCGTTACTGATTGGTGCATACGGCTTTTTAATCATTATACGAATGTCTAAAGGGGCATATATATCTCATAGAGGTAGGAATTATCACATCAAATAACAGACTAGTATATTGAAAGAACGTGGGGGAAAAACCACTTAAGTCCATTTGAAAAACCCACAATTTTTTTTCTTACAAATATCACTTTTGTTACATTTATTAAACACATGTAATCATTTGCATTCAGTATTGCCAAAACCTTCAAAAATTGACTTCAAATTTAATTGATATTAAGACATCAAAATATGTATATGCTAATTGAGCTACAAAATGCTAATGAAATCGGATGTTCAGACTATAGTTTTTTATAGAGTGGGTCATCATACCATTTTTTTTTAAGAATGTATACTGATAAAACATGTAAATGTCTATCTTTTTCAATTTTCAAAAAAAAAAA
>WFKH01011581.1:6652585-6669558 GCA_016163765.1 Magallana hongkongensis | reverse complement strand
AAGATTATCATCAAATGGACAGACCGAATTATGTTTGCGCAATACTAAATTGAGTTTGTTATTGAATGGATTAAAACATGTGATTCCATGGTGTAGCGGTTAGCGAGTAGTTCTTGGAACATAAGTATGTTGAAGTAGGTATTCGATTCTAATGATTCGTGTTGTAGATATTTTTTTTTGTTTACTTTGTTTAAATTCGAAAAAAATTTGACGTAAAGAAAGTAAAAATTGCGTTATTATATTATGAATTAAACATATGTACTTAATCGTTTGATAGTTTTTTAGTTAACTGCTAAATAAGTTATCTTTAGTATTATTTTTTAAGATAAACATGTTACTTTGTTGAGGGGGTACAAATTATGGACTTTAAGACAAAAGGTTGGAATTTTTTATTCTATGTACACGCACATAATAAATTCTCTGGAGATATGTAAGCACAGGAATAAAAAATATTTGAAGTTAATACACATATTATACTAAATGCGTGACTGTCATTTGAAACATACTAGTGATAGGGTTGTGGCCACTCGTGGGCATATGCCTCGGCTTATTCCCCCAGGTTCTTTGTAAAATTATAAGTAAAGTTAAAACGTGCACGAAATACATTTATGTGTCAAAAGTAAATGTTATCATTACATACGTGCAGTAATGAGCCTTCCTCCAACTTCTCAATGTTGAAGACAAATTAAGTAGAGAACTTGTGAATGGAATACTAATTTGCTTAAATACAGCAAGACTGAATATCATTTTAGGGGAGTGTCCGGATGGACACAAGGAAGGAGATACCTGGCCCTGGGGTGACTCTTGTGGAGAGTGTTCCTGTCATGTCGGTTACTGGGCATGTGAATCGTAAGAACCTTCAAACATTTATATACGCACAATACATTAAATAGTAATTAAATCATTACTAAGAAAGGTGGCCTGCATTTTAATATCTACCATCATTGCATGCTTAATTTATTGCAAACGGAAATTCTAAGTATTAAAACTGTCGAAAAGGTATAGGTATTTGGTGTACTGTGTTGTTGGCTTTTCTCCAAAGATAAAGATTTCAACTTAAAGATAAGACAGTAGTTGAAAATTAACTTTTCAGGTGTGGGGTATTGGCCCAAGCTGAACACTGCTACCACGAATCGAACACGCACGCCCACTATCCGAACTGTTGCCCATCACTTATTTGCGTTGGAAATCCACATTTCAACCAAACCAAATACGAAATTCTCGGCAAATAGAGGGGCGAACTTTTTCATTTTTATTAATTGTTTACGTATGTACATAATGTAACATAAACGAGTGTCATTTGAATCTTTTTGAACTTTTATGCTGTGAATTTATTCGATTCAAGTATCAACGTAAAATAAATCATTTTTGGCATAAGATATTTGTGTTCATCTTCAAATCGTTTGTTAAGTGTAATAACAACTTGCACAGAGGCCTGACGCTTACTAAGTCTGCAAGGAAGAAAAGTCCGAGCCTTTGTCACAATCTGCCTATTTAAGTAAATACAAGGAACACTTGTTACAACGACGACCACACACCAACAGTAAACCTTGCAACGGAAGATCAAATACTCAAATTAATATAATGAGACAGAATGTTCGTGTACAATTTATAGTCGCAAATCGAATGTCCAGGCCTACATTAGCTTGTGTGGAACACTTGAGTTGTCTCTTTTTTCTTTGTTAAAAAAGCATCAGAATTTGAAAATCTGTAAGGAAAACAAAGAAACTAATAACCGGATGTCTATTTTGAGGAAGTTGGATACATTTTTTAATAGACTGTTATAGAAGAAAAAATATGTGAAATATTGAAATGTAGAGGCTCTTTAACAATAACTGATGAATTCAGAGCGATTTGACTCCAGTACAAAGAGAGACAAGAAGCACTTCAAAAGTTGGAGGATGCACAATGAACCTTGCTATATAAACGTTATGATTGGACATAATATGTATGCTATTTACTTCAAAAGTTGGAGGATGCACAACGAACCTTGCTATATAAACGTTATGATTGGACATAACATGTTTGCTATTTACTTGTAAAACTGTGTCATTATTATGGACTAGCTATGGTTGTAAATACAAGTATCATAAAAAAGATAATGCAGAAATTTATTAAGTAAAGCATACTATATAAGATTTAAAAGGTCACATTTTGAAAGTATAATTACACAAGTTTGCACCGCTTACTCGTTACAGACTCCCTTGTGACATCTTTGTAATGTCCTGTAACTGATCTTATCTAGATCTGGTGTTCTGCAGGAAATCTGTGCATACATCAACGTTTTCCTGTTACCAATATCAGAAGGAGCATTTATTGAGAGCACAGGCGAACAATTGTGGATGAACACAGACAATTATTAAATATCGGTACATTTTGAGAGGAATGTCGTTCTAAAATAAAGTATAATTCCACCAACCTATGTTGTTGGATGGTGGACAAAATGAAACATGCTTTCAAACTTGAGTACATGGTGTAATATCTTTTTGTATACCAAATGCCATATCCACGTTTGTGAGAATTGGACTAATCAAAATGGAGAATTTTCAGATTTTTAGAGTGTTAAAATGAAATAACACTCTCTCATCAGCAATTTTGCAAATCAACATCTGATTTTATATTGGCAAAAATAGTGCCAAGACAATTACTCTGACAAAGTTTTACTTAAAATCTTTTAACCCCCCCCCCCCAAAAAAAAAACAAAAACAAACCACATTCTAAATGTACATTTAGTTCCAATGATTTCTTTGATTGCATTTGTCTTTTTTATTAACCTCTGATCAACAATAAGCATGTATGTGTACATAATACAGTAAAATAAAATAACAAATTAAACATGTTTGAGTCGGTAACACATCGGACAAAACATTCATTGAGAAATATAGCTATCTCGGCCTACGTCGTTCACATGACTAGCATGGGGAATCTTTAATGCATGTAATTCTGAGAAAAACTTATCTTATCATGCTTTCAGCTAATCCATTATCTGACTCTAGTGTACTGTAACATTGTACATTTTGATATATCGAATGGGTGTAAATAAAATGAATATTGTCATATTGGTCATATTGTAAATGTTAATTACTCCCATCCAGTTATTTCCAAATTCACAATTTGACAAAGCAATGGATTAAAGCACCATTTTATAGCAAAAAAAAAATTCGGTTTACTATTTACCAGCTGAAGATTGCAAGATTTAACCTATTCAGGTGGTGGTCGACGGTCCTAGCTTACAACTGTTACTATGAATCAAACATGCACGCCCACTATCCGCAATGTTGCCCATCATCACTTATTTGCAAGGGAGATCCCCATTTCAACTAAACCAAATACAAAATTCTCCGCAACCAATCCAAATACGAAATTCTCAGCAAATAAGACCGAAAAAGTTGCTTTTGAATCAATCTTTCCTGTCATTTGAATCTTTTTGTACTTTTAAGCTTAATGGTAGTTTATGCAAGATGATTCTTGATATAAAATTAAACAGTTTGGGCACAATTAAGGTATTTGTCTTAAACTACAAATTGGTATTTTAAATATTATAAACCTTGCCTGATAGTATGCTCACCACACGCCTATATCAGTGAAGGCAACAAACATCTGTTACAACGACAAACCCACCATCAACAGTAAAGCTGTGTGGCCTTAAACGAGAGACCAAATAAAAATAAAATTGAATGTAAATATAAAACTCATATTAGCAAATCGAATTTCACGATTCAGGCCTTTGTCAGTTTAAATTTGATAAAATATATGAGTTTGTTTTTATTCTTATATTAAAAAGCATCACAGCCAGGAAATAAAAACTAATAACCAAATACGAATAACTGTGTTTAAGGAAGTTCGAAAGGTTTCAATTGACTGTTATAGAAGAAAACACATATAAAACATTAAAATGTAGAGTCTCTCTTAATCGGTGCATTTAGTTTTACTTTTCTCTCTTGATACATTTTACCGCATACTATACAAGTCGAAAGTAAATCTTTTTCCAAATACAACTATTGCCGTTTCGTAATTCTATACAGTACTTTCAGATTTTCAATCACAAGAGATAAATCTTTATTTCATAATACATATACATACGTTTAAAACAAAGAATACTCTTTCAAAAGGAGGAATGTTATTTTCTCAACATCAAATCCCTTGTTTTGTACCAATATCCAAGCTGCAGAATGCACCAAATATGCATACATAATTGTCAAATAAATCGACCTGAGAGTCAATATTTTACTTTATAACTATTATATAGCTTAATTAAATATACACGTCTTTTTTATCTTGTGTACTAGTAGATTTTTTTTCCAGTTTAAATAAATACATAATTGTCCCATATATTAAAATTAATAAATGTATGATATTTTTTTTAAAGGCCGAGGTTTTTAACCGGGTGGTTTACCTCAGGTAAGTTCAGGTGGGGGTGGAGCCTATATCGATAAAGGTGTGAAGCCCCGAGGGAAACACGCTCGCTTGTGTATACATGTCTATATACACGGGGTGTTAAAATGCTCTCAACAGAGTTTTTTTTCGATGATCTACAAAAATATCGTATTTATATATGTACTTGGAAAAGGAAATTGTCGATTGTTGAGATGAACATAAAAGCATAAAATAACAGCGTGCGACATGGCCAAAATCTTTCGTTTGTTTAAACAAGTTTCTGACGGGATCTAGTGAGAATTTATCGCGATGTTTTATGGAATATGTTATCATCGTACCGTACTCAAATACTAAATAAATGCAACATTTATACAATATACGTTTGTATTACTTCTCCGATCAGCTGCTAAAGTGCACATGATTCTACCAGTTGCGCATGCACCAAGATTGTCTCTACTTGTTTCTTTTCCGGTTTCGGCTCGTGAAATTTCTCAAAGAAATATGATAACTAAAGTTATAAATCGTGGACGCAATATTTGATCTAATTTAATTCTCTATTCTCAATTATTCACAAACATCTTTATTAATAAAAGAAAGTTTTCATAGATGATGCTCGCCACGTGATTTTGACAGACTGCAGGTGATCAGCGCGTTTGGTGTGGTACAATACGTACATAAACCAAGTACGAGTAAATTTTTAATTCATATCTTTCACAATTTTCAAAAGCAGAAATTTTAAACTCTGTCAACAGTAATTTCTTTTGATTATAGTGCTAAAAGAAATAGCGTTTTATCGTCACGGTATCCATCAAAAGACAAAAGTTAATTGCACGATCGTCGCGAGCGCTAGACATGGTATACACAGGACGAGTAAACGAATGTCAATCATTTTCTAACATCCAATCTGGGGCCTCAATTCAGTTGATTGACAGGGGCACACTGACCAGGTAAATTTGAAGGCGGTGCTTATTTTCTCGGTCTTTAACAACAGTGATACCATATTTCATTTGGATTTATTCTACCATTATTTCTTAAAATAACAAATTTTATTTGCTTCAAACTGCTGAAATTTTAGGGGGATAATTCGATAATATTCATTGAATTTTAGATTTATTCTATGTCAAAGAACTGTCTATCACTGTAAATGCAAATACTGTACAAAACAAAATTATATATGCTAATGACAATACTACATGTACATTTGCAGTGAAGTTCTATTTTTTTGGGTACAAGAATGATAATGCAATTTAACATTAATACATATGTTAATTATTTTTATTTCCAGTAATGGACAGTTGTTTGACATAAAATACGTTTCGAGGACATTAAGGTACAATCAAAATAAAACTGGCAACATTGTACATTGTATTTCAACCTGCCAAACACCACAGTATATGTCAATGTTATCTGTTTATGCACATGACAAGTATGCTTTAGACAAATTTTTACACTCTTTTACATTGATGTTATCATGCCTAGTATTTTACACTCCATACCTTGTTTAATTAGTTTAATCAATAAATCAATCATAGTTATTTATGCATTTTAAATGCTCCAAAATGAATGTGGTATCATTATCTTGTATAGAAGTAACTGATTATCAGCAGTACTTACACCTAAGATGTTCCATATAAAATGTTTATGATATATAATAAAAACAAAATTACGTGATACAATATCGCTCAACAGACAACCTTGTGACATCTTGTGCAATGTCTTGCACCTGATCTTATCTTTATACTGGTGATCTTCAGGAATTGTCACAGCAATGACTGGGCGTGTATTACAAGAAGCGTTTCTCATTTGCGCACTCATCAATTCTTTCTTCATACCAATGTCCGATGAAGCATTCATTTCGAGTACAGGTAAAATGATGCGAGTGCATTTTGACAATTATACAATGTAGTTATTGAGTGGAAGGTCGGAAAATAGACGGAATATAACCTCTCACCATTTAATGCAGTTGGCCGGTGTACAAAAATGAAATGTAGTCAGGTAGTGTTTCTATACTAGTCAACATTTCTAACGCCCCAGGCAAGTATTTGTATTATACTGTTCCTAATTTATATTATTTTGACCTTGACAATAATTAAGTATAACGAATAAAGAATAACAAAGCATTTTTTAAAAAACTTTATTTAAGGACTTTATAAAAAAAAATCAAGAAGTTAAAATGTACCCTACGATATAAAAATCACAACATTAATACCCCGTGCGTTCCCTATTCGCACTAATAACAGCTCCTTATAGAGATCCCACAATTGAATAAAAACCTTTGTGGAAGGTAATTCCATTTGTTTATGTGGTCTAGTTCTGCTAAATTCTGATGCTGAGGAACTGTCTCACTCTCGGGTTTATCTCGTCCCATACATACAGGCCATTAATGTGTTTCAAAAGTGTGCTGTGCAGTTGCGCGTGCTGTTCGGTGTCTATCAGAAAGGTGAGTTACCCTAATATAGCAGTCATGTTGACGTGTCGTTACATGACGTTTTGACATTCATGGTAGGTCTTTAACACTTCCGTTGCATTGAATTTCCGGACAAGCCTTAGAAAGATTTTGTGGTGTCTGTAAAAAAAACTCTAGCGATCTGTGATGAATATTATGAATTAAGAATAGCAGTTTTATTGTTTAGGACATCATTTTCAAAGGTAACAAGTAAATAAAGCAAATACTAATAAAGGAAACAAACCTATCGTGAACCGCGCACTGTTTGGATCACGCCAACTGATCTTAAAGGTTCTTGGGCAGCCATGCGCCGCATTTTACTTAATTGGTTTATTTTTTTATAAGCAGTTAAGGGTAGGAAACCGATCGAATCGAGTCGTTTTGAAAAACACATCCGAAAAACATTTCGAACACGCGCTCTACGCTTTTCGACAAATACGGTCATGGTCGAGTAATTACTTGCTCGATTACAATTGTTTTGACACGAACAGTTGAGCTTTTTAAACAGCATACGATAGTGGCAACGACTTAGAAACTGATGTTTATTTTTTTAAAATTATAGAATATGGGGCATTAGAAATTTTGACCAGTATATATTTTGTTCGGGTTCGATATACAAGACATACCATCAAGCATTCTGGAATAAATGTCTGAACCAAATGTTCGTGTGTGTGTTTGAGTTAAAGATCCACAGAATAAGTGGAGAGACTTTATCAGTTTATTGTGGCAAACGAAGTAAAAGACGAGAAGAAGGTAGCCATATTTGTGTCAGATAACTATTTGTCCAACTTCATATGGCGGCTTGAATAAGATGGCGCAAATGCCCATTGGTTTAATCACGATTTCAAGTTCAGTTTTTCCCCATTAAAATCTTTTAATAATATAATACAATTTTGCAAAACGATCAATTTTTAAGTATAGTCAGTTTAAATATTTTCATTAACACAAAAGAAATTTTCAAAATTTGCCTTAAATTTTGGCGGTATCGAACCTTAACTTAAAGAGGTTCGTTCCTCTGTTTTTGGGTACCCATTTTGGGTCACCTCTAGTCACAAAATTCTGCATCATATATTAATTCTTTTCGTGTAATTATATTTTACAATGTCAAATAAACTAAATATTGAATAAAAAAGTTAAGGGAAAATTACATATTTAAAAAGTTTATAGTAAGGGACTATATTTTGTTTTCAAGAAGAAAATGAACATTTTTCATAACTCATTAGTTTTAGAGACTGTGTCTTCAGCTTCCTAATTTTCAGTGCAGACCAATATAGATATTGACAAATATAGACACTTCCAGATAGTTTGTGCATTGGGATATTTTTATGTTGTTCCGAAAACATATTTGAGCGATTTTTAAATATTTCTATCGACATATATTGCCATATTTAGCTTATATTTTATAATTGTCGAGAAAAAATTTAAGGCCAATTTTGGCCTTAAATTAGCTTATTTCATGCCTTATCTCAAATTTTACATAATTTACCCTTACTTTTGGTTTTATTTCTGAATATATACTATTTTTCTGACAAGTCTGTTATAATTTGAGTAAAAGTTTGAGACTTTTAAATATTTTCATTGCATGTTGAATCGTTAATGACTGAAAACAGCGTTTTATTAGTGCAAAAAGGTCAAAATATTAATTAGGTATTAATTAGATGAAGAAAGCGTGAAAGTTTTCTGTATAGTTATTTTAATTTTATTAATTTTAGAAAGAATAAACTTGTATTTGATGCCATGGTTTATTCCGATGAAAAATAATAGAGGGAAAAGCGATTCATCTGTAAGTTGCACTTTCAGTGCAGAAAGGTCATGCACTGTAGCATATAGAGCTCCAATTTTTGTTTTGATTTTGGTTAATGCTTTGTGTGTAGATTTTTAAAAAATACTTTAAGACTTTCGATCGCAGGATCCAACCTCCTTAAAATACCGAGATCTTCATGCAACGTTACCTTTGTCTGGTGCTCTAACTACTGAGCCATTTTAGTTGCAACAAAGTAGTTTATTTAAAGGCTATATACCTCTCTGGCCACAAACTTTCGGACTTGTATAATTTTCCTTAAACATTCAAGTGTTTAGATACAAAATGATATTTATAATGTATGCATAGAGGGTCATCACTCCAAGTTTTGATTGAAATGGTTCGTTTTCCATTAAAACTTAATAAGACTATGACAAATATATGAAACACAGACCCACTTTATTAAATTAAAGGCATTAAATTATCAGATTGGTTGATATTTGTATTTTTTAGCATATAATCTGTCATATATAAGGCATTTTCACGCCTTATTCCCTCATTTTCTTTAAAGCAACCGTAATTTACTTAACACAAACGGTACAAAGATTTGGTAAAAGTGACGTCGAGGTATTATATTCTAAATCCATTGATTATATCAGAGATATTCAACTTCAATGAACGAAACCAGAAAGAGGGTGAAAGCGTGAACTCATATATAGTTGAACTGAAAAGACTGTACATTAATTGTGAAATTTTTACCGGAAGCTCTCAGGAATCGTCTAATTTGTGGACTGCGATCAGAAGCAATAGAGATAAAGTTGCTATCTGAGCCAGATCTAGATTTCGATTAAGCGGTCCAGATAGCTTTTGCTGTGGAAACAGCTGAAAAAGGCACACTGATTTTTTTTTTACAGTTCGGAAACAGTAGTGCATAATGTGGAAGCCAAACATCAGGGAAGTAATCTGAAAACCGTTAGCAATTTCAGCGGAGATGTGCAGAGTAATGTTTCAGATGGGGCAATAATCACTATCCAAGTGAGTGTAGATTCAAAGACAGTAAGCGTTTCAAGTGTCCTAAACCTGGTCATATTTCGAAGAAAAAGTAAGATAAGCCAGCTTTCTTTGAGGAAAGAAAGGCCGGTGATACATCTAATTATGCGGATAGAATATGTTCCTCTTCTGCATTAATCAAACTGACAACAGTAAAAAGAAGTTAACTGTGAAGATATATGCCCAAATAGAGAAGGAGGATCTATCGATAGTATTTGGAGTTAAAACGTTTCACAATTGCTGGTTTAGACGCAAGTTTACCTTGGTGACTGATCACAAACTTTATTGTCCATTCTTTGACAAAAGAAAAGAATCCCACCTTTAGCGGCGGCAAGAATGCAACGATGGGTGTTGATCCTGGCTGCGTATCAGTATAATTTCCAGTACAAATGCTCTGAACAACATGGGTATTTTGATTTCTTTTCTCGATTGCCACCTCGTGACAAATCAGAAAAGGAGGGTATTTTGCCTGAATCTAGTCCAGTCAAGATATAGCCATGGCTACAAGAGTAGACTCGATTTTGTCCAGGGTATCTGATTTTAATCTGAATGAATGGCCAGCCCATATTCGTGATACAGATCTGAATCCCATCTATGACGGAAAGAACTTTCATTGGGAAAGTGAAAGATTCTGTGGAGGGTGCGACTGGTCATTCCAGAGAAGTTTTGAGGTCGATCGTTGCTGGAGCTGCTTGAAGAACATTTAGGTATGTCTCGTACAAAGTCCTTGGACCGTGGATATCGTTGAAGGTCTACTCTAGACCGGGACAATAAGAACATGATTGAAAGGTGTTCAGTTTTTGCATCAACTAGAACAACTCCTAAAGAGAGTCACTTGCATTCGTTGATATGGGCTCCACGACCAGGTCACCGAATGCAAATAGATTATGCAGAATTTAAAGGTCAGTCTTTTCTTGTTATTGTGGGCAGCTATTCTATTTGGCTTGAAGTCATACTAGGAAAGTCTACCACAAGTAGTAACACAATAGAAAAATTACAGACATGGTTTGTCTCATCTGGGATACCGGAATAGTTGGTGAGTGACAATGGGCAACAGTTCACATCGGTAGAGTTTGAGGACCTCATGAAGCATGATGGAATCAACCTATCCTTGTGGCACCCTATCACCCTCAGTTAAATAGATTGGCGGAAAAAGGAGTTTGATGGGCGCAAATGGTTTCTTTAGCAACGACTGGAAAATTGTTTGCTGATATATTGTCACACCTCACAGTTCTTCTGGGACATCACCTACAAAGCTATTACTCAGCGCCAGCTACGCACCAGACTGCATTAAATTTTTAGGAAAACAGCGCAAAAAAAAAAGAAGAAAAAAAAAGAAAAAGGAAATCAAAAAAACTGCATGATGGAGGAGCTTTCAAGTTGAGAGAATTCCTAAAGGAGGAACTAGTTCAAGTGAAGATGACTGTTCTAGGACAAAATTGGAAATGGGTATCTGGTGTAGTTCATAGCCGATTAAGTACCATTGATCATCTTGTATATAAGAGAACAGAAAATTCGATATTGTCATGCCGATCATCTTTCAGCATCGTCTGCTACCTTCTTGGAGCAAGACCCTACATTACAACTATTGGATTTGTCATCGTCGCTCATAAAGAAACCTGTTAAAGATCACCGGTACCTCGGCATGTTCAAAAGAACCTTGAGAACCAAGAGTAGAGGGAGCTTCAGACAAGTTTGAGAAATTAGCTGCGGAGTCAGAAAAAGAAAAACCAGGAATGTTTATTCACCCCAGTGATGTACTTGAACGTCGCTAACCACCCCGAATAAAAAAGCCGACCCCAAAATTGGACATTCTTGGAGTTAATTGCAAGAAATATGACAGTATAGTCCTAAAGTATTATAAAGGGTAATTAGTTGGATCTAGATAATTTAATCAATTTTTTGTTCTATTTTTAAGAGGTGTGTAGTGTTTTTATATTTCGTTCAGGTTCGAAGTACAAGATATACCGTCGATCTTTCTGGAATAAATGTCTGAACCACACGTGTGTGTGTGTGTGTATTAAGTTGAAGATAATACCATACATTGTTTCACTTTTCCTATATTATAGAAATGTCATATACAACGTCTGTTTTACTTTTCCTTGTTTATGTTGAATATTTCAGGTCCGTGTCCACATGGATATAAAGACGGAGACACTTGGTCGGCCGGGATCAGATGTGGAGGGTGTAGCTGTCATTCTGATGGCTGGAACTGTGTGACGTAATCTTTATTAATTAGTAAAAAAAATTAAATATTCTAGGTCTTAAGTTTGCATGTACGATTAAAAATATGCAAAAATAACCTTAAGATTATAGGTACACGAAATTTATGTAATTTATCGTTAAACTTTAACAAGAATATTAAAATAGTAACCAAACACATGATGTTATGTGGACCTCTGTAGATGTTATTGTTTTTAAGAATACTCATTGAAAAATAAATATTAAAGAAAGTTAAATGATACAATTATTCGAACACAGACTGGTGTGAAATACGAATCTTAATCTTAAGGTAGCTCACTACAACAAGACATATACTTTTTAAGACACAACGTCACAAGATGGCGATTTGAATGTGTTGTTAAGTTGTTTGAATCAATCGATTTGGTTGAATATCATCATAGCTCAGCGGTTAAAGTATCGGGCTTGTCAATCGCAGATCAGGAGTTCGAATCTGGCTGGTGCTTTTGTTAATACATGTATTTAAGGTAATTGTCCATACGTCACAAAACAACGTATGACGTAATTCACGCGTTATTACGTCTTGCCCGTGCCCGATCTTTACTCTATACGCTTAGCAACGAACATAAATATATTTTCCCTGAAATTGTTTTTAGAATTAAAATTATACGTTGAAGAAAAATTACTTCATTTTTTAGAACAGTCTTTAAAACCAGTAAAAATAGTTGAATATAGGTTTTGTCTTGAAAGCATATCAGGTAATTAGCGTTTTCCGCGTATGTGACTGCAATTTCTAAATACCGATCTCGATCCATAATACTTACAGATATTCAAAAAAACCCATCTTTTGCAATTTATTTAATACAGATTGATCAACGGTTTGTTCAAATAATGTTTTCTATTTAACAAAAAGCTAAATATACTTTATAAAGAGATGAAATGATAAAACTATGCAAAATTTTATTTTTAGGGAACTTTTTTCAAAAAATATATTTTAATGAATTTTACCAAAAATACGCCAATTGTGATCCTAAAAAAGGCCGGTCCTTTGGGTAATTTTATTTTCTATTGATTAAGGGCCGTAAGGGGTAAACATTATCACTATTTCAGAGAATTCTGTAGGTAAATAAAATTATAAGAGATTAAATTCTCTTTGAAAATTTGTTTAATTTTATCTCATTTGTAAACAAATTTATCTATTTTTTTAATAAATAAGCATGTGTAACATTAAAGTATTTGTTTTAAAAAATAAATTCGTTCATTTTACATAGGATATCAGTCAAAAAAGATTTTCTGAAAGTCAAATTTCAGACTTAGGCTAATATTCTTAATGTATGAAAAAAGCACCATTTTCCGTAATTGGTTCTATTTTTAGCAACGGCCCTAGCTATTATAATACCGATGGACCAGTTAACTGGGTAAAATTTGATAAGGATATATCCCCAAATACATGTCTGAGAAATTTGAAAAAATTCTGTAGGTATTTTATTTTTGTAGTGGGGTATGGACCATTACCTTAATAAATTGAATTTTGAAGATCATATTTTTTTTATCCAAAATTGTATATTATTTCTCCTATTTGACTGACTATGTCTTGAGCATAATGCTATTTTTCACAATCAAGTAATTTTCTGCCGATTTTAGAAACTATTTCAAGGTGTATTGAGTCACATTAAAATCAACAATCTTTACATGAGTAAATAATATCGACACATAGGCATCTAGCTAAGTATCAACATGAAGAATGTTATCATGAAACCCGCGGAACTTGCATGTGCTACTGTCATCATGGAAAAGATCACTCAAGATTCAGGGTTAAAGTATTTCTCGTAACATTTTACTGATGTAGTCAAATCTCTGTCAAATCTATAGGTATTTCTTTTTTCAGGTGTACAAGGTCAGATCCAGGGTTACGTATTGACTGTTACGAAATATATCATCCAAATGCGTCATTTCCAGACTGTTGCCCCACTAAAGTCTGTAAGGGATACGATAATTTCAACCAAACTGAACTCGACCTCTTTCATCATGTCTTTGGCAAATAGTCGGATCTACTGGAATATTTGGCAATAAAGCATTAAATTATTTTGGGTTCTTCTCTAAATAACATTTATTGTTCATCTTTATATAGTTTACCAACGTATAGTCATAAACATTTAGACATCTTCTCATTGAAAATAAACATTTTGAGGACATCTCCGGGGCGATGCTGTAAATGTTGTTGTCTCGTGGCCAGTTTATCTTCGTAGCTAAGTCTCTCAAGCTGAAGACCACTGGCCACTGGCCAACAGATACTGAGATCAAATGCAGGGGGGATTTTAGGTCACCTGCGTAGACTCAGGTGACCTATTGCTTTCTGTTTTCGTCCGTCGTCGTGCGTCGTCCATCGTGCGTTAACAATTTTACATTTTGAACTTCTTGAAAACTACAAGACCAATTGTTACCATTTTTTGGTGTAAAGCATCTCTATGGTAAGAGAAATCTAAATAAAGAAATGCATGGCTTTACCACCCCCCGGGGCGCCACAGTCGGGGCCAAATATGCAAAAAAAAAGGCCAAATTTTCAAAAATCTTTTCTCTACTCCCACACATGTGAGGAAAAAACTGAATGCATTGTTATGAAGCCCTCTACAAAAATTGTGAAATTCATGGCCCCTGGGTCAGGGGCTGAGGTTCTAGGGTGGGGCCAATATGGCCATATAGAAAAAATGTATTAAATCTTAGAAAATCTTCTTCTCTACTCCCATATATATTTGCTGAAAACTAAATGCATGGTTATGATGTCCATGAAGTCTTCTACCTAAATTGTTAATATTAAAGACCCCTGGGACAGGGGCTCAGGCCCTAGGGTAAGGCCAATATAGCCATATAGTGAAAATGTATAAAATCTTCTTCATTACTCCCACACATATGGGAGAAAAACTGAATGCATGGTTATGATGTCCACGAACTCCTCTACCTAAATTGTGAAATTTATGGCCCCTGGGTCAGGGGTTCAGGCCGTAGGGGGGGGGGAGCAATATGGCCAGCCATATAGTGTTAATGCATGTAATGTTTAAAAATCTTCTTCTCTACTCTCACACATCTGACTTCATAATTATGTTAACCAGGAAGACCTCTACTAAAATTGTGAATTTCATGTCCCCTGGAGTATGGGTTTTGACTCTAGGGCGGGGTCAAAATGGATGTTTAGTGTTAATGCATATAATGTTTAAAAATTATCTTCTCTACTCCCACACACCTGTAAGCATTTGGAAAGAGTTCAGGGGGGAGAGTTGTAACAGTTAATTGAGTTATCTTCCCTTGCTTCTTCATAATGGAGTTATCTTCCTTTGCTTGTTCATTCATTGAATATAATGTAATTAAGAAGTTGTATGATCATAAGAGTTATGCAAGTATTTTATCATTCGAAACAAAAACAGTTTTTGAACTTTCTTAATAAACAAATAGACTTGTTAATAGTAAAGTAATAATTGGCTAACCAAAATCACTGATAAGCAGTACATGTAAAATGATTTTGATATAAATGCCAGATGGTGATTAAAGTTCAATTAAGGTTGAATATTCAAAAGCTGGATCAGGAGAAGTGAGTAACACATTATAGCTTTTTTAAAGCTGTTTTTTGTTTTTGTTTAAATGCCCACAGGGAGAGTTTCTGTCGGCCCCTGGGGATGAGGGATGGGAAGTTGTTTTAAATAAAACATGTATACTAGCCACCTTGTTTTAGTTTATCTATGAAAACATATACACATAAAACCTATCTTGAAAGTCAAAAAAATATGGAAAAATTATTTTCTATCAGAGTCTTGCACCTTTTCAATATCAGGTCTTGCACTCTATTATTATCTTTAAGTGTTTCGCTAAAATTATAGATTTCATAGTCCTTTTTGAAAGATTTCAGGCAGTGAGGTGGTCGTCATTAAACAATATTATAATTTTTCTACTCTAGAATGAAACTTAATTAAATGCATATATAAGACTCCTCGACAAGTTTGTGTATGGGCTATGGTACTCAGGTGACCGTTAAGGCCTATTGGCATCTTGTTGTATTTATGAACGGAAACACTGTTTTGAAACTCATCCAATACATCTATTGTCTGGTTTTTAAAATTAGTACACATGCGTAACATATAAACTTTTTTTATCTGAAACAAGTTCGTGCTGAATTCATTTTTTTTTTTTACAATCTTTATTCAAAGTCAGGTTTCAACGTGGAGTTGCGTTTTTAATAACCATACAAACACTAGCACCACTTTCCAATGTTTTATCTAAAACGGATGAATTATCATCTGAGTTTTATTGTAGATGGTATGCTTTGAATCAGTTGGTTTTATACAGCCATTTAATAATGTTAAGTTATATGTACAAACTGTATCAAAATGTTGTTAATGTCAGAGAGAGAGAGAGAGAGAGAGAGAGAGAGAGAGAGAGAGAGAGAGAGAGAGCGAGGGGATCACCAAAACACTGATATTATTATAAAGAATAATTCATAAATACGAGTTAAGATAAGAATTATAAATGCTACCGCATGCGTACTCAATTCAAAGAGTGTCTCCTTAAGTGCATATCGAATTGGGACGCCCTCGCTGATAATTTAAGAGGAGACAATTGACCTCTTTACATTTTCACAGTGACATTGGTGAATGAAATTAACAAAAGTTTGCATTAACTCATATATATTTAAGTTTAATGCTCATAATTGATTTGAATTTCAAAGAAGAAAAAACCAGGCTATGATAATAACATAGAGCTAAATTTAAAATGAAACAAAAAATCCACATATCATTAAGTGTGTGCTCCCTAGGAACACTTCACTGAGGTACATGTACCAGCCATTGGGGTCAATGGTTGGGGAGGATAAGATATCAGACAGCCTCTCTAGACAGGGGAGTCCCAGATTTTGGCATTTGACGAGGATTTGTTTAAGTTTAGCAGATATCAAATCCAAAGACAAATACAATAAGGAGAAGTTATCAAATGCATACAAAATATATGGGACGCTGGTCCGTTACAAAAAATGCATGGTGTTTAATATTTCATGGTTATTTTTTCATAAATCAACCATAATATCTTTCATCATAATAATAATTGGTGTTCATTTTTTTTGGTCATAAATGTTTTTCACTGTAAATCTCTCTCTCTCTCTCTCTCTCTCACACACACACACACACACACACA